>BSBK01002411.1:0-690000 GCA_027943335.1 Chamaecyparis obtusa
GGAAGGGGATATTACAAGACCATTTCCACCACATGGTCAATATCATTGCATAAAGGACAAGGCCACTAAATGTTTCGAGGGAAAAATTATATCATTCTACGTTTACTTAAAACAATTTTGGGCAACCTATATAACACCTTCATCCTTTATAAAAAATAAAAATTATAAATAAATAAAAAACAAAATAATAATAATAATAAAAAAACAATAGAGAAGAAAAGGAAGGAAAGAAAGCAGTATGTATATCAATCCTACATCGACAATATATATTTAATATACTTATATCTTTAACACAGTCAGGCAATACCATTAGAGTAATCAGGGCACTCAGATTATAAGACCAGAACATTATGCACCGGTATGTATGTTCATTTATGATCATTCTTATTCAATATCGAAAGTCAAAGCAAGGAATATCAACACCCAAAATTTTTTTAGGATACAACCGGTGGTCACAGGAAATATAGAACCAACATAAATATAGAACCGATGATCCACATGGGAAAACACATATGCCTGAATTACTACGGCATTATCATCCTTGATTTGAAGATGATGGTATATAAGGGATAAACAAGGACAGACATTGTAATATACAAATTCACTCTACTCGCAGACATATATTATAATGAAGGGATCAACGGTAGATATAGATGCACAGTGACTGATATACAAGAAGTAGACAAATACGATAATAAGGAGAAAAAGATGATAATAAGGGGTTAGAACAATAAAGTAATAAAAACTTTATTATTACTCAAAAGCAGAGTTAGCGGATTACATAAGCAACACCAAACAATAGGAAAATAATAAAAATAAATAAATAAATAAATCATCAAGATTCAGAGTTGTCGAGGCACTCACAATATATGAGACATTGAGACTCAGAGCAGTCGATCAGTCTACTGATAAATATATATATTCAACAAGTATCAATCAGATATAAGTACCATTCACAAGCAAATTATATCTATAACCATCATACTATTGTTCTAGGTAGGTACACAAATTGGAGACTATTATTTAATGGTTAAAACTAATCAATGAATACATTAGAAATTGAATGCTTAAGACTTACTATCATTTTATTTAAGGGGAGATGTTAAGGATTTTTTTAGGGAGAGGCTAGAGTAAATTCCAGCCAATAGGTTATTACCAAAATAGGGTGGGGTGATGCAGAGGCTAGTGGTGAGTAATATTTTCTTTGTAGTTTTCATGATTTCTTTCCTTCTTTCCTTGATAGAAACTTCCTTTATCTTCCTTCTAAGATCACTCCCAGACCCAACCCACATTAGACCAACTAATGTTCATTCAAAAAATTCTTACCACTAGGGTCCACACCTTTAATTAGTTTCCAAAGGTTTTGTGACTGTCATTACAACACCCCTTTGACACATTGTCAACATACTTGACATTGGACCCCAACCTTGGATCACCTCTATGGGCTATCACCATTTCAACTTAGTGTCTCTTCCCCCTTAATGTTTTGGAACACCCTTACCTTCTCTCTAATACTCTATTAAACCTCTCTTGACCCTATCCAAACATACCGTACTCCTTTCATCCATTAAACACAACCTTGGAAACAAATATTCAAAAACATACCTTCTTGCTGTCTCCTGGATAGACCCGAAAATAGATATGCATAACTTTTTAACCAGATATTATTTTCTCAATCTAACCATTGATATTTGGTGTAATTTGGCCCCAAACAACATATAAAAATTTGAGAGAAATCCAACAATGGGTTTGGAAGATATGACCCTCGTAACAACACCCAATTTTTCTATGACAAAAACTCTCTATGTGACTGTCACAAACCCCTTTTTTCAAATTCAATCCTTCTCCAGACCACACCAACTGCATAAAACCTTCATTATAGATTCCCTCATGAAGAATCCATCACCAAACATCTTCAATCATGAAGCAAACTTCCTTCCATTTGACTAGTGTCCAACCGGCTATTTCTCTGTCAGTAAACTACCACCATTTTGTGGTTCTTCAAACATCATTCTCAAATCTCTCCATTAGATCAGTACAATACAAGGATAACATTGCATAATGGTACTCTCCCAACAAATACAGGCAACACAGAGGGTGGGAGAGTTATCTCATTCAGAAAACTTCAAAACAAAAATAGGCTGATTGTGTCTAACCAGTCACGGGTTCAAACACACCAGTCAATTCCTTTGACTTAGAACGCAATAAGAATAGTGAAATAAATGCAAGATAAAATATATAATGACTATAGGCCTCCCTTACATCAATGATTAAACAAAGAAAGACATTCAACCATTCATGAGGACTCACTGTTCCCGGACTGTACCCACGGAACAAAGAACAAATTTGCAGAGGACTTTTGTTTCTTTATTGAATAAAACTTTTTTACCTTCCTTGCCAATCCACTACCACCTCTCCATACTACCTAGAAACACCTATTACTCCTCTATAAATCCTTACAAGGCTAGAGATCCTCTACCCAACCGTAACAGTCAGTTACATGACTGTTACCAGTTGGTTACAATTAGAAATTATTGAGGATTTGTTGTCTAGTTGACACTAAAGTGTCAACTTCGACAACTTATAATCATTTATGCCTTTATTACATTGTACTAACCTTCTTAAAGGTTTATAACTACATCAACCCTCCTAAAAACTCCTAAATCCCTTACAAGCCTTATTAGGCCTCAATTGCCAACATGACAAATTACAACTTTATGGCACTCTTGGTGCTTTCACAACATTTGATTGGCCTTAAAGGCCATACTACATTTGTCAAAGACCTTATAGGCCTTAAGATCCCACAACTAACTAGGGTCAACAAATTGACCCTTCATGAGCCTCCTAGGTGCATGTTAACTTTATAATGCCCTTAACTTCATTACATGCCTTTATAGTTTAGGCTCATTACATCGAAAACATCAATTACAAAAATGGACCATAGGTCCAATTACATTCATAACTTGATCTTCGTAGATCATTAAACCTTTTTGAGTCTAAATGACTCTCTTCTCATGCTTTTTCCAGGGTTCCTTGCACCAGAGCAAAGTAGATAAGGAAACGTACCCTCCATGATGGAGCAAAGAACACATACATTCTTGGATAGAGGGAGGAGAGTTGTGTTGCAGCCCTTGAAAGATGAAGAAGTGTCATGAACATTGACAAGGAGTTTTGGTATTTTGGAGTGGAATGGACTCTTGGGGAGTGAAGGGAAAACAACAGACAAAAAGATAAAAGAGAAGGTTGGTGAGAATGCAAATGACAGCATTTAACAATTAGTAGAACACCATATAGAGTGTTTCCAAATAGAGATGTCAGAATATAAAGATGATAGGACAGAGAAAAAGATGGTGAGGTGTGGGCCAAGAGAAGAAAGGGCTCAAGAAGTTGTGATGATAGGGATAGAGAAGAAGATTACAGAGGTTGTTGATGTAATGGATGAGTGCATGGATGGACATATCCAAGTGGGGACAGTCAAGTGTCCCTTACATGTTGCTGTTCAAAATAGAGAGGATAGGGTTATGAAACAAGCCATTGATGACATGTTTGAATGCCAAGAAGGATGGCATTGGGAGAATAAGTTGCAGGAGGTCTCAAGGAGGACATGGACTTTGGAGATTGAATAGTTCAAACTCTAGAAGACAACATTGAAGAATGGAGCCAATAGCTGGCATAAAATGATGAGGAAAAGATTGGTATGGTCTATCAAGAGGCTGGTTGAATAGAATAAACTACTGAATAAGGGATCCACTGAGAGGGTACACAAATTTGTTAATGAGAAGGTTAGTAAGATGGCAAGTGTCCATGGAGAAGAGACAGATTTGTGGACTGAGTTAGATGCCATAGTTGAGGAATGGCAAGTGAAGGGTGGAGTGATGAGAGAATGCCTAGAACAGGGGCGTGGTCATGAAGAGACGTTAGAATTAGGGTTGTCTACAAGGACAAAGAACTCACAAGGAGTGTAGGAGCAGATAGGGTAAGTGCTAAAAGAAGTGGATGAAGGAGTGAAGCACCAAGCCTTTGATTTGGTGCATATGAAAGATTTGTTTGCTTTTGTGTCTAACATTTTTGTGACAGGATTGCAGGAGTTCTATATTGTTCATCATGCAAGTGATGAGGTTGTAGACATTTGTGATATGAAGGATGCAAGAGTGTGTGCTTGGCACATGATATTTGTTTGCAGGTACAGGAGGTACATTGGCATAGAAGATCTTCATCAAAAGGTGGATAAAGACTGCAGGAAGAGGAAGAAAACTCCCCAATCCAAAGAGACTTGGATTGATTTGATCCTTGGGAGTATGGTGCATCGCACCCTGGAAAAAGCATGAGAAGAGAGTCATTTAGAGTCATAAAGTTTTAATGATCTAGGAAGATCAAGTTATGAATGTAATTGGACCTATGGTCCATTTTTGTATTTGATGTTTTGGATGTAATAAGCCTAAACTATAAAGGCATGTAATAAAGTTAAGGGCATTATAAAGTTAACATGCACCTAGAAGGCTCATGAAGGGTCAATTTATTGATCCTAGTTAGTTATGGGATCTAAAGGCCTATAAGGTCTTTGACAAATGTAGTATGGCCTCTAAGGCCAATCAAATGTTGTGAAAGCACCAAGAGTGCCATAAAGTTGTAATTTTCCATGTTGGCAATTGAGGCCTAATAAGGCTTGTAAGGGATTTAGGAGTTTTTAGGAGGGTTGGTGTAGTTATAAACCTTTAAGAAGGTTAGTGTAATGTAATAAAGGCATAAATGATTATAAGTTGTCGAAGCTGACACTTTAGTGTCAACTAGACAACAAATCCTCAATAATTTCTAATTGTAACCAGCTCGTAACAGTCATGTAACTGACTGTTACGGTTGGGTAGAGGATCTCTAGCCTTGTAAGAATTTATAGAGGAGTAATAGGTGTGTCTAGGTAGTACGGAGAGGTGGTAGTGGATTGGCAAGGAAGGTAAAAAAGTTTTATTCAATAAGGAAACAAAAGTCCTTTGCAAATTTGTTCTTTGTTTCGTGGGTACAGTCCAGGAACAATGAGTCCTCATGAATGGTTGACTGTGTTTCTTTGTTTAATCATTGAATTAAGGGAGGCTTATAGTCATTATCTATTGTTTCTTTCATTTATTTCACTATTCTTATTGCATTCTAAGTCAAAGTAATTGACTGATGTGTTTGAATCCATGATTCGTTAGACACAGTCAACCTATTTTTGTTTTGAAGTTTTCTGAATGAGATAACTCTCCCACCCTATGTGATGCCTATATTTGGTGGGAGAGCATAAACATGAATCATATAATCCTTGTATTATACTAATCTAATGCAGGGATATAGGAAGTTATGTTTGAAGATCACTGAATGACAGTTAGTTGAAGGAATAACTATTGCAGAAAAATGCACTCTGATGCAGGGGCCCTAACTTTCATTTAAACCATTGGATCATGCTAATTATTAAATATGTTTTTGAAAACCTAATTACGCCAATGATTACCAGAGGGATTAGAGAAATAATGTGTCATTCAAAAGTTACCAACATCTTTACATAGGTATATCGAAGAAGACAACGAACAGGCAAGTTTGTTCTATTTAATAAAATGGTGTTGTGTTAATGGGTCAGAGGTGTTTGGAGGATGTGGGAAAGGACTTGGTAGTATGCATAAGTATGTTGGATCCTTCAGAAGTTAGGATTACCTTTTAAACAAGGTCCATGAGTTTGGTTGAAGAAGCCTATTGGATAAAAAGTACATGGCATGGAGCATCGAGCATGAGTGACTGATTTGAGTTTGAGGAAGTGAATGGTGAATCAAGATGTGGAGTCTAGTGGAGTCTAAAGTGTTTGAAGTTGACCTTTGATAGGTCTATAGAGTGGGATGGGTCCAAGAGTGACCAGTGATTGGAGAAGGGGAAAGTTTCTATCAAACAAAGAAGGAAAAAAGTTATTAAACTATGAAGGAATGATAACATACCACTAGCCTCTGCCTCATTGGGGTTCGGTGACCCTAAGCACCTTGAGGGCATCATTCCAAGAAAGGCTTAAGGGCATGATCTGTAAACTTTGAGGGAGAGCCTATTGAGGATTGGTGTCCAAGCAATCTGATTACATCCAAAACGTCCTTCTTATTTACTAAAATAATAATAAGGTTAGCATGAATGTAATGATCATGGATAGAAAGATCCTTAATTCATATAAAACAAATCAAGGGACATTACCAATAGTATTGATAACAAAATCAGAATTATATAAATATATGTATTTATACTCAGTCTATTTCTATTAGGCTAAGAAAGGAAGGATGTGATGTTACCAAGGAGGGGCTTGTGTAAATTCCAAGCAATGGCTCTTTGTCCCAAGATAGGGTGGGGATCAATGACCCCGAGCGCCTTGCGGGAAGTCCCAAGAAATGCTTAAGGGCTTGGATTTGTAAACTTTGAGGGAATCCATTGATAATGGTGTCTAGGCAACTTGGATAACATCAACTCCTTTTGTCTTGAGCTGAATTAGTAATAAGGCTTGGATATGAGTATTAAACATGAACAACTAATCCCATCAGGGAACATTATGATTGGTATTAAAGCTAATAAGAGAGAAAAAAGGTGTATTTAGGGAGAGGCTAGTGTAAATCCAACCAATTAGTTATTCCCAAGATAGGGTAGGGATCAGTGACCCTGAGCGCCTTGCGGGCAAGTCCCAAGAAAGGCTTAAGGGCTTGGATCTGTAAACATTAAGGGAAACTGTTGAGTTTGGTGCCTACACAATCTGTTTACATCCTAAGTGTTCTTCTCAACTAAGAATAATAATAAGAGATGAACAAAACAAGTATCCCACTAAGTAGGTCACCTCGTGCGGATGCGTAATGGCCACCAAGGCCAAGAGGGCCAAAGTCCACTCTTCGGCTTAGTATGGGATAGGCTTGGAGTAATTTATCAAGACTCACATTTTCTTTGGAACTTACATATATACACATATACTAATGATCACTTGTGGTTACAAGATTCTATTGAAGAAGTAAATTTTGTAAATCATTTTCTTGACCCTAGCTCAGGCATTAATCAAGAATGCATGTATTATGTGTCTACATCGTGTCTTCATGTATTCATCTATCTAGCTCGTGTCTACTTCATGTCTTCATGCACTCGTGTGTCTACCTTGTGTCTACTCCATGTTTTCATGCACTTGTGTGTTTACTTCATGTATGCTTTGTGTTTTCATGCATTAAGATGTATAGTCCATGGATCCCTTATGTCTTCTTGCATCCAATTATATACTTTTTAAATTGGCTCTCCGAGAAATTATGTATAAATGATTTTTTCTTGAGGACATGCAAAATTTGAGAGGAGTGGACTGTGATATCCCCATCGAAATAAGATTTATATAAATAAAATATAAATGAATAATTAATTAAAAAAAGAAGAGAGAACAATATATAAATAATGATATAATATTATAATCATATTATAATATCACATAATATATTACATTATAAAAATAATGTTAAAGTATGAAATTTAATTAAATGAAAAGACACACCTTTTCTCATGACAAGGTATATAGAGAAATATTAACACCCAAAAATAGGATATGGAGGGAATTATATTGAACTAGTCTGCAAAAATCCTAATCTAGAAATATATTGAAAGAAAATTAAGGTGGTCCTAACAAGGGACATTAAATTATGTGACTAGCATAAGATATTATAGGGCTCATAATTGAAAGTTATGTGATAGGCATAAAAGAAACATCTAAGTATTTGTATACCATCATGGAAATGGGAAATTGAATCAACAATTTCTTGTTTATAAAAGTAAAATTTTATAAGAAAACAAGGATAATGATGCATCTTGATTGCAGCATATAAGAAGCATATTTATTTATGAGAGCACTATTACTCTGAAGATTTTGTAAGGATCACCACAGTTCAGATCAGACAGCCCACCATACTACAGTGGATGAGTTTTTGAATGTTTTTATGACTCAAGGGATTTCATTGGTGGCCCTTGGAACAACCAGCTATTGTATTTAGGATAATTAATTTAATTTCTAGTCACATAAATGAAGATGTTTTAATAAGTGGATGAAACACAAACACAATATGTCATCAAATACATCACCTCCTCATCAGATATGTCAGCGTTGTATACAACATATTGTATATGTATGAGATATTGCTAGTTTCGTATATTAACAGGTTGAAAACCTCATGATATGCATTATAACTTGCTGATGTTCATCCAATGTATAGTGTTAAAAGTGCATGCTTCTATTAATTGTTGGCTTGTTAATATATTTTCATTTTTGGATTGTCTAATTTGAGTAGTAATCTTTAGCAATGTTTATTTATTTCTCAGTTGTGATTTGTTTTACTATTATCAGGTTTGATAGAAACTTGTGCAGGAAGTTTTTTTTCAATTCCAAATGTTATCTCAATTATTGGTACAGTTGGTCCACCTGTACCACATGTTGAGGCCTACCTTGAGTCTGTTCCTGATATGGGATATGATGCACTTTCACTAGTGCCATGTGGAGAGGTTTTCATACGAGGCAAAACCTTATTTTTTGGTTATTACAAGCGTGATGACCTTACAAAAGAAGTTATGACTGATGGATGGTTTCATACCGGTAAATGTGTTTTCTTGGGGTCTTTAGTTTTCTCTAGTTATTACATTTGCAATACAATTTGCAAAAGATTGCTTGGATATAGTTGATGTAATTTTCTGTTTGCTAAAGTGTTGAATAGCATAATATATGAATCTAAAGTTTTGTTCAAAGTGTAAAAATGTTGGTTTGATGTACCAGTTGATGTTGGGGAGTGGCAGCTAGATGGAGCACTTAAAATCATTGAGAGAAAGAAAAATATATTTAAGCTTTCGCAAGGAGAATATATTGCAGTGGAAAATCTTGAGAATGTCTATGGCCTGTGTTCTCTTCTTGATTCAGTATGTTCTCTTACATCATTAAAAATGCTGAAATAATCTGATTAAAGATTGCATTTGGTTACTTGTTGCAATTGTTCCATCTACCAGACATTTTTTGGTATCATAGAAATTCATAATCAGATATAAATTACTTTCAATTTTTGGTTTCTAGACACCATGTCAATCTAAATGCCATACATAATCATAAGACATTTTTTGATGTGGTAACATACTTTGCTTATACCTTACGGGCACAATTGAAACTAAAAGCTTAAATCTGAATGATTGTCTTCATTGGAAGAAGGTTTCTTGAGAAAATTGGTGCAAATGCATTGAACATTCCCACTATGGACCTTTCATAGAACCTTAAGACAATAACATTTGACATATACAAAGAACCACAACCTTTACTCATTCACAATAAACAACTGATGACTTCAAAATATAAGTCAAGGTTTTGTGACATGAGATATTACATTATTTTTCTTCACATGTGATACACTATTCTTGCAGCTAACGTTTAGGCTTTAATAGTTGCATGAACTTTATGTGGTTCTTGTCACTCCAATCAAACTGGGTTGGTTCACTTCCATAAAGAAAGGAGGATGTCACTAAAAGAGCAAATGAACTTCATTTTCTGAAAAACTGAGGAATAATGTTTATTGAACAAGTAAAATTCAAAAAATAACTATTTACCATTGTTTTGTTCACATGTAATCAGAGAAAATTGCTAATTTCCCAACCTATCCAATAATCAAACAGATTTTAACTAAAAGCAAAGCTTACACATGAAATCTTTGCAATGATATTATACAAAAAACATCACTTATGGGTTAGGTATGCCCATACAGACCAAACAATCAACAAAAAACTAGAATTGACTTAAACTGAAATTAATGAATATCCATTGCCAACTTTAATTATGAGGAGGCCAAAACCATCAATAGACATATCCATTCACCAACAAAGTTATATATATATATATATATATATATATATATATATATATATATATATATATATATATATATATATATATATATATATATATATATATATATATATATATATATATATATATATATATGATGATGATGATGATGATGATGATGATGATGACTTGGTGGTCAACACCTCCTTGGAGATTCGTGACATGGCTTAACCGCCCCCTGTGGTTCGGGTTAAATCTGACATTTGTATCAGGCATTGATAGTTCGAGCTTTTGGTTCAATGGAAAATGATTCCAACATTTGGTATCAAAGTCTTGGGTCATAGGTTCAACTCTTCCTTTAGTGGGTGCTAAAGGCTTGGTCAATGCCAAGGGGGAGATTGTTGACTTGGTGGTCAGCATCTACTTGGAGATTCGTGACATGGCTTAACCGCCTCCTATGGGTCGGGTTAAATCTGGCATTTGTATCAGGCATTGATAGTTCAAGCTTTTGGTGCAATGGAAAATGATTCCAACAATATATATATGTGTGTGTGTAAGTTTGCGTGTGGACCTAAATTAAGCAAAAATATTTTCCTTCAAGTCCGGTGGAAATTCTTGAGAAGGTAAACCCTTAAAGGCGAATATTGATAAGAGTCATAGATGGTGTTCTTTGTGGGTATGGAAGTGCATCGACCTCATTCCTCTTTTGGTTTTTTTAGCAATGTAAATGAATTAGACACAACACAAAATTGTATATATCTTATTTTTGTATGTGCTCTGTTTTGTTTAAAATAGGTACTTTAAATTGACTTGTCTTGTTTTCCTTCCTTTCAACACTAACAAGGGTGTGAATAAGGAAGCCCATATGAAGTTTGGTGGAGAGAGGGAGGGGGGAGAAGGAGAGAGAAGAAGTGGAGGGGGAGAGGGAGAGAGAGAGGGGGGAGTGAGGGGAGTAGGGGAGAGAGAGAGAGGGAGGGGAACATACCTTTTGATTTTAGTGATGTTGGATAATTTGTAGTCGGCGTAGCCCTTGCACCTAGCTGGTGCAAGTGCTAGTTTTCATCATGTTGAAAGATGATCAAAATCTATTTTATACCCTTCCAAAATTTCTTGCATGAATTTGTAAATCTCCACCCATATGCTATTTGATTCGATCCATATTATTTATTAACCTTATTTAACAACATGTTGGGATTTGTCTCAATATCATGTACCTACTCAATCATTTACATATTGCACTATTATGATCTTCAATCTATAATTGATAGAAATATTGTTGGTTAAAAATGATAAAATAGATATGGTACAATAATTGAAGTATAAGCTATAGGGGGGAAGTTTTTGCTTTGGTAAAATTTTGTAACATTTTTTCTACGCCCTACATTCTTTTGTCTTTGAGATTGTCCATCGTATCATCATCCATTTGTTGGAAAGTCTATCATCACATTGACTTTATAAATAATATATTTAAGATTATAAACTAAAAGATCTCATTCAAATAAAGAGTTTTAAAACAGGCAAATGCAATACATTCATCAACTATTTTGTTTGTATAAATTATGTTGGGAATGCTGATGAAGTCAATCTGTAATAAAGGAGATAAGCCATCCCAAGAAACTATGTGGTCTCTAGTTCTCTTATCAGCACCAACAACTAACAATATGGCCTAAATTTTAGATCTTGCATTTGTCTTTAAGGGTAGACAAGCACACATCCCATCTTAATGTTTTTCCTATCTTAGAAAGTTGAAATGGATATGTATTGAAAAGCTTGGCTTCTTGCCTACAAGTCAAAAAAATAAAAACTGGATTGCTTTGCTTTGAAACTTTGAAACACTTCATATCTAAAAAATGAAAACACCTAATTTTTCTAAATAATTTCTCTCTTACTTCTTATTATTTTGTGAGAAATATCCCAATTTGACTTTGACTTGCTGTGAAAAATATCTCCTACTTATAACTATACTTATATAAATAAATATATATAGTTAATTGATTATTATAAAACCTACCAATTTGGCATCTATGTTCATCTCATTATCTATTTTTGCATGACCAAGAGATGGTAATGATTCATTTTTGTCAGATTTCTATATAGACGTGCCTTTTGAACACATTCTCTAGTTATTACATGATTTGATATTTTCTGGATATAATCAATCAAAGAATTCAATTCTCTGCATATAAGAGTTTGTGTTGTCTTAAGATCATTGTGTTACCCACCATGAACGAGTGAATAAAATGATATTTGTTTGAGCTTGTATGTATGTTGCCCTACATATTACTCATTTCTATACCTAAAAGGCTAAACCATTTCTACGAGTAGTAACAAAGAGTAGTTTAGGATCAAATCTATAATGGGTAGTCTGTACTTTCTCATTTGAAGTAAGAAGCCTCATTTTTCTTAAGGGAGAAGCTGAAAATAGAAAGGCTTGTTCTAACTAATGTCACAGGACCTAAATTGTAAGACCTCTTAATGTCCCATAATATGAATATCCTAAAATTGATCAACATAGATTTTATCATATTTTTTTACAGTTTTGATTTTTCTCAATTGGGCTTTTATCTTTTATCAAATTCAGTATGCCCATTATTCAAATCAGTTTTTCATGATGGAGTTTTGTTTAAATTTAGCCCAAAAATTCAATTATATCACCATTTAGAACCCATGGAGGCCAGGGACCCACACAATGGCTGCAGTTTCTCAACCTGCATTAGAAGCATGCAGAACTACCTACAGGTGCAAATCCCTCAAAAAGATAAGTGTCCACAGGGCTTTAAATGACTGTCATCACTTTGTATGATATAATCACACAACAGAGTCCAAATACTTCATCTCTCGAATACATTTTTCTAGATTTCTAGGCTTTTCAAATGGTTCTAAAAGCACCCACCTCTTCACAACCGCCTGCTAGATTTCCAAGCTTTTCAAATGGTTTACAGAGCACCCACCTCTTCAAACCCCTAGGAAACTTATTAAATACAACATCTGGTGAAATTCCATTTTCTATTATGCTTTGATGGATGTTCATGCCCTATTCTAAAGCTCCCATTTTGGCACAGGTTGGGAGGATTATGGTAAAGTTTGTGAAGTCTGGCTTTATGCCCGCCAATTGCATTTGCTTAAAAGTTTCTAAGGCCTTTTCAACATAACTATATTGTGTGTATCTTGCAATCATTACATTCCATGGATTAATATCTATTTTGAGCATATTGTCAAACAGGCTGTGTGCCTTGTGTATGCATCCACATTTCATATGCATGTCTATCAGAGCATTTATAACTAATACATCTAACTTTAATCCACATTCAATTATGATGTGATGGATACCCATACCTTATTTTAATATGTCAATTTCAACATAGGTTGGAAGGATGCTAGCAAAGATGGAGTCGTCTGGCTTTGCACCTATCAATTTCATTTTCTTAATCATTTCCAAGTTCGCTTCAGCAAATCTATTTTTCACATATCCTAGTATCATGGCATTCCATGAGGCCAGGTTACTTTTAAAATAGCCCAAACTTTAGCTTGGTACAAAGGCACAAAACTTAAGAGATCTGAATCTTTGACAGTTGACTCCACAAAAGAAGCCAGACTTAATCTCTAGGCAAATAGCCAAGCATGCAGAAATACCTAGCGAATAATCATTCTTTAGGGCTTTCTTCACTAGAAGAGGATTGTTTTGCTAAGGCACTTTGTGATAGTCAATAACCCATTTGAAACCCTAACACTTAAAAGCACTTCTTCTTTAGCTTCAATATACCAGGGCATATACAACAACAACATCTGACAGAGAACACCCATTCTCTTATGCTTTAATGGATGTCCATACATCTTCTAGAGCTCTGAAGCACAAGTTGGGAGTATATTGGGAGTCATAATGTGGAAGGACTTGGAGATGGCATCATCCAGAAACCACAACAACTAATTCTTCATTTGGATAGTTTGGCATGTCTAGAATTTATTGCAGCCTTGATAATTTAATGCTCCGCTATAACCTTGTTATTTTACAAACAAAACTAGGGAGCAACCTCTTCTTGGCTGTCTTGGGAGCCAGAACAATCTTCCACGGGCAGTGCCAATGTGATAGCTACTCTACAAGCTGCTCCGTGTCCATCTTCCTGGAAAAACGCATCCAACCTGACATTTTGCCGGTCGAGGCTCGCCCCAGGGAATAGCCTTATCGACTCAATTAAATCATAAACATACATTTTATAGTTTTATATTTTGTATTACTTTATAAATTGAACTTTCTATATATTTATTTATTAGTATCACTTATTTATTTTATATTATAATAATATTAGTATTTATTTTTATTATAATATATCATATATTTTTATTATAATATATCATATTTAATTTTTTAAAAAATTATTATATTAATAATAGATGATATTATTATATTGATTCATAAATGTAATATTGTATTATACATTATAAAGAATGCTCACATAATAACCTGCTAGCTCTTATCAATCACACAAACAAATCAAATGCAGAAAAACTAGGTTGAAAAACTAAGATCAAGGTATAAGGTGAAGAAAACCAAAAAATAAAAACTAAGGACAAGAGTGCCAGATTCCAATACTCTTTTGGGTAATGCTTATTGCAGCTGGAGATGAATATTGTTTCAAATAGAAGAATATGACCTTACTGCCAAGGAAAACCAATGAATCGTTAGATCATACATAACAGTTGCAAGTACTTTTAGTTTTAGCATCTATCAGATAACCAATAATTTATTATCATAATAATTAATCAATTAATCAAGTTCTACAAGGGGATTGGGGGCATAGCTCGATTGTGAGAGCTTCTTGTGGTAAAGCATGAGGTCGCGAGGTCTAGTTCCCCCCAGCCCATGTGGCAGTTTACAGGGGGTGCTATACACAATTACTGCAGTCTAAAAAAAGTCATGTTCTTCAAGGTCAAATAGGGAGCCCCATGACATTTGTCTTCAATTGATACATTGGCCCCATTCTTTACTTTTCAATATTTCTTGATCACTTTGGTCACACTTAGCTAGAAACAAAAAACATCATATTATAAGATGCACTTGTTAAGTTGGAGTTAAAATCACTGAGATGAATATGACTTTTAAATAGTTTTTTATGACAAGTAAACAAATCATTATACTTCCATTGAAGTTCATCCCCCTAGTACAACAATATTTGTAGAGGCGGTAACTGTTTCATCTTATTGCCATTTATTCATAAATCCATGTGCCAATTGTTCCTCAATTTGCCTTTTTTTGTTTCATCAATGTGCGTACTAAATACAATTTGAAAATCACCACTTTTCTAGAGCCATGCATCAGGTTTTGTTTGTTTTGCTTTTGTATGATTAGATATGGGTGTTCTGATTCATCAATTTAATCCACTATTTCTTGCAAACAAGAAGTTTTTGAGAACTCTTGGATGTTTCAATCTATTTGTTACTCGGGTCTTTTTCACATTCCTTCTGTTGACCTCAAACAAATCTCATTTGTTATATTATGTGATTATCGAATATTGATTCAATGATTTACCTGATTGATAATTTTTGGGGTAGTCAATCACTTTGTTTACGGTACACAATCACCATGATCAATGAATTATTGTTGATAATATGTATGATAAATAACATCTAAACTAATCACTCAAGTTTTCAAATATTAAAGAACATACAATGACCATCTAATGGGGCATTATTCCAGTGGTTGTAACTAGGCTGGTGAGAATTTGATTTCTACAATAACAAGTATTTGTGAAGCCACTGAGTGAGATCAAACTCCAAATTCAGGGGTAGTAGTCAATGCTTGCAGATTTTGAGCATCCACAAGCACTTTTGGCAACCAATCAAATTCAACATCTTCAAGATTATCTCCAAAAGGAAAGTCTAAAATTCTCATCCGACATTAAAACCTGAAAAATTTAACCATAGATTTTTACCATCATCACATTCAAAAAAGGTTGAAGATTATAGCTCAAGTGCATAGGTGGTTAAAGGTATAAAGGGTCATTGTTAAACTCACAATACCAAAATTATTTTATAGAAAGAAAGAACACGATACATTAAGGAACATAACCTTAAGGTTTTTAACCTCTCAAAGCCCAATGAAGAATATGATCTAAATGATACATACCTTTCTTAATTTCTTTTGTGAAACCTTGGACCTTCAAGGATCATAGATGACGGGGCCTTGATGACTTCTTATTCCACTCTTCTTGTGACCTTTGAGCATCAAAATATTGTTCCAAACAAGGTCTTCCATGTAGGATCAACAATATCTCTTATACAGTTTCACTGTTAACCCTACAGGTGTGTGAGGTTAGGCCTCAGTGGTTCATAGCTACACTCTTTTTACTGTAGCAAGAATAATGAAATTACTTTTAGGAGATCATTGGATTTCTTGTAATTCGCAAGGGCTCATTCCTTCAATCCTATATTTAACATTGCAAATATGAATGCAGAACCACATTGACACTTGATGCATTCCAAATCTGTGCATACCCAAAGATATGCCATGGTTATGTGTGATATCCCTGTCAAAATAAGATTTATATAAATAAATATTTAATAAAAAAAGAAGAGAGAACAATATATAAATAATGATATAATATATAATATCACATAATATATTACATTATAAAAATAATGTTAAAGTATGAAATTTAATTAAATGAAAAGACACACCTTTTCTCATGACAAGGTATATAGAGAAATATTAACACCAAAAAATAGGATATGGAGGGAATTATATTGAACTAGTCTGCAAAAATTCCAATCTAGAAATATATTGAAAGAAAATTAAGGTGGTCCTGACAGGGGACATTACAATTGGTATCAAAGCTATGATCCTGCCATCCTGGAGGGATAGTACTGATCATATTTGGGAGTCACCACATCAGAAATCGACTGAACATAGACAATAATGGGAATGAGAGATATGGAAGAAAGACAAGGAACCATATATCCAACTGAATGGTGATAATAATTATTAAAACTCTGTCATGATTGGAAAGAAAACAAACCAGCACGCATAATAGACACCCATGCACATTGTCGCTATAGAAAAACATAGGGGATCATAGAATACAACACGGATATGCATGGATAACAAATTGATGTCACCATTAAAGCTCATGTGGAAAAAAAAAATGAAATCCTAATATGTAAATGCCAATACAGTCAACATTTCAAATGGAATCAAAATACAAATCTGGAATTGACCATAGTTGGACCTGAATCAGGGATCACTATGGAATTGGATTCAAACACATAGACGAGATGCTCGAATTAATCACACTTCAAAATGGGAGATATGGGGGCTTATCCGCACATGATTGGAGGGAAAATTTATTATATTCCTAATTTGGCAAAGCATATGGAGGATAGATAATATATACAACAGATAGATACATGTGATCACTACGTAGATAGTGGAGGACAAAAGGAAGAGTTTAAGGTGATATTTTAAAGATTGCAAGAAATGATATCGATTTTTTTCACACCAAATCCTAATCAAGATATATCACTTACAGTGAGCAGTTTCCAGTGATTTATGACCATTGAATATTTTGAACTATTCGATATGTTCTTTGTTGGGGATTAGACTGGCATTTCCAACCATTAAATTTTCCATGAAGAGGAGACAACAATTATCATAGAGAGTATTCAGGAGGCCGCATAAGACTGTATAAATAATCGATGTCCCTATGAGAGAGATGAGATTGAGGAGTTGTAAGACCATGGTGTCGTGGAGTTAGAACTAAGTATAAAATGAGCCAAGATATGATACATGGAAACATTCAGCAAATATTATTAATAATTAGCAAACTCATCGTGTGGCCAAGTATAACATTATATAATTATTATATATGTGTTTCCAAGACTAATTGCATCAGGAATCTGAAAGGGTGTGATAGATGGTAAATAAATAGTGTTATGGCCTCATCAAATCAGGAGATTATAAAGATGTTATGAGTGGGGGAGAAGTATGGATACTGATATGAAGAAAGAGATTATAAACATAATTCATACTGTATAAAGAAGAGATGAGAAAAGGAAATGAATCATCACAAAAAGCAATAGGAAGGGGATATTACAAGACCATTTCCACCACATGGTTAATATCATTGCATAAAGGACAAGGCCACTAAATGTTTTGAGGGAAAAATTATATTATTTGAAGCTTACTGAAGACAATTTTGGGCAACCTATATTAATATCTTCATCCTTTATAAAAAATAAAAATTATAAATAAGTAATAATAATAATAATAATAATAATAATAATAAACAATAGAGAATAAAAGGAAGGAAAGAAAGAAGTACGTATATCAATCCTACATTGACAATATATATTTAATATACTTATATCTTTGACACAGTTAGGCAATACCATTAGAGTAATTAGGGCACTCATATGATAAGACTAGAACATTATGCACTGTTATGTATGTTCATTTATGATCATACATATTCAATATCAGAAGTCAAAGCAAGGAATATCAACACCCAAAAAAAATATAGGATACAACCGGCGGTCACAAGAAATATAAAACCGACGATCCACATGGGAAAACACATATGCCTGAATTACTATGGCATTATCATCCTTGATTTGAAGATGATGGAATATAAGGTATAAACAAGGACAAACATTGTAGTATACGAATTCACTATACTCGCAGACATATATTATAATGAAGGGATCAGTGGTAGATAGACATATATTATAATGAAGGGATCAGCGGTACATATATCTTTGACACAGTCAGGCAATACCATTAGAGTAATCAGGGCACTCAGATTATAAGACCAGAACATTATGCACCGGTATGTATGTTCATTTATGATCATACATATTCAATATCAAATGTCAAAGCAAGGAATATCAACACCCAAAAAAATTATTGGATACAACCGGCAGTCACAGGAAATATAGAACCGACGATCCACATGGGAAAACACATATGCCTGAATTACTACGACATTATCATCCTTGATTTGAAGATGATGGAATATAAGGTATAAAAAAGGATAGACATTGTAATATACGAATTCACTATACTCGCAAACCTATATTATAATGAAGGGATTGGCGGTAGATATAGATGCACAGTGATTGATATACAAGAAGTAGACAAATATGATAACAAGGAGAAAAAGATGATAATAAGGGGTTAGAACAATAAAGTAATAAAATTTTTATTATTACTTAAAAGCAGAGTTAGCGGATTACATAAGCAACACCAAACAACAAGAAAATAATATAAATAAATAAATCATCAACATTCAGAGTCATCAAGGCACTCACAATATATGAGACATTAAGACTCAGAGCAGTTGATCAGTCTACTGATAAATATATACATTCAACAAGTATCAATCAGATATAAGTACAATTCACAAGCAAATTATATCTATAACCATCGTATTGCTGTTCTAGGTAGGTACACAGACTTGAGACTATTATTTAATGGTTAAAACTAATCAATGAATACATTAGAAATTGAATGCTTAAGACTTATTATCATTTTATTTAAGGGGAGATGTCAAGGATGTTTTTAGGGAGAGGCTAGAGTAAATTCTAGCTAATAGGTTATTACCAAAATAGGGTGGGGATCGGCGACCGTAAGCGCTTTGAGGGCATCGTTCCAAGAAAGGCTTAAGGGCGTGATCTGTAAACTTTGAGGGAGAGCCTATTGAGGATTGGTGTCCAAGAAATTTGATTACATCCAAAACATCCTTCTTATTTACTAAAATAATAATAAGGTTAGCATGAATGTAATGATCATGGATAGTAAGATCCTTAATTCATATTAATTTGGACTAAACCCAATCAAGGGACATTACCAATAGTATTGATAACAAAATCAGAATTATATAAATATATGTATTGATACTTAGTCTATTGCTATTAGGCTAAGAAAGGAAGGATGTGATGTTACCAAGGAGGGGCTTGTGTAAATTCCATGCAATGGCTCTTTGTCCCAAGATATGGTGGGGATCAACGACCCTGAGTGCCTTGTAGGAAGTCCCAAGAAAGGCTTAAGGGCTTGGATCTATAAACTTTGAGGGAATCCATTGATAATGGTGTCTAGGCAACTTGGATAACATCAACTCCTTTTGTCTTGAGCTGAATTCGTAATAAGGCTTGGATATGAGTGTTAAAGATGAACAACTAATCCCATCAGGGAACATTACGATTGGTATTAAAGCTAATAAGAGAGAACATAGGTGTATTCAGGGAGAGGCTAGTGTAAATCCAACCAATCGGTTATGCCCAAGATAGGGTAGGGATCAATGACCCCGAGCACCTTGCAGGCAAGTCCCAAGAAAGGCTTAAGGGCTTGGATCTGTAAACTTTGAGGGAAACCATTGAGTTTGGTGCCTAAGCAATCTGTTTACATCCTAAGTGTTCTTCTCAACTAAGAATAATAATAAGAGCTGAACAAAACAAGTATCCCGCTAAGTAGGTCACCTCGTACGGATGCTTAATTGCCACCGAGGCCAAGGGGGCCAAAGTATACCATTGGGCTTAGTATGGGATTGGCTTGGAGTAATTTATCAAGACTCACATTTTCTTTGGAACTTATATATATACACATACTAATGATTACTTGTGGTTGCAAGATTCTATTGAAGAAGTAAATTTTTTAAATCATTTTCTTGACCCTAGCTCAGGCATTAATCAAGAATGCATGTATTATGTGTCTACATTGTGTCTACTTTGTGTCTTCATGCATTCATGTGTCTACCTCGTGTCTACTTTGTGTCGTCATGTACTCATGTGTCTACCTTGTGTCTACTCTGTGTTTTCATGCACTCGTGTGTTTACTTCATGTATGCTTTGTGTTTTCATGCATTAGGATGTATAGTCGATGGATCCCTTATGTCTTCTTGCATCCAATTATATGCTTTGTAAATTGGCTCTCCAAGAAATTATGTATAAATGATTTTTGCTTGAGGACAAGCAAAATTTGAGAGGGGTGGACTGTGATATCCCCGTCAAAATAAGATTTATATAAATAAAATATAAATGAATAATTAATAAAAAAAAAAGAGAGAACAATATATAAATAATGATATAATATTATAATCATATTATAATATCACATAATATATTACATAATAAAAATAATGTTAAAGTATGAAATTTAATTAAATGAAAAGACACACCTTTTCTCATGACAAGGTATATAGAGAAATATTAACACCAAATAATAGGATATGGAGGGAATTATATTGAACTAGTCTGCAAAATTCCTAATCTAGAAATATATTGAAAGAAAATTAAGGTGGTCCTGACAGGGGACATTACATTATGTGACTAGCATAAGATATTATAGGGCTCATAATTAAAAGTTATGTGATAAGCATAAAAGAAACATCTAAGTATTTGTATACCATCATGGAAATGGGAAATTGAATCAACAATTTCTTGTTTATAAAAGTAAAATTTTATAAGAAAACAAGGATAATGATGCATCTTGATTGCAGCATATAAGAAGCATATTTATTTATGAGAGCACTATTACTCTGAAGATTTTGTAAGGATCACCACAATTCAGATCAGACAGCCCACCATACTACAGTGGATGAGTTTTTGAATGTTTTTATGACTCAAGGGATTTCATTGGTGGCCCTTGGAACAACCAGCTATTGTATTTAGGAGTACCTTAATTTCTAGTCACATAAATGAAGATGTTTTAATAAGTGGATGAAACACAAACACAATATGTCATCAGATACATCACCTCCTCATCGGATATGTCAGCGTTGTATACAACATATTGTATATGTATGAGATATTGCTAGTTTCGTACAAGGATGGAAAAATCTCACTCACCCAAAACTCGCCAAGCCCTGAAAAAGATTACTCAGGAAAACTCGTTCAGTTTTTGGAAAAACTAGGCAAAAAACTCGGGAACTTAAAAATAGCATAAAATTTAATTAAAAATGCATTTTTTATTGCAAAATTCTATGAGAAGATGCATTCAATGAGTTAATTAATGAAAAAACAAAAGAAACAAACTAAGTTTAGATATATATAAATGCAAAGTGGGTACAAAATCATATTCTCATGTGGAATACTGATGACTGGAAGCAAAATTGTAAACAGTTTTTACAAAACTATTATGAATCTATGATGCTTGATCATTGATCAATGCCAAATGTCAAAGTCTTCATAACTAGGTCTTAGGTAGTCTTTTTTGGTGGCTATTTTCAAGTCCCTAGGTCTGACAAATGAGGTTTGAGTGATTTTGGCCTGTTGGGAAGTCACGTCTATCTGGGATTTGGGTGAGAGCTAAGCTAAGTCTGTCATAGAGATGGGGTCAAAACCAAGTGATTTGTGATAAAATGAGTTAAAACCCTTTGGGAATCCTTTTTCCAATTTCAGTTTGACCTTAGAAAGCCATGATGGATTGTGGGAGGTATCCCTGCTGAAGGCTTGCTGAATCCTGAAATTTGGCTAAGTCTGGAATTTTTTGAATCTAGAATCTGCATCTTAACTCCTATGAAGCTGGAACCTATCCCAAACATCCTAGAAGTATTATATTTTATAATTTAGACAAATATAACTTAAAGTATAAGAAATTACATAAATCAAACTTATACCTAAATGTTACATTTGTATAAATCAAACTTATAATTAAATGAATACGCCTTACAATGGCTTGGAAACTCAATCCAACTCTTCCCTAGTCACCAATGAGACAACAAAAACTAGCTAAAATAATAAAATAGCATTTTTTTTACTTGTAGCTATATATGACAAATGCGGGCAAGATTTTTTAAAAAACTCACCAAGTTTTAGCAATAATCGCCCAGTTTTTGGGAAATTTTTTTAAAAACTCGTGGGCTGGAAAATGGTGAGTACTTAGCCGAGTTAATCGCCGAGCTGGAAAACTCAGCGAGTTTTTCCAACTTGGTGATTAATCAGCGAGTTTTCCATCCTTCGTTTCGTATATTAATAGGTTGAAAACCTCATGATATGCATTATAACTTGTTGATGTTCATCCAATGTAGTGTTAAAAGTGCATGTTTTTATTAATTGCTGGCTTGTTAATATATTTTCATTTTTGGATTGTCTAATTTGAATAGTAATTTTTAGCAATGTTTATTTATTTCTTAGTTGTGATTTGTTTTACTGTTACCAGGTTTGATAGAAACTTGTGTGGGAAGTTTTGTTTCAATTCCAAATGTTATCTCAATGATTGGTACAGTTGGTCCACCTGTACCACATGTTGAGGCCTCCCTTGAGTCTGTTCTTGATATGGGATATGATGCACTTTCACAAGTGCCACGTGGAGAGGTCTACATATGAGGCAAAACCTTATTTTATGGTTATTACAAGCGTGATGACCTTACAAATGAAGTTATGACTGATGAATGGTTTCATACCGGTAAATGTGTTTTCTTGGGGTCTTTAGTTTTCTCTAGTTATTACATTTGCAATACAATTTGCAAAAGATTGCTTGGATATAGTTGATGTAATTTTTTGATTGATAAAGTGTTGAATAGCATAATATATGAATCTAAAGTTTTGTTCAAAGTGTAAAAATGTTGGTTTGATGTACCAGGTGATGTTGGGGAGTGGCAGCCAAATGGAGCACTTAAAATCACTGATAGAAAGAAAAATATATTTAAGCTTTTGCAAGGAGAATATATTGCAGTGGAAAATCTTGAGAATGTCTATGGCCTGTGTTCTCTTCTTGATTCGATATGTTCTCTTATATCATTAAAAATGCTGAAATAATCTGATTAAAGATTACATTTGGTTACTTGTTGCAATTGTTCCATCTACCAGACATTTTTTGGTATCATAGAAATTCATAATCAGATATAAATTACTTTTAGTTTTTGGTTTCTAGACACCATGTCAATCTAAATGCCATACATAATCATAAGAAATTTTTTGATGTGGTAACATACTTTGCCTATACCTTATGGGCACAATTGAAACTGAAAGCTTAAATCTGAATGATTGTCTTCATTGAGAGAAGGTTTCTTGAGAAAATTGGTGCAAGTGCATTGAACATTCCCACTATAGACCTTTCACAGAACCTTATCACAATAACATTTGACATATAAGAAGAACCACAACCTTTACTCATTCGAAATAAACAGCTGATGACTTCAAAATATAAGTCAAGGTTTTGTGACATAAGATATTACATTATTTTTCTTCACATGTGATACACTATTCTTACAGCTAACGTTTAGGCTTTAATAGTTGCATGAACTTTATGTGGTTCTTGTCACTCCAATCGAACTAGGTTGGTTCACTTCCATAAAGAAAGGAGGATGTCACTAAAAGAGAAAATAAACTTCATTTTCTGAAAAACTGAGGAAGAATGTTTACTGAACAAGTAAAATTCAAAAAATAACTATTTACCATTGTTTTGTTAGCATCTAATCAGATAAAACTAGTAATTTCCCAACCTATCCAATAATCACACATATTTTAACTAAAAGCAAAGCTTACAAATGAAATCTCTGCAATGATATTATACAAAAAACATCACTTATGGGTTAGGTGTGCCCATACAGACCAAACAATCAAAAAAAAACTAGAATTGACTTAAATTGAAATTAATGAATATCCATTGCCAACTTTAATTACGAGGAGACCAAAAACCATCAATAGGCATATCCATTGACCAACAAAGTTATATATATATATGTATATATATATAGACACACACACACACACACACACACACACACACACACACACACACACATATATATATATATATGATGACTTGGTGGTCAAAACCCCCTTGGAGATTCGTGACATGGCTTAACTACCCCTTGTGGGTTGGGTTAAATCTGGCATTTGTATCAGGCATTGATAGTTCGAGCTTTTGGTTCAATGAAAAATGATTCCAACAATTGGTATCAAAGTCTTGGGTCAAAGGTTTGAGTCTCCCTTTCATGGGTGCTAAAGGCTCAGCCAATGCCGAGGAGGAGATTGTTGACTTGGGGTCGGCATCTCCTTGGAGATTCGTGACGTGGCTTAACCACCTCCTATGGGTCGGGTTAAATCTAGGATTTGTATCAGGCATTGACAGTTCAAGCTTTTGGTGCAATGGAAAATGATTCCAATAATATATATATGTGTGTGTGTAAGTTTGCACGCACACCTAAATTAAGAAAAAATATTTTTCTTCAAGTCCGGTGGAAATTCTTGAGAAGGTAAACCCTTAAAGGTGAATATTGATAAGAGTCATAGATGGTGTTCTTTGTGGGGATGGAAGTGCATCAACCTCATTCCCCATTTGGTTTTTTTAGCAATGTAAATGAATTAGACACAGCACAAAATTGTATATATATATTTTTTTTATGTGCTCTATTTTGTTCAAAATAGGCACTTTAAATTGACTTGTCTTGTTTTTCTTCCTTTCAACACTAACAAGGGTGTGAATAAGGAAGCCCATATGAAGTTTGGTGGAGAGAGGGAGGGGGAGAAGGAGAGAGAAGAAGTGGAGGGGGAGAGGGAGAGAGAGGGGGGAGTGAGGGGAGTAGGGGAGAGAGAGAGGGAGGGGAACATACCTTTTGATTTTAGTGATGTTGGATAATTTGTAGTCGGCGTAGCCCTTGCACCTGGCTGGTGCAAGTGCTATTTTTTATCATGCTGAAAGATGATCAAAATCTATTTTACACCCTTCCAAAATTTCTTGCGTGAATTTGTAAATCTCCTCCCATATGCTATTTGATTCAATCCATATTATTTATCGACCATTATTTAACAACATGTTGGGATTTGTCTCAATATCATGTACCTACTCAATCATTTACATATTGCACTATTATGATCTTCGATCTATAATTGATAGAAATATTGTTGGTAAAAAATGATAAAACAGAATAATCCTTTTAATGGGACTTTGAGGATTGATTCCTTTAGGTTTGTAGGACCTTGGAGTTATGGTTGCCTATTGTAGGATACTTATTATGGAGTTTCTAGAGATAATTTAGGTTCTCTAGGGCTTAGTTGCATAATCCATGATTGTGCTTGTGATGACCCTTTCTAGTATGTTAGCAAATATTTGGTCATTAGCTAGAGAAGAAAGGATGATTTGATTTGTAGTTTTATAGAGGAAAAAGGAAAAGTAAACTAAAAATTTAAGACTATAATCATAGCATAGTTCATGTTGTTTCCCTTCCTTAACATCTAGTGTACTGCAACCATTCCTGGGTATGAATATGACTAATAACTTAATCTTGTTGTTGTATAAGAGAAAAAACACTAGAATTTTGCCCATCACCATTATGATCATTAGAGATGGGCAAATAAGACCAGAAAATGATAAGAGACAGAGCAATGACTACTACCACAAGTGATGCAATTATGTTATTTACTGCATCTTCTTAAAATCAAACATTGACATGCCCATTACATTTCTCAAACTAAAATGTTTTGCTAAAAAATGTGAATCCTTTTTTGTGCAATTAAGATAAGCATAATTTGCAGCAGCAACATTTTCAAATGAATGGTTGTATTTGCAAATGCCACGCTATGATGTGATTAAAAAATATTTTAAAAAGGTTGTTGTTAGAGGCTAAACATAAATAACAAAAATAGGAATGGACATGTTTTTGATATAAAAAACCCATACAAACAATATAGCATAATACAGATAAAACAGTCATATGCAAATCGCTATTAAAAACTATAGAAAATTATCCCCTTAACATGTATGACGTAGTAGAGCTGCTGCCACTAATATTGCTAATTTCTAAGGAGACCTTATAAGCACCAAATGGGTGTTTCCTCTTCAAGAATCTATGTTTGAGCATTGTACCCCTGCTCTTGAGCCTCCTACAATATCTATTATAAATCTATTCATGTAGCACATGCTACCTCTTAAAATGGATTTTTTGAAAAGGCTTTAGAGACATTCAAGCAAATGCAAATTTTAGGTGTAAAGCAAGATTCTATAACCTTAGCCACCATGTTCCTTCCTTTCTTGGAAAAATGGGAGCTTTGGAATAGAATTTGGATATTGAATGACAAAGAATTCGTCACATATTGTAGTTACAACCACCTGATATGTGCATCCAAAATATGGAAACATAGACAATGCACATGAATTGTTTGATAGAATGCCTAAAAGAGATGTGATCAAATTTGTTTACAAACTTAAAAAGTAAATGTAATTGGTAGGTTTAGAGCTAGAGTTGATAGCCATTACCAGCGTCATCCCTGCCTGTGCCAAAATGAGAGCTTTAAGAATGGTCATGGATATCCATCAAAGCATAATTGAAAATAATTTTTTGTCAAAACATGAAAATATTCTCCAATGCAACAAATGAGGCATCCTATTTCTCCCCATGATCATTCTGTATAACAAAGAAAATTGAAACATTGATGATGCCCAACTCCTTTGTAGGAAGAGCCTATGAGTACTGTGCGACACCACCAAAAGCGGTTGTAGTAACACTATTCCATGTTAATTTTTTAATAATTTAAGATACAAGCACTACACATTAGGTATCACAAGCAAATAGACTCATGCCATAGTAGTCAATCCCCATACAAGAAAATTAGTTAAGGTGTAAGACTATTATATACGAGCATATATTTTTAGTGCATGTCTTCCATATTTGGAATTGCATGTCTTCCACATTTCCTCCAGTATGAATAGATTGAAGTAGCAGCTTTACGGGGAAATTTTTTGCTTTGGTACAGTTTTGTAACATTTTTTCTACGCCCTACATTCTTTTGTCTTTGAGATTGTCCACTGTATATCTAAGAAATGAAAACACCTAATTTTTGTAAATAATTTCTCTCTTACTTCTTATTATTTTGTGAGCAATATCCCAATTTGACTTTGACTTGCTGTGAAAAATATCTCCTACTTATAAATATACTTATATAAATAAATATATATATAGTTAATTGATTATTATAAAACCTACCAATTTGGCATCTATGTTCATCTCATTATCTATTTTTGCATGACCAAGAGATGGTAATGATTCAATTTTGTCAAATTTCTATATAGACGTGCCTTTTGAACACATTCTCTAGTTGTCAATTGCCCGTGTTTGCTAGAGAGAAGAAACGACATATTGTGGCAAACAGGATTTTATATTTTCTGGATATAATCAATCAAAGAATTCAATTCTTTGCATATAAGAGTTTGTGTTGTCTTAAGATCATTGTGTTACCCACCATGAACAAGTGAATAAAATGATATTTGTTTGAGATTGTATGTCTGTTTCCCTACATATTGCTCATTTCTATACCTAAAAGGCTAAACCATATCTACGAGCAGTAACAGAGAGTAGTTTAGGATCAAATCTATAATGGGTAGTCTGCATTTTCTCATTTGACGTAAGAAGACTCATTTTTCTTAAGGGAGAAGCTGAAAATAGAAAAGCTTGTTCTAACTAATGTCACAGAACCTAGATTGTAAGACCTCTCAATGTCCCATAATATGAATATCCTAAAATTGATCAACATAGATTTTATTAGATTTTTTTACAGTTTTGATTTTTCTCAATTGGGCTTTTATCTTTTATCAAATTCAATATGCCCATTATTCAAATCAATTTTTCATTATGGATTTTTGTTTAAATTTATCCCAACAATTCAATTATATTACCATTTAGAACCCATGGAGGCCAGGGACCCACACAATGGCTGCAATTTCTCAACCTACATTCGAAGCATGCAAAACTACCTACTGGTGCAAATCCCTCAAAAAGATAAGTGTCCACGGGGCTTTAAATGACTGTCATCACTTTGTATGATATAATCACACAACAGAGTCCAAATACTTCATCTCTCGAATACATTTTGCTAGATTTCCAGGCTTTTCAAATGGTTCTAAAAGCACCCACCTCTTCACAACCCCTTGCTAGATTTCCAAGCTTTTCAAATGGTTTACAAAGCACCCACCTCTTCAAACCCCTGGGACACTTATTAACTACAACATCTGGTGAAATTCCATTTTCTATTATGCTTTGATGGATGTTCATGCCCTATTCTAAAGCTCCCATTTTGGCACAGGTTGGGAGGATTTTGGTAAAGGTTGTGAAGTC
The DNA here is from genome assembly GCA_027943335.1 of Chamaecyparis obtusa. Classification (NCBI taxonomy): domain Eukaryota; kingdom Viridiplantae; phylum Streptophyta; class Pinopsida; order Cupressales; family Cupressaceae; genus Chamaecyparis; species Chamaecyparis obtusa. Next base: position 28,882 of record BSBK01002411.1, read on the forward strand.
TGGCTTTATGCCCACCTATTGCATTTGCTTAAAAGTTTCTAAGGCCTTTTCAATGTGGTTGTATTGTGTGTATCTTGCAATCATTATATTATGTGGGTTAATATCTATTTTAGGCATATTGTCAAATAATGTGTGTTCCTTGTGTATGCATCCACATTTCATATGCATGTCTATCAATGCATTTATAACTAATACATCTAGCCTTAATCCACATTCAATTATGATGTGATGGATACCCATACCTTATTTTAATATGTCAATTTCAACACAGGTTGGAAGGATGCTAGCAAAGCTGGAATCATCTGGCTTTGCACCTATCAATTTCATTTTCTTAATCATTTCCAAGGTCACTTCAACAAATCTATTTTTCACATATCCTAGTATCATGGCATTCCAGGAGGCCAGGTTACTTTTAAAATAGCCCAAACTTTAGCCTGGTACAAAGGTGCAGAACTTAAAGAGATCTGAATCCTTGACAGTTGACTCCACAAAAGAAGCCATACTTAATCTCTAGGTAGATAGCCAAGCATGAAGAAATAACTGGCAAATAATCATTCTTTAGGGCTTTCTTTGCTAGAAGAGGATTGTTTTGCTAAGGCACTTTGTGATAGTCAATAACCCATTTGAAACCCTAACACTTAAAAGCACTTCTGCTTTAGCTTCAATATACTAGGGCATATACAACCACATCTGACAGAGAACACCCATTCTCTTATGCTTTAATGGATGTCCATACATCTTCTAGAGCTGTGAAGCACAAGCTGGGAGTATATTGGTAGTCATAATGTAGAAGGACTTGGAGATGGCATCATCTAGAAACCACAACAACTAATTCTTCATTTGGATAGTTTGGCATGTCGAGAATTTATTGCAGCCTTGATAATTTAATGCTCTACTATAACCTCATTATTTTGCAAACAAAACAAGGGAGCAACCTCTTCTTGGCTGTCTTGGGAGCCACAACAATCTGCCACAGGCGGTGCCAATGTGACAGCTCCTCTGCACGCTGCTCCGTGTCCATCTTCCTAGCACACATCCGACCTGACGTTTTGTCGGTCGAGGATCGCGCCAGGGAATAGCCTAATCGGCTCAATTAAATCATATACATACATTTTATGCTTTTATATTTTGTATTACTTTTAAAATTGAACTTTCTATATATTTATTTATTAGTATCATTTATTTATTTTATATTATAATAATATTAGTATTTATTTTTATTATAATATATCATTTATTTTTATTATAATATATCATATTTAATTTTTTTTTAAATTATTATATTAATAATAGATGATATTATTATATTGATTCATAAATATAATATTATATTATACATTATAAATTTTCTTTCTTATTATATTTATAATATATTTAATAATAAATTACAAAATAATTTTTATTTAATTAATTCATTTTATCATTTATTAAAGTCTATTTTAATACGAGGACATCATAGACAAGAGGTGAATGGCTAATTGTGTTGACAATGAATGAAGTCCATACATAGACAGCCATAGTTGTGCATCATTCTATGTCATAGTCTCCCTATGTAACTTTGTCTATTCTATATAGTTGTCAAGTGTGGAAAATTTGTTCCTCTTATAATGGACAATTGTGACCTCTATATTGTACATCTTTAGAATTGCATTTATGAAGTCTCTTTGGACCTTAGTATCTACTATAGAGACAACTCTAGTAGGTCTTTGCACACATAGTAGGAAAACCTAGTGAGTGCTCACCGAGTTGCTAAATACTTGTAGGCTTCAAAACCATGCAAAGAACTACTGAGTTACCTCGCCAAAGCCTGTAGACAAAAAAATACCTTTTTACCCATGGAAATTTGCTAAACTTGCAAGAAAGTGTGACATAGACTCAAAAAAAAAAAAACAATGGCTCAATTTGTGTGAAACGTGCATGGAAATCCATGATGTGTTGTGATGTGCTTAAAATGCAGGTGAAATGTGAATTTTAGGAAGATATTTCTCTATAAACCCTACATTTCACCCTTGTTAAACACGACAAAATTTTCAATGATTTTTTAGTTAAGTTTCAATTTTGTCTTTTTACTTTGTATGAAGTATTTAAATTTGTTGCATTATTCATAGTGTGTGTCAAGAATCATAATATAAAATAGAAATCATTGTAGGGTTGATTTTTTTAGAAATGCATTAAAATGAGTTAACTTAAAAATATAAAAATACCCACTTCAAGTCAATTGTTCAATAGGTTCCAAGGAAGAGGAAATTGTAAAAAAATGTAATGTTTTACTTGCCTAGATTTGAGATTTATGATGATAATTTTCAAAGACAATCATTATAAATTCATAATATTTATTAGGTAGCAACTAGTTATTGTATCCACTATCTATCTTTGCATGATGAGGCCAATTTGTTATCCATGTATATTCAATAGTCAATTATATAGAAAACACTTCCGCGTGGTTCTTTAGACTCATTTGTTCCATTTTGTAGAACTTTGTAAAAATAAGTGTTTTTTTAAGAAATCTCAATACTTTTTAAGTTGTCGAGTTTTTTCCAAGTGAAGATTTTTGAACTTTCTTAGTACTCTCTGAGTCCAAGTCTGTGAACAATGTTTGCACATACTATTTTAGGTTCAATGCATAGGATACAATGTGCAAGAGAGTGTTGAACTTCTCCTACTTCCATTTAATGATATGTCAAATATGTTCAATAGAGAATTGTAAGGTGGGCTCATTTTTTGGTAATGGTCTTCTTTTGGTCAAGCATGGTATCAATCATTTATTACGCCTTGCTAAGGCTTGGAAAATTGGTCTCCATGTTTAATCATTGTGAAAATGACAGATATAATGGAGATGATGCATGTAAAAACCTCTAGCAATAACATATAAAAAAATAACTCTTAGACAAACAATTAATAGTTGTAACCAATAAACAAACCTAAAATTATTCTATTCAACTAATTTAAAAAAAATTAAAACATGGTGTCTAGTCCATGAATAGGAAAGGTTTCTTTTTCTCATATTTCAAGTGTATCCCTTCTCTTCCTAGCTCATAATATAATTCAAGCGGTCCTTTCCAAACACACCTCCATTAGAGGCAATATATCCCTCAAATGTTGGTAGTAAGTAAGCAATTAACTAAAAAAATTGTCCCTCAAATTAAGGTAATCAACTACTAGGTTAGAAGCCAATAGAACCCACCTACTTGCTCATACAATAGTGTGGACAGGGGAATTATCCTCCCTTGAGATTGATAAAATCTCAAGGGATGAATCAGCCCTTGCACCACCTCACTAAGCTAGTGCTCTAGTGAGCTAGGGTGATCAAGAGGATCAATTGATTTACTAGAACTTGAAACTTAAATGAGTGCAAGGTAAATTAAAGAAACTGCAATAACATTATGATACTGATAGATATAAATATTCTGACTACTAAAATCAAGAAAGCATATTGTTAAGGCTAACTGGTTGGCTTCGTGATCTCACTATCCCAGATGCATGTGGGAGTCTAGGACTACAATGTACATGCAGGATACCCGCTCAACTACATGCATCTTGCATAGACAAGGCATAGAGACAAAGATAGAAAGGTGCAAGACTAATAAATAACCCAACATAAATTAAATCTAGACTAACTGGAAGAAAGAGAAAGTATGAATGAACTATGAGAAACTGTTCTAGACACAAAAGAATACAAGAGGGAAAGAGAAAGCTTACAACCTGGAGGGAGAAGAATCCAAAAATCTCTTGCTCCTTCCTCCTTTGAAACCTACATATGAGAAAAATTAAAAATGTTAGTGGTGCCTGATAAGAGGTCTTCCATAGTTAGACCCTTGGTTTGGTGTTTCCACATCCATAGATAGCCAAGATAAACAAATAGATTATGGATAATCAACAAATGATAAATTCCAATAGATAAACAAGAAATGATCAAGATACTATGATATGCTAAACAAAATGAGATGAGGTGAGCATGAGAGAACTCTTTGAAGCCACAAATCCAATGCTTGATGGGATGAAGGTAAGGTTGAGCTGGTGAGTGATGAAGGTGGTGGAATTCCAATGTGAGAGTGCTCAAGAGATATGAAAGGCATCCAAAAATGATGGAGAATATTTCCAAGAGCCAAGAAGAAGTTTGAATCACCAAGAAGAGAGCCCAAAATAAAAGAAGAGACTAATGAAGCTAATTCTTGAAGTTTTAAGGAGGCCAAATGATTTTTGATGTCAATGGGTTGTGGAAAGAGGTGTTACACTACAAAAACAACACTTTCATGTTTGCAAATTTGTGGGACAAGTGTGTGTTATGTGGATGTATTTGCAACGTGCACACGACATGAGCTAAACAATCCACGTGGTTAAGAATTCGAATAGGGAAGGTGGCAAGACAAATGGAATGATGTGAAGGCTTGCGTAAAATTTCAATTTTTGGTTAAGTTAGAGGTTTTATGCAATGAAGAATTACACCAAGTGTATTTTAGATTTTCTCCACATGGAGTTTCCCCTAGGTGATATTCACAAGATCATCTAGCATGTAATTTGTAGACAAGTGTGCTAGATGAAAGAGATAATGATAAGATAGTGATCACTAATAGTACACTGGTATGGATAGAAAATTGGGTTATGGTAGATAGCCATACGATAGGGTGATAATGATTTCGATGATATGAGTAGCAAAGGATAGATAGTCATATGATAGGGTGACTTTGATTGTGTAGATATGAGTAACAAAGGCTAGATAGTCATATAATAGTGCAACTTTGATTGCACCAATATGAGTAGCAAGGCTAGATGGTCATATGACAAGGTGAATTTCATTATGTCGGTATGAGTAGGAAAGGCTAAGTATTTGTATGATAGGGTGAGAGATTTTGATAGTGCTAGTATGGGTGGCAATGCTAGATGGTACGCATGTATGGGTAGCAAAACTAGATGACCATATGATAGGGTGAAAGATTATAAATATCTGAATTGGCCCCCATGAAGGTAGATACAATAGATTAAAATTTCTTAAATTTTCAAAAAAACCTGTGATGTAGATGACAATATATAATAGCCCCCCTGAGAATGGAATGTGTTGCACATAGGGGAGGATGATGCATTCTAAGGAGAAAAGAGGCATTTTGACATGTCAACATAGCTAAATGTTTCCATGGAATGTCACCCCACAATAGGTGACACATGATATCCACAACATCAAGATAAGCAAGTAGAGATGAGGAGATCCAATCATTTAGTGTCAAAACCCATAAGAGTTGAAATAATTTTGATATATGACTACATAGTAGTATTTCATTAGGATTGAGGTCTTCAAGTTTGAAAAAGAGCACATGAAGATGAAGAAAAATAAAAATTTGGGTCAACATGTAATAAGGCCTTAATGCACCCAACACTTTGCATTGTTCCCAAATTGCATAGTTCCTAGGGAAAAGAAATGATATTTGCAAGATCACATCCAACATCCAAGTTGTAGACAAGAATTCTAGATGAAATAAATAATGATAAGATAGTGATCACTGATGGTATGCCATTATGGGTAGCAAATTGTGTTATGCTAGATAGCCATATGATATGATGATTTTTTCAATGATATGAGTAGAAAAGGCTAGATAGTAATATGATGGAGCGACATTGATGTCATGTCCCCCATTTAAGACCCTAATTGTGATGTCCCCATTTTGAAATAGGATTTAATAATAAATAATAGTTAAATAATTGAATTTTATTAAATAAAGAATAATAATGAAAGAGAACTTAAAATTAATAAATAATAGTATTAACATATAAAAATAGATAAATAATGTAATTATACTATATTATAAATAGATAATAAGATAGAAACAAATAAATAAATTTAATATAAATAAATATTAAATATAATAATTAAATAAAATAAAAATAAAAACCTTACTAAATCAATAAATGTGTTAATCAATTATTAATATAAGTAACTCTATTCATCTATATATCAATCAATATTATTATTATTAATGAAAGATTAAAACTAAAATATTGATTTTGCATAATGTACGATGAGTTGTTGATGCTACTCATTCCATAGGAAGAGTGATTAAGTAAACTAAAGTTTATTATAAAGCATCGACTAAGGGTAAACAAATGTGAATATGGACACAACCTGAGAGATGCAGCCAGAATGGAGGGGTGAGTACTAGAAAGTAGACATACTATTTCAAGCTGCTACATAAAAGAAACAAATAACTTTCCTTGAGAGGGGGGGGGCAGTCTGAAAAAGGCATTGATTGGGATGAAGGGAGAATCATCAATCATCAAATAGGAGAAAAGAAAGAGAAAGATAGCCAACATTAGAGCACCACAACAAAGAAACCATGAATTTAGTAGAGATATTAGTAGCAAGAGAAAATAAGACTAGTAATAAAAATCATGATTGATTGGAAGAAGATCAAATGATGATCTAGAACTAGCATTAAGAAAGGAAAAAATTATTGGATCATTACAAAAATCAGATTTATAGGGATCAAAAGAAATGATTATTACATCTTGCAAACTATATTTATAATAAGATTCATATAGAGCCACAACTATAATAAAACTTCTATAGAGGTTATTAGCTCAACAATCCAATGTGTCATTCCCAGAATATTATAAATTTGGATATATATATATATATATATATATATATATATATATATATATATATATATATATATATATATATATATATATATATATATATATATATATATATATATATATATATATATATATATATATATATATATATATATATATATATATATATATATATATATATATATATATATATATATATATATATCCATTAGTTAAATTATTCATGTTATAAGACATCGTCATCTCTCTCTCTCTCTCTCTCTCTCTCTCTCTCTCTCTCTTTTTATCGATAGCATCATCATCTCTATCTTAAGGAGTAATTAATCAATTAAATTTATCATCAAACTTAGTGGTTGATTTACCAAACATTTGGCATAACCATTTTTTTGACCCTCAAGAAATTAAATTGGATTGGAAACTAGTTCAATAATCATTAATACAAAGGATAGTAGAAAATTAAAGGATTAGATAGAAAGAAGTCTTACAATCTAAGAAAATAGGGTACAAATTAGGGTTTCCCAATTTGGGGACATTACAGTTGATTGCACTGATACAAGTAGAAAAGGCTAGATAGTCATATGATAAGACACCTTTGATTGTGTTGATATTAGTAGCAAAGGCTTGATAGTCATATGATAGGTTTAATTTGCCCACATCGATACAAGTAGCAAAGGCTAGATAGTCATACAATAGGGAAAGAGATTTTGATAACACTGGTATGGGTAGCTATGCTAGATGGATGTATGATCTGTATATTTCTTTATTTTTCATGTACACACACACACGTACCCGAACCTACTCAAATCCCATAAAAAATTTTCACATACCCACATTCTAGGTTCTCATACCCATACAAAATTTTGTATTTAATGTTCCTAGGATTTTGTCATTTTGGTGTTCTTCATCCTTCATATGTTTCTTCTATCAAGGTCGTTCTTTATTCTTCTATAAAGGGTTCTTGAAAACATGCCTTTAGCTTGATGCATGGAGGGTGAACTGTTGGGGAAGAAAATCATCCTTCAGATGATCAAAGTAAAAGATAATGAAGAATATAACATTCAACTACATGTCATATGTGCGATACTGTATCTAAATAAAAGAGATTGATGGAATTATGGTTTAGCATATCCAAATAGATCCTACCCTTTTGATAATCTTGTACAATAAATGCTACAAATATTTGATTCCATGATCAATTTCCACCTCTTAAAAAGTTAAATATGACAAGTTTATCAAAATGTTTTTTTTACTCCATTAATCATCATTTATAGTCAATCACCTATAGTTCTTGACACTTGGATATCGCAAAACTTGAAGTGGTTTGAATTTTGAGAATTTTCTTCATTCACCCTATTTAGAGTGCTCTTGAACATTTATTTTAGATTCTCAGTGAAACTTTGTACTATCTCTAGCCATTATGATCCTAAAATAATAACACTAGAACTACATGAACATATAATTTGTAGTTTTCCATACTGTCAACTCCATGTTGTGATATTCCTTCTACATTAATTAGACACTTGTTTTTTTAATCTCTACGATGTTGAAAGTGATATTTTGGATAGACAATTTCATTTAACGTCTAAAATACTAACTTATGGATTAGGTTGTGGGTGCATGATGAGAACATAACTTTGGTACCATAGATTTAGTTTTATGGTGTTCTTATTAGTGTCTAATGACAAGGTGCACGCAAGTTTATCCAAATGTGGCATATGATCTAATATTTTTATCTTGATTTAACTTCATTGAGTTCTATATTTGTATTTGTAATTTTATATTAATATTGGGATTACAATTATCCTTTTATTTCATGCCTACCATTGGTGATGACATTAGACTGATTTTCTTCCATTGGACTCAATCTTGTTCTTTTCCCTTCAATTATTGTTATGATAAATTGTGTTAGAGATGCTTGTTTCAAGGCTTAAGCAGTATATGACACAGTATTGTAATTAATAATATAGTATTTACTATGTTCTATAATCTATTTTGTGGACTTGTATGTATGATTTCATATAACATTCTTGCCCCCAATATAATGGTTGTTTAGCAATTGTATTTATGAAATTCCATATTTTATGTTTCCTACACCTTATTGTTGTTATTTTCTTGACATTGCAGAGTCATGCAAGATTATTTAATCTTTGTTTTGTGCTCTTGATTGTTGTGAACAACATGCTGATTATTGAGAATTTGATGAAGGTATTATTCTGACTTTTTTTTGTAAGCATAGATTTGGTTGATGGTTTGTTGCATATATTACTAGAAATGTTGCTCTTTGTGTTTGTAGGGAATGAAAGGATATTGTTTTTTTCATGTTTTTATGGTTTACTAGAGTAGGAAAACATGAGTTTAAAATTTAAAAGCATAACTTATACAAGTCTTATATTCAATGTTGTAGTATGCTCTTTTGATTCAAGTTGGGTTTTGATTTGGTTCCAAAAATCTCAAAGACTGGTCACTTTTAATGTGCACGTAATCATTTTTAACTTATATTGTTCTTTATCCTACACAAGGGGTGGTATAATGTAGTGAATGTATTAGAGTTTGTGTATCGTACATTAATAATATAATGCCACATATTGATTTTTTCAGGCTTACACTTCTACTCTTCCCATTTTGTGTGTTTCTAATTGAGAAGGAAATTGTGGATACTCGTATCTCTGAATGGGTAAGGAGAATAAAGTAGCTCTAATTTATCATGTTGCATTTTTTGGATCTATTATCATCTTAAATATTGTGTTGGTTATTTTTTACTTGTGGACTAATTGACATTTAAACTTATTCATCTTTGATGTTCTAGAAGTTGTTTGTACTGACAAATGTATAAGGTTTATTTCCAATTGAAAATGTGTAGTTCTTATACTTAGTGCATATTGAAATCACTAATTTGGATTAATTACAATATTGATAAAAATTCTTTAAGATTCTTAATTTGAATGAATTTAAGTCAAAGGGGGTGGTGTCTATGTAGGTGATCTTAATACAACATTACTAGAAGGCACCATAAGAGATATACAACCAACATCATTGCATTCAAATTAATAAGGTTGTTAAGTCAACCACCTAGTCCCAAGTACATTTTTTGCTAGTTTTGCATGTGTAAATTCAATAAATTCCTAGAAGTAAGGAATAACATATATTATACCTTGTTTATAACATAAAAGTAGAGAATGCCAGTAATAATATTCTCCCAATGGCTCCCTCTCCTGATCGAATAATGAATTCAAACTCAAAGGATCCTCCAATCTCTATGGTTGTTGCTTCTAAACCCCATGCTTCCGACGTGGCTAAGGATTTGTCTACTTCCAAGTCTCCTACTTCTAATGCATCTAGGGATTCTTCTACTACCAAGACTTTTTCTTCCGATGTGGCTAGGGCTTCTGGTTCTCTACCTGCTGGTGGTGGATTTTTGTGCATAGATTTTAGTGGTAGTAATGGTTCTCATTATGAGGGACTCAATGCTTCTGTGCCTCCTTCTATGTAAGGCTTTTGATCTCTTGTGTTAGAATACACAAATTATTCTATGGCTTTTGTTGTGCCATCTTTGGTTGTGGGTGTGAAGTATATCCAATGTGGGGCATCTTCCCCTATTATTTGGGCTTGTGGATGGGTGTGTTGTAGCCAAGGTTTCTCTTGGTGCTGCTCTAGGTACTAAGAAAGTTCATGAAGGGATCAATTTTTCAGTTGATGCTACAATTTTACTTGTTTCTAAGGGTATTGGGCCATTGATTTGGATGCGAAGATGGAGGAGGAAATAGACCATAATGTTTTTGTTTTCTCCTCTCATGGTGTGATCTGTTAGTTTAGGGCATTCTGGCTTAGTCTCCCTTAATTGCATGCTTGGATCTCTCAACATTGGGAACCTCTCATCTATGGTATGATGTACATATTTTCCCTATGGCGAGGGGTTTTTTTATTGCTAAATTTGACAATGCTAAGGACATAAATTCTTTAGTTGGGAGGATAGATTCTTTCTTATGATGAAACCTTGACATGTTGATTTTAATTCATCCTTTGAAACATGCAATAAGATTCTTATGTAGGTCTTTCTTCCTTATCTCCCCCTCCATTTTTAGGCGGACTCCCTTTTGGAGATAAAAGGGAGATGCTCTTGGGGATTTTTTGATGGTTAATGTTGAATCATCAGGTATTAATCATTCTACTTTTGCCCTTATCCTGGTCAATATGGATGTGTCTAAGGGTTTACCAGCTAAAATATTACTCAAATCTTTGAAGGGTCATTGGGTTCAACCTTTGGACTATGAAGGGATTCCTTTTAGGTGTAGAAGATGTTTCAAGACTAGTCATGTTTCTATGCAATGTGGTCTGGAGAAAAAGAAATTGTCTACCTCATGGTGGAAAGGTGCTTTTGTACAACATTACATGGTTGTGAAGTAATTTGAAACTCAAAGGAGTTTCTCAGAGGTGGTTGTGATAGATTCTCATTATTTTTTGGATTCTTCATTGGCTACTCCAGTTTTGGTTTGGGGATTTTTGTGGAGGGTTCTCCTCTTGTTGTCTCTCCTAATTCTATTGGTGCAATGGTGGAGGTTGGTCCTCATCCTTTTCCCCCTCCTACTGTATCTTAGGTTGGTATTGGGATGGTTGGTGTTGTTGGTTTTGCACCTTTTGTGTCTTAGAATTTTGTTTCCCATGATAGGGCTCTTGCTAGAGATTATGCTTTAACTATTGAGAGCATTTCTAGAGCTATTTCTCATGTTGTTTATAGTCATGTCTCTTAGGATGTTGTTGGCCCCATCTCTTGTTCTTCTATGGGTGTTGTTGGTCTTCCCTCTTTGAGTGTTGGGAATCTAGGACTAGATTCATTGGCTTGGAAACTTGTTGTTTCTAAGGTGGAAGAGGGTTGGACTATGGTGAAAGTAAAAAAATATAAGATAGCTTGTCTCTCTTTTGACATGAACCCGTGTTCTTACAAGGGAAGGGATAAAGGTAAATCTTAAAGGTTTCTGGTTATGGGTATTGGGGCTGGAGTTTTCTCTAGTTCTTTTATTTTTGGGTTGCATGTTGGTTTTTCATGTCATGTTTGTCTCAAGTTGTGGGAGCCTATTGGTAAAACCCTCATCTTTGTCTTGACCCATTCCGTGTTGTGGGATTCCATGGAATATCTTTTGTGACCTTTTTGTAAAGGGTTTGGGTCCCTTCAAAACCTATTTTATCATTAAACAAAATAAAAAATATAAATGTAGAAAAGGGAATTATAGGAAGGTCCTTGGAGAGGCCAAAGTAGGTTAAGAGGGCTTAGAAGTTGATAGGGTGGCCCTTTTTAACAATAGATTAAATTCTCTTGTGATTTATTTACTTATTCAATTTCTTATTCTTTGGAAGGAGAATATGCAAGGGAGTTACATAAGTGATAGTCAAACCTTCAATGTTTGCAATACATGACAAGCACAAAGAATATTATACAAATATGATGTTAGAATAAAATGTTCTTTTCATTTCTTCATGATATTAGCATCTGACTTGCCTTCAAATTTATGTTGCAATTTTTTTTTTTTCCTTAAAAGTAAGTAGGTTGGAGACCCACCCACTTTCCATCTAAGGCAATTTTCTATTTTTCGTTCACTAGATAATTGCTTCTGCCTTTGGATGCTCAAAATATCTTGGCAGTTGGATGTGTAAGGAACCTTGTTCAATAGTCTGCAAGATCATCTATGGTCTATATTCAATGCTTTTAAGCTTATGATCATTTATTTTGAACATCTACTTGCATAGATGTAGCCAACTATCTCCTTCCTTTATATTTAGCTTCTACTTGAGAAATATGCATCCTACATTGTTGGGGGAATGTGATGAGTTCCACACAAAGCTATTTTCTCTCCTTATTCATTTTTTCATTACAACAACTGCATGTGGAAGAGAAACAAGTTTGTTTGTGGCTACAAGGCATCACAAGTTTCAAAAGGAAAATGTCATATGAACATGTTTCTCCTTTTTAATAAAAGTGATGAATGTTACATAAATAGTTTCTCTTTTAATACATGTAAATATACTCTCTCTTGTAAAAGCAGTGTGTTATATTTGACAACCCATATATTTATTTAGGGATTACTTACCATAATGAGCTTACAGACTCACAATTAAATGCTATACTATTACAATTAAAATGAGTTTCTCTTCATTTTTTTGAATGCAGTTTCTCCATATTATAAGGGAGGATAATATCAAGGTAGTCTTTCTTGCACTTTTAGATACAATCAACAAGTTAGAGATAGTTAATAATCATTGAAGATTATTTTAAAAAACTCCATCTTGCACCTTGTTATTAGTGTGCATTAGAGTTTGTACAATTTTATCAATATTTATGGTGTACAAATCTCATATGGTGAGCTTCATGATATCTTATTTTGTCTATGGGCATTGATATTAGGGAGTTATTACCTTGGTAGTCAGCATATGTATGCTTGGTTGTAAATGTCTTGCAATGGAATATATTTATGGATTAATGCTAGTAATGTCATCATTGTAGTCAATATTATTGCTAAATCATTCTCTTTTTTGATATATTCTATAAAACTGAGCATAGTAGTGCAAATTGTTTAACTTCTCAAATTATATCCTTTTTTTGGTTTCTTGTTGACCTTTTTGTGGAGGCAAGCTAAGGTGTAGCACCTTGGATATGTTTACCAATGTTGGAAGCAGTACACTTCAAAGACAACTTTGGATTTGATATTGTATTTAGGGTCTCAGACAAGAGAGAGACATCTTAGGAGTGTATAACTTGACTTTCTTGTTGGTGTATTGTTGTTAGGGAAATAATAGAGAATAGAAAATAAATTAACCAATATAGGTGTGGTATGCTCTTAAATTTATTGTATTTACGAGTATAAGGTTTTGAAATAAAATTGAGTATGTCATGATTTATTTTATTCTAAAAGACTACAATATCCCTGACTGTTTTGAAACAATAATTTTACAATATTTTTCTTGAGCGATGTTTTCAAAGTAGCTTACAATGTGGGGAAGAGTCACATCTCTTCATCATGTTTTCCCTTTGATTTCGTCACAATCTTTTATAATTTTCACCTTTCAAAAGAGTCACAACCCTTCACCATTTCTGTCATTTGAGAGTGTCACAACCTTTCATTTCAGGGATGCAAGGGAAATGTATTGACTTGATGTTTAAAAAACAAACATTGACTAAATGATAATAACTATATCCTTCCATACATTCATACTAAGACAAAAATAATTCCTCAATTAGTTAATATAATAACAAGAGAAAGTATTTCTCTATCACTCTAAAATCATAAGAGCACTTGGAAAGGTATGGTAGCAACCAAAATATCCTCTAACTCTGCCCTTTGCCAAATATGAGTTGTTGGTTGTAGTTCATCTCAGACTCCTCCAATGGTGTTGTTCACAATTACAACTTATATGCTTATGGATCCCTTGTTATAGGTCATATGAGTAAAAATGTATGTTCCTTAGTATATGAGTTTACTCAACACCAAAGAATTGCAAAATATTGTCCCTTCGATCACCTACGCTACAATCTAACTATAGCAGTGATTGCACAAGGAGATACACTTAGTTGGCCATGAAGAATCTCTGTATAGTTTTGTTTGGTTCATGAATAATCTATAAAAGCCTTTGTGATGAAGGGTGCTCCCCTTAATACCACAAACACATAACAAAAATAGAGAAACCACAACAATATGCAAGAACATAAAATTGGCTTCTTATTATCTCCACAAATGTGGAATTACAAACTTTCAGAATTACAATATATGCAAAGCCACATGGGCATTCCCTTACAATATTCTGTAGGAAAAAGCCTCGAATTATTGCCCAGATCTACTACCCAGAACTATTCTGAACTGCCTACGACAGTAATACAGCCTTCCTTATATAGGCAATTTTTCCACCGCCTGGGAAGGTTCCAGAATTTTAGCCAATAAGGCCGACCAAACTTAGAATTATTTTATCTTACATTTTATTACATCATAGTCGGCTCAAGATAACCTTTGAAACCTGAACAAAAATTTTGAAGAAAATTATTTTCTGCCATTTCAGGTGGCCCAACTTCCGAAGACCATAAGTCATCACCAGTTGACTCGATCGGCTATTATAACCCCATTTCAGAAACACCACGAAGCACTCTACAGGCTTGATCGGCACAAGCACCCATCACCCAAATTTTTGACCTCATCCGGGGCCTCTAAAGCCTTCAAAACTGAGTTCAAAGTTTCTGTACCCTGCTGCTAATACCGAAAATCTTCAATATCTTCCAATATACACTTGATCTGGCAATGAAACTTTACTGGCAGACTTATATGACCAAAATGAACCTCCAAGAAAGAAATCAGATCATTCTGAGCACATACAAAAATTACCAAAAATAGTAACTTTCCATAAATAGTAGCTCTGCACAAAATAGCCCTTATTGAATATAAAAATAGAAATATTTTTTTTGGGTGATGCAAGATTGCTCTTACACCCAGGATGCTCCTGCATCAGACACCCGGGGTAATTTGAGAAGTGACCCTGTCACGACTCAGGTGTGCAGAGGAAAACCAAGACAGCTAACCTCCTCCTTTGTTAGCCATGATGAATCTTCAATAGGTCATCCTTTCCATTTGACCAAATACTCTTCATATGTCCCGTTCCTTGTGCTTCTGCCAACACGACTATCCAGTATATCTTCGATCTCCTTAGTGTCTGAACTAGTTGCTGGAATACTCCACTGTGCTGCTGTGATCTCATCTTCAACACCTTCTTCATGATACTCTGTCAGATCTGAAATGTTAAACACTGGTGAAATATTTAGCTCAGTAGGCAATTCTACCTCATATGCGTTTCCTGAATCATGTTTCTTCAGTATCCTACATGGTCCAAACTTCTTCATTTTCAACTTGTTATATGTACCAACTGGAAACTGCTCCTTTCGCAAATGAACCATGACTTCATCGCCAACCTGAAATTCCTTATGCCTCCTTTTCTCATCTGCCTTAGCCTTATACTGTGCATTCATCTTGTTAATATGCTTCCTCACCTCCTCATGGATGTTCTTCAAGTGTTCTGTAAAATCTTCAGCTTCAGCACTACTTATTTCTCCTTTATCTATCTTTCTCAATTCAGATGCATTTCTTGGACTACTTCCATATACAATCTGGAATGGTGATTTACCAGTGCTCCTATTGACAGAATTATTGTATGCAAATTCTTCCTATAATAAAATCAAATCCCATCCTGTTGGCTTATCGCCAACCAAACATCTCAACAAATTTCCCAAACTTCTATTCACCACCTCTGTCTGTCCATCAGTCTGTGGATGATGTGATGAGCTGAACTTCAAATCTGTCTTCAACTTCTTCCACAATGTCCACCAAAAATATCCAAAAAACTTAGTATCTTGATCTGAAACTATGGTCTTTGGCAAACCATGTAGTCTCACCACTTCTCTGAAAAACAATTCTGCTATATGAACAGCATCATTAGTCTTCTTGCAGGGAATGAAATGTGGCATCTTCGAAAATCTATCAACTACTACAAAAATTGAATCATGTCCCCACTGTGTCCTCGGTAAACCAAGAACAAAGTCCATGCTGATATCCTCCCAAGGCTTCTCTGGTACAGGTAATGGCTGATACAACCCTGTATTCTGCTTCACTCTCTTCGCCATCTAACATACTCTGCAACTCTGTACAAAATTCTTGACATCTTGTTGCAATTGTGGCCAATAATAATTTTCACTAACCAAAGCAAGGGTTTTATCATGACCAAAATGTCCCGCCAATCCTTTGCTATGCTTCTCCTTGATGAGATTCTCCCTCATAGAGCTTCGGGGAATGCACAACTGACTCCCTCTGAATAGCATATCATCCTGAATGATGAAATCCAACCATTTCATCCTGTCTAGAGTAACAGGTTTTGTACAAGCTTTCCAAGCTTCACCAAAATCAGGATCCTCTGGATACAAATTCTTGAGTTCCTTGAACCCAACCACTTCAATCTGCATTTCTATCATCAATAGTTGCCTTCTGCTAAGAGCATCTACAACCCTATTAGACTTTCCACTCCTATGTTTCAAAACAAATGTATAACTCTGCAAAAACTCAACCCATTTCAAATGCCTTTGATTCAATTTTCCTTGACTATTCAAATATTGCAAAGCTTGATGATCAGTATACAAAACAAACTCCTTAGGAAGTAGATAATATCTCCACTTCTTTAATCTCTGAACTATAGTATAAAATTCCTGATCATAAATAGAATACTTCCTCTTGGCATCATTTAACTTCTCACTGAAATACGTAACAGGTTTACCTTCTTGGCTCATAACAGCTCCTATTGCAGTACCACTAGCATCACAATCTACTTGAAACACCTTATTAAAATCTAGAAGTGCTAAAACAGGTTGTTCTGTAACTTTTTGTTTCAACAATTGAAAACTCTTTTCTGCCCCATTAGTCCACTTTAACTCTTTTCTATCCCCTCTCATTGTTTCAGTCAAGGGTCCACAAATACTGCTAAAATTTCTGATAAACTTTTTATAAAAGCTAGCCAAACCATGAAAAGATCTTACCTCAGTAGCACTCCTTGGAGTAGGCCATTTAAGGATAGCCTGTACCTTCTCTGGGTCCATTTTTAGACTTTCTGTTGAAACTACAAATCCCAAATACACTAACTCTTTCTTCACAAAACTGCACTTCTTCAAATTAATCAACAATTTCTCTTCTCTCAACTTCTCAAATACCATACGAATATGCATCATATGCTCATCCAATGTCTTACTAAAGATCAAAATATCATCTAGGTAAACAATGACAAACTTACCCAGAAATTCTTTCAGAACCTCGTTCATGAGCCGCATGAAAGTGCTCGGTGCATTGGTTAGCCCAAAAGGCATGACTAACCACTCATACAGTCCTTTCTTTGTCTTGAAGGCAGTCTTCCATTCATCTCCTTCTTTGATCCGAATCTGGTGATATCCACTCTTTAGATCTATCTTTGAGAAATACACAGCTCCACTCAAACAATCCATAATATCATCCATTCGTGGCAATGGAAACCTATACTTGATTGTGATCTTGTTTATTGCTCTGGAATCTATACACATCCTCCACTCTCCATTCTTCTTTGGTGCTAATACCACTGGTACAGCACAGGGACTCAGACTCTCTCGAATCAACCCCTTCTGCAATAACTTGTGTACTTGTCTATTTAACTCTTCACTTTCTACTGGCGTCATTCTATGTGCTGCCTTGTTTGGCAAACTAGCTCTTGGAATCAAATCCATCTGATGACTGATCTTCCTTACCGGTGGTAATCCATCAGGTACATTATCAGATATAATATCCTGAAACTCATTCAACAAATCTGCAACCTCTACAGGTACATCCTCTACTTCTTCTTTACCAACTTTTGGAATTAAAGCAAAACACACATGCTCATGCCTCATACCATCTAGGAATTTTCTTCCATCAACAAATGTTATTCTTGCATTACCACATACCTTTTCGTCAGTCTCCTTCAATGGCTTTAGCTTATGTCGCACTCCATCCTTTGGCAGGGAATAGGTATTCACATGACCATCATGTACAGCACATTTGTCAAACTGCCATGGTCTACCCAACAACATATGACATGCATCCATAGATATGATATCACACAATACCTCATCTTGGTATCCGCCAACCTTGAACTTCACCAGGCATTGTTCATTGACCATGACCTTGTGGTCATCCTGTACCCAGGCAATCCGATATGGATGTGGGTGTTTCTGTCTCTTGAGCTTCAACTTTGTCACCATCTCTTCTGACACCAAATTGTTAGTGCTTCCACTATCAATAATCACATCACAACATTTACCTTCACACTTGCACCTGGTGTGAAATAGGCTCCTCCTTTGCTCAGGTTCATTCTCACCACTCAATAGGACTCTTCTGTTAATCAACATTTCTCCTCTTTCAGCATCTTCAGAATTTGATGATCTGGCATCTTCATCTACATGTGCAACTCTGGCCTGGCCTTCATTTCTCTTGTCTGTTCTGCCTTGGCGCTGAGGACATTCAAATGCCCTATGACCTTCTTCTCCACAGTGAAAACATGTTCCACGGAAGCCTCCTCTTCCAGATCCTTGTCCTCTTCCTCTTCCTCTCTGATCTCTATTACTCTGATCTTGGAAATGATTGGAATTATTTCCTCTCTGATTCTAACTGCTACTGGCCTCATCCTTCTTTTTCGGATTTTCATTTCAGCCACCATATGACCGTCCGCTAGATCTTCCACCACGACCTCTTCCATTTTGTCTGCTCTCAAACTTCTTGTTCAGCTTTTCCTCTACTTTTAGGGCAAACTGGTATGCCTCTTCAATACTGTTCATTCGAACCAGATTCAACTCCTCCTGAATGCTTGGCCTTAACCCATTAAGGTATCAGGAAACTTTCTCCTTATCAGCTTCTGCATGGCCTGTTCTGATGAGAAGTCGATAGAACTCCTCTGTATACTCCTGAACAGATCTTCCTACTTGCTTCAAACTTTGCATTTTCTTTAGTAGGTCAAGCTCATAATCAACAGGAATGAACTGTCACTTCAATTTATCCACCATCCGATCCCATCTCATGATTTTCTCCTTTCCCCTTCTATTTCGCTCCAACTGAATCTCTTGCCACCATATCTTCGCATGACCTTTCAGTCTGGCCTTCGCAAATTTGACCCTATCAGGATCCTCAACATCTTCATACTCAAAATTTTCCTCACATTCATTGATCCAGTCGATCAATTCCTCTGGGTTAAGATTTCTAAAAAATGTAGGAACATCAATCTTAGGTCTTTTCCCAATCTTGAAAATTGCCCGAAAAAGTCTTTCTTCCTCCTGGTTCACAATTTCAGTTTCTCCTTCTTGATATTCTTCTTCGGCTTCATCCTCGCTTTTGTCTCTAACATTAAAATTCATTCCTCTGTGAATCTCTTCTTGCAATGCTCGCACTTGTCTCTATAGCTCTCTAACCTCAGGTGTCACAACACCAGCTCTTCCGCCACGTTCTCTTCGTGGAGGCATTTTCACGATGCGCGCTGAAACCCTAACCACAGTCCTGGTGCAAACTACCTCATAGTCGGTGATCTGTTTACACACTCAAGAAAACCTGCTCTGATACCACTTGATGAAGGGTGCTCCCCTTAATACCACAAACACATAACAGAAACAGAGAAACCACAACAATATGCAAGAACAGAAAATTGGCTTCTTATTATCTCCACAAATGTGGAATTACAAACTTTCAGAATTACAATATATGCAAAGCCACATGGGCATTCCCTTACAATATTCTGTAGGACAAAGCCTCGAATTATTGCCCAGATCTACTACCTAGAACTATTCTGAACTGCCTACGACAATAATACAGCCTTCCTTATATAGGCAATTTTTCCACCGCCTGGGAAGGTTCCAAAATTTTAGCCAATAAGGCCGACCAAACTTAGAATTATTTTATCTTACATTTTATTACATCATATTCAGCTCAAGATAACCTTTGAAACCCGAACAGAAATTTTGAAGAAAATTATTTTTCGCCATTTCAGGTGGCCCAACTTCCGAAGACCATAAGTCATCACCAGTTGACCCGATCGGCTATTATAACCCTATTTCCAAAACACTACGAAGTGCTCTATAGGCTTAATTGGCGCAAGTGCTTGTCACCCAAATTTTTGACCTCATCTGAGGCCTCTAAAGCCTTAAAAAATGAGTTCAAAGTTTCTGTACCCTGCTGCCAATACCGAAAATCTTCAATATCTTCCAATATACACTTGATCTGGCAATGAAACTTTACTGGCAGACTTCTATGACCAAAATGAACCTCCAAGAAAGAAATCAGATCATTCTGAGCACATACAAAAATTACCAAAAATAGTAACTTTCCATAAATAGCAGCTCTGCACAAAATAGCCCTTATTGAATATAAAAATAGAAATATTTTTTTTGGGTGATGCAAGATTGCTCTTACACCCAGGATGCTCCTGCATCACTTTGTCTGCCACATCCAACAACACAAGCAGAGTCTACCCACCATTCATGCATATTCTAAGTATCTTGTGGCAATAAGTTACCCATTGATATCAAAGCAATCCACAACCATATTCTATTTTGTTATACTCGTTGAGATGAGATTCAATGCTACCAATATCAAATCACCAATATGAATTTTGCACAAACACTATAAATATTTATCTCCAAACATTAGAGTGATAGAATAATGAGTCTCCTCACATTAAAGCCAAGAATGAAGTCACAATATAGTAGTAGACACCAAGAAAATGCTCAATATTTTGTACGACAAAGGGATTCTTTGTACTCTGGCAAGGATTTTTTCAAGGGATTAAGTTGGAAAATTACACACGACATGAATATCCATCATAGGCAAAGGCAAAATATCAATATTGTTGAATCTACACTAAGCATACACTATTGTCTTGGTTACCATAAAATATGAAAGTCAACCACTCAATAGGAGCTCATGACACATGAATGTTCATGCCAATATTGAGATACAACCAAGAAACATTTTCACCTAATACTAATGTCCTATTGATAAAGAAATCACAATTTTATCATCCCCATACTTAACTAAAGTCGATACAAATATTTATATTTGACTTTTTACTTTCTAATGTCAAAAAGATGAATGTTTGATGTCGTCCCTTAATCTTGGTTATAACCTTGATTTGTGGATGTTGGGTCCTGTGTGCTATAAATGTGTCACACTTCTATGGATCATTACATGCAAGGGAACTCAAGAATGAGGCCTCACAAATCGATCCATAGCTCCCTAGGCATGGAGTGCAAGGGTTTTAAGAATGCTCTCAGCTAGAGCTATTTAGCCAATAACCTTGCTAGTAAACCATGCAATGGGAGATTCAATGAAGACAAGGGCAAGAATGCCAATATCCTCAAGAATCAAGAATGAAATGCAATGCAAGCTAGTTTAAGAATGGAAATGCAAGCTAAACTATGGAAATGAAAGATGCAAGTATTACAAAGCCTCCTAGTTAAACTAGATGAATTAATCTAAAGCATAAAGGAAATCTAAGCTAAGAATGCCATGAAAATGAAGCTACTATGCAAGAAATGAAATCTAACTATGAAGCAAGAAAGCCATGATGATGCAAGAATGAAGACAAGAAGATAGAGTGTTGATGAAGATCCAAGATGAATGCCAACAATGCTCCAAATCTTCAAACCCTAGATGCAAGAATATCTCCAAAAGCTCCAAGATGACCTAGAAAACCTGTAGCATAACAATAGCATAAAAATTGTGTATCTAGAATGAAGAAGAGAGCTCTTCTTTTATAGGAAATGAGAAGGAATGGACCATGGAGATTAAGAGGCAAAAGATTTAATCAACGGTGGAGCTTAAAAGAGGAGCAATCCATGTGCACAAGTATCCTCCAATAGGAAAATAAGAGTTGACTTTTGTGTCCATATGAGACAAAAAGTGCTTTTTCCCTTTTTATAAAATAAGAATAATGCTTTATTTGTGCAACTTAGGATAAGAAGAAAAGGTGGGCTTTTTATTTATTAAAAGGGGAGGAAATATTCCTTTTAATAAATAAAGACTTAGGATAAGATGGTTAGCCCATAGAAAATAATCAAATAAATGATAGAACTAGGATTTGATCAAGAATAAGCAATTGATGATTTAGCAAAAGGGGCTAATAGTCTAGGTGACCATTTTTAGGTGTATACAGGTCCAACACACAATACTATGCACAACATTCTCAATTAACCATTGACTTAATATATTGCCTAGTCATATTAAATCTGATAGGTAATAGTGCACCATCAAAATATTTATCTTCCAATTATATAAATATTAATCTAGCCCATGATGATATATTGAGGTACTTAAAAATATTTTCCTTTTTTGCACTTAAACTCTCAATAATAATATTAGAAATAATATCTCATAAATCACAATATATAAAGCATATGATATATATCAAAATATCCAAAGATAACATGAACAACAAAGACCGACGACAATAATATTATATTTCAAAATAAACTTATATTTTCCCAAGTCAAAAATATCAAGATATAAATGACCATAAACATGTGAATATCTTATTTCTACAAATTTGTCATCGAATGAATACTTCACAAATTTATATAATCTCCAATAGGTACAAAGTGGAATATCTAAAATGATATTTCAAACTGGAGACTAGAGTAGATAGTCTCACCACCGAAACTGCACACTCCTTCAACTAGCATGCCTTCAACAAAAGTAATAATGAAATTTCAAATATTTGATGATGATTTAATTCACCTATCCAACCACCTTACAAAGATCTCCAGGAAACATCTAGAAGGTTAGGTTGAATAAATAAAGTGACTTACTTTATTAATTTATTATTTCTACTTTTTTTGACTAGTAAATTAATTAATTGAAGTAATCCTTAGGATATAAAATTAATTTTTTGGCAACTTAATTAATTAATATAATTAAGTCACTTTTGAAAACTTGGGGACATCACAATCCTCCAGACCCAAAGATTGGTTCCCCTCAAACAATTTGCCATCAAAATTGGTTGTCCTTTGAAAGAAAGTACCAAGATTGGAAGTCAATTATGGAGACCAGAATGAACACCTAATGAAAGCTCTATGTTGCACCATGAGTGAAAGTAATACCTCCTTAAATATCTTGGATGCAAGTTGATAGAGCCTTTGAATGTAGCTAGCTAAGTTTCCAATGTTGTGCAAATCTCCATCAAGATTTTGTTGCTCTACTCTAATATAAAAAAACATTATGCCCAGAGTTCAAAAGTAACTCATCATGATCCCACTAAATTAATGCACCAGATATGTCAATGTCATTGCTAGGGTTCCCTAAACATTTCACTTGTCCCCCCTCCTATGGTTAGAGCTCCTTAACATAACGGAAAACCAATGCAAGAGTTCAAGGAAACTACAATAGGGTGTATGAAGCATCCTTCCTTTCTAAGCCTAAGGGTAGGGCATCCTTACACCCCCTTTGCCTCATGCTTAGAAGAAGGCCTCAAAACAATTTCCCCCTCCTTGTATTGCCTTGTTACCCATACCATGATTGACTATGGTAAACATATAAGAGTTACACATTATTACATGTTTTCTCTGAATAAAGGTTGAAATAATAATATCATATTGATACACATTATGATGTAGGAGCATCCTAGGGTAGTTGGCTATCCTGCATGTTTGGGAGATTTGATGGAGTTGTGTGGACTTATTTTCATATGTGAGTGGTTTGGTAGAGTTGGATAAATCCACTTGGGTCTTGGGTAATTGGTTTTGATGTATTTAATAGAACTTGGCATGGTCGTGGTTGCTCAGCATGGCCTAGGGGAGCTTGGCCTTGCTTAGTAATTTGGTGCCTATTTCAGGTCATATAAGTAATTTTTCACAAAGAGTTAGAGGCTAAAAATTTTAGGGATTGAAGAGGGCCTATATTTCTACCTATGGTTTGAAGCACAAGTTCTAATTCATCCAGAGCTAGGAGATATCATGATTTTACTAAGACATCAATTTTGGGAATTTAATTGTTGTTGTTGGCTGACTTGTGGCATTTAATTTTGGTATTTGTATTTAATTTATGTTCAGGGCCGACCTGTGGCTTAGATTGGTATAAGTAGAGGTTGTGGGGGAAGTCTTTAGGCAATCATTCATCCACTTGGGAGAAGAGGAGGTGGATGTGGAGTGAGTTTTGAGGAGAGCTAGTTGCTGCGGCTTGGGAAACAAAGAGATTGCTTAGTGGTGGGCTTGTGAGCACAAGTTTAGATCTTCCTTGGGGGTTCCTACCAGTGTGTGGATCTAGGCTACCTAGGGTTTTGGTTTGGATCTTGCGAGATCTTGTGGAGTTTCTATTTTAATTGCATTGTATTTGGCCGTAACCCGGAAGGCCTTATAGCCGGGCATGTTGGATGAAAATATGATGATTCTATTATGAGTATTGGCATTGTGTGGATCTATATCTCTGTATTGTTATTATATTCTATTGTGTGGTTATTTGCTGGGGGCTAGGACATCTCCATTGGGGATTCTCCTGCCTTGCACTACATCAAGTGGTATCAGAGCATAGTTGTTCCTGAGTTTGTGGACAGAGCACCGAATGTGAGGCAGTTTACACCAGGACCTTGGGTGGAGTTTTTTAGAGTGAAGGTTGTTCTTGAGTGTGTGGATAGAGCGCCGAATGTGAGGTAGTTTTCACTAGGACCTATTTGAAGGTTGGATCTAGTTGGTGATTTGCTATAGAGGGTTTGCGAAGATCTTAGAAGATGGCTCTAAGAAGATTGGACCCTGAGATGATCTACTGATCAGGAAGCAAGTTGTTTGGCCGGTTAGAAAACTTGTTCGAGAGAGAAGAGGGCATAGCAAGGTCGAGATGGAAGTTGGTTTTGTTGATCAGTGTGTGGAGGTTGATGTGGAACCTACAGAGAAACTTGTGGATGTTTCTATGGAGCTTCCTAACCTTGTTGATGATGTGATTGAGGTTGGTTTTCTTGATCAATTGGTTGAGTCTGACATGAAAATTGTGGAGCACTTGGTCGTGGATAATCAGGTTGCTAAGGGTGATGATCCATATGTTGGTGATATGGATGTTTCTAGTGTGGATTCACTAGTTGTTGATGTGGTTGAGGATCTACATGATACTACAGATCTGTATGTTCCTGATGTGGACCTGTTGGTGGTTGACATGGTTGAGGATTTACATGTTGCTCCTATTATGGATTTGAGCTTACATGTTGGTGACATGGATTTCATGTTTGAGGATATTGTTGTTGTTGGTAGTGATCAGCTACAGAGAATTTTGGTGAGGCACTATGTTCAGTGTGTTCTTGGGAGTGAGCATGTTGATTGGATGGTTGAGATTCTAGTGGTTGATAGATGGATGCAGATTTGGATGATTTGCATGTTGGTTATATTGTCCTTGTTGGAGTGGAAGCCTTTGGTGAAGATGAAGATGGTTTCAGATATTTCATCTGGCGTCAAAGTATGAGGCATACTTCTTTTCGCACTTGGGGAGTCTGATGCAAGAGCATCCTAGGGTAGTTGGCTATCTTGCATGTTTGGGAGATTTGATGGAGTTGTGTGGACTTATTTTCATATGTGAGGGGTTTGGTAGAGTTGGATAAACCCACTTGGGTCTTGGGTAATTGGTTTTGATGTATTTAATGGAACTTGGCATGGTCTTGGTTGCTCAGCATGGCCTAGGGGAGCTCGGCCTTGCTTAGGAATTTGGTGCCTATTTTAGGTCATATAAGTAATTTTTGACAAAGATTTAGAGGCTGAAAATTTCAAGGATTGAAGAGGGCCTATATTTCTACCTACGGTTTGAAGCACAAGTTCTAATTCATCCGGAGCTAGGAGATATCATGATTTTACTAAGACATCAATTTTGGGAATTTAATTGTTGTTGTTGGCCGACTTGTGGCATTTAATTTCGGTATTTGTATTTAATTAATGTTCAGGGCCGACCTGTGGCTTAGATTGGTATAAGTAGAGGTTGTGGGGGAAGTCTTTAGGAAATCATTCATCCACTTGGGAGAAGAGGAGGTGGATGTGGAGCGAGTTTTGAGGAGAGCTAGTAGCTGCGGCTTGGGAAACAAGGAGATTGCTTAGTGGGCTTGCGAGCACAAGTTTAGATCTTCCTTGGGGGTTCCTACCAGTGTGTGGATCTGGGCTAGCTAGGGTTTTGGTTTGGATCTTGTGAGATCTTGTGGAGTTTCTATTGTAATTGCATTGTATTTGGCCATAACCTGGAAGGCCTTACAACCGGGCATGTTGGATGAAAATATGATGATTCTATTATGAGTATTGGCATTGTGTGGATCTATATCTCTATATTGTTATTATATTCTATTGTGTGGTTATTTGTTGGGGGCTAGGACATCTCCATTGGGGATTCTCCTACCTTGCATTGCATCACATTATTTATAAGAAATAAATCATAAATAGGACCATTATTCATAAGAAAGAAAACATAAATAAGGCACACTATGCTATTTATTATAAGATCTAATACTTATGTTATAACTAGCGGTTGTTGTTGCACCAAAAGATTGACTTGTTAGTGTCTCATACAACCAATAGACTTATAGAAGACACATGAGGATGTTAAAACATGTCACGAATCCCAAAGGGGGATGTTGGAGGTTAGTCAAACAATCCCCCCTCAATGTCACTTGAGGGGATTCAAACATGTGACCAATCTCTTATATGACCTATTACAACTAGCAGTTGTCATTGCACCAAAAGATTGACCTAGTAATGCCCAATACAACCAATAGAATTAAAGAAGACATAGGAGGTTTCTACACCATGTCATAGATCTTGAAGGGGGATGTTGGAAGCTGGTCCAACAACTTCATACCAATATATAATAATATTCATCTTCTCTATACTATAAGACATTTATGTGTAAGACATATTTGACTAGTTTGATGATTCGAGGTATGTGTGAGTTATGATTAAGTAATTATTGATTAGATGATTGAGAAGGATGATATAATAAATGGTAGTTTGACACATTGATGGATGGTGGTTGAATGAATGCTAATTTTGTAGAGTGATGCTTGATTGTTGAATTATATGTATTCTTGATCCAAGTTAAAGTGATGATTAATGTGAATTTGATTATTGTTTTCTTGATCTTTCCAATTGATTAATTTCTTGATTTATTGGGAGATGATGGAGGAAGGATAATGATTGATAAGTTCTTAAATACTTGGAATAAAATCTCCTTTATACTTTATTGGTGAAAGGGTCACCACCATTCATAATAATTGAGTCCCCATAGTCTATATAGGTAGAAGAGTTGGCTTGGGCCATGGGTTTTCTCACCATTCATATCTGGTTTGACTTTGAGGTCTGGGCTTACCTAATGCACATTTCTTAAAGTTAATTATGTGCATCCTTAGAGGGATAGTCTTTTCTTAGCTCACCCCTCCCTGAACCCCAACTTAGAAAAATGTAAGACCAAGATAAGACAAGTTGGGCACTGAGATGAGTCGTAAGGATACCTCTAAGTTAACAAAAAAATAATTGAGTCACCATATTTCATTGTTGCCTTTGTGAATAATATATTATATCCAACATTGATCACTTGAAAGTCCTTCTAAATAGAAACCTTCTTGTCTTTGTATCTTCTAATGTGGTTTAGAGTCACACATCTTCATCATGTTTGCCTTTTGCAATCACTACAACCTTTCATAATTACCACCTTCGAAAGAGTTGCAACCCTTTATTTTTTTTTCTTTACAAGCATCACAACCTTTCATAACTTTTCATTTTGAACGAACCACTTTTTTATTTTCTCCTTATTTCTTTCTTTTCTTCCATTAATTCTTAGAGAGATAGTCTTTCCTAATCTCACCCTTTCCTAAACTCCAACTTGAAAATATGTAAGACAAAGGTAAGGTAGGTTGGGCATTGAGATGAGTCATGAGAATACCTCTAAGTTACAAAAAAAAAGAATTGAGTCAAAATGTTTCATTGTTGTGTTAGGATTAAGTAATACTGATGGGGGAGGTGAATCAGTATTACAAGACTTCAACTTAAACTTAAACCAATTTCAAATAAACCATATGAATTTTGAAATGAAAAGAACATAAACACATAACACATAACTCATAACACCATTATTATTTTTCAATGAAACCCTGGCCAAGGGAAAACCCCAGTGGGGATGGTACCCACAACTATGTACTAAAATATAAAATCCCCGCTAAGAGATTTAGCCATGTTAGGAGCTGACTATTACATAGTACATTTCCTTATTAGATGAATGCCAACCCTGTTAAAGGTATACAAAAACCCTATTAAATGTATGGTGAGCTTACAACTCTTACAATCAACAATTCTATTACAAAAGTGTTCTTTAAGAATGAACAATATAAGCATCTGCTATGCTTAGATAGTTCCAGTTATGATTCACAATAGCCTCTATGAATTAATGATCTCACATCTACCATCAGTTATCTTTGATATCCCAAATTTGAATCCATCTCTTCATCTCTATCACTTTCACAAAAAACTCTATACTTATATCTATTCTGTCATCCAGTCGGCTCTCAAATACAATACAAAACATAATAATTATTTATACAAATGATAAATACCTAGTCAGTGATCTTATATTACCAAAGTGTTGGTATTATACAATCTTCATATGACTTAGCACATTACCATTCCATCTAGCTTTCCCATAATCATTGGGGCTGTTCATATGCCCTGTTTCACTATTCCTCTGTCTTCATATGCCTTCATACCACTGTAACTTGTTGATATCAACACCAAAACACATGTGACCATAACTGAAGCTCATACATATCCCAAAATTTCTTCCTCTAAGCTTGCAAGCCATACATAACATATACTATCTTCGCCGATCAAACCAATATTGTAGTATACTGTAAATCTAATTCTGTACTTAGTCATTTTCATGACTGTGTCTCCAACACTTATACTTACTCCATGTAATCACTATGACATATGTGTTGCCATAAATGAAAACCCTCAAGTGATTCTAAGTGCACTCAAAACATCACTTGCCAACATGTTGCATTTGTGAATAATATATTATTCTCCACATTAATTTAACTTGAATATCCTCCTAAATTGAAACCTTCTCGCCTTTATATCTTCCAATGTGGGAAGAGTCACCTCTCCTAGTCATTTTTTTCTTTTGTAATCATTACGACCTTTCACAATTTCCACCCTTCAAAAAGTCACAACCCTTCAACATTTTTTTTCCTTTTTGAGCATCACAATATTTCATAACTTTTCCTTTTGAAGAAGTCACTTCCTTATTTTCTTCAAGATTTATCTTTTTTCTTTTCCATTAATTCTTAAAGAGCTAATTTTGCCTCACTCAACCCTTTCTAAACCCCAACTTGGCAATATATAAGACCAAGGTAAGGTAGGTTGGGCACTGGGATGAGTCATAAGGATACCTCTATGTTAAAAATAAAAAATGAATTGACTCACCACATTTCATTGTTGCCTTTCTAAATAATAAATTATACCCCAAATTTCATTGTTGCTTTTCTAAATAATATATTA
Source organism: Chamaecyparis obtusa (assembly GCA_027943335.1). NCBI lineage: Eukaryota > Viridiplantae > Streptophyta > Pinopsida > Cupressales > Cupressaceae > Chamaecyparis > Chamaecyparis obtusa. The sequence continues at coordinate 58,541 of BSBK01002411.1, forward strand.
TACCCCACATTTCATATCAATGTATTTCTAAAATGAAACCTTCTCCCTTTTATATTTTCCAATGTGGGGGAGAGTCGCATCTCTTCATCATATCTTTTCTTAGAAAGAGTCAAAACCTTTCACAATTGCTACTCTTCGAAAGAGTCACAGCTCTTCACCTTTTTTTTCATTTGTGAGTGTCACAACCTTTTGCAACTTTTCCTTTTAAATGACTCACTTTCTTATTTTCTTCTTATTCATTTTTCTATTACATTAATCCTTAGAGGGATAATCGTGTCTCAACTCATCACTTCCTGAACCCCAACTTGGCAATATGTAAGACCAAGGTAAGGTAGGTTGAGCATTGGGCCAAGTCATGAGGATATCTCTAAGTTAACAAAAAAAGAAATTGAATCACCATTTTTTATTTTTAACTTTTTGAATAATATATTATAACCTACATTGATTTTTTACTTGAATGTCCTCCTAATTTGAAGCATTCTCACCTTTTTATCTTCCAATGTGGGGGAGATTCACATATCTTCATAATGTCCACCATTTGTAATCATCACAAGCTTTCACAATCAACACCCTTGAAAACTATCACAACCCTTCACCGTTTCTATTATTTGTCAGTGTCACAACCTAACATAAATTTGATTTTTGAAGGAGTCACTTAATTTTTTCCATTCCTTTTTCTTTTCCATTAATTCTTAGAGGGATAGTCCTTCCTCAGCTTACCTCGTCTTGAACCACAACTTGGCAATCTGTAAGACCAAGGTAAGGTAGGTTGGGCATTGAGATGAGTCATATGGATATCTATGAGTTAAAAAAAAGAATTGAGTCACCACTTTTCATTATTTCCTTTGTGAATAATATATTATACCCCACATTGATTTCGTTTGAATATCTTCCTAAAATGAAACATTATTCTCTTTGTATCTTCTAATGGGGAAGAGTTACATCTCTTCACCATATCTTCTCTTAGAAAGAGTGACAACTTTTCACAATTGCCACTTTTTGAAAGAGTCAAAAGTACACTTACCCATTATTGTCCTTTGCGATTGTCACAACCTTTCATAAATTTTCCTTTTGAAGGAGTCACTTCCTTATTTTTTTCTTATTCTATTTTCTCTTCCATTAATCCTTAGAAGGCTAGTCTCTCCTCAACTCACCCCTTCTTGAACCCCAACTTGGAAAGATGTAAGACCATGGTAAGGTGGGTTGGGCATTGAGCTAATTCATAGAGATACATCTAAATTAAAGAAAAGAATCGACTCACCAATTTTCATTTTTTTTTTCAATAGTATATTATACCACACATTGATTTCATTTTAATGTCCTCATAAATTGAAACATTCTCCCCTTTGTATCTTCCAATGTGGGGAAGAGTCACATCTCTTCATCATGTTTTCCCTTTGCAATCGTCACAACCTTTTATAATTTTCACCTTTCAAAAGAGTCACAACCCTTCATCATTTATGTCATTTGAGAGTGTCACAACCTTTCATTTTAGGGATGCAGGGGAAATGAATTGACTTTATGTTTAAAAAACAAACATCGACTAAATGAAATATAACTATATCCTTTCGCACATTGATACTGAGACAAAAATAATTCCTTAATTAGTTAATAAAATAACAAGAGAAAGTATTTCTCTATCCCTCTGAAATCCTAACACCAGTTGGAAAGGTATGGTAGCAAGCACAATTTCCTCTAACTCTTCTCTTTACCAAATATGAGTTGTTGGTCGTAGTTCATCTTAGACTCCTCAAATGGTGTTGTTCACAATTAAAACTTATATGCTTATGGATCCCTTGCTATAGGTCATATGAGTGAAAATGTATGTTCATTAGTATATGAGTTCACTCAACACCAAAGAATCACAAAATATTGACCCTTCGATCACCTGTGCTACAATCTAACTATAGCAGTGATTACACAAGGAGATACACTTAGTTGGCCATGAAGAATCTCTGTATAGTTTTGTTTGGTTAAAGAATAATCTATAAAATCCCTTGTCTACCACATCCCACAACACTAGAAAAGTCCACCCACCATTCATGCCAATTCTAAGTATCTTGTGGCAATAAGTTACACATTGATATCAAAACAATCCACAACCATATTCTATTATGTTATACTTGCTGATATGAGATTCAATGCTACCAATATCAAAACACCAATACGACTTTTGAACAAACATTATAAATATTTATCTCCAAACATTAGAGTGATAGAATAATCAGCCTCCTCCCATTAACGATGAGAATGAAGTCACAATATGGTAGTAGCCACAAAAAAAGGCTTAATATTCTGCAGGACAAAGGGACTCTTTGTGCTTTGGTAGGGATTTCTTCAAGGGCTTAAGCTAGAAAATTACACACAGTGGGAATATCCATCATAGGCAAAGCCAAAATATCAATATTGTTGAATCTACACTAAGCATACACTATTATCTTGGTTACCATAAAATATGCAAGTCGACCCCTCAATGGGAGCTCATGACACATGAATGTTCATGCCACCAATATTGAGATACAACCAAGAAACATCTTCACCCAATACTACTGTCGTATTGAGAAATAAATCACAAATCTATCTTCCCCATACTTAATTAAACCTGATACAAATATTTATCTTTGACTTTTTGCTTTCTAATGTCAAAAATATGAATATTTGATGTCGTCCCTTAATCTTGGCTATAACCTTTGATTTGTGGATGTTGGGTCTAACACAAAATACTACACCCAACATTCTCAATTAACCATTGACTTAATATATTGCCCAGTCATATTAAATCTGTTAGGTAATATTGCACCATCAAAATATTTATCTTCAAATTATATAGATATTAATCTAGTCCATGATGATATATTGAGCTGCTGCACAATAGTTTCCTTTCTTTGCACTTAAACTCTCAATAATAATATTAGAAATAATATCTTGTAAATCACAACATATAAAACATATGATATATATTAAAATATCCAAAGATAATATGAACAATAGAGACCAGCAACAATAATATTATATTTTAAAATAAGCTAATATCTTCCCAAGTGAAGAATCTCAAGATATAAATTACCAGAAACCTGTGAATATCTTATTTCTACAAATTTGTCTTCGAATGAATACTTCACAAATTTGTATAATCTCCAATAGGTACAAAGTGGAATATCTAAAATGATATTTCCAACTAGAGACTAGGGTAGATAGTCTCACTCCCGAAACTTCACACCCCTTCAACTAGCATGCCTTCAACAAGAGTAATAATGAAATTTCAAATATTTGATGATGATTTACTTCACCCAAATAGCTTCCTTACAAGGATCTCCAAGAAACATCTAGAAGGTTAGGTTGAATAAATAAAGTGACTTACGTTATTAATTTATTATTTCCACTATGTTTTACAAGTAAATTAATTAATTGAAGTCTTCTTTAGGATATAAAATTAAATTTTGAGCAACTTAATTAATTAATTGAATTAAGTCTCTTTTGAAAACTTGGGGACATTACAATACCCCCTACCCAAAGATTGATTCCCTTTAAACAATCTACCATAAAAAAATTTTATCCTTTGAAAGAAAGTACCAAGATTGAAAGCCAATTATGGAGACCAGAATGAGCACTTACTGAAAGCTCTATGTTGCACCATGACTGCAAGTACTACCTCTATTACCTCCTTAACTCTCTTTGATGCAAGTTGAGAGAGCCTTTGAATGTAGCTGGCTAAGTTTCCAATGTTGTGCAAATCTCCATCAAGATTTTGTTGCTCTACTCTAATATAAAAAATATTATGCCCAGAGTTTAGAAGTATCTCATCATGATCCCACTAAAGCAATGCACTAGATATGTTAATGTCCTTGCTAGGGTTCTCTAAACATAACACTTATCTCCCTCCTATGGTTCGAGCTCCTTAACATAATGGACAACCAATGTAAGAGTTTGAGGAAACTACAATAGGGCGTCTGAAGCATTTTTCCTTTCTAAGCCCAAGGGTAGGGAATCTTTACACCCTCTTGGCCTCATGCTTAGAAGGACTCAAAATAATTTCTCCCTCCTTGCATTCCCTTATTACCCCTACCATGATTAACTATGGTAAACATATAAGAGTTACACATTATTACATGTTTTCTCTTAATAAAGGTTGAAATAATAATTTAATATTCATACACATTATTTATAAGAAATAAATCTTAAATAGGACCATTATTCATAAGGAAGAAATAAAAAATAAATCTCACTATGTTAGTTATTATAAGAACTTATACTTATGTTATAACTAGTGATTGTCATTGCACCAAAAGATTGACTTGTTAGTGTCTCATACAACCAGTAGACTTATAAAAGAAAAATGAGTATGTTAAACCATGTCACAAATCCCAAATGGGGATGTTGGAGGTTAGTCAAACAATCCCCCTAAGCATCACCTGAGGGGATTCAAACATGTGACCAATCTCTTATACCACTTATTACAACTAGCGGTTGTCGTTGCACCAAAAGATCAATCTGGGAATGCTCAATACAACCAATAGACATAGGAGGTTGTGAAACCATGTCAGGAATCTTGAAGGAGGATGTTGACACTTAGTCCAACAACATCATACCAATTTATAATAATATTCAGCTTCTCTATTCTATAAGACATATCCTTGTAAGACATATTTGACTAGTTCAATGATTCGAGGTATTTGTGAGTTATGATTAACTAATTATCGATTAGATGATTGAGAAGTGATGATATAATAAATGTTATTTTGACATGTTGATGGATGGTGGTTGAATGAATGCTAATTTGGTAGAGTGATATTTGATTGTTGAATTATATGTATTCTTGATCCAAGTTAAAGTGATGATTTATGTGAATTTGATTATTGTTTTATTGATCTTTCTAATTGATGAATTTCTTGATTTATTGGGAGAAGATGGAGGAAGGATAATAATTGATAAGTCCTTAAATAATTGGAATTGAATCTCCTTTATACTTTATCGGTGAAAGGATCACCACAAATCATAATAATTGAGTCACCGCAACTTTCATTGGTAGAAGAGTTGGTTTGGGCCATGGGTTTTCTCCCCATTCATATCAGGTTTGAATTTGAGGCCTAGGCTTACCCAATGCACATGTCTTGTAGGCTATTACGTGCATCCTTAGAGGGATAGTCTTGACTTAGCTCACCTCTCCCTAAACTCCAATAAGAACAAGACAAGACAAGTTGGGCACTGAGATGAGTCATAAGAATACCTTTAAGTTAACAATAAAATGAGTCACCAGTTTTTATTGTTTCCTTTTTGAATAATATATTATTTCCAACATTGATTTTATTTGAAAGTCCTCCTAAATAGAAATCTTCTCCCCTTTGTATCTTCCAATGTGGGGGAGAGTCACACATCATGATGTTTTCCTTTTGCAATCATTACAACCATTCATAATTACCACCTTTAAAAGAGTCGTAACCCTTTAATTTTTTTTCATTAAAAGAAAACAACCTTTCATAACTTTTCATTTTGAATGAATCAATTCTTTATTTTCTCCTTATTTCTTTCTTTTCTTCCATTAATTTTTAGAGAGATAGTCTTTTCTAACCTCACCCTTTCCTAAATCCCAACTTGAAAATATGTAAGAGCAAGGTAAGGCAAGTTGGGCATTGAGATGAGTCATGGGAATACCTTTAAGTTAACAAAAAAAAATTGAGTCACAATTTTTCATTGTTGCAATTGTGAATAATATATTATTACCCACATTAATTTTACTTGAATGTCCTCTTAAATTGAAACCTTCTCACCTTTATATCTTACAATGTGGGGAGAGTCACACCTCTTCATCATTTTTTCCTTTTGCAATTATTACAACCTTTCACAATTGCCACCCTTCAATGAGTCACAACCCTTCACCATTTTTTTCCTTTGTGAGCGTCACAATATTTCATAACTTTGCCTTTTGAAGAAGTCACTTCCTTATTTTCTTCAAAATTATTCCTTTTTCTCTTCCATTAATTCTTAGAGAGCTAATTTTGTCTCACTCACCCCTTTCTAAACCCCAACTTGGCAACATGTAAGAGCAAGGTAAGACATGCTGGGCATTGGGTTGAGTCATAATGATACCTCTATGTTAACAAAAAAATGAATTGAGTCACCACATTTTATTGTCATCTTTTTGAATAATATATTATACCCCACATTTCATATCAAGGTCCTAAAATGAAACCTTCTCCCTTTTGTATCTTTCAATATGGGGAGAGTCACATCTCTTCATCATATCTTTTATTAGAAAGAGTCACAACCTTTCAAAATTTCTACTCTTCGAAAGAGTGACAACTAGTCACCATTTTTTTTCTTTTGCGAGTGTCACAACTTTTCATAACTTTTCATTTTTAATAACTCACTTCCTTATTTTATTCTTATTTATTTTTCTATTACATTAATCCTTAGAGTGATAGTCTTGCCTCAACTCACCCCATCCTGAACCCCAACTTGGCAATATGTAAGACCAAGGTAAGGTAGGTTGGGCATTGGACCAAGTCATGATGATACCTTTGAGTTAACAAAAAAAGAATTGAAACACCACTTTTTATTTTTGCTTGTTTGAACAATATATTATACCCCACATTGATTTCATTTGAATGTCCTCCTAAATTAAAACATTTTATCCTTTGTATCTTCTAATGTGGGGGAGAGTCACATTTCTTCATCATGTCTACTAATTTCAATTGTCACAAGCTTTCACAATCACCACCTTTGAAAAGAGTCAAAACCCTTCATTGTTTCAATTATTTGTCAGTGTCACAACTTTTCATAATTTTTCCTTTTAAAGGATTCACTTTCTTAAATTTTTTCATTTTTTTTTCTCTTCCATTAGTTCTTAGAGGGTTAGTCTTGCCTCAGCTCACCCTTTCTTCAACCCCAACTTGGCAATATGTAAGACCAAGGTAAGGTAGATTGGGCATTGAGATGAGTCATAAGGATCTCTATGAGTTAACAAAAAAATAATAATTTAGTCACCACTTTTCATTATTTCCTTTGTAAATAATATATTATAGCCCATGTTTATTTCATTTGAATATCTTCCTAAAATGAAACATTCTTCTCTTTGTATCTTCTAATGTGGGGAATAGTAACATCTCTTCACCATATCTTCTCTTCGAAAAAGTGACAACTTTTCACAATTGTCACTTTTTGAAAAAGTCACAAGTACCCTTCACTATATTTGTCATTTGTGAGTGTCACAACCTTTCATAACTTTTCCTTTTAAAAGAGTCACTTCGCTATTTTTTTTCTTATTTTTTTTCTCTTCCATTAATCCTTAGAGGGCTAGTCTCTACTCAACTCACCCCTTCATGTACCCCAACTTGGCAAGATGTAAGACCAAGTAAGGTAGGTTTGGCACTGAGCTAATTCATAGAGATACCTTTGAATTAAAAAAAAGAATTGACTCACCACTTTTCATTGTTGTCTTTTTTAATAGTATATTATACCACACATTGATTTCATTTTAACGTCCTCATAAATTGAAACATTCACCCCTTTGTATCTTCTAATGTGGGGAATAGTCGCATCTCTTCATCATGTTTTCCCTTTGCAATCGTCACAACCTTTTAGAATTTTCACCTTTCAAAAGAGTCACAACCCTTCACAATTTCTGTCATTTGAGAGTGTCACAATCTTTCATTTCAAGGATGTAGGGGTAATGGATTGACTTGATGTTTAAAAAACAAACATTGACTAAATAATAATAATTATATCCTTCCAAACATTCATACTAAAAAAAAAATCATTCCTTAATTATTTAATAGAATAACAAGAGAAAGTATTTATCTATCCCTCTAAAATCATAACAACACTTGGAAAGGTATGGTAGAAACCACAATCTCCTCTAACTACGCCCTTTACCAAATATGAGTTATTGGTTGTAGTTCATCTTCGACTCCTTTAATAGTGTTGTTCACAATTAGAACTTATTTTCTTATGGATCCCTTGCTATAGGTTATATGACTGCAAATGTATGTTCCTTAGTATATGATTTCACTCAACACCAAAGAATCACAAAATATTGACCCTTTGATGACCCTACTACAATCTAACTATAATAGTGATTGCACAAGGAGATATAGTAAGTTGGCCATGAAGAATCTCTGTATAGTTTTGTTTGGTTTAAGAAAAATCTATAAAATCCCTTGTCTTCCACATCCAACAATACAAGAAAAGTCCACCCACCATTCGTGTCAATTCAAAGTATCTTGTGGAAATAAGTTACCCATTGATATCAAAGCAATCCACAACCATATTTTATTTTTTTATACTCGTTGAGATGAGATTAAATGCTACCAATATCAAACCACCAATACGAATTTTGCATAAATGTTATAAATATTTATCTCCAAACATTAGAGTGATAGAATAATCAACCTCCTCCCATTAACGACAAGAATGAAGTCACAATATGGTAGTAGACACCAAGAAAATGCTCAATATTCTGCACGATAAAGGGATTGTTTGTGGTTTGGCAGAGATTTCTTCAAGGGCTCAAGTTAGCAAATTACACACGGTGGGAATATCCATCATAGGAAAAGCCAAAGTATCAATATTATTGAATCTACACTAAGCATACATTATTATCTTGGTTACCATAAAATATGCAAGTCAACCCCTCAAAAGGAGCTCATAAAACATAAATGTTCACGCCAATATTGAGATACAACCAAGAAACATCTTCACCCAATACTACTATTGTATTGATAAAAAAACACAATTTTAACTTCCGCATACATAATTAAAGCCGATACAAATATTTATCTTTGACTTTTTCCTTTCAGAAACATGAATATTTGATGTCGTCCCTTAATCTTGGTTATAACCTTTGATTTGTGGATGTTGGGTCCAACACAAAATACTACGCCCAACTTTCTCAATTAACCATTGACTTAATATATTGCCCAGTCATATTAAATCCATAAGATAATATTGCACCACTAGAACTGCACAGTCCTTCAACTAGCATGCCTTCAACAAAAGTAATAATGAAATTTCAAATATTTGATGATGATTACTTCACCCAGCCAACCACCTTACAAAGATCTCCAAGAAACATCTAGAAGGTTAGGTTGAATAAATAAAGTGACTTACTTTATTAATTTATTATTTCCACTATGTTTTACAAGTAAATTAATTAATTGAAGTCATCCTTAGGATATAAAATTAATTTTTGGGCAACTTAATTAATTAATTTAATTAAGTCACTTTTGAAAACTTGGGGACATTACAATCCTCCTTACCTAAAGATTTACTCCCCTCAAACAATCTGCCATCAAAATTGGTTGTCCTTTGACAGAAAGTACCAATATTGCAAGCCAATTATGGAGATTAGAATTAAGACCTGCTAAAAGCTCTATGTTGCACCATGATTTACTTCACCCATACAACCACCTTACAAAGACCTCCAGGAAACATCTAGAAGGTTAGGTTGAATAAATAAAGTGACTTACTTTATTAATTTATTATTTCCACTATTTTAGAGGTAAATTAAATAATTGAAGTCATCCTTAGGATATAAAATTAATTTTTGGGAAACTTAATTAATTAATTTAGTTAAGTCACTTTTGAAAACTTGGGGACATTACAATGCTCCCTACCCAAAGATTCGATCCCCTTAAACAATCTGCCATCAAAATTGGTTGTCCTTTGAATGAAAATACCAATATTGGAAGCCAATTATGGAGACTAGAAAGAACACCTGCTAAAAGATCTATGTTGCACCATGACTACAAGTACTACCTCTACTACCTCCTTAACTCTCTTGGATGCAAGTTGATAGAGCCTTTGAATGTAGTTGGCTATGTTTCCAATGTTGTGCAAATATCCATCATGATTTTGTTGCCCTACTCTAATATAAAAAATAGTATGCCCAGAGTTGAGAAGTAACTCGTGATGATCCCACTAAAGTAATGTGTTAGATATGTCAATGTGATTGCTAGGGTTCCCTAAACATCAAACTTATCCTCTCTCCTATGGTTAGAGCTTCTTAACATAATGGACAACCAATGTAAGAGTTTGAGGAAACTACAATAGGGTGTCTTAAGTATCCTTCTTTTCTAAGCCCAAGGGCAGGGCATCCCTACATCCCCTTGACTTCATGCTTAGAAGAAGGCCTCAAAACAATTTCTCCCTCCTTGTATTCCCTTTTTACCCATACCATGATTGACTATGGTAAACATATAAGAGTTACACATTATTACATATTTTTTGCAAATAAAGGTTGACATAATAATATCATATTCATACACATTATTTATAAGAAATAAATAATAAATAGGACCATTATTCATAAGCAAGAAATCATAAATAAGGCTCGCTATGCTATTTATTATAAGAACTAATACTTACGTTATAACAAGAGGTTGTTGTTGCACTAAAAGATTGACCTATTAGTGTCTCATTGAACCAATAGACTTATAGAAGACACATGGCGATGTTAAACCATGTCACAAATCCCAAAGGGGATGTTGGAGGTTAGGAAAAGAATCCCCTCTTTAAAACACCTAAGGGGATTCAAACATGTGACCAATCTCTTATACCACCTGTTACAACTAGCGGTTGTCGTTGCACAAAATCATTGACCTAGTAATGCCCAATACAACCAATAGACTTAAATAAGACATAGGAGGTTTCTACAACATGTCATGAATATTGAAGGGGGATGTTGGAAATTAGTCCAAAAAATTCATACCAATTTGTAATAATATTCAACTTCTCTATACTATAAGACATATCCTTGTAAGACATATTTGACTAGTTCGATGATTCGAGGTATTTTTGAGTTATGATTAAGTAATTATTGATTAGATGATTGAGAAGTGATGATATAATAAATGGTAGTTTGACACATTGATGGATGGTGGTTGAATGAATGCTAATTTGGTAGAGTGATGCTTGATTGTTCAATTATATGTATTCTTGATCCAAGTTAAAGTGATGATTTATGTGAATTTGATTATTATTTTCTTGATCTTTCCAATTGATTAATTTCTTGATTTATTGAGAGATGATGAAGGAAGGATAATGATTGATAAGTCCTTAAATACTTGGAATGAAATCTCCTTTATACTTTATTGGTGAAAGGGTCACCACCATTCATAATAATTGAGTCACCACAGTCTACATGGGTAGAAGAGTTGGCTTGGGCCATGGGTTTTCTCCCCATTCGTATCAGGTTTGACTTTGAGGCCTGGGCTTACCCAATGCACATTTCTTATAGGCAATTACATGCATTCTTAGAGGGATAGTCTTTACTTAGCTCACCCCTCCCCGAATCCCAACTTAGAAATATGTAAGACCAAGAAAAGACAAGTTGGTCACTCAGATGAGTCGTAGGGATACCTCTAAGTGAACAAAAAAAGAATTGAGTCACCAGATTTCATTGTTGCCTTTGTGAATAATATATTATATCCAACATTGATTTAACTTGAAAGTCCTCCTAAATAGAAATCTTCTCCCCTTTGTATCTTTCGATGTGGGGTAGAGTCACACATCTTCACCATGTTTGCCTTTTGCAATCACTACAACCTTTCACAATTACCACCGTTGAAAGAGTCACAACCCTTTAATTTTTTTTCCTTTACAAGCATCACAACCTTTCATAACTTTTCATTTTGAATGAATCACTTCTTTATTTTCTCCTTATTTCTTTCTTTTCTTCCATTAATTTTTAGAGAGATTTTCTTTTCTAACCTCACCCTTTCCTAAACCCCATTTTAAAAATATGTAAGACAAAGGTAAGACATGTTGGGTATTGAGATGAGTCATCAGAATACCTCTAAGTTAACAAAAAAAGAATTCAGTCACAATGTTTCATTGTCGTCTTAGGATTAAGTACTACTGAAGGGGGTGGGGGGGTGAATCAATATTATAAGACCCCAACTTAAACTTGAACCAAATGCAAATAAACTATATGAATTCTAAAATGAAAAGAACATAAACACATAACACCATTATTTTTTTTCAAGGAAACCCTGGCCAAGGGAAAACCCTGGTGGGGATGGTACCCACAACTATGTACTAAAATATAAAATCCCTGCTGGGAGATCTAGCCCTATTAGGAGCTGAGTATTACATATTACATTTATTTGTTAGAGGAATATTAAACCTCTTAAATGTATACAAAAACCTTGTTAAAGGTATGGTTAGCTTACAACTCTTACAATCATAAATTCTATTACAAAAGTGTTCTTTAAGAATGAACAATACAAGCATCTGCTATGCTTAGATAGTTCCAGTTATGATTCACAATAGCCTCTATCAATTACTGATCTTTCATCTACAATCAATCATCTCTTATATCCCAAATTTGAATACATCTCTTCATCTCTGTCACTTTCACAAAACACTCTATAGTTATATCTATTCTGCCATCTAGTCGACTCTCAAATATAATTCAAAACATAATAATTATTTATATAAATGATAAATACTAAGTCGACGATCTTATATTACCAAAGTGTCAGCAATATACAATCTTCATTTGACTTAACACATTACCATTCCATCTAGCCTTCCCTTAATCATCACAGCTTTTCATATGTCATGTTTCACTGTTCCTCTATATTCACATGCCTTCATACCACTGTAACTTTCTAATATCAACATCAAAACACATGTGACTTTAACTAAAGCTCATATATATCCCAAAATGTCTTCCTCTAAGTTTTCAACCCATAACATAACATATACTATCTTCGCTAATCAAACTAATACTGCAATATATTGTAAATCTGATTTTGTACTTAGTCATTTTCATGACTGTGTCTCCAACACTTATAGTTACTCCATGCAATCACTATGACATATGTGTTTCCATAAATGACAACCCTCAAATGATTCTAAGTGCACTCAAAACATCACTTGCCAACATGTTGCATTTGTGAATAATATATTATTCCCCACATTTAACTTGAATGTCCTCCTAAATTTAAATCTTCTTGCCTTTATATCTTCCAATGTGGGAAGAGTCACATCTCTTAATCATTTTTTCCTTTTGCAATCACTACAACCTTTCACAATTTTCACCCATCAAAAAGTCACAACCCTTCAACATTTTTTTCTTTGTGAGCACCATAATATTTCATAACTTTGCATTTTGAAGAAGTCACTTCCTCATTTTCTTCAAAATTATTCTTTTTTCTTTTCTATTAATTCTTAGAGAGCTAATTTTTCCTCACTCACCCCTTTTTGAACCCCAAATTTGCAATATATAAGACCAAGGTAAGGCAGGTTGGGCACTGGGATGAGTCATAAGGATACCTCTATGTTAAAAATAAAAAAATGAATTGAGTCATCACATTTCATTGTTGCCTTTTTGAATAATATATTATACCCCACATTTCATTGATGCCTTTCTAAATAATATATTATACCCCACATTTCATATAAATTTCCTAAAATGAAACCTTCTCCCCTTTATATCTTCCAATGTTGGGGAGAGTCACATCTCTTCATCATATCTTTTCTTAGAAAGAGTCACAACCTTGATAGTCCCAACCGGTGTTGAGAGGGTGGGGGGGGGGGGGGTGAATTAGCACATTCAAAACTTTTCTCTTTAAATCTAGTGAAGTATACTTGTAGCTGTAAGCTAAGACACATTTAATCATATAATGATAGCAAGCAAACAATTATACAGTGACACCAAATTTATCATGTGTAAATTTGATTAGGGTGAAAACCACGGTGTGAGGGAACCTCACAAATTATGTACTCTTCCAGAGTATGCCCTGTTAGGATCCTTCCTGGTTAAAAGATTACAACACACTGTTAGGTGTGACCCAGTTAAGGGATTTGTTACAATGAGGCTGGTTAGTGCCTACCTGGTTAGAGGACTTAGAACACCTTTGAAGATGTCAGCTGGTTAGGGGATTTGATACAAGGGACCTGTTAAAGTCCACCCAAATATTAGGATTTAACTATTGTAATTTCTAGAGAACAATAGACGGATTGACCTTTTACAGATGGCTATGCATAGCCTGATAAGATCTCTATTTGTGCTCAACTGAGAAGCATCACCGGTCTCTACAGGTGTGTTCTCTTCTACTATTGTGTTTCTTTGCACACTCTTCTTTCTCACTTCTTCTTTCTTCTCTTCATCCTTGGCTTCTTCAGCATACAAGTTCACTCTTTTTCTTGGTAGAATGAAGGCAACTTCTATTCACCTCAGGTAGAAGAATATATAGAGCCCTAGCCCTAATTTTTCCCATCATGCATGACCTAATTACATATCCTTATTAGATTCATCACTCAGTGGAGTATCAGTTCACTAAGGAAACATCTGATGCATGCCCTTGATTTATCTGTCACAAAAATAAAACAATAGATGCATGTCAAGCATCTTTCCTTTACAAGAGATAACACTTTGTTTTAAAGCCACTGATTTTAGCTTTAAAACCTCTAGACGCACCTCACACCAATCACTATTTTAACTCAAAGGTTTCCAGATTTAACACAAAAAATCCAAGAAAAAGAGTTGGTTGAAATAAATAGTTGACTATGACTTCCTCGGTTCATACCAGAGTCATTACTAGATCGGTAGAGATCCTCATGCTATGAACAGGTAAGATTCTTTGACCTGTTACTATCTCTTCCTTGGCTTACCAGTTGCACCTTCCTCGATTGTGTTGTTGTTACTAGTTTGTTGTTGCTTTCTCTATACTTGACTACACTAGTTTTAGCCAGGTCCTCAGTTGATGGTTGAATCCTCCTTTTCTTGACTATAAACAATACCTGGGTTCTAATGCTTTGTATAGTGACCGGTGGTATTTGCTAAGAGTCACTTATGTCTTATATGTTGGCACCATCTACCAAACCATCCTCCTTTCATACAGCTCTCCTTGGATCTTTAGACTTAATAGAGATGACAAAACACTATCTTCTTTTTCCAATCAATGACAATACTTGTACCGGTAGTAGGCTTACCTGTTACCATGACTCAATACTACCAATCTCCCCCTTTGACATTGATGGAAAAACCTTGATGGGCAATCACAATATTGTATCACTGCTACTACTACTGTCTGTCTACTGGTTATTGCCAAACTCTCCCCCTTTTTGACAATAATGCCAAAGGCTAGTAAAAAAGAATACCTTTTTCTAATCCGCCCCCCCTATGTGCAACAGTCCTTTTCATCAGTCCAGAAAAGATGAGGTGTAACCCTCTATTGAAGCATAGTGAAATGATGATTATTTTTGCAAGTTTATTAAAGATCATGAAGGGGTATCAGCCCTAGTTTACCTCTGAGATACTCAAAATTACTCTTTAGTAATGGCTTTGTGAAGATATCATCAATTTGTTCCTTGGTGGGAACATACTCCAATCTCACCTCCTTGTCTTGTACCAACTCTCTCAAGTAATGATACTTGATGGAAATGTACTTTTTCTTGGAGTGCATAACAGGGTTCTTGGATATGTTAATTGCACTGGTGCTATCACAATAGATAGCTATCGGTTCATGTATTTGTTCTTTGATTCCTTCCAATGACTGTTTGATCCAGATTACCTATGTGCAATTGATTACTGTAGCAACATATTCAGCCTCTGCAGTTGTGAAATACAATTTTGTTTCTTACTTGTCCAAGAAAAAATTCTTCCACTGATAAAGAATGCACCACCACTTGTACTCTTTATGTCATCAATGTTGCTAGCCCAGTCTGCATCAGTGTATAATTTTACCTCAAATCCTCCCTTATGTGGAAACCACAAACCATATTCCTTGGTTCCCTTTAGATACCTAAAGATTCTCTTTATTTCTATTAGATGTGTCTCTTTGGGATTAGCAGAGAATCTTGCCACTATGCCAACCACATGTGCAATGTTCGGTCTACTGTGAATAGCATACTAAAATTTTCCTATCATGGACTGATACATTGTTTCATTTACTTCTTTTGCATCATCCTCCTTTGATAACTTGAGGTTGGTTATCATTGGGGTTCCAACCGGTTTAGATTCTTCAAGTCCAAAGGTCTTAAGAATTTCTTTTATATACTTGGACTAAGAGATAAAAATACCTTCTTTTAGCTGATGGACTTGAAGTGCAATGAAGAATTTTATAGCGCCTATCATAGACATTTCAAATTCTTTCTTCATCTCTTCAGCAAAGGCTTTACTCATCCTTTCATCACCTCCAAAGATGATGTCATCCACAAAGATCTTAGCAATCAAATTTCCATCTTTTCTGATCTTGAGATACATGTTCTTGTTGTCCTTGGTTCTTATGAATCCTATGGTCAGGAGATATGAATGCAACCTTTCATACCATGCCCTTTGAGCTTGCCTAAGCCCATAAAGAGTCTTTTTCAATTTACAAACCATACCATCATTTTGTGCAGATGTGAAGCCTTTCGATTGTTCAATGTAGACATCCTCTTCCAGTATTCCATTTAGGAATGCAGACTTGACATCCATCCGATATACTTTAAATTTATTGTGTGCAACATAGGCAAGAAGAATTCTCACTCCTTCCAATCTAGCCACCGGTACAAAATTTTCTCCATAGTCCAGTCAAGCTTCATGGGCATACCCTTTGCAGACTAGTCTTACCTTATTTATTATTACTTTCCCATCCTCATTCAACTTGTTCCTATAGACCCACTTGGTCCCTATGACATTCTTGTCCTTTGGTCTTGGCACAAGCTCCCATGTGTCATTCTTCTCAATTTTCTCAATTTCCTCCTCCATGGCCTTGACCCATTTGTCATCTTCTAGAGCTTGCCTTGTGGATTTGGGATCTATACAAGAAAATAAACATATATTCTCTTTGGCCATTTTCCTGGTCAAGACATTAGCATGTTTGTCACCAATAATGTTGTCAGTGGAGTGATATGTGACATACCTTGGGAGAACCGATCATTGTTCCCAGTCAAGCTCTTCAAGTTGAGAAATCTCTTCATCATGGTTCTGGACATCTTCTTGTTCATCATCCTACATTGACCTATTGGCTTTAGGTGCAGTCTCCCGCTCTAGATGTCTGTTCATGTGTATTTCTCTTTCATCTTCAGTTGTTGCTTCATTGAACTCAAAGGCATTTCCTTCATTTTGACCTTCAAGACTGTCATGATCATTATGACCAGTCTTCTTAATCAGTTCTGAAGATTCATCAACTTTTACATTGATGCTTTCGATTATTTTGCTTGTTCTCTTGTTCAGACACCAATAGGCCTTACTTTTGGTAGAGTAACCCAAAAATGTTCCTTCATTGCTCTTGGGATCAAACTTCCTAGAGTACATATCTATTTTGATGTAACATTTACTACCAAAGATTTTGAAGTAACCTACACTAGGAGTATGCTTGGACCATAGTTTATAAGGAGTCTTACTGGTTCCCTTTTTTTACTTGAACACGGTTTAGTGTGTAGACAACAACATTGATAGCTTCTCTCTAGAAGTGATGAGGGAGATTCTTTAGAATCAATAGGGTTCTTGCACAATTGATCAAAGTCTTGTTCCTTCTTTCTGCTACTCCATTTTGCTGAGGAGTCCTTGGTGCAAAAAACTATCTCTTTATTCCATGTTCCTCACAATAGTGAGTGAACTCTTGAGAGGTGTATTCACCTCCTCTGTCTGACCTCAGACACTTCAAGCTTTTACTGGTTTCCATTTCCACTCTAGCTTTGTAGATTTTAAACATGTGGAAGGCCTCTTATTTCTCTCTAAGAAAGAGTGTCCACATCATTCTTGAGAAGTCATCTACAAAGATCATGAAGTACTGGTCTCCATAATAGCTCTTTGTCTTCATTGGTCCACACAGATATGTGTGCACAAGATCTAGAACATTTTTAGTAGTAAAAGACTTATTGTTGAAGCTTGTTCCTATCAATTTTCCTAACTGACAATCTTTACAAACACCACTGATGGGTTTTGTAATCTCAGGGAGTCCTCTAATTTATTTATTTTTCCTCACTTTGACAATATTGTCAAAGTTTATGTGGTAGAGTCTCTTGTGCCATAACTAGCTATTGTCTTCTTTGAAAACAAGACATATTTTTCTTGTTTTACCTTTGACTGAAGCTATAAGACAAGCTCCTTCCATTGAGTCTAGGTAGAACAAATTACCTTTTCTTTGTCTACCAGTTGCAACATGGGTTCTAGACTAATTCTTGACTATGCAGGAACCTTGTCTGAATTCTAACAAGAATCCTTTGTTATTCAATTGTGCAACACTCATTAAATTTTACTTGAGTCCTTCAATCTAGTAAACATCTTCACATACAACATTGTTGTAAAGTGCAATAGAGCCTTTACCTTTGATGGCATAAGGGGCATTGTTTCCAAAGGTAACCAATCCGCTGTCATTGAGCTCCAAGTTGATGAACTTGTTCCTATCACCAGTCATGTGGTGAGTACAACCACTGTCAATGATCCAATCATCATGCTGATGAGATCTAGATATGAGTGCTACTTCATTTACCATTGGGCACTCCTCCTTTATTGAAACAAATGCAATTTCTGGATCCTCAAAGTCTTCAGACTCATTATCTGTGACTCCTTCCTATGCAAGATAGAATTCCTTTTTTTCTTTGCTCTTGAATCGGTCTCTCTTATCTTTATTATCATTATCTAGACATCTGGCAGCAATATGTCTATCTTGTTGCAAGAGAAGCATTTTAGAGGAATATTTCCTTTGTACTTCCCTTTCCCTCTGGGGAATCTCCTAGCGACGAGTGCTTCAAACTCATCTTGCTCCATCTCCTCTGAGAGAAGATTCTCAACAAGGTTACCAATCCTACCAGTAGAGCAGTTACCGATTTCTCTTCCCTTTTTGGTGGAAGAGATATTGATAGAAGACTTAAATGCTACTTCATGAATGGGTAAGCTATTATCAAAATTACTTAATTCAAAAGTAGCTAGCTTACCGATTAGGGAGTGTAGGGTGACTTCTTCTTTGGTCACTGATCTGAGCTCTTGAATAGTAGAGATCTTAATGGCATATTGAGGTCTGTGAGTTCTCAGTATTTTTCTAACCACCTCCTCTTCATTGAACTTTCCTCCAATGCTTCTGATGGATTTGATCACCTCTTTGATATGGTTGCTGTATTGCTCGATGTCTTCTCCTTCATTCATCCTCATGTCATCATACTTTCCTTTGAGGCTTTTGACCTTGGCTTTTTGAACATTAGGGTCTCCTCCATAAACCACTTGCAACTTGCCCCTCATCTTGAAGGCATAATCTAGATGTTCAATCTCAGCATAGACATGATCAGGTAGCATACTAGCTATCATATCCATAGCAGCCATGTGCTCAATTTTGATCTTCAGTTAGTCAAGTGTTAGGGTGCTAGCAGGTTCACTATAATCAGTGGTAACATGATTCTAGTACTGATCTCTGGTGGTCTTCATGTACAACTTCATTCTGCTGCACCACAGACTAAAGTTTTCTTTTGAAAACTTTGGTCCTTCCTTTCTCATCATCTTGAATTTTTCTTTATGCTATTAACCAGTAAAGAAAACAAGACTTGGCTCTGATACCAATTGACAGTCCCAACTAGTGCTGAGAGGGGAGGGGTAATCAACACTTAAAATTTTTTTTCTCTTTAAATCTAGTGAAGTATACTTGTAACTATAAGCTAAGATAGATTTAAGCATATAATAACAACAAGTAAAAAATCATACAGTGACACTAGATTTATCATGTGGAAACCTGATTAGGGTGAAAACCACAGTGTGAGGGAACCTCACAAATTATGTACTCTTCCAAAGTACACCCTATTAGGAACCTTCCTGGTTAAATGATTACAACACATTGTTAGGTGCAACTCGGTTAAGGGATTTTTTACAATGAGGCCGGTTAGTGCCTACCTAGTTAAAGGACTTAGAAAAACTTTCAAGATGTCACCCAATTAGGGGATTTGATATAAGGGACCTGTTAGAGTCCAGCCAAATATTGGGATTTAACTATTGTAATTGCTAGAGAAAAATAGAGAGATTGACCTTTTACAGATGGCTATGCATAGCCTGATAAGATCTATGTTTGTGCTCAACTGAGAAGTATCACCGGTCTCTGCAAGTTTGTTCTCCTCTACTATTGTGCTTCTCTACACACTCTTCTTTCTCACTTCTTCTTTCTTCTCTTCACCCCTAGCTTCTTTAGCATACAAGTTCACTCTTTTTCTCAGCAGAATGAAGGCAACTTCTATTCACCTCAGGTGGAAGAATATATGGATTCCTAGCCCTAATTTCACTCATCATGCATGACCTAATTATAGATCCTTGTCAGATTCATCACTAAGTGGAGTACCAATTCACTAAGGAAACATCTGATGCATACCCTTGATTTATCTGCTGCAAAAATAAAACAATAGATGCTTGTCAAGCATCTTTCCTTTACAAGAGATAACACTTTTTTTTAAAGCCACTAATTATGGCTTTAAAACCTCTAGCCATGCCCCAAAATGATCACCAATTTAACTCAAAGACTTCCAGATTTAACACAAAAAATCCCAGAAAAATAGTTGGTTGGAATAGATAGTTGACTATGACTTCCTCGGTTCATACCAGAGTAATTAATAGATTGGTAGAGATCCTCATGCTATGAATAGGTAAGAGTCTTTGACCTATTGCTATCTCTTCCTTGGCTTATCAGTTGCACCTTCCTTGGTTGTGTTGTTGTCACCGGTTTGCTATTTATTTCTCTATACTTGACTACATCGGTTGTAGCCAAGTCCTCGGTTGAAGGTTGAATCCTCCTTTCCTTGACTATAAACAATACCTGATTGCTGATGCTTTGTATAGTGATTGGTGGTATTTTCTAATAGTCACTTATGTCTTATATGTTGGAACCATCTGCCAAACCATCCTCCTTTCATACAAATCTCTTTGGATCTTTTGACTTAATAGAGATGACAAAACTCTATCCTCTTTTGCCAATCAATGACAATACTTGTACCAGTAGTAGGCTTACTAGTTACCATCACTCAATGACAACAAACCTTTCACAATTACCACTCTTCAAAAGAGTCACAACTCTTCACCATTTTTGTCATTTGCGAGTGTCACAACCTTTCATAACTTTTCCTTTTGAATGACTCACTTTCTTATTTTCTTCTTATTCATTTTTCTATTACATTAATCCTTAGATGGATAGTCTTACCTCAACTCATCACTTCCTAAACCCCAACTTGGAAATATGTAAGACCAAGGTAAGGTAGGTTGGGCATTGGGCCAAGTCATGAGGATACCTCTAAATTAACAAAAAAATAAATTGAATCACCATTTTTATTTTTTCCTTTTTGAATAATATATTATACTCCACATTGATTTTTTACTTGAATGTCCTCCTAATTTAAAGCATTTTCTCCTTTTTATCTTCCAATGTGGGGGAGAGTCACATATCTTTATCATGTCTACCATTTGCAATCATCACAAGCTTTCACAATCAACACCTTTGAAAACTATCACAACTCTTCACCATTTGTATTATTTGTCAGTGTCACAACCCAACATAAATTTGCCTTTTGAAGGAGTCACTTAATTATTTTCATTCCTTTTTCTTTTCCATTAATTCTTAGAGGGCTAGTCCTTCCTCAGCTCACCCCTTCTAGAACCCCAACTTGGAAATATGTAAGACTAAGGTAAGGTAAGTTGGGCATTGAGATGAGTCATAGGGATATTTGTGACTTAAAAAAAAGAATTAAGTAACCACTTTTCATTATTTCCTTTGTGAATAATATATTATACCCCACATTGATTTCATTTGAATATCCTCCTAAAATAAAACATTCTTCTTTTTGTATCTTCTAATGTGGGGAAGAGTTACATCTCTTCACCATATCTTCTCTTAGAAAGAGTGAAAACTTTTCTCAATCGCCACTTTTTCAAATAGTTGCAAGTACACTTCACCATTATTGTCTTTTGTGAGTCTCACAACCTTTCATAACTTTTCCTTTTGAAGGAGTCGCTTCTTTATTTTTTTCTTATTCATTTTTCTCTTCCATTAATGGTTAGAAGGCTAGTCTCTCCTCAACTCACTCCTTCCTGAACCCCAACTTGGCAAGATGTAATACCAAGGTAAGGTGGTTTGGTTATTGAGCTAATTCATAGAGATACATTTGAATTAAAAAAAGAATTGACTCACCAATTTTCATTGTTGTATTTTTGAATAGTATATTATACCACACATTGATTTCATTTTAATGTCCTCATAAATTGAAACATTCTCACCTTTGTATTTTTCAATGTGGGGAAGAGTCACATCTCTTCATCATGTTTTCCATTTGCAATTGTCACAACCTTTTATAATTTTCACATTTCAAAATAGTCGCAACCCTTCATCATTTATGTCATTTGAGAGTGTCACAACCTTTCATTTCAGGGATGCAGAGCAAATGAATTGACTTGATGTTTAAAAAATAAATATCGATTAAATGATAATAACTATACCCTTCCACACATTCATACTGAGACAAAAACATTCCTTAATTAGTTAATAAAATAACAATAGAAAGTATTTCTCTATCCATCTGAAATCATAACACCACTTGGACAGGTATGGTCGCAAGCACAATATCCTCTAACTCTTCCCTTTACCAAATATGAGTTGTTGGTCATAGTTCATCTCAGACTCCTCAAATGGTGTTATTCACAATTAAAATGTATATGCTTATGGATCCCTTGCTCTAGGTCATATAAGTACAAATGTATGTTCATTAGTTATGAGTTCACTCAACACCAAAGAATCACAAAATATTGACCCTTCGATCACCTGTGCTACAATCTAACTATAGTAGTGATTGCACAAGGAGATACACTTAGTTGGCCATGAAGAATCTTTGTATAGTTTTGTTTGGTTAAAGAATAATCTATAAAAGTCCTTGTCTGCCACATCCCACAACACTAGAAAAGTCCACCCACCATTCATGCCAATTCTAAGTATCTTGTGGCAATAAGTTACTCGTTGATATCAAAACAATCCACAACCATATTCTATTATGTTATACTTACTGATATGAGATTCAATGCTACCAATATCAAACTACCAATATGACTTTTGCACAAACATTATAAATATTTATCTCCAAACATTAGAGTGATAAAATAATCAACTTCCAACCATTAATGACAAGAATGAAGTCACAATATGGTAGTAGACACCAAAAAATGCTTAATATTCTGCACGACAAAGGGACTCTATGTGCTTTGGCAGGGATTTCTTTAAGGGCTTAAGCTAGAAAATTACACACAGTGGGAGTATCCATCATAGGCAAAGGCAAAATATCAATATTGTTGAATCTACACTAAGCATACACTATTATCTTGGTTACCATAAAATATGCAAGTTGACCCCTCAATAGGAGCTCATGACACATGAATGTTCACACCAATATTGAGATACAACCAAGAAATAGCTTCACCCAATACTACTATCGTATTGAGAAGTAAATCAATTTGTTATCTTCCCCATAATTAAAGCTGATACAAATATTTATCTTTGAATTTTTACTTTCTAATGTCATAAATATGAATATTTGATGTCGTCCCTTAATCCTAGTTATAACCTTTGATTTGTGGATGTTGGATCCAAAACAAAATACTACACCCAACATTCTCAATTAACCATTGACTTAATATATTGCCCAGTCATATTAAATCTATTAGGTAATATTACACCATCAAAATATTTATCTTCAAATTATATAAATATTAATCTAGCCTATGATGATATATTGAGATGTTGCACAATAGTTTCCTTTCTTTGCACTTAAACTCTCAATAATAATATTAGAAATAATATCTCGTAAATCACAACATATAAAGCATACGATATATATCAAAATATCCAAAGATAAGATGAACAATAGAGACCGGCGACAATAATATTATATTTGAAAATAAACTTATATTTTCCCAAGTGAAAAATATCAAGATATAAATGACCACAAACCTGTGAATATCTTATTTCTACAAATTTGTCTTCAAATGAATACTTCACAAATTTGTATAATCTCCAATAGGTACAAAGTGGAATATCTAAAATGATATTTCCAATTGTAGACTAGGGTAGATAGTCTCACCATCGGAACTGCACACTCCTTCACCTAGCATACCTTCAACAAAAGTAATAATGAAATTCCAAATATTTGATGATGATTTACTTCACCCAGCCAATCGCCTTACAAAGGTCTCCAGGAACATCTAGAAGGTTAGGTTGAATAAATAAAGTGATGTACTTTATTAATTTATTATTTCCACTATGTTTTACAAGTAAATTAATTAATTGAAGTCATCCTTAGGATATAAAATTAAATTTTGATCAACTTAATGAATTAATTTAATTAAGTCTCTTTTGAAAACTTAGGGACATTACAATCCCCCTGACCCAATGATTGATTCCCCTCAAACAATCTACCATCAAAATTTGTTGTCCTTTGAAAGAAAGTACCAAGATTGCAACCCAATTATTGAGGCTAGAATGAATACCTGCCGAAAGCTCTATGTTGCACCATGACTACAAGTACTACCACTACTACCTCCTTAACTCTCTTGGATGCAAGTTGATAGAGCCTTTGAATGTAGCTGGCTAAGTTTCCAATGTTGTGCAAATATCCATCAAGATTTTGTTGCTCTACTGTAATATAAAAAATAGTATGCCCAAAGTTCAGAAGTAACTCATCATGATCCCACTAAAGTAATTCACTAGATATGTCAATGTCATTGCTAGGGTTCCCTGAACATCACACTTATTCTCTCTCCTATGGTTAGAGCTCATTAACATAATGGACAACCAATGTAAGAGTTCGAGGAAACTACAATAGGGTGTCTAAAGCATTTTTCTTTTCTAAGCCCAAGGGAAGGGCATCCTTACACCCCCTTAACCTCATGCATAGAAGGACTCAAAAAAATTTCTCCCTCCTTTTATTCCGTTATTACCCCTACCATGATTGACTATTGTAAACATATAAGAGTTACACATTATTACATGTTTTCTCTAAATAAAGGTTCACATAATAATTTTATATTCATAAACATTATTTATAAGAAATAAATCATAAATAGGACCATTATTCATAAGGAAGAAATTAGAAATAAACCTCGCTATGTTATTTATTATAAGAACTAATACTTATGTTATAACTAGTGGTTGTCATTGCACCAAAAGATTGACATGTTAGTGTCTCATACAACTAGTAGACTTATAGAAGGCACATGAGGATGTTAAACCATGTCATGAATCCTAAATGGGGATGTTGGAGGTTAGTTAAACAATTCCCCTCATCATCACCTTAGGAGATTCAAACATGTGACCAATCTCTTATACCACCTGTTACAACTAGTAGTTGTCGTTGTACCAAAAGATCAATCTGGTAATGCTCAATACAACCAATAGACTTAGAGAAGACATAGGAGGTTGTTAAACCATGTCACGAATCTTGAAGGGGGATGTTGATGGTTAGTCCAACAACTTCATACCAATTTATAATAATATTTAGCTTCTCTATTCTATAAGACATATTGTTGTAAGACATATTTGACTGGTTCGATGATTTGAGGTATTTGTGAGTTATGATTAACTAATTATCAATTAGATGATTGAGAAGTGATGATATAATAAATGTTGTTTTGACATGTTGATGGATGGTGGTTGAATGAATGTTTTGGATACAGGTAAAAATAAGAGTTGTATGGAACTCGAAATCATTTACAAAATAGAAGAATTTTTTTTCAATTCAGCCCATATGTAATTTGAAAGCCTGCTATACATCAAGGAGCAGGACCCCAACCAACCCAGAAAGATAATGGAAAAAAAAAAACAAGAAATAACAAAAAACAAAAACTACCATAGAAACCAGCAACCACCCAGTAGAGACTACTTTATCTTTTTCATGGCCTTCTCCTCCTGTTTCTGCAAATCCTCCACCTTCTAAATGGAGTCTTTGAGACCTTTCAGCTCCTTAGGAGTTTTTGACAGCTTCCTTTTGAGGCCACTTCTAGTTCTAGTTCCCGGCCTTGAGCTCCCAGCACCACCATCCAGCGTTATAGTTGTATTATCCAACATGCTATTCTCTAGATGTTTATACAGAGCCTTAAGATTCATCATCGAGACACTAAGGCTCTCATTGTTGTTCTTAAGAACTTTGTTGAATGAATCTTAATTTGGTAGACTGATGCTTGATTGTTGAATTATATGTATTCTTGATCCAAGTTAAAGTGATGATTTATGTGAATTTGATTATTATTTTCTAGATCTTCCCAATTGATTAATTTCTTGATTTATTGGGAGATGATGGAGGAAGGATAATGATTGATAAGTCAATAAATAATTGAAATGAAATATCCTTTATACTTTATTGGTGAAAGGGTCACCACCATTCATAATAATTGAGTCACCACAACCTGAATGGGTAGAAGAGTTGGCATGGGCTATGGGTTTTCTCCCCATTTGTAGCAGGTTCACTTTGAGTCCCGGGCTGACCCAATGCACATGTCCTATAGGAAATTACGTGCATCCTTATAGGGATATTCTTTCCTTAGCTCAGCCCTCCCCAAACCTCAAATTATAAATATGTAAGACCAAGATAAGACAAGTTGGGCATTGAGATGAGTTGTAGGGATACCTCTAAGTTAACAAAAAAAAATTTAGTTACCAATTTTTATTGTTGCCTTTGTAAATAATATATTATATCCAACATTGATTTCACTTGAAAGTCCTCTTAAATAGAAACTTTCTCCCCTATGTATCTTCCAATGTGGGGGAGAGTCACACATCTTCATCATGTTTGTGTTTTGCAATCACTACAACCTTTCACAATTACAACATTCGAAAGAGTCACAACCCTTTAATTTTTTTCCTTTACAAGCATCACAACCTTTCATAACTTTTCATTTTGAATGAATCACTTCTTTATTTTCTCCTTATTTCTTTCTTTTCTTCCATTAATTGTTAGAGAGATAGTCTTTCTTAACCTCACCCTTTCCTAAACCCCAACTTGAAAATATGTAAGACCAAGGTAAGACAGCTTGGGTATTAAGATGATTAATGGGAATACCTCTAAGTTAACAAAAAAAAAGAATTGATTCACAATGTTTCATTGTTGCATTTGTGAATAATATATTATTTTCCACATTAATTTCACTTGAATGTCCTCCTAAATTGAAACCTTATCACCTTTATATCTTCCAATGTGGGAAGAGTCACATCTGTTAATCATTTTTGCCTTTTGCAATCATTACAACCTTTCACAATTGCCACCTTTCAAAGAGTCACAATCCTTAAACATTTTTTTTCCTTTGTGAGTGTCACAATATTTCATAACTTTTCCTTTTAAAGAAGTTAATTCCTTATTCTCTTCAAGATTATTCATTTTTCTCTTCCATTAATTTTTAGAGAGCTAGTTTTGCCTCACTAACCTCTTTCTAAACCCCAAATTGACAATATATAAGACCAAGGTAAGGCAGGTTGAGCACTGGGATGAGTCATAAGGATACCTCTATGTTAAAAATAAAAAATGAATTGACTCACCACATTTCATTGTTTCCTTTCTGAGTAATATATTATACCCCACATTTCATATCAATGTCCTAAAATAAAACCTGCTCTCCTTTATATCTTCCAATGTGGGGGAGAGTCGCATCTCTTCATCATATCTTTTCTTAGAAAGAGTCACAACTTTTCACAATTGCCACTCTTCGAAAGAGTCACAACCTTTCATAACTTTTCCTTTTGAATGACTAATTTTCTTATTTTCTTCTTATTCATTCTTCTATTACATTAATCCTTAGAGGGATACTTTTGCCCCAAATCATCACTTCCTTAACCCCAACTTGGAAATATTTAAGACCAAAGTAAGGTTGGTTGGGCATTGGGCCAAGTCACAAGAATACCTCTAAGTTAACAAAAAAAAATTGAATCACCATTTTTTATTTTTGCCTTTTTGAATAATATATTATACCCCACATTGATTTCACTTGAATGTCCTCCTAATTTGAAACATTCTCCCCTTGTATCTTCCAATGTGAGGGAGACTCACATCTCTTCATAATGTCTACCATTTTCTATCATCACTAGCTTTCACAATCGACACCCTTGAAAATTGTCACAACCCTTCACTGTTTCTATTATTTATAGATGTCACAGCCTAACATAACTTTACATTTTGAAATAGTCACTTAATTTTTGTTCATTCTTTTTTCTCTTCCATTAATTCTTAGAGGGCTAGTGCTTCCTCATCTCACCCCTTCTTGAACCCCAACCTGAAAATATGTAAGACTAAGGTAAGGTAGGTTGGGCATTGAGCCGAGTCATATGGATATCTGTGAGTTAAAAAAAAATTGATTCACCACTTTTCATTATTTCCTTTTGTGAATAATATTTTATACCTCACATTGATTTCATTTGAATATCCTCTTAAAATGATACATTCTCCTCTTTGTATCTTTTAATGTGGGGAAAAGTTACATCTCTTCACCATATCTTCTCTTAGAAAGAGTGATAACTTTTCACAATTGCCACTTTTCAAAATAGTCACAAGTACCCTTTACTATTATTGTCTTTTGCGAGTGTCACAACCTTTCATAACTTTTCCTTTTGAATGAGTCACTTCCTTATTTTTTTAATTTTTTTTTCTCTTCCATTAATCCTTAGAGGGTGTATCTCCTCAACTCACCCCTTCTTGAACCCCAACTTGGCAAGATGTAAGACCAAGGTAAGGTAGGTTGGGAATTGAGCTAATTCATAGAGATACCTCTGAATTAAAAAATAAAATTGACTCACCACTTTTCATTGTTGTCTTTTTGAATAGTATATTATCCCACACATTGATTTTATTTTAATGTCCTCATAAATTGAAACATTCTCCCCTTTGTATCTTCCAATGTGGGAAAATGGATTAACTTGATGTTTAAAAAACAAACATTGACTAAATGATAATAACTATATCCTCCCACACATTCATACTGAGACAAAGAAACATTCCTTAATTAGTTAATAGAATAACAAGAGAAAATATTTCTCTATCCCTCTGAAATCATAACATCACTTGGAAAGGTATGGTAGCAAGCACAATCTCCTCTAAATCTTCCCTTTACTAAATATGAGTTGTTAGGCATAGGTCATCTCAGAATCCTCGAAGGGTGTTGTTCACATTTAGAACTTATATGCTTATGGATCCCTTTGCTATAGGTCATGCGTAAACCCACAATAGTGGGTTACACATTTTTGCCTGAATGGACACTGAACTCTACATTTTGAAAAAAAACTTTAAGATTTAGATACATATTATCGTTAAATTGTTTAAAATTAAAAGTTGAAGTAAATTAGTTTCTTTTAAGATTTTCTTTCTAGATTCTAAATATATTTTTTATTTTTATTTTTGAATTGATTTGAATGGTTTTTTATTTCTCCCACAAAAATTGGTATGTTGCTGAAAACATCATTTTCAAAGAGTTACATTATTTTCATAGAGCATAATTTTTTTTTCTAAAATAGATAGCAATGTGCTACTTTCAAATTTAGTTTTGTAATATCCATACAGAGGGCATGCAATTGGTTTGATGACATTATTAGGATTATTTTATATTGTATTAACATTTAAAGTTGACCAAATTGTAATTTTGATATGCCTCGACTACATAGTTTATAACTTGTCATGTATATTTCCAATTTCATTTTTATTTTTTTGATAGAAAGAGAACTTCAATACCTAGGGCATCGATATTTTTAGAAGTTTTTTTCTCTCATTTACCATTTTTCCATAAGCGTCAAACATAGATGTAGATATACGGTGAAATATCTATGTTTAGTAAAACTAAAAATACAAAGTCATAATAAAATTAATATATATTAACATTATAATTATTGAAAATATTTTTCTCAGTAGTACCTTAATACATACATAGGTTTGTTAAATGGATTCATTCGATCTACCAAAAGATAAATTTGAACTAATTTTTTGTCAACATGTTAATATGTGTGAAGGAGACTCCATTGTAGGTATTAATCAGGAGTGACCCTTCCATTACCTGCGCTACAATCTAACTATAGTAGTGATTTCACAAGGAGATACACTCATTTGGCCATGAAGAATCTCTGTATAGTTTTGTTTGGCTAAAGAATAATATATAACAGCCTTTGTCTACCACATCCAACAACACTAGTAAATTCCACTGACCATTCTTGCCAAGTCTATGTATCTTGTGGCAATAAGTTACCCGCTAATATAAAAACAATCCGCAACCATATTCTATTATGTTATACTTGCTGATATGAGATTCAATGCTACCAATATCAAACCACCAATACGAATTTTGCAAAAAAATTATAAATATTTATCTCCAAACATTAGAGTGATAGAATAATCAACCTCCTCCCATTAATAACAAGAATGAAGTTACAATATGATAGTAGACATTAAGAAAATGCTCAATAATCTGCATGACAAAGGGACTCTTTGTGCTTTGGCAGGGATTTCTTCAAGGGCTTAAGTTAGCAAAATAAACATGGTGGGATTATCCATCATAGGCAAAGCCAAAATATCAATATTATTGAATCTACACTAAGCATACGCTATTATCTTGGTTACCATAAAATAGTCAAGTCGACCCCTCAATAGGAGCTCATGACACATGAATATTAATGCCAATATTGAGATATAAGCAAGAAACATCTTCACCCAATACTACAGTCATATTGATAAATAAATTATAATTTTATCTTGCCCATACTTAATTAAAGCTGATACAAATATTTATCTTTGACTTTTTCCTTTCTAATGTCAGAAACATGAATATTTGATGTCGTCCCTTAATCCTGGTTATAACCATTGATTTGTGGATGTTGGGTCCAACACAAAATACTACGCCCAACATTCTCAATTAACCATTGACTTAATATATTTTCCAGTCATATTAAATCCGTTATTTAATATTGCAACATCAAAATATTTATCTTCCAATTATATAAAT
Organism: Chamaecyparis obtusa; assembly: GCA_027943335.1. Classification (NCBI taxonomy): domain Eukaryota; kingdom Viridiplantae; phylum Streptophyta; class Pinopsida; order Cupressales; family Cupressaceae; genus Chamaecyparis; species Chamaecyparis obtusa. The sequence goes on from BSBK01002411.1 coordinate 89,451, forward strand.
ATTAATCTAGCTCATGATGATATATTGTGCTGCTACACAATATTTTCCTTTCGTTGAACTTAAACTCTCAATAATAATATTAAAAATAATATCTTGTAAATCACAACATCTAAAGCATATGATATATATCAAAATATCCAAAGATAACATGAACAATAGAGACCGATGACAATAATATTGTTTTTCAAAATAAACTTATATTTTCCCAAGTCAAGAATCTCAAGATATAAATGGCCACAGACATGTGAATATCTTGTTTCTACAAATTTGTCTTCAAATGAATACTTCACAAATTTTTATAATCTCCAATAGGTACAAAGTGGAATACCTAAAATGATATTTCCAACCAGAGACTAGGGTAGATAGTCTCACCACTGGAACTGCACACTCCTTCAACTAGCACACCTTCAACAAAAGTAACAATGAAATTCCAAATATTTGATGATGATTTACTTCACCTAGCCAACTGCCTTACAAAGATCTCCATGAAATATTTAGAAGGTTACGCTGAATAAATAAAGTGACTTACTTTATTAATTTATTATTTCCACTGTGTTTTACAAGTAAGTTAATTAATTGAGGTCATCCTTAGAATATATAAAATTAATTTTTAGGTAACTTAAATAATTAATTTAATTAAGTCACTTTTGAAAACTTGGGGATATTACAATCCTCCCGACCCAAAGATTGGTTCCCCTCAAACAATCTGCCATCAAAATTGGTTGTCCTTAAAAAAAATTACCTAGATTGGAAGCCAATTATGGAGATCAAAATGAACACCTATTGAAAGCTCTATGTTGCACCATGATTGTAGGTACTACCTCCTTAACTCTCTTGGATGCAAGTTGATAGAAAGATTGGTTCCCCTCAAACAATCTACCATCAAAATTGGTTGTCCTTAAAAAAAAATTACCAAGATTGGAAGCCAATTATGGAGATCAAAATGAACACCTGCTGAAAGCTCTATGTTGCACCATGACTGTAGGTACTACCTCCTTAACTCTCTTGGATGCAAGTTGATAGAGCCTTTGAATGTAGCTGGCTAAGTTTCCAATCATGTGCAAATTTCCATCAAGATTTTGTTGCTCTACTCTAATATAAAAAAAATATTATGCCCAAAGTTGATAAGTAACTTGTCATGATCCCACTAAAGTAATGCATCAAATATGTCAATGCCATTGCTAGGGCTCCCTAAAAATCACACTTATCCTCCCTCCTATACTTAGAGATCGTTAACATAATGGAAAACCAATGTAAGAGTTCGAAGAAACTACAATAGGGTGTCTGAAGCATGCTTCCTTTCTAAGCCCAAGGACAGGACATCCTTACACCCCTTTGGCCTCATGCTTAGAAGAAGGTCTCAAAACATTTTTTCCCTCCTTATATTCCCTTATTACCCATACCATGATTGACTACGGTAAACATATAAGAGTTACACATTATTACATGTTTTCTTTGAATAAAGGTTGACATAATAATATTATATTCATACACATTATTTATAAGAAATAAATCATAAATAGGACCATTATTCATAAGAAAGAAATCATAAATACGACTCACTATGGTATTTATTATAAGAACTAATACTTATGTTATATCTCATGGTTGTTGTTGCACTAAAAGATTGACCTATTAGTGTCTCATACAACCATTAGACTTATAGAAGACACATGAGGATATTAAACCATGTCATGAATCCCAAAGGGGGATGTTGGAGGTTAGTTAGACAATCCCCCCTTAGAATCACCTCATGGGATTTGAACATGTGACCAATCTCTTATACCACATGTTACAACTAGTGGTTGTCATTGCACCAAAAGATTGACCTAGTATTTTCCAATACAACCAGCAGACTTAAAGAAGACATATGAGGTTGTTAAACCATACCACAAATTTTGAAGGGGGATGTTGGTAGTTAGTCCAACAACTTCATACCAATTTATAATAATATTCAGTTTCTTTATACTATAAGACATATCCTTGTAAGACATATTTGACTAGTTCGATGATTATTTGTGAGTTACAATTAACTAATTATCGATTAGATGATTGAGAAGTGACTATATAATAAATGGTAGTTTGACATGTTGATGGATTGTGGTTGATTGAATATTAATTTTGTAGAGTGATTCTTGATTATTGAACTATATGTATTCTCTATCCAAGTTAAAGTGATGATTTATGTGAATTTGATTATTGTTTTCTTGATATTTCTAATTGATTAATTTTTTGATTTATTGGGAGACGATAGAGGAAGGATAATAATTGATATGTCCTTAAATAATTGGAATGAAATATCCTTTATAATTTATTGGTGAAAGGGTCACCACCATTCATAATAATTGAGTCACTGCAGCCTGCATGGGTAGAAGAGTTGGTTTGGGCCATGAGTTTTCTCCCCATTCGTATCAGGTTTTAATTTGATGCCTCGGCTTACCCAATGCACATGTCTTGTAGGATATTACATGCATCCTTAGAGGGATAGTCTTGACTTATCTCTCCTCTCCCCGAACTCCAACTTGGAAATATGTAAGAACAAGATAAGACAAGTTGGGCACTGAGTTGAGTCGTAGGGATACCTCTAAGTTAACAAAAAATAAGTCACTAGTTTTTATTGTTGCCTTTATGAATAATATATTATTTTCAACATTGATTTCTCTTGAAGGTCCTCCTAAATAGAAACCTTCTTCTCTTTGTATCTTCCAATGTGGGAGAGAGTCACACGTCTTCATCATGTTTTCCTTTTGCAATCATTACAACCTTTCATAATTACCACCTTCAAATGAATCAATTCTTTATTTTCTCTTTATTTCATTCTTTTCTTCCATTAATTCTTAGAGAGAGTATTTTCTAACCTCACCTTCTCACCTTTATATCCTACAATGAGGGAAGAGTCACACCTCTTCATAATTTTTGGCTTTTGCAATGATTACAACCTTTCACAATTCCCACCCTTCACCGAGTCACAAAACTTCAACTTTTTTTTTCCTTTGTGAGCATGACAATATTTCATAACTTTTCCTTTTGAAGAAGTCACTTCCTTATTTTCTTAAAAATTATTCATTTTTCTCTTCCATTAATTCTTAGAGAGCTAATTTTGTCTCACTCATCCCTTTTTGAACCCCAACTTGGCAATATGTAAGACCAAGGTAAGGAAGGTTGGGCACTAGGCTAAGTCATAGGGATACCTCTATGTTAACAAAAAAAATGAATTGAGTCACCATATTTTATTGTTGTTTTTTTGAAAAATATATTATACTCCATATTTCATATCAAGGTCCTAAAATGAAACCTTCTCCCCTTTGTATCTTCCAATATGGAGAGAGTCGCGTCTCTTCAACATATCTTTTATTAGAAAGATTCACAACTTTTCAAAATTTCCACTCTTTGAAAGAGTCAAAATTATTCACCATTTTTTTTTCTTTTGCGAGTGTCACAACCTTTCATAACTTTTCCTTTTAAATAACTCACTTCCTTATTTTCTTCTTATTTCTTTTTCTATTACATTAATCCTTAGAGGGATAGACTTGCCTCAACTCACCCCATCTTGAACCCCAACTTGGAAATATGTAAGACCAAGGTAAGGTAGGTTGGGCATTAGGCCAAGTCATAAGGATACCTCTGAGTTAACAAAAAAGAATTGAATCACCACTTTTTATTTTTGTCTTTTTGAATAATATATTATACCCCACATTGATTTCACTTGAATATCCTCCTAAATTGAAACATTCTCCCCTTTGTATCTTCTAATGTGGGGGAGAGTCACATTTCTTCATCATGTCTACTATTTGCAATTGTCATAAGCTTTCACAATCACCACCTTTGAAAAGAGTCACAACCCTTCACTATTTCTATTATTTGTCAGTGTCACAACTTTTCATAATTTTGCCTTTTGAAGGAGTCACTTTCTCAATTTTTTCCATTCCTTTTTCTCTTCTATTAATTCTTATAGGGCCAGTCTTGCCTCAACTCACCCTTTCTTCAGCCCCAACTTGGAAATATGTAAGACCAAGGTAAGTTAGGTTGGGCATTGAGATGAGTCATAGAGATCTCTATGAGTTATCAAAAAAAATAAATCGAGTCACCACTTTTCATTATTTCCTTTGTAAATAATATATTATACCCAATCTTGATTTCATTTGAATATCCTCTGAAAATGAAACATTCTCCTCTTTGTATCTTCTAGTGTGGGAAATAGTTACATCTCTTCACCATATCTTCTCTTTGAAAAAAGTGACAACTTTTCACAATTGTCACTTTTTGAAAAAGTCACAAGTACCCTTCACTATATTTGTCCTTTGTGAGTGTCACAACCTTTCATAACTGTTCTTTTTAAAAGAGTCACTTCCTTATTTTTTCTCTTCCATTATTCCTTAGAGGGCTAGTCTCTCCTCAACTCACACCTTCATGTACCTCAACTTGGCAAGATGTAAGACCAAGTAAGGCAGGTTGGGCACTGAGCTAATTCATAGAGATATCTTTGAATTAAAAAAAAAATTGACTCACCACTTTTCATTGTTGTCTTTTTTAATAGTATATTATACCACACATTGATTTCATTTTAATGTCCTCAAAAATTGAAACATTCTCCCCTTTGTATCTTCTAATGTGGGGAAGAGTCACATCTCTTCATCATGTTTTCCCTTTGCAATCATCACAACCTTTTATAATTTTCACCTTTCAAAAGAGTCCCAACCCTTCACCCATTTGAGAGTGTCACAACCTTTCATTTCAAGGATGTAAGGGTAATGGATTGACTTGATGTTTAAAAAACAAACTTTGACTAAATAATAATAGCTATATCCTTCCACACATTCATACTAAGACAAAAATTATTCCTTAATTATTCAATAGAATAACAAGAGAAAGTATTTCTCTATCCCTCTAAAATCATAACAACACTTGGAAACGTATGGTAGAATCCACAATCTCCTCTAACTATGCCCTTTACCAAATATGAGTTGTTGGCTATAGTTCATCTCAGACTCCTTTAATGGTGTTATTCACAATTAGAACTTATATTCTTATGGATCCCTTGCTATATGTCATATGATTGCAAATGTATGTTCCTTAGTATATGATTTCACTCAACACCAAAGAATCACAAAATATTGACCCTTCAATGACCCACACTACAATCTAACTATAATAGTGATTGCACAAGGAGATACACTAAGTTGGCCATGACGAATCTTTTTATAGTTTTTTTTGGTTCAAGAATAATCTATAAAATCCCATGTCTGCCACATCCAACAACACAAGCAAAGTCCACCCACCATTCATGTCAATTCAAAGTATCTTTTGGCAATAAGTTACCCATTGATATCAAAGTAATCCACAACCATAATCTATTATGTTATACTCATTGAGATGAGATTTAATGCTACCAATATCAAACCACCAATAAAATTTTTGCATAAACATTATAAATATTTATCTCCAAACATAAGAGTTATAGAATAATCAACCTCCTCCCATTAACGACAAGAATGAAGTTACAATATGGTAGTAGACATCAAGAAAATGCTCAATATTCTGCATGATAAAGGGACTCTCTATGCTTTGGTAGGGATTTCTTCAAGGGCTTAAATTAGCAAATTATACATAGTGGGAATATCCATCATAGGCAAAGCCAAAACATCAATATTATTGAATCTCCACTAAGCATACATTATTATCTTGGTTACCATAAAATATGCAAGTTGACCCCGTAATAGGAGCTCATGACACATGAATGTTCACGCCAATATTGAGATACAACCAAGAAACATCTTCACCCAATACTACTATTGTATTGATAAAAAAATTACAATTTTATTTTACCCATACATAATTAAAGCTGATACAAATATTTATCTTTGACTTTTTCCTTTAAGAAACATGAATATTTGATGTCATCCCTTAATCTTGGTTATAACCTTTGATTTGTGGATGTTGGGTCCAACACAAAATACTACTCCCAACATTCTCAATCAACCATTGACTTAATATATTGCCCAGTCATATTAAATCCGTTAGGTAATATTGCATCACTGGAACTACACACTCCTTCAACTAGCATGCCTTAACCAAAAGTAATAATGAAATTCCAAATATTTGATGATGATTACTTCACCCAGCCAATTGCCTTACAAAGATCTCCAAGAAACATCTAGAAGGTTAGGTTGAATAAATAAAGTGACTTACTTTATTAATTTGTTATTTCCACTATGTTTTAAAAGTAAATTAATTAATTGAAGTCATCCTTAGGATATAAAATTAATTTTTGGGCAACTTAATTAATTAATTTAATTAAGTCACTTTTGAAAACTTGGGGACATTACAATCCTCCCTACCCAAAGATTCACTCCCCTCAAACAATTCTCCATCAAAATTGGTTGTCCTTTTAAAGAAAGTACCAATATTGCAAGCCAATTATGGAGACTGGAATGAACACCTACTGAAAGCTCTATGTTGCACCATGATTTACTTCACCCAGCCAACCACCTTACAAAGATCTCCAGGAAACATCTAGAAGGTTAGGTTGAATAAATATAGTGACTTAATTTATTATTTTATTATTTCCACTATTTTACAAGTAAATTAATTAATTGAAGTCATCATTAGGATATAAAATTAAATTTTGGGAAACTTAATTAATTAATTAAATTAAGTCACTTTTGATAACTTGGGGACATTACAATGCTCTGTACCCAAATATTCACTCCCCTTAAACAATCCGCCATCAAAATTGGATGTACTTTGAAAGAAAGTACCAATATTGCAAGCCAATTATGGAGACCAGAAAGAACACCTGCTAAAAGTTCTATGTTGCACCATGACTACAAGTACTACCTCTACTACATCCTTAACTCTCTTGGATGCAAGTTGATAAAGCCTTTGAATGTAGCTGGCTAAGTTTCCAATGTTGTGCAAATATCCATCAACATTTTGTTGCTCTACTCTAATATAAAAAAGATTATGCCTAGAGTTGAGAAGTAACTCGTGATGATCCCACTAAAGTAATGCATTAGATATGTCAATGTGATTGCTAGGGTTCCCTAAACATTAGACTTATCCTCTCTCCTATGGTTAGAGCTTCTTAACATAATGGACAACCAATGTAAGAGTTCGAGAGAACTACAATAGAGTATTTGAAGCATCCTTCTTTTCTAAGCCTAAGGGCAGAGCATCCTTACATCCCCTTCACATCATGCTTAGAAGAAGGCCTCAAAACAATTTCTCTCTCCTTGTATTCCCTTATTATCCTTGCCATGATTGACTATGGTAAACATAAAAGAGTTACACATTATTACATGTTTTCTCCGAATAAAGGTTGACATAATAATATCATATTCATTCACACTATTTATAAGAAATAAATCATAAATAGGACCATTATTCATAAGAAATAAATAATAAATAAGGCTGACTATGCTATTTATTATTAGAACTAATACTTATGTTATAACTATTGGTTGTCATTGCACCAAAAGATTGACCTATTAGTGTCTCATACAACCACTAGACTTATAAAAGACACACGAGGATGTTAAACCATGTCACGAATCCCAAAGGGGGATGTTGGAGGTTAGTCAAATAATCCCTCCTCAACATCACTTGAGAGGATTTGAACATGTAACCAATCTCTTATAAAAACTTGTTACAACTAGCAGTTGTCATTACACCAAAAGATCAACGTGATAATGCCCAATACAACCAATTGTCTTAAAGGAGACATATGAGGTTGTTAAAACATGTCATGAATCTTGAAGGGGGATGTTGACAATGAGTCCAACAACTTCATACCAATTTATAATAATATTCAACTTCTCTATACTATAAGACATATCCTTGTAAGACATATTTGACTAGTTCAATGATTTGAGGTATTTGTGAGTTATGATTAAGTAATTATCAATTAGATGATTGAGAAGTGACAATATAATAAATGGTAGTTTGACATGTTGATGGATGATGGTTGAATGAATGTTAATTTGGTAGAGTAATGCTTGATTGTGTAATTATATGTATTCTTGATCCAAGTTAAAGTGATGATTTATGTGAATTTGATTATTATTTTCTTAATATTTCTAATTGATTAATTTCTTGATTTATGGGGAGATAATGGAGGAAGGATAATTAATGACAAGTCCTCAAATAATTGGAATAAAATAACCTTTATAATTTATTGGTTAATGGGTCACCACCATTCATAATAATTGAGTCACCACAACCTGCCTTGGTAGCAGAGTTGGCTTGGGCCATGGGTGTTCTCCCCATTCATATCACATCTGACTTTGAGACCTGGGCTTAACCAATGCACATGTCTTGTAGGCTATTATGTGCATCCTTCGAGGGATAGTCTTTCCTTAGCTCACCCCTCCCCAAACTCCAACTTGGAAATATGTAAGACCAAGATAAGACAAGTTGGGCAATGAGATGAGTCATGTGGATTCCTCTAAGTTAACAAAAAAAATTGAGTCAATAGTTTTTATTGTTTCCTTTGTGAATATTATATTATATCCAACATTGATTTCATTTGAAAGTCCACCTATATAGAAACCTTCTCCCCTTTGTATCTTTCAATGTGCAGGAGAGTCACACATCTTCATCATGTTTTCCTTTTGCAATCATTACAACCTTTCACAATTAACACGTTTGAAAGAGTTGTAACCCTTTTTTTTCCTTTACAAACATCACAACCTATCATAACTTTTCATTTTGAATGAATCACTTCTTTATTTTCTCATTATTTATTTCTTTTCTTCTATTAATTCTTAGAGAGATATTCTTTCCTAACCTCACCCTTTCCTAATACCCAACTTGAAAATATGTAAGACCAAGTTAAGGTAGGTTGGACATTGAGATGAGTCATGAGAATACCTCTAGGTTATCAAAAAAAAATTAATTGAGTCACAAATTTTAATTGTTGTATTTGTGAATAATATATTATTCCCCACATTAATTTCACTTGAATGTCCTAAATTGAAACCTTCTCACCTTTATATCTTCCAATGTGGGGAGAGTCAGACCTTTTCATCATTTTTACCTTTTGCAATCATTACAACCTTTCAAAATTGCCACCCTTCAAAGAGTCACAACCCTTCACCATTTTTTTTGCCTTTGTGAGCATCACAATATTTCATAACTTTTCCTTTTGTAGAAGTCACTTCCTTATTTTCTTCAAGATTATTCCTTTTTCTCTTCCATTAACTCTTAGAGAGCTAATTTTGCCTCATTCACCATTTTTTGAACCCCAACTTGGTAATATGTAAGACCAAGGTAAGACAGGTTGGACACTGGAGTAAGTCATAGGGATACTTCTATGTTAACAAAATAAAATGAATTGAGTCACCACATTTCATTGCTACCTTTCTGAATAATATATTATACCTCACATTTCATATCAATGTCCTAAAATAAAACTTTCTCCCCTTTGTATCTTCCAATGTGGGGGAGAGTTGCATCTTTCATCATATCTTTTCTTAGAAAGAGTCACAACCTTTCACAATTTACACTCTTTGAAAGAGTCACAACTCTTCACCATTTTTTTCCTTTGCGAGTGTCACAACCTTTCATAACTTTTTTTTTTCAATGGCTCACTTCCTTATTCTCTTCTTATTCCTTTTTCTATTACATTAATCCTTAGAGGGATAGTCTTGCCTCAACTCACCTCTTCCTGAACACCAAATTTGATATATGTAAGACCAAGGTAAGGTATGTTGGGCATTGAGCCAAGTCATGAGGATACCTTTGAATTAACAAAAAAGAATTGAATCATGACTTTTTATTTTTGTGTTTTTGAATAATATATTGTACCCCACATTGATTTCACTTGAATGTCCTCCTAAATTGAAACATTCTCCCCTTTGTATCTTCCAATGTGGGGGAGAGCCACATCTCTTAATCATGTCTACCATTTTCAATCGTCACAAGATTTCACAATCGCCACCTTTGAAAAGAGTCACAACCCTTCACCATTTCTATTATTTTTCAGTGTCACAACATTTTATAACTTTGCCTTTTGATGGAGTCACTTTTTTTAATTTTTTTCATTCATTTTTCTCTTCAATTAATTCTTAGAGGGATAGTCTTGCCTCAACTCACCCCTTCTTCAGCCCCAACTTGGCAATATGCAAGACCAAGGTAAGGTAGGTTGAACATTGAGCTAAGTCATAGGAATATCTGTGAGTTAACAAGAAAAAAATTGAGTCACCACTTTTTATTATTTCCTTTTTAAATAATATATTATACCCCACATTGATTTTGTTTGAATATCCTCCTAAAATGAAACATTCTCCTCTTTGTATCTTCAAACGTGGGGAAGGGTTACATCTCTCCACCATATCTTCTCTTAGAAAGAGTGACAAATTTTCACAATTGTCACTTTTTGAAAGAGTCACAAGTACCCTTCACCATTATTGTTCTTTGCGAGTGTCACAACCTTTTATAACTTTTCCTTTTAAAGGAGCCACTTCTTTATTTTTTTCTTATTCTTTTTTTCTCTTCCATTAATTATTAGAGGGAAAGTCTCTCCTCAACTCACCCTTTCCTGAACCCCATTTTGGCAAGATGTAAGACCAAGTAAGGTAGGTTGGACACTGAGCTAATTCATAGAGATACCTCTGAATTAAAAAAATAAAATTGACTCACCACTTGTCATTGTTTTCTTTTTGAATAATATATTATGCCACACATTGATTTTATTTTAATGTCCTCATAAATTGAAACATTCCCCCCTTTGTATCTTCCAATGTGGGAAAGAGTCACATCTCATTATCATGTTTTACCTTTTCAATTGTCACAACCTTTTCTAATTTTCACCTTTCAAAAGAGTCACAACCCTTCACCATTTCTATCATTTGAGAATGTAACAACCTTTCATTTCAGGGGTGTAGGGGAAATGGATTGATTGATGTTTAAAAAAAAAACATTGACTAAATAATAATAACTATATCCTTCCACACATTCATACTGAGACAAAAAGCATTTCTTAATTACTTAATAAAATAACAAGTGTTTCTTTATCCCTCTGAAATCATAACAACACTTGGAAAGGTATGGTAGCAACCATAATCTCCTCTAACTATGCCCTTTACCATATATGAGTTGTTGGCCATAGTTCATCTCAAAATCCTCAAATGGTGTTGTTCACAATTAGAACTTATATGATTATGGATGCCATGCTATAGGTCATATGAGTGCAAATTTATGTTCCTTAGCATATGATTTCACTCAACACCAAAGATTAACAAAATATTGACCCTTCAACCACCTACACTACAATCTACAGTGATTTCACAAGGAGATACACTCAGTTGGCCATGAATAATCTCTATATAGTTTTTTTTGGTTCAAGAATAATCTATAAAATCCCTAATCTGCCACATCTAGAAACACAAGCAAAGTCCACCCATTATTCATGCCAATTTTAAGTATGTTGTGGCAATAAGTTACCCGTTGATATCAAAGCAATCCATAACCATATTCTATTCTATTATACTTGTTGAGATGAGATTCAATGCTACCAATATCAAATGACCAAAACAAATTTTACATAAACATTATAAATATTTATCTCCAAACATAAGAGTTATAGAATAATCAACCTCCTCCCATTAATGACAAGAATGAAGTCACAATATCGTAGTTGATGCAGGAGCATCCTAGGTTAGTTGGCAATCCTGCATGTTGGTGTGTTAGAGTGTTTTTTTGTTACTCGGTTGTAGCTTTGACTGAGGAGCTTGATCATTGAAGAGTTTGGTCGCTGAAGGGAACTCAATAAACTTCTGGCACTTAGGAGAGCCTGTGCTCGATGATGCTTGTGGTGCTTGGTCGATGATGTCTAGCTAGCTTAGTTGTTTTTACTAATGCTTTATAGTTTGGCTTACCGACTGGAGTTCTTGGGGATTTGGTTGGCTGACTTGATGTATTTAATGTACGTAGCTGGTGTTACATTATCCTATGGATCTAGAGGCCAACATGGAGAATTAATTAATTGTAAGGCTATTTGAGAGCCAACTGATGTTATATTTAATATTTGTTTGTGTTTAGAATCTGACTGGGTTTTAGGATTTATTTCATTCTTCCAGCCAGCTTGTGGCTGGAGTAGCATAAAAGTAGGGGTTTGGATAGTTGTTAGGGGAATTTGGGTCAAAGAATAGTGTTTGGACCATGTGAGATCTTGTAGATCAGATTGTTTGTCTGATATTTGTAATAATAGAGCTAGTGGTTGTATGCTTGGAGACAAGGATATTTCTTGGTGGCTTGCAAGCTCAAGTTTAGATCTTCCTTAGTTTTTCTACCAGTTACTGGTGTGTTATAGAGATGGACTAGCTATAGGATTGTAGAATTACTATTGTAATTATTTGTATTTGGACCTAACCCGGAAGGCCTTACAATCGAGCATGTTGAATGAAAATTCTATTTGTGCATTCTCTTGTTGTGTTTCCACTGTATTGTTGTTGCTAGTGTGAATTTGGACTATCCATTCTTGAATCTTCTATTTACATTGCATCAAGTGGTATCAGAGCTTGAATTTCTTGAGTGTGTAAATAGGTCACCGAGTTGAGGTAGTTTTCACTAGGACCCTGGGTTGGTGATTTGTTGCCTTGGGTTTTCAAATATCTTGAAGATACCTCTGAGAAGATTGGACCCTAGGGAGATTGCAAATCTCTTTGATGTTGTGGAAGAAAAGATCTCTGAGAAGGTTAGATCTGAGATGGAATTGATGAAGAATGACATGATTACTAAGATCATGAGGGCTATTACTAGTATGTCAAGGAATGTTAGTACTGAAGATGGCTGTGAGGAAATTGTTGAAGACTTTGAAGCTGCTGGATCTAGTGGAGATGATAGAACTAATCAGAGGGATAGATCTGGTGAAGACAGAACTGGTTAGGTGTAGAGATCTGGAGCTCGGTTAAGTACTAGTTACCAAATGAAAGTTTCTAATTTCTTTGGTACTTTGAGACCTGAGGACTTGATTGATTGTATTGGTGAGTTAGAATACTTCTTTGAGCTTAAAGAAATTGAATATCCTCTTAGAGTGAGGTTGGCATAGAATAAGTTGAAAGGACATGCTGCTCTTTGGTGGAAATAATTGCAAAGAGAAAGAGAAGATGAAGATGAAATGAAGATCAATCGGTGGAGGTTGATGGTGGCTAAATTGAAAGCTAAGTTCATAACTTCTGACTATGAACTTGAGTTTTTAAAGAATTTGCAGAACTTGAAGAAGAAAGAGATGACTATTGAAGACTATACCAAGGAGTTTTATAAGTTGAATATTCGGTCTAGACATAGAGAACTTGGTAAGGAAAAGGTAGCTTAGTATGTGAATGGATTGAGATTCAATATTCAAGATGAGCTTGGTATGTTGAAGATTGATTCGATTGAGGATGCTTATCAGTATGCTCTAAGGGAAAAAGATAAGTTGAAGAGGAGACAACATGGTAATTCCTGAGGGAAGGAGAGACAAGATCACTTGGTGAAGGATAAACTGACTGCTAAAGATGCACCAAAACCTATTGAACTAAGAAAGAGGATGGGTAAGATTTCCTTTAAAGGTACTTGTTATAATTGTGGTGAAGAAGGACACCTATCATTTGAATGTTCCCAAAATATTGGTGATCAAAGAAATGTTGTGGTGAATGAGAACATACTAAATGAACCTGAGGTAGATTCATAAAACTTGTAGGTTCGAAGAAAATTGCTGGGTACTAAGGTGGAACCTTGTCAGAGGAGTAACTTGTTTAGAGCTTAGTGCAAGTCAGGAGGTAAAATTTGTAATGTGATTGTGGATAGTGGTAGTACTGATAACCTTATAGCTGAGGAGATGGTTCATAAACTTGGTTTGAAGATAATGAGACATCCTTATCCTTATAGGATTGGTTGGTTGCAAGATGTTTATGCTTTGGAAGTGAGGGAGAAATGTCATGTTGATTTTTAGATTGGTTAGTATAAGGATCAAGTGTTGTATGATATTGTGGACATGAGTAGTTGTCACATATTACTTGGTAGACCTTAGTAGTATGATTGCAAAGTTGTGTATGACTATGTCAAGAATGTGTTTTCTATTGAGAAGAGTGGCAAGAAGTTTTACCTGATGCCTTTACTAGATACAACACTCAGTAGGAGGAACCTAAGATTTGGGATCTGATTTGAGTTGACGGATCCTAAAAGGGCTGGAGATCAGTATGGAGAATAGACTTGTGAATTATCAAGGAAAGACTTGAAAAGGCAAAGAAAGAAAAAGTGGAAAAATGTGCAAGTTGAAGACTTGGAGGACATGTATGTGAAGAACTAGTTCAAGGTTTATGTGTTGAATACCATAAGATGTTCTTCTAGCCTTTGAGAACATCTTTTTGCACATGGGGTGTCTAATGCAGGAGCATCCTAAGGTAGTTGGAAATCCTACATGTTGGTGTATTAGAGTGTTTCTTTGTTACTCAGTTGCAGCTTTGACTGAGGGGCTCAGTCATTAAAGATTTTGGTTGCTGAAGGGAACTTGGTAAACTTTTGGCACTCAACAGAACCTATGCTCAGTGATGTCTAGCTAGATCAGTTATTTTTATTGTTGCTTGGTAATTTGGTTTACTAATTGGAGTTCTTAAGGATTTGGTGGGCCAACTTGATGTATTTAATGTACATAGTTATTGTTACATTCTCCTATGGATCTAGAGGCTGACATGGATAATAAATTGTTTGTAAGGCTATTTGAGAGCCGAATGATGTTGCATTTAATATTTGTTTGTCTTTAGAAGCTGTTTGGGTTTTAGGATTTATTTCTTTCTTCTAGCTAACTTGTGGCTAGAGTAGTATAAAAGCAAGGGTTTGGATAGTTGTTAGGGGAATTTGGGTTAGATAATAGTGTCTAGATCCTATGAGATCTTGCAGATTAGATTGCTTGTTTGATATTTGTAATAGCAGAGCTAGTGGTTGTATGCTTGGAGACAAGGAGATTTCTTGGTGGCTTGCGAGCTCAAGTTTAGATCTACCTTAGTGTTTCTACCAGTTGCTGGTGTATTACACAACTAGACTAGCTAGAGGATTACAAAATTACTATTGTAATTTTTTGTACTTGACCCTAACCCAAAAGGCCTTACAGCTAGGCATGTTGAATGAAAATTCTATTTGTGCATTCTCTTGTTGTGTTTCCGTTGTATTGTTGTTGCTAGTGTGGATTTAGACTATCCATTCTTTAATTTTCCATTTGCACTACATCAGTAGTAGACACCAAGAAAATGCTCAATATTATACACAAAAAAGGGACTCTTAGTGCTTTGGCATGGATTTCTTCAAGGGCTTAAGCTAGAAAATCACACATGGTGGGAATATCCATCATAGGAAAACCCAAAATATCAATATTGTTGAATCTACACTAAGCATACAGTATTATATTGGTTACCACATAATATGAAAGTCAGCCCCTCAATAGGAGCTCATGACACATGAATGTTCCTACCAATATTGAGATACAACCAAGAAACATCTTCACCCAATACTACTATTGTATTGATAAAGAAATCACAATTTTATCTTCCCCATACTTAATTAAAGCCGATACAAATATTTATCTGTGACTTTTTACTTTTTAATGTCATAAAAATGAATATTTGATGTCGTCCCTTAATCCTGGTGATAACCATTGATTTGTGGATGTTGGGTCCAACACAAAATACTACGCCCAACATTCTCAATTAACCATTGACTTAATATATTGTCCAGTCATATTAAATCCGTTAGGTAATATTGCACCATCAAAATATTTATCTTCCAATTATATAAATATTAATCTAGCCCATGATGATATATTGAGCCGCTCTATAATATTTTCCTATTTGTATATTTAAACTCTCAATAATAATATTAGAAATAATATCTTGTAAATCACAACATATAAAGTATACATATGAACCAAATTATATTACTAATTTTACCATTGACCCTATTTGTCATACTAACCTTAACTAATCTTTGAACCCTAATACTAATCAAAACTCAACACTCTGCATCCCATGATTAACCCTCACCCTATTAGTAACCCTAACCCTAACCCCTTACCCTAATCTTGAACCTTAATGTTACACTAAATATGATACTAATCCTAACTGTAAACCTAATATCATATCCCTAACCACATCCTTAATTTCACCCTATCTGTAACCCTAATGCTAACTGTAACTCTTACCCGAACCCTAACTCATAAGCTAAAATGTCCTACTAACCCTAACTCTCACCCTAACCCTAACCATAATTGTAACTCTTAATCGAACCCTAACTCATAACGTAAAATATCCTACTAACCCTAACTCTCACCCTATCCCTAATCCTAACCCTAACTGTAATTCATACCTGAACCCTAACTCATAATGTAAAATGTTCTACTAAGCCTAACTCTTACTCGATTTCAAATTATTTTAATAATTTATAATTTATAACTATATATTATTATTATTATTATTATTATTTTACAACATTAAAACTAATTGTTGTCTTAACAATTTGATTGATTTTATTTTTCTGCCATATACATAAACTTTAGAAATCATAAAATGTCTACTATGTTGTGCCACGACTGCTACTAGCTTATATATATATTTATATATATAATATGCCGAGAGTAATCCTTCTTGAGGTGCCTATTTTGTTTAAATTGCAAGTTGCAATAGGAACCTCAAGAAGGATTACTCTCGGTGTATTATATATATAAATATATATAAGCTAGATTAATATTTATATCTTCCAATTATATAAATATTAATCTATCCCATGATGATATATTGAGCTGCTCTACAATATTTTCCTATTTGTAAATTTAAACTCTCAATAATAATATTATAAATAATATCTCATAAATCACAACATATAAAGCATACAATATATATCAAAATATCCAAAGATAACATGAACAACAGAGACTGGCGACAATAATATTATATTTCAAAATAAACTTATATTTCCCCATGTCAAGAATCTCAAGCTATAAATGACCACAGACTTGTGAATATTTATTTCTACAAATTTTTCTTCAAATGAATACTTCACAAATTTTTATAATCTCCAATAGGTACAAAGTGGAATATCTAAAATGATATTTCTAACTGTAGACTAGGGTAGATAGTCTCACCATCGGAACTGCACACTCCTTCAACTAGCATGTCTTCAAAAAATGTAACAATGAAATTCCAAATATTTGATGATGATTTAGTTCACCTAGCCAACCATCTTACAAAGATTTCTAGGAAACATCTACAAGGTTAGGTTGAATAAATAAAGTGACTTACTTTATTAATTTATTATCTCCACTATGTTTTACAAGTAAATTAATTAATTGATGTCATCCTTAGGATATACAATTAATTTTTGGACAACTTAATTAATTAATTTAATTAACTCTTTTTTGAAAACTTGGCGACATTAAAATCCTCTCGACCCAAAGATTGGTTCCCCTCAAACAATTCACCATCAAAATTGGTTTTCCTTTGAAAGAAAGTACCTAGATTGCAAGCCAATTTTGGAGACCAGAATGAACACCCGCTAAAAGCTCTATGTTGCACCATGACTACAATTACTACCTCTAATACCTCCTTAACTCTCTTGGATGCAAGTTGATAGAGCCTATGAATGTAGCTAGCTAAGTTTCCAATGTTGTGCAAATCTCAATCAAGATTTTGTTGCTCTACTCTAATATAAAAAACATTATGCCCAGAGTTGAGAACTCATCATGATCCCACTAAAGTAATGCACCAGATATGTCTGTTGGCAAGTGATGATTTGAGAGCACTATGGATTACTTAAGGGTTGTCATTTATGATAACACTTATGTTATAGTGATCACATAAAATGATTATAATTATGGGAGACACAGTCATGAAAATGACTAAGTACAGAATCAGAATTACAGTATTCTACAATAAATTTTTGGTCAGCGAAGATAATATATGATGTATTTGTTGGAATCATTTTCCCTTGCATCAAAATCTTGAACTATCAATGCCTGATACAAATGCCAGATTTAACCTGATCCACAGGAGGCGGTTAAGCCATGTCATGAATCTCCAAGGAGGTGTTGACCACCAAGTCAACAATCTCCCCCTTAGCACTGACTGAGCCTTCAGCACCCAATGAAAGGAGACTCAAACCCGTGACCCAATGCTCTGATACCAATTGTTGGAATCATTTTCTATTGCACCAAAAGCTTGAACTTTCAATGCCCAATACAAATGCCAGACTTAACCCGACCCATGCGAGGTAGTTAAGCCATGTCATGAGTCCCCAAGGAGGTGATGACCACCAAGTCAACAATCTCCCCCTCAGCATCAACTGAGCCTTCAACACAAATTGAAGGGGGACTCAAACCCGTGACCCAAGGCTCTGATACCAATTGTTGGAATCATTTGCCATTGCACCAAAAGCTTGAACTATTAATGCCTGATACAAATGTCAGATTTAACCCGATCCACGGGAGGCGGTTAAGCCATGTCACGAATCTCCAAGGAGGTGCTGACCATCAAGTCAATAATATTATGGTGTGAAAACTTGGAGGAAGACATTTTTGGATATGTAGGACCTTCAATTAAGGTGGCACATGTTTTTATGTTGATATCAGTAAAATACAATGATATGAAGGTATGCGAAGGCAGAGAAATAATGAAACATGGCATATGAATAGTCACAATGATTGAGGCAAGGTTAGACAGAATGGTAACATGCTAAGTTAGATAAAAGTTATATATTGCCGACACTTTGGTAATAAAAGATCACCGACTCTACATTTATCATTTTTATAAGTAATTGTTATGTTTTGTATTATATTTGAGAGCCAATCGGACGGAAGAACTGATATGTATAGAATGTTTTGTGGAAGTGATAAGTGTGAAAATATGTGATAGAGATGGATATGTGATGGATGAGAATTGAAATATTAGTAAAGGCAGATAGAAGATTTGAGATCGAAGATTGACAGAGCTATAAGTAGAACTATCAAAGCATAGCAGATGCTTGTGTAGTTCACTTATTGAATAACTCCATTTGTAATAGAATTGGGATTGTAATATTTGTAAGCTCACCACACCTTTAAAAAAGTTTTTGTATACCCCTAATAGGGTTTTGTATTCCTCTAAGAAGGAAATATACTATGTAATACTCAGCTCCTAACATGGCTAGATCTCCTAATAGAGATTCAATATTTTAGTGCATAGTTGTAAGTACCATCCCCACCGGGGTTTTCCCTTGGCCAAGGTTTCATAAAAAAAAAAAAATGGTGTTATGAGTAATGTGTTATGTGTTTATGTTCTTTTTATTTCAACATTGATATGGTTTATTTGCAATTGGTTGAAGTTTAATTTTAAGTGATATAATACTAATTCACCCCCCTCTCAGTATTAGTTAATCCTAACAATTGGTATCAGAGCTATTGGCCCTTGGAGAGAAAGCCTAACAGATTAAGGGAGATCTGAATGGAGTCAGAAAGTTTGTAAGAGAACTTTGAAGCAACACTTGGTGACCTAGACAAAGAAAAGGCTAAGAATGGCGAATTGAAATTCAAATTAAGAAGAGTAGAAGGTTTTATTAAGAAACTAAAGGACTAGCTTGAACTTTCAAGAAGTCAGAGAAAAGACCTTATGGATAAGATCAAGGAGGATTTAGACAATGATACATCAAATGAAGTTAAGAAGCTGGAGCAAGAAATAGAACAAATTAATCTTATGATGATTAAAGAAATTCAACATGAAAATGATGCAAGATACAAAGTTGAAGAAACACTAAAAGAAGAAAATGTGCAGATAGGACAGATGAAGACTAAACTTGATCACTACAAGGATAAATGTCAGGAATTAGAGAAGTAAAATCAGATCATTAAAGGTGAACTCACTTGATCCAAGTTACACATTGAGAAGCTACACATGAGTAGTGATAAAATTGATGAACAAAGAGAGAGACAGAAACCTAAAGGAGACATGACTGGAATTGGATACAATGAAGGAGAATGTTCTAAGACTAATAATGAATCACATGAAGAAAATACTAAAAATAGATCCACTTTTGAAGAACCTATAGATTAGATCAGACCTTTTAGAGGTAGATGCTTTGGATACAACAAAGTTGGACACATGAAAATAGATTGCAGAAGTAAATGTCCTTTCAAACCCATTACCGGTTATTGTTATAATTGTCATGCATATGGACATAAGAAATCAGAATGTAGAAAACCTTATCAATAAAGGAACATACAATATTACATTAGAGAAGAGTCAATGGCCAAGATCACATGCTACAAATGCAATAACCTTGGGCATACTGCAAGGTATTGTAAGCTATATAGTAATCAGGATAGAAGACCACCTACATGTTTCAAATGCAACAACTTAAGACACATAGTGAAGTTTTGCAGGTATAATGGAACGAGCAATAGAAGAGGACCACCACCTGTGGTTATAAAGAAGAATATTGGTGACAGTGGTAAAAGTCTTAATGAGTACATGGATGATTTTAAGAATCATTTCAAGAAACCAACAAATGAAGATGATTAGAAGATATGAAAGGTAAAATATTTCAATAAGGCATTGGTTCAAGGAGAGACAATAGATGCTACTGTGTCTTCGCATGATGTTGACAGTACTACATCAACCTAGAAGGCCACATGGCTTTAGGGGGAGCATTAGATGCAGACAATAGAATATATCCAGCCCTTGATTATGTGGAATGAGTTCATGCGAGCTTAGATATGGTGTGTATAGACACTATGAAGTTTATGTTTGTGATCGCAACACTTGGAGATTCATATCCTATGATCACAGAATTTATGTTTGACTAGATAGTATGCAAAGTTGAGATACCTATGATTAATGCGTTCACTCACCTTGAAATGAATAAAACACCCTAAAACATATCATTTCTACACCATTTGAATAGCAGAAACCAAGGAGAGAAGAGTTAAGGACTTCAACCATCTAGCAACTACATTACATGATCGTTTGAAGAAAAAGTTCTAGAATTTGGCGTATCAAATGTATTTAGATCATATACTCTTTCAAGAAGATATGGATGCACCTATGATATTTGATGTTGTTTATAGACCAAGGTATAAGTTTAAGAGGCACCCATTTAAGTCTTGTGAGGATGATCTAGAAGGATCATTTTCACAAACCCCTTACAATGTGTTACACATTGAAGATATTAGAGCTTACATACACTACAAGTATGAGACCATAGGAGATGTAGAAATCTATAAGGAATTAGGAGAGATGATAGAATCTAATGGTAAAATGAAAGAAGAGTTTAGGCATTTGGAAGGACAATCTATTATTAAGCTAACCCTCCTTAATGAGTTCTACAAGATCGAATGGTTCAAGATCATTCTAAGAAGAATCCATGATCAATTAATTTGGATAGGAGAGAAACCTATTAAGATATATAGCTAGTTGATTCATGAGATAACTAGATTGGACAATACTAGAGCCCTCCCAGTCATAGAGAAGAATATCAAGAAATAAGTAGAAACCCTAACTCATTCTAAATGGGATAAGAGAGTGATGAATTTGAATGACATCTTTTAGCAAGATGTGAGATTGGTAGAAATGCTACTAGGTTATAAATTATACTATAGTAGCAGACCCAGTTCTATGTCAACAGGGGTAATTATGATGGCCTATAGAATGGTGAAGGAAAAAACCAGATATAACTTATGCAAAATCATAGCACAATAGTTCTTGGAGAATGTGAGGATTATCAAGAAGGAAAAATCAATTTTTTTTAGTTTTGGTTCACTCCTGATACACATATACATTCACATTGTACACAAACTTCCTAGAATGCACCCTAGACCATGGAAAGATAATGTACCTATTGGCATACTGATGCAGGAGAATCTTGGGTCCTTGGCAATCCTGTGTCACCAAAAATATATTTGAGTTTGTTTGTGTTTCTCGGTTCCTGCTTTGACCAAGTTGGTTCAGTGTTGCTCAGTTTCCTTTTTTTGTTGGTGTTGGTTAGTTATCTCTTTGGCACTCGGTGAATTTCCCTGGCACTCGGTGATGCTTGTCTGGTGCTTGGTTGGCTTTGCTTACTGATGGGTTTCTTTTGAGTTTCTATTGAGGCTGACTTGTGCATTGATTATGGGTCATAGATTTAATGCTAGTATCCATCATTGGGAAGTGTGTGGTCCCAGATCTGATTATTCCTTCTATTGATTATGGATCTAAAGGCCGACTTAGTTCAGTAGCCTCTTGTATAAATGTAGTGTTAGGAATGAATGCTAAATATATCCTATGGGGGAGTATTAGTAGCCATTCTGTAACAGTTTTTGTTGCATTCATGACTATGATTGTCATTGATGTCAACACAGTGGTCTACTGAAGATTAGCAGAGAAGCAGACAGTGTTTGAGTTAGCGCACTTGGGATATTAAAGATGAAGCTATGCATAATTGAGGACTTATTCTATGATGTGTTATTAGATCATGGTTAAGAGAACATACATTAGTTCATTTATTAATGTTAGTTATGAGGAAATCAGTGGAAGCAGTATTCAGGCAATGTTCTTGAGTAGTGATTTGTGGAAATTGGATGATATCTCCTAATTGGGATGGAATCTAGTTATGCACAATTAGAGAGTATTTGGAGACATGTTGATAGTGATGTGGATGATAGCACAAGATCTAAGGTCACATGAGTGAAGAATTATATTGATTGGAAGCCAACAGTTTTGTGTAATTTTGATGTAACGCGTGGAAAGTTTTATTTTGTAATTTGTATGCCGACTCATTTGTAATTACGTGAGTGTGGTATAAAGGAAGGAATGTATTCCTTGTTGTAATATGGAATGTGATGAATGTAAGTGTATTGTGAAAGATAAATTTTTGAAAGAGGATATGTGAAGTACTGAGATCTGGTATTGAGATCTGAAGAAGGAGATGGTGCGGTTTGGCACAGATAGAGGAGTATTGATTTGTTGAGGTCAATAATATTTTGGTATTATTCTATTGAGTAATACAAAGATTAGTTGGACAGTGAGTTCAGTGATCTTACCCTAAAGTTGTTTGGGTAGTGGGTCCTTCTGTTTTCCATAACTCCAAATAGAGTTAGAATCATTTAACAGGGATTCAAAATCTCCTAACATGGATTCATATGTATTGAATGTATTTCATAAGACTCCTAAAAGAGTCCATCCTTTCACAAGGAATATTCATATTAGTGCATCTTTTGTGGGCATCATTCCCACTGGGGTTTAGTCTTTGATCAAGAGGTTCCCTAGTCAACATATCTTGTGTCATTGTGTTATTGTACATGTATATCTTTCTATGGTTGTTGGTTACATTGCTTACATGGTTAAAATCTATTGGATTTGATAAAAGTTATATTTATTTGATAACTGATTCACCCCCCCCTCTTAATTATCTTGGTGGACTTTACTTTCTAACATGTAGTTGTTTGGTTAGAGTTTAGGGAGTTAGTTTTTGGATAGAAGATAGAAGATTGAGGTTATCTACAGATCCTCGCATGTTTGAGGACTTCTATATTTCATTATAATATTTGGCAAAAATTGGGAAGGCCTTACAACCCGGCATGTATGAATCAAATTGAAGATAATATATGAATGATCCTTTATTTTCTCTCTTCCACTATGTTGTTGTTGCTTCCATGTGTTGTTGAGAAAGGTGGTTTAGGTTAGGGTGTTCCATTCTTGGCCCCTCCACCCTCTCTTGCATCAGGTGGTATCAGAGCGAGGTTAGATCTGGATCTAGGTTTGCGAATCTAGATTTGAAGGTTCCTTCTTGTGAAGCCCTAGTTGAATTGTTGTGAGGTGGTAGATTGTGATCTGACATGCAGTTGCAGAGGGTTTTCAAGATGGTTCATGGGAGGTGAGATGCAGATCTAGGATTGGTAGACATGTTGAGACAAATTGCTGCTAGATTAGAAGTTGTTGAAACAACCCAAAGAAGAGGAAGACATCTTGAAGATGTTAGTGATGATGAAGTTGAGGTAGAACAAGGTGATGTAGAACCTGCACCTATGATGGATCAAGGTGAGGAAAGATTCTTGAAGGCTTTGACACGTTTGAAGTCTACACCACACTTTAATCCTCCTGAGTATGGTGGAAAGTTGGATTCTAATGAATTGGTGGATTGGATCACAAAGATGGAAAAATATTTTGAATATGAAAATGTACCTGAAGACAAGAAAGTGAAAATTGCAAGCACAAAGTTGAAAAGTCATGCATCCTTATTGTGGGAACATCTGCAGCTAGATAGAAAGAGGAAAGGCAAAGATAAAATCAAGGTATGGAGTAAAATGGTGAATAAATTGAAAGGAAAGTTCTTACCTTGTGATTATCAGATTAACCTAGTCAGGTGAATGCAAAGTCTGAGGTAGAAAGATAGCTCAATAAATGATTATAATGAGGAATTCTATAGATTAGATATCAAATCTAGACATGATGAAGATGATGTGGAAAGAATTGCTAGATACCTGAATGGTTTAAGAGTTTCCATCCAAGAAGAAATTAGTTTGGTCAAATTGGAGAACATTGAAGAGGATTATCAATTTGCATTGAAAGCCGAGGAGAAATTAAACAAGAAACATGAGCAAAGACAAATAGGTAAAGGTGGTATATTCCCTAGAGGAAGAGGTATATCTTATGGTGAAAACAGTAGATTTGAACTAGAAAAGACAACTCTAGATAAAGACAAGACCGAGTGGAAAGGTGAAAGTTCATCTAGAGGTAGAGGTAGTAACTACCGAGGTGATTATAATAGAGGAAGTTTATGAAGCACTTGTTACAATTGTGGAGAAGAAGGGAATATATCATTTGAGTGTACACATGCAAGTAATAAGGCTGGTAACAATAGAAATTATTTGGTGCAAGAAGAATCACCAAATGAACCTGAGAAGGAAAATAACTTGATGGTAAGGAGAGCACTTTGGAATGAAAGTAAAAAGGAAGATCTGGTAAGGAAAAGTTTGTTCAAGACCAGATGTAGAGTTTCTGACAAAGTTTGGTAGGTAATCATTGACAATGGTAGCTCAGAGAATCTGGCATCTGAAGAGATGGTCACAAAGTTGCAATTGGAAAGGTTGACACATCTGAAGCCCTATCAGATTTGATGGATCAAAGATGAGCATACACTCCTAGTAAGTGAACAATGTTATGTGAATTTGAAGATTCTAAAGTACTATGATAAGGTGTTATGCATGTGATATCATGCCTATGGATTATTGTCATATTTTGTTGGGTAGACCTTGGCAATATGATAGACATGCTATATATTATGGGAGATTGCATAAGTATACTATTTTGGCTAATGGAAAAAGAAAAATCTTGTTACCTTTGATGGAAGAACCTGTTAGTAATGTTTTCACATCTGTGAAAGTTTTCTTGATGGGAGGAAGAAATTTTGTTAAGGATTTAAAGAGAAATGATGTATGTTTTGTTGTGATTCCTAACAAACCGAGTAAGAAAATAGAGGATAATGTCCTTGAGGAGATTGATAAGTTACTCACCAAGTATAGTGAAATCATTTTTGATAATTTACCTAATGGTTTACCACCAAAAAGAAGCATTGATCATTGTATGGATCTTATCCTTGGAGCTAGTTTACCGAATAAGGCACCTCATCGATTGACACCTATCGAGAATCGGGAATTGAACTAATAGATTCAAGAGTTGTTGGAGAAAGGTTTGATTAGGGAAATTTTGAGTCCTTGTGCAATACCTATGGTATTGGCACCTAAGAAGAATGGAGAATGGAGAATGTGTATTGTTTCCAGAACAATCAACAAAATAACAGTGAAGTATATGTTTCCTATACCGAGAATGGATGATATAATGGATAGTTTGACTGGAGCAAAGTATTTTACCAAGATTGATTTGAAAAGTGGGTATCAACAGACAATAATCAGTGAAGGTGATGAATGGAAGACTTCTTTCAAGACAAAAGAAGGTTTTTATGAGTGGTGGTTATGCCTTTTGGTTTAACTAATGCACCGAGTACTTTTATGAGGTTGATGAATGAAGTTTTGAAGAAATTCTTGGGTAATTTTGTGATAGTTGTATATCTTGATAATATTTTGATATTCAGTAAGACCAAAGAAGAACATTTGTTGCATGTTAGACAAATTTTGCAGAGATTGAAAGAAGAAAAGTTTCTGATAAATCTAAAAAAGTGTTCATTCATGAAAGAGGAGATTGTGTATTTGGGATTTGTGATTTCAGCTGATGGTTTGAAAATGGATCCTGAAAAGGTTGAAGCTATTTTGAATTGGCCTACACCTGTGAATGCTGGTGAGGTAAGATCATTTCATGGTTTGGCAAGTTTTTACTGAAATTTCATTAGAAATTTCAGTTCAATTTGTAATGCTATGACTGAGACTATGAGATGAGACAAAAGAGAATTCAAGTGGACACATGGAGCTGATAAAATTTTTGAGACTCTAAAGTAGAAGGTTGTTGAATTGCTTGTTTTGGCATTGCCTATTTTCAATAAGGTATTTCAAGTAGAATGTGATGCAAGTGGAAGTGCAATTGGAGCTATGTTGAGTCAAGAAGGTAAACCTATTGCATTCTTTAGTGAAAAGTTGAATGATGCAAAAAGGAAATATTTTATGTATGATCAAGAATTCTATGCTATTGTTCAAGCACTGAAGAAATGGAGATATTATTTGACACCGAGTGAATTTGTGTTGTATACCAATCATAAAGCTTTACAGTATTTGGGTAGTTAGAATAAGTTGAATCAAAGACATATGAAATGGGTTGAGTATTTGTAGAGTTATACATTCATGATAAAGAATAAGAGTGGAGTCACTAACCAAGTTGTTGATGCATTGAGTAGAAGAAGATCTTTGATGACCGAGATGAAAATTGGAATTCTAGGCTTTGATGACATGAGAGATTCTTATGAATTTGATCCTGATTTTTCTGAGTTGTGGAGAAAGTGTAGAGAACCTATTCAAGATCAATAGAGTACTAAATGGGATGAATATTTTATGCAAGGAGGTATGTTGTTTAAAGGTATTCAGTTGTGTATACCGAGAGGATCTATGAGAACTAATTTGATAAAAGAGAAACATAGTGGTGGTTTGGCTGGACATTTTGGTGTTGATAAGACATTGAGTTTTCTTAAGGAGAAATACTTTTGGCCATAGTTGTATAAAGATGCTTGGAAATTTGTGAAAATTTGTGGAGTTTGTCAAGTTGCAAAAGGAGCTAGTTAGAATACTAGATTGTATAGACCAATTGTTGTACCTGAGAAACCTTGGATTGACATCAGTATGGATTTTGTTCTTGGCTTACCAAAGATAGTAAGAGGTAATGATTCTATATTTATTATTGTGGATAGATTTTCTAAAATGGCACATTTTATACCTTGTAGATAGAAAGACATCAAATGTAGTACATGTAGCAGATCTTTTCTTTAAGGAAAATGTTAGATTGCATGGATTACCAAGGAGTATTATCTCTGATCAAGACAGTAAATTTTTTGGATACTTTTGGAAGACTGTTTGGAGTAAGTTGGGTACGGAGTTGAAATATAGTTCTACATTTCACCCAAAAACTAATGGATAGACAAAAGTTGTGAATAGAAGCTTGGGAAATCTTTTAAGATGTTTAGTTGGAGACACACTAGGTAAATGGGATTCTATGTTGGCACAAGCAGAGTTTGCATACAATAATTCAGTGAATAGAAGTATTGAAAAAACACTTTTTGAGATTGTAAATGGCATACAATTGAGAGGTATATCTGATTTGAGAGACATTGATGATGAAAGAAAGAGAAGTGCTGAAGGAGAAAAATTTGTTGAGTACATGAAGACATTGCATGAAGATGTGAAGCTTAAACTAGAAAAGAGTAATCAGAAATACAAAGACAGAGCTGATAGATGAAGAAGGCATAATACTTTTGATGTTGGTGATGAAGTGATGGTTCATTTGAGAAAAGGTAGATTTCCTATTGGAACATATGGGAAGCTAAAGATGAAGAAGTTTGGACCTTGCAAGATTTTGAGAAAATTTGACAGTGGAAATGCATATGAGGTTGAGTTACTCGATGACATGGATATATCACCTATTTTCAACATTGCTGATTTGTATGAGTTTCATGAACCTGAAGAAGACATGATAGTACTAATGGAATATCCTAAGAAGAAGAATGAAGAAGTTGAGAAGATTTTGGGGCAAAGAGTTGGTAGAAGTACAAGAGGTATACAGTATATGGAATATCTGGTAAAGTGGAAGAACAGATTGATTGAAGAAAGTTCATGGATTTGATAGTATGAGTTGGATGCAGCTCAGATCATACCTACCGAATGATTCAAAGAATCATTTTCAAATAACCCCAAGTGTTTGATGTGGGAGAATCTCAGGTCCTTGGAAATCCTATGTCACCAAAAATAGATTTGAGTTTGTTTGTGTTGCTCAGTTCCTTCTTTAACTGAGTTGGTTTGGTGTTGCTCAATTTCCTTTATTCGCTGGTGTTGGTCAGTTATCTCTTTGGCACTCGGTGAATTTTCTTGGTGCTCGGTGATGCTTGTCTGGTGCTTAGTTGGCTTTGCTTACCGATGGGTTTCTTTTGAGTTTCTATTGAGGCCGACTTGTGCATTGATTATGGGTCATGGATTTAATGCTAGTATCAATCATTGGGAAGCATGTGGTCCCAAATCTGACCATTCCTTCCATTGATTATGGATCTGAAGGCCAAATCAATTTGGTAGCCTCTTGTATAAATGTAGTTGTTTGGTTAGAGTTTAGGGAGTTAGTTTTTGGATAGAAGATAGAAGATAGAAGATTGAGGTTATCTGCAGATCCTCACATGTTTGAGGACTTCTATATTTCATTGTAATATCTGGCCAAAATTAGGAAGGCCTTACAGCTCAGCATGTATGAATCAAATTGAAGATAATATATGAATGATCCTACATTTTCTCTCTCCCACTATATTGTTGTTGCTTTCGCGTGTTGTTGAGCAAGGTGGTTCAGGTTAGGGTGTGCCATTCTTGGCCCCTCCTGCCCTCTCTTGCATCACATACATATATCAAAGATATTTAGGAGACAAAATAAACATTGGGTGGATGGTGAATTATTTGTAATGATCAAGATCCTTCAAAGGAAAATGAAGGAGAAATACATAATACCTGAGGAGTTGGTAGAAAAGTATAAAGATACAATATATTTCATGGTTGAAATTGACCATGTGTGATTTGAAGCAGTAGAACTAAGAAAGAAATGGTGCTAACCTTTGGGGTATGAGGTGAGCTCTGAAGTTCTTACAATGCAAGTTGAACATGTATTAACAGCTGAGATAAACACATCTGAAGAGAGACGGGGAACTTAGTTGGAAAAGTTAACAAAAGTTAGAGAAGAACAAGATAAAGGGACAAGGAAGAGGAAGATTGAGAAAATGGTTGATGACATAGATGTGAAGGAAGGAATTACTAAGGAAAAACTAAAAGAAGTAAGGAAAAATATGATAGAAGGATCCTCTAGCTTAGCAATTAAGGCACCTCCTCCTTCTAAAGCAGAAAAAGATAGTAAGTCCCACTCTTGATATAATTGATTTATAAATTAAACATGAGAAGATTTCACAAGAGGTTGCACCTATGAGCACACCTAGGAGATCTACAAGATCTAACAAACCAAGCATCCCTAAGAAACAAAAGGTAGAAGTAGAAACAAAGAAAGAAGACAAGGTAGCTAAGAAGAAAGAGGAAAAATAAGAACAAAAGAAACCACAAGATCTATGGAAGGCATATATCAAGATGTTGCAGAAGAGGATAATAAGAGATGGAAATATGAAGACACTAAATAGGTATTATGAAAGGTATGACTCTGATAATAAAGTAGTAATTGAACATATAGTAATTGAGCACTTGTTAGTCTACAAGAAGAATTTGTTAGAAATTGAGGCCAGTATTCCTAAAGAATTGTATAGAAAATTTGAAATAAGAAAATAGTTAGCACATTCACAAGATCAGACCATAAGAAATAAGGCTATTGAAGATATGTTGCATGTAGTCTCCATACAAGAAAGGGAGATAATCATTAAAGAGTTGAAACCTCTATTGAGAACAAAGGCCAAACTTGTGAAAATAATGGCAAGGAAGTATGATGAGGTTATAGAAGACACAAAAAAGGTATTGGACAAAATTCTTATGTGCGACATGCCTGAGAAGACCTCACCTCCCAAGGTTACCAAGCCTACACCTTTAGGAATGAGAGAAATCTCTAGGACAGTAGAAGAGAGTGAGAAAGAAAATGAAGTTGATAAGAAACCAGACTTCTACATTTTTGGTGGACCTATATCATTAGACACTTCACTTGATGTAAATGATCCATTTCAAGAAAATCTAGACAGTGCAATGACAATAGAAGAGGAAGGACATAAAGAGGAAGAACATACAAAAGAAAAATAGAAAGAGAAAGAACAAAAGAAGAAGAAACAACAAGAGGAAAAATAGGAAGAAGAGACAGGAGAAAAAAAATAAGAAGAGGTAAGAATTGAGCTTAAACAAGAACTGGATAACTCCTCCACCCTATTGTTGGAAAGTATGGCCAAACCAATGAACAATGATGTGGAAAGCATGGATGAGGATGAACTAATGAGGTTATCTTTCATGGCATTTGCTAAGGGAAAGGAAAGGTCAGAATAAAAGGGGGATAAGAAGGTAAAGGTGATTGCTAGGGTAGTAGATGTATGCACCCTAAAATGGTCACCTAGACTTTGGGCCCCCATTCAGCAATTTATCAAATCCCTGAATCAATATTTTCGAAAATCAACATTTTATCAATTATATCAATTTCCTTGATCAAATCCTATTTTATCATTTTTTATTATTTGCCTTGGGCTAACCATTTTATCCTAAGTCTTTATTTATTTAAAAGGAATATTTCCTCCCCTTTTAATAAATAAAAAAGCCCCCACTTTTCCTCTTATCCTAAGTTGCACAAATAAAGCATTATTCCTATTTTATAAAAAGGAGAAAAGCACTTTTTGTCTTATATGGACACAAAATTCAACTCTTATTTTCTCATTCAAAGATATTTGTGCACATGGATTGCTCCTCTTTGATGCTCCACCATTGATTAAGCCTTTTGCCTCTTAATCTCCATGGTCCATTCCTTTTTATTTCCTATAAAAGGAGAGCTCTCTTCCTCATTTGGATATAGATATCATTCATGTTTTATGCTAATGTTATCCTGCAAGTTTTTTAGGTCATTTGGAGCTCTTTGAAGACATTGTTGTTGCATTTCATTTAGTTTGCTTTCATAGTTGCATAATCATGACATTCTTAGTATAGATTTCCTTTATGCAATAGATTAGTCTCACATAGCTTAATTAGGAGGGATTGTAAGACTTGTACTTTCCTTTCATAGCCTAGTTTGCACCTCTCATTTCTAGCTTGCATATTCATCTTAATCTAGTGATTCTTGGGGATATTGGCATTCTTGCCCATGTCTTCACTTGAATCTCTCATTGTGTGGTTGACTAGCAAGGTCATTAGCTTCATAGCTCTAGCTGAGAGCAATTTTAGAATCTTGCAACTCCATACATAGAGAGCTATGGATCAATTTTTGAGACCTCATTCTTGAGTGTTCTTGATTGTAAGGATTCATAGAAGTGCACTACTTTTGTGTGTACATTTCTGGCGCCCATCGTGGGGTAGAACATTAGCATTTTGTCCTTTATTTTCTCCATTTTCATCAAATTTTTCATGAATTTTTAGCTTTATTTTTGGTCTTTGGTTTTCTGTCTCAGAGTGTTGTGCAACACTTTTCACTAGTGTCATGTGACAGTTTCTTGTATAGCAGTACGACACTTTACTAGTTAAATGTGTCACCCTGTTTGACAGAAAGTGTCACTCTATTTTATGCATTCTATCGTTTGCAGGTAAGGAGAACTATCACCCTAGGACAAACTGTCACCCCCATATGTAGAGAAGTGTCGTGCAATATTTCTAGTGATTGTACTATTGCCTATACCCGACAGTGAGTTTTTTTAGACCTTTTTGGCCGAGTTTAGATTAATCCGTTTACTAGTTTGATTTACTATAGTTAGATAGATTTCATTTGGATTTTGGATCTAAAAAGAACCTCTCATGTGTTTGGCTTGAATGTTTACTTGCTTTCATAGGAACATCTCTTTTATGCTCTTAATGGTGAATGAAAGAACATAGATTTGTTTTTACAAGTTTGTGTAAGTGAATGCTTCTTAGTTTCCAATATCAAATATCTCATTGAGTGATTGGGGGCATGGATTCATTCCTTGTTTACATAGGGAGTTAAATGCACCATTTTGTGGACTCACTCTATGTTTTCTTGGAAAGTTAAATATTCTATTGATTCAACCCTTTTTCATTTATGAGTAGTATTGATAAGCAACTTTAGAGTACTTTTGATTGATCTTGTTAGCTAAATTGGGTGTTGGACTCGCTTATTTCTAATCGCCCCTCATTTCCACCATTTGGATGCAAGGTCAACATTCATACATAGGGGAGGGGTCTACTTGAAAAGAGCGTTAAGTGTTTTACAAAGTTTTCCCCTTTTTATGCTTTCTTGATCTCATTAGTTTTCTAAGGTGTGGACTCACCTTGAGTTTGTGTGAGGAGTTAAATGTTCCACTTTTTTGGACTCACTTCACACTCACTTGAGGAGTACTTTTGATTGATCTTGATAGATACATTGGGTGTTTGACTTGCTTATTTCTAATCACCCCTCATTTTTTCCCTTTGGATGCAAGGTCAGCATTCATACATAGGGGAGGGGTCTACTTGAAAAGAGTGTTAAGTGTTCCACAAAGTTCTCCCTTTTATGCTTTCTTGATCTCATTAGTTTTCTAAGGTGTTGAATTGCTTTGAGTTTGTGTGAAGAGTTAAATGTTCCACTTTTTGGACTCACTTCACACTTACTTGGTGAGTTAAGTGTTCCACCTTTAGTGCTTTAAATACTTTTGATAGTGGATTTCTTAGAGCTAATTGGATTTTGGATTGTTCTAACCTTGTTGGGCTAACAAGTTGTGTTTGTAGGTGCTCTCATTGCTTGAAATATTTTGCTAAAAGAATGCATGTCAAAGCTTCAAATGCACAAGGGCTACTAATGGTTTTTTTAGGGCTACCCAAAGCATAAAAACCAATCAAGTACTTGTTTAATTGCTTTCATTTTTTAGTGCAGCATATACTAGTTGTTTCTTTTCATAGGAACTTAATATCTTGTTGTAGGAATCTTTTGGTGGTAGGAGAGTATGCTCTTCACCCTTATGATGAAATAGAAATCTTAACCCATCTATGGATTTTGAAGGCAAGAGGGTAATTGAACCTTTGATTGGTGTGTTTGGGAGAAATTTTTGAGCTAGGAGAATATGCTCTTCACCTTTGAGGTGAAATAGAAATCTTGAAACTCAAAGGTTGATCCACTCTTTGTTTAGTTTTATAATCCTTTAGTGGGCATTCTCTTGAGCAATCAAGAGGAACGACCCAAGTGGGGACAAGCTTATTGCCAGCTATTCTGACCCACTATAATCTCAAGGCTATCAAGGACACAAAACCTTGGTAGATGTAGTGCTTGTCTTTTCTTGATGTGAGTACTTGTGGGATTGTGACCATGGGGAAACTATTGAGCAAGAATGCTTAAGGTACTCTTGAGGTCATGAGGTCTGTTACTTGCCGCAAGGTAAGGAGTCCCTTTGGGGAGCAAGAGGGATACTACGAATGGAAGCCCTTATTAAGAACCATAGATAGAGGCCACCCTATTTTTCCTCTTAGCTTCTTGGTGCAAGGATTGATCCAAGTGGAATAACCTGGATCACCCCAAGATTACTCACCATATGTGTTCCTTTGGTTGTGTCTTTGGCACTTCCATGACAAAGCCAATATCTATTGTGCGCAACCACTTTGTGTGAGGCAAGGGAGCATCAAGTGTGGGCCAAGTTGTTAAGTATTGAGCCTTGATTTTCTAGGATAGATATTTCTTGAAGTGTCTTCAATTGTGTAATATTAGTGTTAACATTCTTGAACATTCAAACAATCGGTAGTATTCATAGGGTGTTTTTCTATTTTGATATCACAAGTGTTTGTCTTGGAAAGGTTGCTTTTGCCCTTGTTTCAAGTGCTTGAAGACATGTTTGATCCCATACTATTTGCAAACCTATCAATTTACTACTGTCATTGTGATTGGAATTGAAAAATCAACCCTCAAACTAAAAATATTGAACAAACAAGCCTTAAAACTAAGATTTTGACATTCACTAGTCAAAGAGTTGTATGACACTGAAATGCTGTCGTACCCTATTTTGAGAATTGTCATGCGACAGTTTGTCCCTGCATAATTGTCACCTTGTTTGCTTGGAAAGTGGTGCACTGTTAGCCTGGAAAATGTCACCCTGTATTGCGTGAATTGTCACTTGGTCTTAAAGTGTCGCCTAAGAATTTTCTATTGTATACCTAGTTTCAATCATTTTGCAGTTGCTTTTAGTTGGTTGGGTCTTTAGGAAAGTAACTTATCTTGCTGCTAGAAGCCTATCTTTACCCTAAATTTCTATTTTAGCCCTCTAGGGGTAGTGTCATTCGATTTACAAAGTCACCTTGGGAAGAATTATCAAGTTAGAAGATTATTCCTATTGAGAAAGTATATCTCTAGAGTTGTTAGTAACTTTCTTGGAGAATTCTAGTACTCTTTTTGTCCAAATCATTTCCACTCAAATTCAATTTCAATTATACAATTTGGGCTAAGTCCATCCTCTTGATTCAAATGTGCAAGGATATTGAT
Organism: Chamaecyparis obtusa; assembly: GCA_027943335.1. NCBI lineage: Eukaryota > Viridiplantae > Streptophyta > Pinopsida > Cupressales > Cupressaceae > Chamaecyparis > Chamaecyparis obtusa. The sequence goes on from BSBK01002411.1 coordinate 124,193, forward strand.
CCTTTGATTTTAGCACCTCTTTGACAGTGTTGGTAATGCCATTTGCAATTTCTATCTTTCCATCTCTTTTGGGACATTAGAGAACTTTATTTATCCTAGTTTGGTGTTGACACTTTGAGAGGTCACTTTATCTTCAAGAATCCTTTTCTTTCATGTCAGTTACAACAAGGTACCAAGTGAATAAGGAAAATGACCCCTGGTTGTCTTTAATCAGTTACCCTTAGTTAAGACTTGTCAATAGCGAAAGGGAAAGGAACCCATTTTTGATTGATCCCCTAAGAGTGAGTTTGAGGTTGGTTTTGACCCAAAGAGTAATCCTAATGGATTGAGTACTTCTTTAGCACCTAGTTCCTCAAATATAGATATGAGTTACACCTTCACTAGACAACAAAGAGAAGAAATGAATCAAAATCTTAATGACATGTTCCAATGACATAGGGGTGACACCATGTCTGTCGGGTCTTCTTCTGATAGTCCACCTGGATCATTGCCTATCAACACAAGGTATCTAGATGCTCATCAATGAGCTAAGAAACATCATAGGAAAGCTCACTCAGATACATGATCACCACATGAAGACCAAAACAATGAGTCTGGTGATGCTCATATCAATCCAGCTAATGTATCCAGACATTCAAGACAACCTTCTCCACTTAGAGACACCTCACAATACATAAGTGACAGGTTGAAGTGCATTGAGAGGGAGAAACAAGCTTTCTTAGATGAACAAGCTACTAAGAAAGAAAGTTTCAAACAATTGGAGGATGAGGAATGAGCTTTGCTAGACATAAGGAGAAGAGCCACACAAGAAGAACAAGATAGGCTCCTAGCACAACAACTCCATAATCAATTCAACAATAGGGGTACCAATAGTGGAACCAACTCTCCACCATCTACTCCCTCACCAAGTCCAAGAGCTAGAGGAAGGTCAAGGACCCCATCAAGATCACCTAGTCCTAAAGTAAGAAGGACTTCTCAGTATAACCATTGTAGGAGACAATCACCTACTAGATACTCAAGACAACCATCCCAATGAGCTCATCATGGCTCTCAACATGGAGGAAGTAATGCCAACTTTGACACTATTGATTTTATAACAATGCAACAAGAACCATCCTTCCAACAATATGTGGAGAAGTATGTGGAGCAAAATAAGGATTAGTTCTTGGAAAGTCTAATCAATAAGGCTGCAAAAGTCCCATACAACTTTGATGTGGACCAAAAGATTAAGAAGCAAAACCCTTCAATTGATGAGGTGATTAAGCAGATGCAAAAGACAATGGAAAAAATGATGGCTCCTAAGAGTTCCTTCAACCTAGATTCTATATGTCCTAATCCCATTGACAAAAGTGTGGTTATGGTAGATTTTCCTAGAAAGGTTGAAATCCTCACATATGACAAATATGATGGTAGTGGTGACCCCCATGACCATGTGCGACAGTTCTATATCATGAGCTTTGAATTTCATCATGAGGACTCCTACCTTATGAGGTTATTCCTGAGGAGCCTTAAAGGCCAAGCAATGGAGTGTTTTACCAACATTACCCCTCCTGTCAAAACTTTTAAAGAACTTGTTCAAAGATTCATGCAACATTTTGAATATAATTTATCAAGGTTAGTCACCATGCTTGATTTGTGTAAATTAAAACAGAATCAAGGGGAACCCTTTGTGAAATTTTTACAAAGGTGGAGATGCTTATGCTCCAAATATTCTAGGACCATCCCTAAGGAAGAAAGGATTGATATCATCATGAGAAATCTAGTGCCAGAACTAACATGTGAAGTTAGAAAAATGGTCTTTAATTATTTCGACACTATGGTAGAAATTGCATGTCACATCGAGGATGTTCTAAAAGAGCAAGGTATTTTGGCCAAACAAAGTAACAACAACAATGGCCAAAATAATAACAACAACAATAAGGACAAAAAGAACTCATATTGGAACAAAAATAAGCATGTAGTCAATGACGGAGTTGTTGACTCTCCACAACCTAAGGAACAAGGAGTTCTTAATTTATCTAATGCAGTTCAAGCTATGAAGCTACAGACATCCTTAGACCAACAAGAGAACAAGCCCAAGTATCAAAATAAACCTAAGTTAGGAAAGAGGCAATTCACTAAGCTTGGATACACTTATGCAGATATTTTTAAGACCTTGATTGCTCATAATTTGGCACAACCTCAGGATCCTACACAGTTTTGCATACCGGATCCTAAACCTTATTGCTGGAATGAGAAAGCTTACTATGTATACCACAATGGGATTGGACATGACATTGAAGGTTTTTTTAAACTTAAACATCTTGTTCAATACCTTATTGAGAATGGGAAATTACAAGTTGATGGGTTGACCAAAAACATAGACCACAAGGCCTTTAAGGAGCCCTTGCCTAAGTATGAGAAGGGGGAGACCTCTCAAACCAAGAATGGCAAGGCCACAATCAATTATACCTATACAGCTGCAAAAAATGTCATTAATATGCTTGAGGTTGTGGACAATGACGTCAAAATGATGAGAGAGAATGATCCCTATGACTATGATGTAAGCTCACCTCCAATATTTGATGAAGGACCCATTGTCATGCTTAGAGGTCCTCAATCTTGAAGGTCATCTCAACCTCTCAATGCTATTACTAGGGGTCAGTCCCAAGGTCCTATTATCATTAGAGGTCCTAATTCTAGCAAATCCAAGCAACCAGTGTCCAAAAGTGTTCCTCCCAAGTCTATAGTTGGTCTTGATATGAGTTACAACCTTGTTGATTAGTTACAGTGAACGCCAGTGCAGATTTCCATTTTTGAGCTTTTAGAATTGTCTCCTAGACATAAGCGTGTCCTTGAGGATGCTTTGCATGTAGAAAATGTCCCTAATAATATAGATGTTGACCAATTCTAGAACATGGTCAACCACCTTGCTAGCCCACATTACCTTACATTTTTTGAAGAAGATGACAAAGCCTTGAGCCATCCACACAATCTTGCCCTTCACATTGAGGTCATGATCCATAAAACCCATGTTAGGCATGTGTTAATAGATGGGGGTGTTGGGCTCAATATTTGATCTCAGTCTTTTGAAAAACCTGGGTTACTCAGAGCATGTCATTGATACCAGGAAGAAAATTACTATCAAAGCCTATGATGAGGCTAAGAGAAGTTCTAAGAGGTTAGCTGTTCTTCTAGTCAGAATTGGTCCTGTTGAAAAGGATATTTTGTTTCAAATCATTGATGTTGGTCCTCTAGCATACAACATCCTACTAGGTAGACCATGGATTCATGACATGCAAGTGATACCGTCTACCTATCACCAATGTGTCAAGTTTCCATACAATGACGTAGAAGTCTACATACCAGGTGATAGTACCTTATTTGTTAATGCCATTTCAGCAGGGGCCCATGTTCCCTTAAATAGAGAAGTGGACAATTTTGGGGTAGCTCTTGAACAATGTAAGGATAAATTCAAGTCCATAGACCTTGGTATGGGAGGGTATGAAATTGACTCCTTTACAAAATTGCCAATTTCACCTAGGTCCTATGGTAAACCGTTACAAGAGATGCGTCCCTCATCCTTAGCCATGACTCTGTTCGATACTTTTGTAGAGTTTTTGGTACCTATTCAGCATGAGAAAGAAGAGGTCGATGTTAGAGATTGGATATACAGAGAAGAAAAGTACCTACATAATGAAAATTTTTCTCCATCTCCTAAGACTTATGGGAGAGGATACACGTTGGTCACCAACATGGGCTACCTAGGTCATGGCCCTCTTAGTCATAGGTTAGATGCCAAGGCTGAACCACTCAACCATGCTCTTTTTGGTTGTAGGACTAAGTCAATGGTTGGCCTAGGGTTTGATAATGGAAAGAACAAAAGTGTTCCTATCCTAGCTGCAACAGATAGTGATAGTGACTCAGATTATACACCTAATCTCCAAAACCAACAAGACATGACTGATGATTGGGTGCCTGCCACCAATCTCCTTTGGGTAGATTCAAATGATCTAGTAGCTAAAAATACAAACACTAGAGAAGGTGATACCCTTCACCATCTCAAACCTTCTACATCAAGGCATCCTAAGCCCTCTTGGTGTAAATATCCCAGCAGGGATTTAGAAATAGATTCACATGAGTTCAAATGGGACTCTCTTTTAGATGAAACAGTTGCTTTAGACATGGATGTTGTTCATACCTATAGTACTCAACCTGATACAACCAATGAACCTAGTGTAGGACTAGAGGATTGGACTCCTCGAATTGCCTTAGTTGATGATGCTTCATTTGGTGAGACAAGCCTTAATTCGGGTATCTTAGAGGGAGACTTGATAGATCCTAACTATGCGATCACCAGAGATAATGCCTTTCATATCAATAATGTTGAGCCAGTCATTGACCTACACCTTGTCAACCATCATTTGATTGATTGGTCACAACTTTGTCAAGAGCCTCAACTCCTCACTTTTCATAATGACTACGAGATAGCTTGCTATTTGAATGCTCTTGAACCCATAGTCTCTTCCACCAGTGAACCTACAAAAAGTATGATGGAGCCGGATATTAAGTACCTCAGTCACAAAATAAAAGAAAAGAAAAAAAAGAGAAATGGTTCTAATGGCAAAAACCACTATGTGGCAGTGTCAGAACCCAAAAAAGTAAAAATAAAGGACATATCCGAAGGTGAAAACCTCCTTGAGGCACCTAAGGATGGGGTACTTAATAAACTGTCGAGTTATTTCCAAGATAGGTCATCAGTTCTTATTGAGCCTACACAACTAGTAAATTTGAATACAGAAAAGGCTCCATAGGTGATTCATCTAGCTCAGTCTTTGTCAGTGCAAGAAAAGGAGGCATACACAAAGTTCTTATAGAAGAAGAAAATCAATTTTGCTTGGACATATTTAGACATGCTAGGGCTTGACACTAATCTTATTATGCATCACTTATCTCTAGCTCCAGGAATTAAACCAGTAAAATAGAAGTTGAGGAAAATGCATCCTCACATAGCTCTCCTGTTAAGGCTGAATTAGAAAAGCTCTTAGGATCAGGATTTATTAGAGCTATCGACTATGCCAAGTGGATCTCAAATATTGTTCTAGTTTCAAAGCATGATGGGTCCATTTGTGTATGCACAGACTTCAGAGATCTTAACAAAGCTTGCCCAAAGGATGACTTTCCACTCCCTAACATAGACATGATAGTGGATATGATTGTGGGCTATGAGATATACTCTTTAATGGATGGTTTTTCTAGTTATAACCAAATAAAAATAGCTCCTGAGGATCAAGAAAAGATAGCATTCACATGTGCATGGGGAACCTATTGTTGGAACGTCATGCCATTTGGCTTAAAAAATGCAGGAGCCACATACCAAAGAGCTATGACCACAATATTTCATGATATGATGCATAAAAATATGGAGGATTATGTGGATGATACCTTGGCCAATTCTAAGAAAAGGGATACACACCTAGATGATTTGGAAGTAATTCTAGATCGAATGGAGTAGTTTCAGTTAAGATTGAATCTAAAAAAGTGTGCATTTGGGGTTACTTCAGGTAAACTTCTAGGATTTATAATTTCAGCCAAAGGAATAGAGGTGGATCCCGAAAAGGTTCATGCCATATTAGATATGCCACCTCCTAAGAACATTAGTTAGATGAGAAGTCTTCAAGGATGACTCCAATCCATACGGAGGTTTATTTCATAGCTTGTAGATAGAGCGCAACCATTCAACAAGACATTGCATAAGGGAGCCACATGTGCTTGGAATGAGGATTTCCAAAAGAGACTAGATCAAATAAAATAATACTTGGCTAATCCTCTAATTTTGATGCCTCCTATCCCAGGAAAACCATTGATTTTGTACATCTCAATGATAGAATCTTCCTTGGAGGCATTGTTGGCTCAACTTGATGATACTGGGAAGGAAAGAGCCATCTACTACATCAGTTGAACGCTTGTTTCCTATGAGGTCAATTATACTAGTATTGAGAAGTCTTGCCTTGCGGTGGTGTTTGCTTCCCAAAAGTTGCATCACTACATGCTTGCACATACAATACACCTCATAGCCAAAATTGATCCTCTAAAATACTTTCTTGGTAAGGCTGCCCTCATGGGTAGACTTGCTAAATGGATGATGATTCTTTCAGAATTTGACATAGAGTATGTTGAGCGTAAGGCTATAAAAGGACAAGCCATTGCAGACCAATTGGCTGATTTTCCAATCCAAGAAAAAGCACCAATGAAAGTTGAGTTTCCAAATGAGCACATAATGTACATGACTACAATAACATGGAAGATGTTCTTTGATGGTTCAAATATGCAAAATGGATTAGGAGCTGGAGTGTTGTTTGTTTCCCCTCATGGGTGTACTATTCCCAAGTCCTATAAATTATTGTTCCCATGCACAAACAACATTACTGAATATGAGGCCTTAACCAATGGATTGAAAATGGCCATAGAATGGGGAATTATAGAGTTACATGTCTTTGGGGATTCACAATTGATAATCAACCAAGTAAAGGAAGAATACCAAACTAAGGATGATAAGCTAATACCTTACAAAAATATGGTTGATTCATTGCGATGTTACTTCACATTTGTGACATTTCAATAGATCCCTAGAGTAGAAAACAAGGTAGTAGATGCTATGGCTACATTAGCTTCACTCCTTCAGTTGGAACAACATGAATCAAGATTTGAATTCCTAGTGGAAGAGCTTCATCATCCTATCTTTGACTCCTTTGAAAGCCACGTCATTTGTACCTTGGTCACTCATGAGTCTTCCTGTTATGGTGCTATATATTCATACCTTTGTGATGGCATCATTCCCAAATCATTTAACCAATCTGAATGAAGAAACCTTGTCCATAATGCCTCTCGCCATACCCTTATCTCTGGTGATTTGTATAGGAGGGGTTTAGATGGGACAATTCTTAGGTGCTTGGAAAAGGATGAGTCCGACCGAGCATTAGTTGACATCCATGAGGGCATTTGTGGAGGACATTCCAATGGTCTTACCATGGCTCGAAGGTTGCTTAGGGTGGGGTACTATTGGCCCACAATGCAGATGGATGCTATAGCTTTTGCCAAATCTTGTGAAAAGTGTCAAAAACATGGAAACTTGATTCATGCTCCAAGTAGGGAGCTTATTCCTTCTATTTCTCATTGGCCATTTCAGTGCTGGGCCTTTGAACTTGTTGGATAGATTCATCCCAACTCATCAGGTGGACATAAATTCATAATTACTACTACTGACTACTTTACCAAATGGGTAGAAGCTGTTCCACTCTCTATTGCTTCAAGAAAGACAATTTCTTTATTCATATTGAATCACATCATTTGTCAGTTTGGGATACCTTCTAAGATAATCACTGACAATGGAGGTCAGTTAAAAAACAAGGACCTTACACACCTCTACAAGAAATTCAAGATAAAACAACATTGGTCCTCCATTTACTTCCCACAAGGAAATGGACAAGAAGAGGCCTCTAATAAAACCATTCTTAAGATTCTCCATCGAACAATTCACAAGAATGGTAGAGACTAGCACTTATAGATCAATCTAGCCTTATGGGCCTATAGAATGAGTATTCGTACTCCCACAGGGGTTACTCCTTTTGCCCTCACTTATGGTGCTGAAGCAATATTACCTTTAGAAATTGAGATTCCCTCACTTAGAGTCTCTCTCAAAGGTTTGATTACAGATGAAGATTATCGTGCCATGAGATTGCAAGAATTAGAACTTCTTGATGAGAAACGAAGAGCATCTTTTGATCACATGAGAATCTACCAAAAGCATATGTCCAAAGCATTCAACAAGAAGGTTCACCCTAGAGAATTTCAAGTAGGAGATCTTGTCCTGCGTGAGAATCCTAAGAACCAACAACATCATGAACAAAAGGGAAAATTTGAACCTAATTGGCTTGGACCATACATTATTACTGTTGCTTTTGGGACAGGTGCTTACCTGCTATCTGATGAACAGGGGGAACAACTCCCTAATCCTATTAATGTTTTTCACCTCAAGAAGTTCTATCCATGATGCCTATTCTATCTAGGGGAATCCTTTGTACATACTTATTGATCCTGAAAAAATTTCAAAAAAAATTCATATATGATTACATTTATGAATTGTTGATGCTAAAAATATGCACACAATCGAATCCAGAAATTCATAAATGTATTCCTAATGGATTGTGGAAATCTAATGCTATTAATTCATATATGATGCTGAAAAAAATCCTAAAAAGCATATAAAGTCCTGAAAAAAAAAAAAAATTCAAAAAATTCAAAAAATTCAAAAAAATAGAAAAAGTGCCTTGGTGAAAACCTAGAAACAAGTGCCTTGGTAGCAAAAATATAAAAAAAATGAAAAATAAAAAAATTTCCAAGTGGTGAAAACCTAGAAATGGGTGCTACTTGAGGCCTTTGCACCCTGTCTTTTAGCATGCGTCCTCAACACTTAGCCATTTTCCATCATGCCTTGGCCTTATTTGACTTGGTCTTTATTTTTGTCTAGGGGGCATACCTGTTAGCATAGGTCCTTAGGTGTGTTTGTCTCTTGGGGCATTTCACAACAGGTGTTTTTCAAACCCCACCCCAAACAGTGTTTCTCAACACTATCCTTGTGTCGAGTGCTTCTCAACACTTATCAGATGTCTTACCTACCAGTCTAAGTATGATGAAATATCACTCATTAGCAAATTTGATACTCAAAGTTTGACTCTATGACCCACACACATGCACTTAAACAATCAACTCAATTGAGATATGTTGACTTTATTTTTTTTTGTGTGCTGTCTATGAGGATTTCTTTGATGAGTGCTCTCTCCTTGAGATGTCTTCGATGATGCATAGCTAGAAGATTGAGGGTATGCGAACACATTTTATTTCTTTATCTTCTTGTGGGTATATTTCGTTCATCCTAACTATCATGAGCATTTATGCTAGTCTTACTTGACACTAGGGATTGACAAGGTATTATCCTTGACTATTTTGCGAGTGCATGCTTATAGCCATCTTGACCTTCTTATGTCATGATGCAAGCATAATCTCGCTATAGAAAACCTAGGTAATCTCACTGCACTAGTCATCTTGACCTACATGTCTTTGGTGCCTAGGTGGGATTCCCACATCTCTATCTAATATAGATCATATTCATATACCCATAGTCATACTAGTGTGTATTGCATGATCTTATGATGCTACCAATAATGCTCAATGATGATAATTAGATGTCTATAAGCATTGTGACCTTGCAAGTCAACCACTTTTCATAGTAGCTTGCATTTTTAGGGTCATGTTAGATTAGTTTTGCATTTTGCATATGGAGAGAGCTCTCCTTTTTATCTCACATGGACCTGTCAGTCAACTGCACTCATCTTTCCTTTTCTTGATCATGTCTTTCACTCTTTGTCTTTCATCTCAAACCTATTCCTGTCATCACAAGGGGTTAATCTTATCATCATATCTATATCCCAAAAATATCATCTATATCATACACATGAGAATTAAACATACATCTATGAGAGAGAATATACATGAGCATATAAACATACATTTTGAGCAAAATGACAAGACAATACATAAACTTATACATCCATGAAAAGTGAGACGTACACACATGATATATCAAACATCTAGTAATCTCATATATATAAGTCATGATACATAGTACAAAGTGAGATCCCAAAATCTGGATCACAAGTCTCAGGATATGTCTAAAACATCTAAACCTAGGTTTGACTCTCCCCATCACATGGTGGTGGTGGAGGTGGTGCTACAGCCTTGTCTGGCACCATATTTGATCTACCTTCCCTCTGAGAGTAAGATGGTGCTCTTTGTCCCTCAAGTATAACCTATAGGTAGAGTCCATGGTAATAAGTAGCTCGTGCTATATCTCTCCAAATCTCTACTGCATCAGCCAGTGCTGCCTACTCCCAGTGTGCTATCTCTGCCCTGAGATCAGTGATCTACTGATCTCTCTCTACCCTCAAGTCAGCTAGCTGCTAGTCTCTCACTACTATGGTGATGCGTAGCTACTGCATCTTTGTCTCTAGAGCCTATATCTGGGCTCTCAGGTCCTCCCCTCCTGCAGGCTGCTCCTGCTGTCCCTCTGCCTGTCAATGAGTTGGTCTCACCTCATCCTTAGGTGTCACTGATCTCTATCTCTATGGCCATTTCCAACCACCTGATCTTGATCCCTCACCTCTCTCCATCCCTCTCCTCTCCCTCTCTCTCCATCCCCTCCATCTCCTCCATCCCCTCCACCCCCATCATCTCCCCCATCATCCCCCTAAGAAGCTGGCGGTGCATTTGGTATGATGAATCTAGGGAATGGAGCCCTATGCCTCTCTGCTCTATAAGCTATGTCTACACCCGCATCTACCATGTCTAGAACATACTCCCATGGCTCCTGACATATAGTAGCTATCTCCTATATTGCCTATTGGTAATCCAGCATCGACAACCAACCATGCCCCTCCTCATCATGAAACCGAGCATGTGTGGTGGTCTCCATGGACACCCTCTGCTGGCTTCCAAACTATCTCCAGACCTAAGTAATAATGAATCTCTCCATAATGTCTACATGATGACCTACTAATGGCCAACTAAAAAGCATATAATCCAGCTCCCACCTATCAGCCCACTGCTCAGATGTCCTGTAAGGTCTCCAGGTGAATGAGGTGAGCTCATCCAACACCCTGCGATAGTAAGAAACATCCCCGCTATGTGCCAGAGAGATGAAACTGGTATATCTATACATGTAGCGATATCTGTGCTCCCTAGGCTGCACTACAACAATGTGCTCCCACGCTCATATCTGATCAAGTATCACCCTGCATGCCCAAGTCCTACCATCTCGGTAAATGATCTCATGTAGCTCATAGTGCATATCAGCTAGAATCACCAGGCCCCATGCCATCTTTCATGGCCGTGCCACCAGATCTGCTAGCAACCTCCCCCATCCCAGTGGGAAACCCTTCTGACTCCTGTTAGGGATAAGGGCATGTCCAATCAAAGATGCAATAATACAAGGCACTGGGAAGTCCCTACCAAAGTCATCCATCAACCGATCCCAGCTGACGTGTCGGTCTAGGATGGTGACATCCTGGAACATACCCTGGATAACCTATCTCCCCTCTATCAAATCCTAATCATAGTATACCTATGTCATCGAATAATCATGTTAGTTTCTATCATATGGGAAACTTTATAACTTTGATTATCTATAAACATGATTATACTTATAGGCTCTCCATGATACGGAACCCATAAGATCCGATAGACATCCTCCAATGTGATGGATGCCTCTCCAGTAGGCAGATGAAAGGTGTTGTGCTCACTATGCCATCTCTTGGCAAGAGCAGTCAACAACCCATGATCAACTCAGATATGGGGTATCTACAGCAAATACCAAAAGCCCATCACCCTCAAATTGGCCTTGCCTAGATCATCTAGATCTCAAACAAACTGCAATCTAGTCACCTGGGGTGCTCTGATCTAGAGCACAGGGAAGTTCTCCTGCAAGTCATTTCAACCATACCAGATGTCAGTACATATCATGAAGGATGTATAATATCAGTACAATGCATTTTAAAATCAAACATTGTCTAGACCCATGTTATTTTTCTCAAAAATATTAAAACATGTCAAAATTTTATACCAGGTGACACTATTTTTTGATTAAGTGTCATGCGACACTTTGTCTTATAGCAGTGTGACATTTTTTGTTTGGGCGACACTTCGCATAGTGTTGTGCAACATTTCATCCCGTGTCATGTGACACTGGATTCAATGCTCATGCGACACTATTTTGACCCACGAAGTGTCGCATGACATTCATCCTCAAAGGGTGCTCCACTTCTAAAGTGTCGCATGACTTTTCACCTAAACTAAAAATTTGAAATTTGAAAAATAATTAAAAACATGTTAAATGCTCATTAATGACTCAAAAAAGTGAAGTTTTTCTGAAAACTCACCGGGGTAGCATAGTGTGGAGGCCGGTTGTGAAATCAACCTCGCTCAAACCGATGCCTGTGGATTGGAATCGCTGCTTGCTGGGCCTTTTCTCTCTCTAAGCTCTCAAAATTATCAAATGGCTAAAAGTCAAATGATTTTGAAAATGACACTTTTGCCCCTTATATAACATTTTGACTTTTTGACCTAATTTTCAAAATACCTCAGAATTTGCTTGAAAATTGAACCCTTACCTAATTTCGACATCCTGGATCTATTTTTGGACTCGAAATCAAAATCTGAGTTAATCTTGATAGTCAAAATCACCTTTCAAAATTTCACCCTCATCTATGTAGTTGGTTGACCATTTGAGGCCTGATCCTTCGATCTTTGTTAAGGCATCTTCATTTCTTCACCCCCATCTCTTTCAAAACTCCTAGTCTATCATTCATTATCACTCACTTCATTTCTCTAAGGTTTGACTTAATTTTTATCCTATATCTTTCCCAGTCAAACCTAGTCAACTTGAGGCATGTCTTCACTGCTTGATGGTTATCTTGTTGTCTTATTCTTTGACTATGATTTCTAGTGACTTGATCAAGTTTATCAATTTCCTATTCTCCTCTACCTGATTTTGATTTCAATTCCAAGGGGGCAGTGCCTATCAGCTTTAATCTTTGATTCAGCTTTATCATTCAGCTCAGCTTGAGATTCTTATTTTGAGACTTAATTATCACCTAGCAGCGATGGTGGTGATTTCATCTTTTGATTTTATCTCCTATTTTTCAAACTTGATTATTTCCTAGCAGTGACAATGATAGTTTTGTCTAAGGCTTGATTTGCACCTAGCAGTGATGGTGTTGGTCTTGTCTTTCATCTTTTTTCTTATCTTTGTCCTAGCGTGTTCCCAAAATGAACACACGTCTAAGTTGTTTTGTGATCCCAAAATGAACTCACATTTCAATTCTTCTTTGACTGCATGTGTTCCTGAAATGATCACATATTAATCAAAGAGGGACAAATGTATGCACCCTAAAATGGTCACCTAGACTTTGGGCCCCCATTCAATAATTTGTCAAATCCCTGAATCAATATTTTTGAAAATCAACATTTTATCAATTATATCAATTTCCTTTATCAAATCCTATATCATTTTCAATTATTTACCTTGGGCTAACCATTTTATCTTAAGTCTTTATTTATTTAAAAGGAATATTTCCTCCCCTTTTAATAAATTAAAAATCCCCCACTTTTCCTCTTATCCTAAGTTACACAAATAAAGCATTATTCCTATTTTATAAAAAGGAGAAAAGCACTTTTTGTCTTATATGGACACAAAATTCAACTCTTATTTTCTCATTCGAGGATATTTGTGCACATGGATTGCTCCTCTTTGATGCTCCACCATTGATTAAGCCTTTTGCCTCTTAATCTCCATGGTCCATTCCTTTTTATTTCCTATAAAAAGAGAGCTCTCTTCCTCATTTGGATATAGATATCATTCATGTTTTATGCTAATGTTATGCTACAAGTTTTCTAGGTCATTTGGAGCTCTTTGAAGACATTCTTGCATTCAAACTTTGAAGACATTGTTGTTGCATTTCATTTAGTTTGCTTTCATTGTTGCATAATCATGGCATTCTTAGTATAGATTTCCTTTATGCAATAGATTAGTCTCACATAGCTTAATTAGGAGGGATTGTAAGACTTGTACTTTCCTTTCATATCCTAGTTTGCACCTCTCATTTCTAGCTTGCATATTCATCTTAATTTAGTTTGCATTTTCATTTCATAGTGATTCTTGGGGATATTGGCATTCTTGCCCTTGTCTTCACTTGAATCTCTCATTGTGTGGTTGACTAGCAAGGTCATTAGCTTCATAGCTCTAGCTGAGAGCAATTTTAAAATCTTGCAACTCCATACATAAAGAGCTATGGATCAATTTTTGAGACCTCATTCTTGAGTGTTCTTGATTGTAAGGATTCATAGAAGTGCACTACTTTTGTGTGTATAGTAGAGACTATAAATAAGATACTCCTTACACCTCTTACATTTCAAGGAAAGGATGATGTAGAGAACTTGAAGTTACAATTGGACAACTTTGACAACCATTTTGAGTCACTGTTGAAGATCCCAAAGGATAAGGCTGAGAAGAGATACTTAGAAAAGAAGTTGAAGGAAGTCTGCTAGTCCATCTCATGGGACTTGTGCATTCTCAAAACAACTACAATCAAGGCTAAAAACCACATGGAAAAAGGAAAAAAACTATACAACTATTGCATAAATCCTATCAGACATATTAAGAATATTGAATATATCATAGCCAAGGACAGGGCTACATTAGACAACATAATGGATAGTTTTGAAAACTCTTCACAAACTGTGTTAGAAATGGATAAGCTTACATCCAAAATTTTGGATAAGTGCTTTGAATACAAAGAAAGGGAGAGTAGTGGAAAGATTTGGCTTGCTCAAGAGTCTAATCACTCCCAAGCTATCAATTCTTGAAGCTCATCTCATAGAAATGGAGAAGATAGAAGGATCAATGAAAAAATCTATACCCACTAAGTTGAAGGTAGTAGAGACTACATCTTATGCACTGAATGGAATTATCCATGTCAGTGAAATTTTGATCAAGTCATGGGATGATGAAGTGAAGACCTTGGAAGACTCCTTCCAAGACATTCTGAATCTGGTGAGTAAGCAATAAGTCTTATATGTTTAATATTTTGAAGTTTTGTAATTACCTTTGCCATTGATGTCAAAGGGAGAGGAAGAGAAGAGAAAAATGAGAAGAGGAAAAAGAATTAAATAAAAAATGAGAAGAATAAAAATAAAAGTATAAATAAATAAAAAAAGAAAAGATATGTATATAGAGAAGTAGAAGGAAGATAATGTTTTGACACTTAGTCATTTTTTGCTAAGTGTTGTCATCAATGCCAAAGGGAAAGATTGTTGGCAAGTGATGATTTGAGAGCACTATGGATCACTTAAGGGTTGTCATTTATGAAAACACTTATATTATAGTGATCACATGAAGTGATTATAAGTATGGGAGACATAGTCATAAAAATGACTAAGTAAAGAATTAGAATTACAGTATTCTGTAGTATAATTTGTTATAAGTAGTAGTTGTCGTTGCATCAAAAGATCAACTTTTTAATGTCTGATACAACCACTACACTTATAGAAGACACATGAGGTGGTTAAGCCATCTCACAAATCCTAAGGGGAGCACTAACCATTTTGAAAACAATCTCCCCCTCAGCGTTACCCAAGGGGATTCAAACTTGTGACCAAGCTCTAATACCACTTGTTACAAGTAGTAGCTATTGTTGTACCAAAAGATTGACTTGTTAATATCCGATATGAACACTAGACATATAGAAGACACAGGAGGTGGTTAAGCCATGTCACAAATCCCAAGGGGAGCATTGACCATTTTGCCAACACAATTTTGGTTAGCAAAGATAATATATGTTGTATTATGGCTCACAAACTTAGAGGAAGACATGTTTGGATATGTAGGACCTTCAGTTAAGGTCGCACATGTTTTGATGTTGATATTAGTAAGATAAAATAATATTAAGGTATGCAAAGACAAAAAAATAGTGAAATAGGGCATATGAATAGTCGCAATGATTGAGGGAAGGCTAGATGGAATGGTAACGTGCTAAGTCAGATGCAAGTTGTATATTGCCGACACTTTGGTAATAAAAGATTGTTGACTCTACATTTATCATTTGTATAAGTAATTTTTATGTTTTGTATTATATTTGAGAGTCGATTGGATGGTAGAATTGATATAAGTATAGAATGTTTTGTGGAAGCGACAAGTTTGAAACTGTGTGATAGAGATAGATATGTGATGGATGGGAATTTGGGATATTAGTAAAGGAAAATAGTAGATGTGAGATCAGAGATTGACAGAGCTATAATTGGAACTATCAAAGCATAGCAGATGCTTTTGCAGTTCACTTATTGAAGAACTCCTTTAAGTAACAAAATTGTGATTGTAAGAGCTGTAAGCTCACCACACCCTTAACAAGGTTTTTTGTATACCCCTAATAGGATTTTGTATTCCTCTAACAAGGAAATGTACTATGTAATACTCAACTCCTAATAGGGCTAAATCTCCTAACAAAGATTCAATATTTTAGTGCATAGTTGGGGGTACCATCCCCACTGGGGTTTTCCCTTGGCCAGGGTTTCCTAAAAAAAATTAATGGTGTTATTATTTATGTGTTTATGTTCTTTTCTTTTTAGCATTGATATGGTTTATTTGCAATTGGTTGAAGTTTAATTTTAAGTGATTTAATACTAATTCACCCCCCTCTCAGTATTACTTAATCCTTACAATGTCAATGTCATAGCTAGGTTTCCATAAACATCACACCTATCCTCCCTCCTATGATTAGAGCTCCTTAACATAATGGACAACCAATGTAAGAGGTTGAGAAAACTACAATAGGGTGTCTGAATAATCCTTCCTTCTAAGCCCAAGGGTAGGGCATCCTTACACCCCCTTGGCCTCATGCTTAGAAAAATACCTAAAAATAATTTCTCCCTCCTTGTATTCCCTTATTACCCCTACCATGATTGACTACAATAAACATATAATATTTACACATTATTATATGTTTTCTCTGAATAAAGGTTGAAATAATAATATCATATTCATACACATTATTTATAAGAAATAAATTAGAAATAGGACAATTATTCATAAGAAAGAAATCATAAATAAGGATCACTATGCTATTTATTATAAGAACTAATACTTATGCTATAACTAGCGGTTTTCATTGCACCAAAAGATTGACCTGTTAGTGTCTCATAAAACCACTAGGCTTATAGAAGACACATGCAAATGTTAAACCATGTCATGAATCCCAAAGAGAGATGTTGTAGGTTAGTTAGATAATCCCCCCTCACCATCACCTAAGAGGATTCAAACATGTGATCAATGTCTTATACCACCTGTTGGTCTCCTTTTTCCCCACTATCAACTTTACACTTTGATTGAAAAGTTAATGTCACTAACTCTCAATAACCACTCCAAAGTCTAATAGGAAAAAGGGCCAATTGATGAGGACCGAAAACATCCTCCTTCAAGCTCCACATCACTCAGATGGGTATTGTCTTATCTGCACACTCAAGAATCCTCTTGACAAACAATAGGCTTGCAGATATATAACTATGGAATAGCTTTCAGACTCCTATAGGTATCATGTACCCCACTGAAACCATAATCTTATGCAATAACTTACTTGCATAGAATGAATCTGAAAACTAGAGACTAATCCTATCAACATGAAAGGGAAAAGTATTTCTTTTGAATGATTGATGTTGAAGGCTGAATGGACCCCTGAAATACCCTAAGTCTCTCATAGATCAGTGCCTTATCCAATGGGCAGCAAAGTCAAATACATCACTATAATAGAGCTATGAAACAAGAAGACAACACATTCTAATATGTTGATGCCTTACATCAAACATACACCACTAATCAGATCATACTTCAACAATCCACCTGTGTACCTAGATATGCTATCACCTGTTCAAAGGATTTTAACCCTCCCCTTAGAAGAGACCTATAAAAAAGAAATACATTAATCAACATCTGCTGAAAGAAAAGCATGAAATACCCTTGATACCCCAGCTCATACACATATGAAAACTAGTCCTAAACTCAGTTGTTTCTAAGAAAACAACTCTATTGCAGACACTTAGGAAATGCAAATAGAAAGATTACAACACCCTTGATGCTCTAATCAACAAGTCTAAGACTCAAATGGAGACAATCTAATAAAAGTACTAATATGTTGAAATCTCATACATAAGACAAACTGTTACAACTTATATTATATTCTCAAGCTAGAAAGGAAAGAGGGAAAACCCTATATGCAGAGAAGAAGGAAATATATTACAGGAAAGAACATTCATGGGACCAGGGGAAAGGAACCCCTGGAAAGGAATGAAAAGTTTGGAACCCTTCTAAATGATCTTGAAAATCCTTTTATAGGAATAAGGATTGCAACAAGCTACAGATCATTTAGAGAAAAAATTAGGTCTACAACAACCTCACCAACCAGACTCAACAAGAAATGAAAAACTGTAGGAAAAGCCTAGAAACTTGGGAAGAATCAGATAAAATTTGATGTACAATTACATTGGTTTCATCACCACATGCTAACTATAATACAATTTGAAATGATATCTTA
The DNA here is from genome assembly GCA_027943335.1 of Chamaecyparis obtusa. Classification (NCBI taxonomy): domain Eukaryota; kingdom Viridiplantae; phylum Streptophyta; class Pinopsida; order Cupressales; family Cupressaceae; genus Chamaecyparis; species Chamaecyparis obtusa. Next base: position 142,366 of record BSBK01002411.1, read on the forward strand.
TTGCATAAAAAATAAACTATAATGCCAAAGCTAGCTTGACAACTTCGTGTGTACATAGCATGGTGATCTCTGACATCTACCAAACCCTAGCCGCCTATGAAAAACAATAGTCCATTGCATTTAAACTGGTATGGAACCCTAGGAAGAAAAACTCAGATCAGGATGACTACCAAGATCTTTGCATCATTTTTATAACTGCAACTATCCTAGAAAAACCAATTCTGAGAAACCCCCTTTGTCGCATACAACTCACTGTAATAAACCCTGGCAAAAACCTTGCATAAAGGTTCAAATTTTGGCCACAACGGCTAACTCAGAAAACTTTAAAACATGATTGTGGATTTATTTCTTTCCTAGTAAATTGGACGGCCCTAAAAATTCACCACAATAGTCAACTGCGCTTTGAAAGTCCCTGACCACATTGTAGTACCTCCATATTTTGCTTTCAGTTTATCAGTGCCGTACTCTTTTAGGCCACATTGCATGTGTGCATTTATGGATATTGTTTCAGTGATTGTGGATTTATCTGGATTATGTTTACGCTATGATGTTATGTGATTTCATATTTAGATGATTATGTTATTATGATGAGATGTTTCAATTTTCAATTGGTTTATGATATACTTACCCCATACTAGCATGTGTATGGTGTTCATATGTATGTATATGTATTATGTGTCTTTATGGTAGAGGGCGGAGGCATAGTTACTCACTTTGTCGAGATCCACATGACTAACCATACCCTATCATTGCTTGTTATATATTTTATGTACATGCTTTGTTTGGTGATGATAGGTTTGCAGGTACAGGGCATCATCTTCCTTGAATTGGTAGGAGTGAGTGTGCCCATATACATTCATCTCATGGTAAAGAGGGGAGATAGTATTTAGACCCAAAACCCAATCCTTAGCCTATTTATCCTAATTGTTGGATAAAGTATCAGTTGACTACCTTGCCCGAGTTTGGTCAGGTTGACCTAATTCGTGGATCCCGTCTTGTGAGTTTGTATGATGCATGAATGTTCCTGAAATATTGCTTTGATTTAATTGTTTTGCTGTGGTTATTTTAATTAATAATATAGTGGGAAAATAATGATTAGAGTATTTCTTATGTCATTGAATAATTATTAATTAATTAAAAATAAAATATGAGAATATTTGAATTTGATTAATTAATTGTGCTAAATTATGATTTAATATGTTTTTATTAAATTGTTAAAAAATTAGTGCATGATTTAATTGTGTGACAATTATTAAATAATTTAAATGTGGAATTTTTATATTACATGTGCTTTATTGGTTTATGTGAAATTGGATTTCATAAAATAACTTGTAAATAGAATTCTATGTTGAGTTGTGCATAAATAATATATTTTATAATTTTTAATGGGTATTTTCCCTCAACTCAGAAAAAAGAGGAGTTTGATTAGGAGTTGTCTGGTGACTCATTAAGGTTTGCATGATAGGTGGGTTTAATTTTCTATTTGGGGAAAATTTGCATTTTTTATGGAGAACCAGGTTTTGTTGGAATTTTCAATTTGGGGAGAGAGAGAGAGTAATTTTGGAATATTTTTGGTGCTATCTTGTGTTCTTGAGAATTTGGTGTGTGAAATTTTTCTGGGTGAAGTGTGTGTGCATTTGGATTTGGATTCTACATATGTTGTGATTCAGAGTTGCAGGATTTGAACTTCTACATTTCAGATTTGGGTGATTCATCAACCTACAGGTAATCTACATCAAATTTTATAGCATTGGAATTGAGGTAGGGTTTTGATGAATTTTCTAATATTTTTGTCTATAGAAAATTATGTAAATTTGCTTTGTTGTTTGATTCTAAGGGTTAGATTAGTAATTCTAGTTAAGCATTTTCTTTTAGGATTTTAAAAGCTATTAGAAAGCTTTTTCAATATTTTATTATTACTTGACATAGTAGGGAAATGTTGGCAAAATTTTTGGGAAAAATTCCACCTAGAACTCATAGAAAATGAGAAAATCAATTCTGGTATAGTAAAACTATAGAGAAGATAAATTTATTAAATGGGTTGTGAAGAAAAAATGTATTTAGAGTGCAAAAATGAATTCTGGGCAAAAAAATACCCTCCCTATGAAAATGACAGTAAGAAAATATTACACCAGTAATTTCTTTTTGGCATGCTTTGCTGTAAATTTGATTATTGTATTAGAATACAAATTTTACATACAATAGTATAGACAAAAAAAATTAAACCCATGTTGAAATTTCCTATTCTAGAAAATTTTTCAAGCCTGTGTGTTTTTTTCCATTTCTGGAAAAGGCCATTGGAAAGGGATATTCCTTTGGAATCCTGAAATTAATATTTTTTTTGAAAAATATATGTAAAAAAAAACTATCAAGTGATGTGTTGTAAAAAAAAAAAATTAAAAAAAAAATTTAATTAATAACATGAGGGAGGGCACAAGTTTCGATACCGTACCCCCCCCCCTCTGTCATTTTGGACTGTCATGCTTTTTGAAAAAAACATTTGATTTAAAAAAATATATATTAAAAAAATGTGTGGAAAGAGAAGTGGGGCCACCACCTTCCCCACTCTCTTTGGGCGCGGTGGCTGTAGCAGCGCACTGCTACGGCAGTACCAACTGCTACGAAAGTGGTACTGACATAGTAGTACCACTACTACGTGGGTCGTGCCTATGGCCCTATGAGAACTACGCAGGATACGTGAAAAGGGGGGAAGCGCAGGGTGTGGGGTCCATAGGGACCCCCCCCGCCCCCCCCCCCCCCCCCAAGTTATTAAATTTTAGTTTTATTTTTTTAGTTTTTGATTTGTTTTATATATTTTGTTTATATAAATTATGTTTTATAAAAGTTTTATTTTATAAAATATGTTTTATTAAAATTTTTTATTAAACTTTTATTTTAATTAGTTTAATAATTTTAATTTGTTAATTAATGAATTTATTAATTAGTTTAATAATTTTAATTTGTTAATTAATGAATTTATTAATTAGTTTAATAATTTTAATTTGTTAATTAATAAATTTATTAATTAGTTTAATAATTTTAATTTGTTAATAATGAATTTATTACTTAGTTTAATAAATTTTATTAAGAAATTTCATCTTGTGAAAATTAAACTTGGATGTTTAATAGTATTGAATAATTAAACTTTTATTTTTATTTATTATTTATTTAGATAAATATTGCTTTATTGGAAAATAAATCTGGTGTTCTATGTGCAACTAATTAGGTTTAGTCAATTGATTAAATTATAATTGTCTACTCAATTTGGCTTAAGAGTTAAGAATCTTGTGTGGTGCATGATTATGGTCAAAATTGGACTTATATTCAATGCTGAAAATGTATGTAATATCTTTTCATCTGTATATGCATTACTCTATACTGAAATTGGCTATTTTCCACAGTATGACTTTTATCTTTCCTGTATGTTTGGGTTATCAGTGTTATGGGATCTAGATGACCTAGGAAAGATAGAGGCCTGGGAATTGTCTTTTGATCATGATGTTTATCATGTTTGGCATGAGTGTGTATTCTATATTTTCCAGTTGACCTTATAGGCTCTTGTTATTTTATGAGACTCAATGATTAGGATTATGTAGTCAATCCTGACATTTGTGATGAATCTGGATGTGTGACTAGCTATTTTATCTGAGTTTTGATCTAGGAGAGATCTATGAGCCTAGGGTAGTTTACCTAGATGTGTGTTAGGAGGTGGCTTGCAATAAGCATCGGGGCCCACAAGTGGCTATTGTTGACCACTTATTGTGAGTTATTGTAAACAAGTGATAACCTAAATTAAACTAAGGGAAATAAATGAACCTAACAAGATAGTTTCCTCTCCCATGCTTGAGTGCTAGTATAGACTGAGATGAGGATGAGATGATGCTTGCCACCTGTTGAGGTGTGTGTTAGGGCATAGTTAGTGGCTTCCTCAGTACGAGAGGTCATTGATTCTGTGTATGGTCACTTGAGTGCTAGGATCCAGAGAGATTACCAAGATGAGACTCAAGGGTTAGACATACATGATCACACCTTCCTACACATAGTCTAGTTATCCTACATGGTCAGTTGCCTCTGGATTAGTGAGTCATACCTTTCACTACTTTTGTTGACCTTGAGTTAGTAAGCTATCAGGATTCCTTTCCTAGTGGTGTTTCCTCATTTGACTTGATTATCTGATTGGGGTCCGATGTTATCTCCTCAGCACGGTGGGGTAGACCTTTGTGGTTCTACATAGATGGGTGGTAGTGATTCTTTATCATTTGAGATTCGATGTCCTGGTGCTAGTGCTTGATGGTGTCTTTGCAGTTGGATCCTTGTGTTACTTCTTCATTGATGTTCTTATATACTTATTCTTTATTTTAAATCTTGTATTAGAGTATCGCATGTGATACCTAATCTAGATATTGTAATTTAGTTGTTAGAAAGACTAATGCATACCCTGCGACATGTGCAGTGGATGTATGTTTATGAGAATTAATGATTGTTCATGAAATGAAAACATTATGATGTAAATTGTAGTATTTAATTTATGGAAACATTTATTGATGTTATTTAATGTATTATGTTAGTAAGTAATACTACGTCATGGGACCCATTAGATTTGTAACCTGTGTTTACGATGTGTGTTATGTGAGACAATGGTTATTGCTTCATGTAATTGTATATCTTGAATGTTAACTTTAGAAAAAAAAAATGTTCACCAAACTTAGTATCATGTTCTAGGTTAGTTTCTTTTGGGTTCCCTAGCGGGGCGTTACACACATCATTAGTCTCTCGGCCAATAAAAAATGATCATATTGGCAACACTTAGCAATTGGACCCACCTCTTCAATAAGCCTTTTAATCAGACAGCTGTCGCAATGTCGCAATGAATATCTTTCGAGCATTTTTCCTTAGCGGAAATGCGACAAATGTTAGATCCTCTAACAACCACCATCCCTTTAACACGCTGAAAACCTTGGTCCCATTGACAACATCCACATCATCACTAATAAAAAATTCCCACATCAAAAAATCCCACAAGTGGACCCACTATCTTTTCTCACCAAGTGTCGACCCTACTGACAAAACCTACATCACCATCCAGCTCCACCAATAAAAAATAGGCACCTCGGTAACAACTGGCATGGGACCCATCATAAGAACAACCTTTATCACTTGGAAGATCAGATGATTATCATGATGTAGTGATGGTTAACATCCGGGCATGTTTTCTTTGTGGCATCACGATGACCATTGATCATGTTCAAAATTTAATCACCTTTTAGCCTTAAGAAACTGGGTCTGCTAGGATAGATGGCAATCGGTCACAACAACACGGATGAGAAATGTTGACGTCATGGAAGAGATTCAAAGAGGTGAAAGGTAGAAAACATCCAGGGTTTTCATTTAAACCAAAAAGGTAACAGAGAAATAGAAAACACTGAGGGTTTTTATACTTAGACAAGTTTTGAAACCTTCTGATGTGAAATAAACTATTTCTTGTAGACCTTAAAACTTGAATATCTCCCTAGTTTGAACACATTAGGCCATATGATCTGAACTGGAGCTTGATGACATGGAAAACTACCTTAGGCTAAGGTTGTAAGCCATGAAACCACATAGATTATCTGCATACACTAAAACAAGCATGTAGGCAGGGTGGGATACTTTCACAAAATTTTGCAAGGATAAGACCATTTTCATTAGATTTTGGCAATTGCAAGAAAATGGGCTAACACCACCTATTACAACTAGAGGTTGTCATTGCACCAAATGATCGACCTGGTAATTCCCAATACAACCAATAGACTTAAAGAAGACATGGGAGGTTTTTAAACCATGTCATGAATCTTGAAGGGGGGTTGGAATTTAGTCCAATAACTTCATACCAATTTATAATAATATTTAGCTTCTCTATACTATAAGACATTTCCTTGTAAGACATATTTGACTAGTTTGATGATTCAAGGTATTTGTGAGTTATGATTAAGTAATTATCAATTAGATGATTGAGAAGCGATGATATAATAAATGGTAGTTTGACATGTTGATGGATGGTGGTTGAATGAATGTTAATTTGGTAGAGTGATGCTTGATTGTTGAATTATATGTATTCTTGATCCAAGTTAAAGTGATGATTTATGTGAATTTGATTATTATTTTGTTAATCTTTTTAATTGATTAATTTCTTGATATATTGGGAGATGATGGAGGAAGGATAATGATATATAAGTCCTTTAATACTTGGAAATAAATCTCCTTTATAATTTATTGGTTAAAGGGTCACCACCATTGATAATAATTGAGTCACCACAACTTACATGGGTAGCAGAGTTGGCTTGGGCCATGGATTTTCTCCCCATTCATCAGGTTTGAATTTGAGGCCTGGGCTTACCCAATGCACATGTTTTGTAGGCTATTACATGCATCCTTAGATGGATAGTCTTTCCTTAGCTCACCCCTCCTCGAACCCCAACTTGGAAATATGTAAGACCAAGATAAGATAAGTTGAACACTGAGATAATGTTGGCAAGTTGTCTATACTAATGTATATGACTTGATATAGCATTGTCATTATGGAAACAAAGTCATATAGTAGTTTGGAGTCAGCGCACTTGAAGAGAAGATCAAAAATTAGTTAAGTGTTGAAGACTAGACAATGTACAGAGTTCCTGTAGCTCAGAGCATCAACGCACGTGCGTACAAAACAATTAAGGTATGTGCCTTTGAAGTTAAGTTGGTTAGACTATATTCACACTTAGTCTATGATCACATGAACAAATGTGCAAGGATGAGAAAGTTACGGTCAATTGAAGTTGCACAACTAGTGTGTGCCAGAGAAGAACAGAGCATGAAGCCAACAGTTAGTATTTTGGTTTGCGGATATAATGTAATATTGTAAAGGCTATGTGCCTATTGTATTTAGGTTGCTGACATGTATACTTGTTTTTTTGTAAGCACACTTAAGCCAATTCATTTGGAAGCATTGTATGTAATAGGTCTAAGGGTTGACCTAGTTGTTTATTTTGTATGAGCGTATAAATATAAGGTGCACCCATTGTATTTGGTATGTAAGTTGAGAGTGATTTGTAATAAGCAGAGAAGAAGTATGCGAAGACACTAGAATATGTATTAGAGCTTTTCTAGAGGTCAAAGCATCAGCACATCAAAGGAACTGATCTGACAAGCAGTGTCATAGTGATAGTTCATCCTACAGATATAGTGTGTATCTGAGATTAAAAGGTTGTAGCCTTCACCACTTGAGAAATGAGCTCTTGGATAGTGCATCCTCTCCCCTAACAGGGACTATTGTAAAAGAACCCTAACAAGGTCTGACCCTTAACAAGGTCTATTGTACTTAAAGCATTGTAAAGCAACTCCTAATAGGGTTAAGGATCTTCTAACAAGGATCACAAAACACTAGTGCAACATATTAGTGGGTGTCAATTCCCACCAGGGTTTTTACCTATTTGGGTTTCCCCGTAACCATATTGGTGTCATGTGTTGATTTCATGTTTCATGTTTATGTGAATGTTTATTTCAATACTTAAGAATTTAAGTTCAATATAAAGATTCAAGTGAAAAGTTAAAATATAGTGAACACTGATTCACCCCCCCCTCTCAGTGTTCCCATTCCTAACAATTGGTATCAGAGCTCTGGTCCTTAGAAAAGAAGTTTAACCACTTGAGGAGATCATGGACAAAGCAGAAATGAAATATTTGAAAAGAAATCTTGAAGCTTCTCTTGAAGACCTGGACAAATCAGAAAGAGAAATTAAAGAACTAAAGGAAAAATTCAGTGATGCACAATTGGTTATCAGAAGGCTAAGAAAGGATTTGAAAGAATGCTCAAACAGTGATCTAGGAGAAAATATCAAGAAACTGAATGAAGAAAATGCATCTATGAAGGAATTACTTGAAGAATTTGATGACAAGATGATCAACAATCAGGAAGTCTACAATGAACAAGTCAAAGAGAACCTTCAACTCAATGAAGAACTAAGGAAAGCAAACATGGAAATCTTGGAGCTAAGGAATAGCAAAAAAAGCTTGGAGTCTAAACTGAAAGAAGAAAAGAATCATATTGAAAAATTACACACCAGTTCTGATTTGATAGAATCTCAGTTGTATGCAAGAAGAGCCAAAGGAGACACCATTTGTATTGGATACAATGAAGCACAAAATCGGATTGACAATATGTGAGAAAGAAAGGATTCACAAAAGGACTCTACTAATGCTAAGGAGACTAAAGATCAAACCAAAGATAATGGTGAACCATCTAAGATTGAGCGCAAGCTGGTAGACCACACTTATTTTTCTTGTAACAAGCATGGACACATTATGAGGAACTGTATAGAGGTAAGACCTTTTAATGGTTACTATTATTCATGCAATAAATTTGGTCATAGAGCTATGAATTGTAAGAATAGTAAGAAGAACAGGATTCAGCAAGATCAAAGAAATCAGAATCAGACAAATGTAAGAAGTTCTCACAATGTTACATGCCAAATATGTAACTATAATGGTCACTCAGAAAAATAATGCAGAATGGTGACTCATGTCAATGCACTGAGGAATATAAGACCTCCAGTCATTTGTCACTCTTGTAACAAGGTTGGACATATCTCAAGGTTCTGTAGATCAAGGACGCAAGGTCAAGGAAGCCCTAAATAGGATGAAGAACCATTTTTGGATCCTAAATGAGTAGTTAATTTTTTCAAAGCCTTAGATGATGTGAGCATGATTTGGTCAGATAAAAAGAAGGAAAAAACTGAAGAGAATGTATTGGATGCATCCACAGTGGATGCACCTTCTACATCTGGATGAATGGCCCTCAGGGTCATAGGGGGAGCTAATTTATCTCTAGACCCCTGTGTGGCTAGTATACTCATCCTCTGAGTATGTGCCTTTGGACTTAAGCTTTTGGAGTATAGAGGTGCCTTTGTGCAAGAGCACACATGCTGATTGTGAACATAACTTGAGTTGGAAAATTTGAAGTGACAGCCTGGTTTATGCAACTTGCATTAATGGAAAAATTCTCACTTTAAGTACACAGAAAGTTGTTTAATTACTCATTGCATTCGAAATCAGAGTGATTGAAGAGAAAAAAGAGCCTTGGAAGTTGTTGTGAAGACTTGGAGATTGATCTATCAGTAATTTGCAGTGCATTTAGTTAGTTGTAGAAACCCTAGTTCATCACGCCAATACAGAAGTCTTCAGATTATCTCAAAGATCAGTTGGAAAGTGATTAATTAAGTCATGGCCACTCCCATAGTTTATGATGTCACTAAGAAGAAGAGATATGTATTCAAGAAGCATCCATTTAAGTCAACCCTAGATGATTTAGAGGGAGCTTTCTCCCACACACCTATGGGCGTCATGCATGTTGAGGATATTAGGGCATATATCTACTGCAAGCAAGAACCAATAGGGTTGGATAGGTTAAGGGTGCACATGGATACCATGTTGAAACTAGAAAAAATATTCATGGATGAATATATTAAATAGAATGATCACCCTATTGTTGAGTATGCTATGGAATATGAATTCTATGAGACAGAATGGATAAAGATTTTATTGAGTAGAATTCATGATGACCTATTTTGGATAGGTGATGTGCCGGTCAAAATTACCAGTGACCTAATACATGAAATGATAGGCCTTTCTAGGATAGGCGCGATCCTTCCTGCAAGTAAGGATGCGAGGAAAATGGTTGAGAAAAATTGTAAGTCAAGAAGTGATAGGCGTGGGATGACAATTGAGCCTATTGAGCAAGCTAACATCAAATTGATGTCTACGATACTTGGGTATAGGTTTCATCACACCAGAAGGGTGAATAGTGTGTTTGTGGGCACAATTCTAGTAGCCATTAGACTTGTGAAGGAAGATGCAGAGTTCAACTTGTGTGAGACACAGTTGATTGACAACATCAAGGCAATCAAGCATGACAAGACCAATATATTCAGGTTTGGGTCATTAATCATTTACATGTACCTTCATATAGTTGGGAGAGTATCAAATATGTATTTGGACAAGTCCATTCCAACCATGCCATAGATATCTAACAAAGCATCCACCGAGAGTACATTGAGAGATTATGTAACATTGGAATTGAAGACCTTTAGGGCTAAGATGCAAATGAGGTATAGAATTCCAAAAACCATTGTTGAAAAGTATAAGGATATTTTCTTAATGGTAGAGATAGACACTACTTGTATGGAAGCTGTTGAGCCAAGAACTAAGTGGATTCATCCACTTGGTTATGAGGTAGAGGAACAGGTCCTTGAAGCATATGCACAGGTTCTACTATCAGCCCCTAAAGATCCTAATGAACCTAGGTGGGGAACTTATGAAGAGAAGACAAAAGAAATATATGCAAAGCTAAATAGTGCAACAACTAAGAGGAAAGCCTCTAAGATTACATCTTAGATACTTAGAATTTATGGAGTAACACAAGCAGACCTAGACAAAGCAAGGGAAGAAAAGATTGTTTTGGAAATTGAGAGCGCATCCACAAAGGAGACTAAGTCTGATGATCCTAAGATGAAAAAGGTAAAGATTGAGAAGACTGATGAACCAAAGGATAAGCAAGGTAAAACTGATGATATCAGTCATGTGCCCACTACTACAGTATGTATTGATTCCATAGATGCATCTCCTAAGATGCCCAAGAGGAGAAAAAAAATTGCCACAAACCACCCTTCAGCTATAAGTGCATCCAAAAGAAGCAAATTGAAAAATGTGCAATCACCTCCAGAAGTAGGATTCATACCTAGTCTTCAAGTGTTAAGGACTAGAGTAGTAGATGAAGGAAGGCTAGATCAGATAGCCAATTTTTATGACAAATATCATGAAATCGATAAGTCAGAGATTCATGAGATGCTGATCAAACACATGATAAAGTTCAAGAAGATAGTTCTTGAATTGAAGACAGTTATCCCAGACAAGGTATGGGAGATTATGGATACCTTGAAGAGACAAGCCACTGAAGAATACTTCAAAATAAGGGAACAAACACTTGATTCCACTCTTCCTATATGTTCTGTTGAAGAAAAGTCAATGCTATTGAATTTGGTGAATCCGTACTTAAGGACAAAGATGAGAACACTACACCTCATGAACAAAGACTATGAACTAATTTCTAAGGAAATAGAGAAGGCCTTTGAGAAGGTATTCTTAGAGCAACACATGAAACCTATGTCTGTGCCCATCTCTCAAGCACCTAGTGAGCAAGACAATGTGTCAGAGACCATCAAAGTACATTCTACAGGTCCTCAGGATTCAATGCCTATAGTGGAAGTACAATCAGAGGCATACAAGTCTACACCAATGTTAGAATCACTCAAGGACAACACCATTATCATTGATAATGTGGAGATAGCCATGGCGGCCACTGACATAGAATTTGACAAGTTTGAGGAAGCTTTTGTGAGCACACAAGAAGCTGAGATTTTATGAAGCAACACACCTCCCACTCATCAAGATGAGGTATTGATTGAAAATATAACAAATGAGAAAGAAGAAGAGAAAATGGAAGAGGAAGAAAAGAAAGAAGAAGAAGAAGAAAAAAAAGAATAAGAGAAAGATGAAACTTTTGTTGAACTAGCCAAGGTAAAACTAGAAGTGATGGATAACACTCCCATCACTCCCTCCTCAGCATTATTGTCAAGTTTGACACCTGACACATCTAGTTTGGACTCATGGAGAGAAGAAGACCTGATTAAGTTCAATGTCCTAGCTATGGAGAAGGAAAAGGAGAAACAAGTAATGAGAAATCCTCTCCTTATGGAATCAGTGAACATACTGAACACTTTGTTGCTTGTAGACAAGAAAGAGTCTAAGGTACACTCTATTGATGATGTAAGTACAATCATTTCTTGATTCAAAAGTAATTTCTCAAGCCTTGAAGAATCTGCATCCCAAGTTGTAGAAGAAAAGTATATGAAGAAGAGATTGAATGAGTTAATGAGAAACTTTTCACTAGATTTGAATTCACTCAAGATTGGTCAAGCATCTTTAAAAGAATTTTCTAATCAAGGAAGGAAATTCATTGGAGACTGCATGGATTAGGGTAAGCTTACCGATGCCCATCTTAAGAAAATACAAGAGGTAGAAGCTATGATTGAGCAGGTGAAGAGTTTAGTGAAAGACACATCCACTGATGTTAACATATGCAACAATGTCTACCAAGGTCAGTTGGACAAAATTGAGAAGGTGGAGAAAGAGATGGAAAAGATAAGGTCTTGACAAACTCAGTTGAGGAATGCTCTTGCACCCTCATTAGACATCCTCAATCAGAACATCAAGGAGATTGACACCACAATGGTAAAATATGATCAAGATCCTACCATAGATTTGAAGAAGATGGAGAAGCTTCAATATGCATTATGCACCCATCTCCAGATAGTAAACTGATAACTTTTTGGAAGAAGGAGATCCAAAACCTTAAGATTTCATATCCGAATGTTTACCCTCAGTAAGTATATGTAGATACAATTTTTTGTAACACCTTTGTCATTAATTTCAAAGGGGGAGTAGTGTATATAATATGGATCATTATATGTATAGGGAGATATAAGTATATGTATAGAAGAACAAAAGTTTTTTGTATTAAGGATAGTTAGCAACTTGGCCATATTCCTCTATTTCCATCAATGACAAAGGGGGAGATTTTTGGAAAGTTATCTATACTAATGTATATGAATTGATATAGTGTTTTCATTATGGCAAAAAAGTCATATAGTAGTTTGGAGTCAGTGCACTTGAAGAGAAGATTAAAAATCAGTTAAGCATTGAAGACTTGATAGTGTATAGAGTTCTTACAGCTCAGAGCATCAGTACACATGCATATGAAATAATTAATGTATGTGCCCTAGAAGTTAAGTTGGTTAGATTATATTCATGCTTAGTCTATGAGCACATGATCAGATGTGCAAGGATGAGAAATTTACAGTCAGTTGAAGTTGCACAGCCAGTGTGTGCCAGAGAAGAACAAAGCATGAAGCCGACAGTTAGTATTTTGGTTTGCGGATATAATGTAATGTTGTAAAGGATATGAGCCTATTGTATTTAGGTTTCTGAAATGTATACTTTTTTGTTTGTAAGCACGCTTAAGCCAATTCATTTGGAAGCATTGTATGTAATAGGTCTAAGGGCCAACCTAGTTGTTTATTTTGTATGAGCGTATAAATATAAGGTGTGCCCATTGTATTCAGTATGGAAGTTGAGAGTGAGTTGTAATAAGTAAAGAAGAAGTGTGAAAAGACACTAGAAGATTTATTAGAGCTTTGTTAGAGGTCAAAGCATCAGCGCATCAAAGGAACTAATCTAACAAGCAGTGTCACAGTGACAGTTCATCTTGCAACTATAGTGTGTATCTAAGATCAGAAGGTTGTAGCCTTAACCACTTGAGTAGTGAGCTCTTTGACAGTGCATCCTCTCCCCTAACATGGACTATTGTAAAAGACTCCTAATAGGGTCTGACCCTTAACAAGGTCTACTGTACTTAAATCTTTGTAAAGAAACTCCTAACAGGGTTAAGGATCTTCTAACAAGGATCACAAAATACTAGTGCAGAATATTAGTGGGTGTCAATTCCCATCGGGGTTTTTACCTATTTGGGTTTCCCTGTAACCATATTGGTGTCATGTGTTGATTTCATGTTTCATGTTTATGTGAATGTTTATTTTAGTACTTAAGCATTTAAGTTCAATATAAAGATTCAAGTGAAAAGTTAAAATACAGTGAACATTGATTCACCCCCCCCCCTCTTAGTGTTCCCATTCCTAACAGATAAGATGTAGGGATACCTCTAATTTAACAAAATAAAATTGAGTCACTAGTTTTTATTTTTGTCTTTGTGAATAATATATTATATCCAACATTAGTTTCACTTGAAAGTCCTCCTAAATGGAAATCTTCTCCCCTTTGTATCTTCCAATGTGGGGGAGAGTCACACATCTTCAGCGTGCTTTCCTTTTTCAATCATTACAACCTTTCATAATTACCACCTTCAAAAGAGTCACAATCCTTTAATTTTTTTTCCTTTACAAGCATCACAACCTTTCATAACTTTTCATTTTGAGCGAATCACTTCTTTATTTTCTCCTTGTTTTTTTCTTTTATTCCATTAAATCTTAGAGAGATAGTCTTTTCTAACCTCACCCTTTCCTAAATCCCAACTTGAAAATATGTAAGACCAAGGTAAGGTAGGTTGGGCATTGAGATGAGTCACGTGAATACCTCTAAGTTAAAAAAAAAAATCAATTGAGTCACAATTTTTCATTGTTGTATTTGTAAATAATATACTAATCCCCACACTAATTTCACTTGAATGTCCTCCTAAATTGAAACCTTCTCACCTTTATATCTTCCAATGTGGGAGAGTCACACCTCTTTATCATTTTTGCCTTTTGAAATCATTAAAACCTTTCACAATTGCCACTTTTAAAGAGTCACAACCCTTCACCATTTTTTTCCTTTGTGAGGGTCACAATATTTCATAACTTTAAATTTTGAAGAAGTCACTTCCTTATTTTCTTTAAGATTATTCCTTTTTCTCTTCCATTCATTCTTAGAGAGCTATTTTTACCTCACTCACCCCTTTCTGAACCCCAAATTAGCAATACGTAAGACCAAGGTAACGCATGTTGGGCACTGGGATGAGTCATAGGGATACCTCTATGTTAACAAAAATAAATAAATTGGGTCACCACATTTCATTGTTGCCTTTCTAAATAATATATTATACCCCACATTTCATATCAATGTCTTTCTAAAATGAAACCTTCTCCCCTTTGTATCTTCCAATGTGGCGGAGAGTCTCATCTTTTCATCATATCTTTTCTTATAAAGAGTCACAACCTTTCACAATTTCCACTCTTTGAAAGAGTCACAACTCTTCACCATTTTTTTCCTTTGCAAGTGTCATGACCTTTCATAACTTTTCCTTTTGCATGACTCACTTCCTTATTTTCTTCTTACTCATTTTTCTATTACATTAATTCTTAGAGGGATAGTCTTGCCTCAAATCACCCATTTTTGAACCCCAACTTAGAAATATGTAAGACCAAGGTAATGTAAGTTGGGCATTGTGGCAAGTCACAAGGATACCTCTGAGTTAACAAAAAATAATTGAATCAACACTTTTTATTTTTTCCTTTTTGAATAATATATTATACCCCAAATTGATTTCATTTGAATGTCCTCATAAATTGAAACATTCTCCCCTTTTTATCTTCCAATGTGGGGGAGAGTCACATCTCTTCAACATGTCTACCATTTGCAATCGTCACAAGCTTTCACAATCGTCACCTTTGAAAAGAGTCACAACCCTTCACCATTTCTATTATTTTTCGGTTTCATAACCTTTCATAACTTTTCCTTTTGAAAGAGTCACTTTTTTATTTTTGATTCCTTTTTCTCTTCCATTAATTCTTATAGGGCTAGTCTTGCCTCAGCTCACCCCTTCTTCAGCCCCAACTTGGCAATATGTAAGGCCAAAGTAAGGTAGGTTAGGCATTGAGCTGAGTCATAGGGATATCTATGAGTTAACCAAAAAACAAATTGAGTCACCACTTTTCATTATTTCCTTTGTAAATAATATATTATACCCCACGTTGATTTTGTTTGAATATCCTCCTAAAATGAAACATTCTCCTATTTGTATCTTCTAATGTGGGGAAGTGTTACATCTTTTCACCATATGTTCTCTTAGAAAGAGTGACAACTTTTCATAATTGTCACTTTTCAAAGGAGTCACAAGTACCTTTCACCATTATTGTCCTTTGCGAGTGTCACAACCTTTAATAACTTTTCCTTTTAAAGGAGTCACTTTATTTTTTTCTTACTCTTTTTTCTCTTCTATTAATTCTTAGGGCTAGTCTCTCCTCAACTCACCCTTTCCTGAACCCGAACTTGGCAAGATGTAAGACCAAGTAAGGTAGGTTGGGCACTGTGCTAAATCATAAAGATACCTCTAAATTAAAAAAAAAGAATTGACTCACCTCTTTTCATTGTTTTCTTTTTGAATAGTATATTATACCACAAATTGATTTCATTTTAATGTCCTCATAAATTGAAACATTCTTCCCTTTGTATCTTCCAATGTGGGGAAGAGTCACATCTCTTCATCATGTTTTCCCTTTGCAATCGTCACAACCTTTTATAATTTTCACCTTTCAAAAGAGTCTAGAAACAACACCATTTATGTCATTTGAGAGTGTCACAACCTTTCATTTTAGGGATGTAGGGGAAATGGATTGACTTTATGTTTAAAAAATAAACATTGACTAAATGATAATAACTATATCCTTCCACACTTTCATACCAAGACAAAAAACATTCCTTAATTAGTTAATAAAATAACAAGAGAAAGTATTTCTCTATCCCTCTGAAATCATAACAGCACTTGGAAATGTATGGTAGCAACCATAATCTCCTCTAACTATGCCCTTTACTATATATGAGTTGTTGGCCATAGTTCATCTCAGACTCATCAAATGGTGTTGTTCACAATTAGAGCTTATATGCTTATGGATCTCATGCTATAGGTCATATGAGTGCAAATGTATGTTCCTTAGTATATGATTTCACTCAACACCAAAGAATCACAAAATATTGACCCTTCAACCACCTACACTACAATTTAACTATATTAGTGATTGCATATGGAGATACACTCAGCTGGCCATGAAGAATCTCTATATAATTTTGTTTGGTTCAAGAATAATCTATAAAATCCCTTTTCTACCACATCCAACAACATAAGAAAAGTCCACCCATCATTCATTCCAATTCTAAGTATCTTGTGGTAATAAGTTACCTATTGATATCAAAGCAATCCACAACCATATTCTATTCTATTATACTTGTTGAGATGAGATTCAATGCTACTAATAACAAACCACCAAGACAACGTTTACACAAATATTATAAATATTTATCTCCAAACATAAGAGTGATAGAATAATTAGCCTCCTCCCATTAATGGCGAGAATGAAGTCACAATATGGTAGTAGACACCAAGAAACTGCTCAATATTATGCACAACAAAGGGACTCTTTGTGCTTTGGCAGAGATTTCTTCAAGGGATTAAGCTAAAAATTACACGCGGTGGGAATATCCATCATAGGAAAAGCCAAAATATCAATATTGTTGAATCTACACAGCATACACTATTATCTTGGTTACCATATAATATGCAAGTCAACCCCTCAATAGGAGCTCATGACACATGAATGTTCATGCCAATATTGATAAAGAAATCACAATTTTATCTTCCCCATAATTAAAGTCGATAAAAATATTTATCTTTAACGTTTTCCTTTCTAATGTTAGAAACATGAATATTTGTTGTCGTCCCTTAATCCTGGTTATAACCTTTGATTTGTGGATGTTGGGTCCAACACAAAATACTACGCCCAATAGTCTCAATTAACCATTGACTTAATTATATTGCATAGTCATATTAAATTCGTTAGGTAATATTGCACCATCAAAATATTTATCTTCCAATTATATAAATATTAATCTAGCCCATGATGATATATTGAGCCGCTACACAATATTTTCCTATTTTTGCACTTAAACTATCAAGAATAATATTAGAAATAATATCTCATAAATCACAACATATAAAGCATACGATATATATCAAAATATCCAAAGATAACACAAACAATAGAGACTGGGGACAATAATAGTATATTTCAAAATAAACTTATATATTCCCATGTCAATAATCTCAAGACATAAATGACCACAAACTTGTGAATATCTTATTTCTAGAAATTTGTCTTCGAATGAAAACTTCACAAATTTGTATAATCTCCAATAGGTACAAAGTGGAATATCTAAAATGATATTTCCAACCGGAGACTAGGGTAGATAATCTCACCACCGAAACTGCACACTCCTTCAACTAGGATGCTTTCAACAAAAGTAACAATGAAATTCCAAATATTTGATGATGATTTACTTCACCTAGCCAACCGCCTCACAAAGATTTCTATGAAACATCTAGAAGGTTAGGTTGAATAAATAAAGTGACTTAATTTATTAATCTATTATCTCCACTATGTTTTACAAGTAAATTAATTAGTTGAAGTCATCCTTAGGATATACAATTAATTTTTGGGCAACTTAATTAATTAATTTAATTAAGTCTCTTTTGAAAAATTGGGGACATTACAATCCTCTCGACCCAAAGATTGGTTAAAGGGGCATGAGTTTTGTCCCCATTTGTATCATGTTTGACTTTGAGGTCTAGGCTTACCCAATGCGCATGTCTTGTAGGCTATTACATGCATCCTTAGAGGGATAGTCTTGCCTTATCTCACCCCTCCTTGAACCCCAACTTGGACATATTTAAGACAAAGATAAGACAAGTTGGGCACTAAGATGAGTCGTACAGATACCTCTAAGTTGACAAAAAAAAATTGAGTCACTAGTTTTCATCGTTGCCTTTGTGAATAATATATTATATCCAACATTGATTTCACTTGAAAATCCTCCTAAATAGAAACCTTCTCCCCTTTGTATCTTTCAAAGTCAAGAAGAGTCACACATGTTCACCATGTTTTCCTTTTGCAATCATTACAACCTTTCACAATTACCACCTTTGAAAGAGTCACAACCCTTTAATTTTTTTTCCTTTACAAGCATCACAACCTTTCATAACTTTTCATTTTGAATGAATCACTTCTTTATTTTCTCCTTATTTCTTTCTTTTATTCTATTAATTCTTAGAGAGATAGTCTTTTCTAACCTCACCCTTTCCTAAACCCCAACTTGAAAATATGTAAGACCAAGGTAAGGAAGGTTGGTCATTGAGATTAGTCATGGGAATACCTCCAAGTTAACAAAAAAAAAAATTAAGTCACAATTTTTCATTGTTGCATTTGTGAATAATATATTGTTCCCTACATTAATTTTACTTGAATGTCATCATAAATTGAAACCTTCTTACCTTTATATGTTCCAATGCTGGGAGAGTCACACCTCTTCATCATTTTTCCCTTTTGCAATCATTACAATCTTTCACAATTTCCACCCTTTAAAGAGTCAGAAACCTTCACCATTTTTTTTTCCTTTGTGAGCGTCACAATATTTCATAACTTTTTCTTTTGAAGAATTCATTTCCTTATTTTATTCAAGATTATTAATTTTTCTCTTCCATTAATTCTTAGAGAGCTAAATTTTCCTCACTCAACCCTTTCTGAACCCTAACTTGGCAATATGTAAGACCAAGGTAAGGTAGGTTGGGCACTGGGCTAAGTCATAGGGATACCTCTATGTTAAAAAAAATGAATTGAGTCACCACATTTCATTGTTGCCTTTTTGAATAATATATTATACCCCACATTTCATATCAATGTCATTCTAAAATGAAACCTTCTCCCCTTTTTATCTTGCAATGTGGGGGAGGGTTACATCTTTCATCATATCTTTTCTTAGAAAGAGTCACAACCTTTCACAATTTCCACTCTTTGAAAGAGTCACAACTCTTCACCATTTTTTTCCTTTACGAGTGTCACAACCTTTGATAACTTTTCCTTTTGAATGACTCACTTCCTTATTTTATTCTTATTCATTTTTCTATTACATTAATCCTTAGAGGGATAATATTTCCTCAACTCACCCCTTTTTAAACCCCAACTTGGCAATATGTAAGACCAAGGTAAGGTAGGTTGGACACTGGGCCAAGTCATGATGAACCTCTAAGTTAACAAAAAAGAATTGAATCACCACTTTTTATTTTTACCTTTTTGAATAATATATTATACCCCACATTGATTTCACTTGAATGTCCTCCTAAATTGAAACATTCTCCCCTTTGTATCTTCCAATGTGGGGGAGAGTCACATCTCTTAGTCATATCTACCATTTGCAATCTTCATGAGCTTTCACAATCACCACCTTTGAAAAGAGTCACAACCCTTCACCATTTCTATTATTTGTCAGTGTCACAACCTTTCATAACTTTGCCTTTTGAATGAGTCACTTCCAAGGATAACTTTAAGAAACCCCCTCCTCCCGAAGAGTATAAAATCGTGGCACATCACATATTTTTTGGAGGGAAATTTTTTAATATTGATGGAAAATTATGTTTCAAAATATGGATATTTGGTGGAGAATTTTTTAATAACGTATACCATTTTTATAAAAATATGGCGACTACAAATGTTTTTTATAAGAAAATTATTAATTTTAATTAGTGAATTAGACTTCCTTATACTGATAAATTATGGCAAAATTATTTTCCAAATATTGTAATTAATTTATTTGTCATGGTGAATGTTTATGAAAAATGCATATAAACTTGGCAATTTAATACAATAGTTGTATAGTTGGTATGTCGATTTAATAATTGGAAATAATTATTAAATTTTCATTCTCCTGAGTTTTCATTCTTAAAGAATGACATGTGTGATGATTCCAGAAAGAGTTTTCAGTAAAGCAGTTATCTCACCACATTCCATTCGAAATGGACCTTCCAACATTCATCTATCTTAATCCAATGGTTCTAATTTGATGTTAAAGTTGCATTGGGTCCCATCACTATGACATCAAAGACTCACACATCCATTGGATTACAACATATCAACAACCAAAGGTGAATTTCAGGCCTATTGTTGGTCTTCATAATCTTTACGACAAACTCTCAGTGGAATCATGACACGTGGTATGATTGATCGTGGGCTTATTGGTACAATCAATCATACCACGTGTCATGATTTCACCGAGAGTTTACCGTAAAGATTATAAAGACCAACAATAGGCCCAAAATTTACCTTTGACAGTTGATATGTTCTAATTGAACAGACGTGTGACTGTGAGTCTGTGACCTCATTTTCTGACAGCAAAAAAATAGAATTCTTTTGGAAATCTTCAGTAATATTAGATAGAAATATTAATTAATGGCAATGAGTAGATGAGTCATGACATTAATTAAAGTAATGTGAATTAATGGTTTCTTAGATGGCGCCTTTCAATTTTCACTGACAGATATGTGTGAGATCATTATCGTAATAGAATAATGCCTTAAAGTTAAGGCTTAAATGAAAACATCATGTCATCTAAAGACATTTTTTTCTGACCATTTGATGATCTTACATCAATGGTAAAGCTTCATTTCCTTATTGTTTCTACGGAGTGGGCACAGGTTGCAAGTTTTTTTTATAATAAAGAATTGTTATGTCCACTTGCGTGATGCAATCCTTTCGGCCTCCATTATTCCCAAGATAGAAAATGTCTTACCATAAGTGTTGTTTCCAATTTCACCCACTGTTGCATTAAATATGAAAGATTTGGAGATTTTTGAAGGATAGTTATCATTCATCTTTCAAAGTAATTAGATCTTTAGGGCGGAGAAAGAATTTCAATCATGACTTATAAATAGATTGATCTACGCTTGTTAATTTACGATTGTGAAAGCATATTTGTGAAAATAGTCTACAAGTGCTAGGTTCCCTTTGATTTTTGTTAAAAATTAGAATACTAATATCAGTTTGATTTTCAATGGACACTCCAATTTGTTTAAGATGCACTACCTTGGAGGATCAGAAGGCCTTTTTGGGCCTGGTCATAGACCCAATCCTTGTTTCTGTTGCTATGGAGTTGGGAGCCTTCACCAAGGAGGCTATAAAGATGGTGCTCGGACGTGAATTTTTGGAGAGTGAAAATAGGTATAGAGTTAACACTGACATTTTGTCTCGGTTCTTGGAATCTCTGTTGGACCTGGGTGGAAAAGGTGGATATTATCATGCTTCTGAGGAAATTTTTCAAAGAAGAGTACCTCGGCAATGATGTGCATGTTGTTGTATTTTTAGAAATTGGTTTTAGAATTCCTTGGGCAAATGATTTGCCTAAGATTCTAGAACCAGGAGTAAATG
The DNA here is from genome assembly GCA_027943335.1 of Chamaecyparis obtusa. Taxonomy (NCBI): domain Eukaryota; kingdom Viridiplantae; phylum Streptophyta; class Pinopsida; order Cupressales; family Cupressaceae; genus Chamaecyparis; species Chamaecyparis obtusa. The sequence continues at coordinate 164,241 of BSBK01002411.1, forward strand.
TGCCTAGGCAACCATTTCTACTGAACCTTGATGTTGAGCAGCTCACGCATCATCAGAAGTGGGCACAGATTGGGAGAGATTTCCTCCAGAAGTGGCACCTACTGGAGGAAACCGAGGACTATCAGTGGCTAGAAGAATTCTACAAGATTATCCTCTCTTCAAACTTCCACACAGAAGGAAGGGCTCCTTAGCTAGATAGTCCCTGAGTCTACCTAGTCTCTATTCCCTCTACTGTGTCTCCCTCTAGTGGTAGTAGCTTACCAGGGTTTTTGCAATGATATAAATTGTAATCATGTATGTTAAAAAATAAAATATGAAAATATTTTAAGAAATTTGAAGTGCTACTTCTTTTCTTTTTTGTTTTGATTATAAGAATCTTTAATAGATATGGTGTATGGGCATATTTGAATTGTAATAAAATTTTTCCTTATATAATATAAAAAATTTGCGTTGCACTTTTGTTTCATGTAATAATTAAATGTTTCCAAACTTTATCATTTAATGGTGACTGGTTCAAATTTCATGGATAAGCTATTCTAAGTGAATATAGTTAATGGTTAATATGATTAATACTTTAAATTCATGAAAATCATTGGATTATGAGAGATGAACAGTTGAAGTTGTATTTTGGAAATACTATGGGTTTCAAAAAGCTTTTCTAAAAACTTGCTCCGAAAACGTGACACAGTGACATGTAATTCATCGAAAAGATTACGTTACATGTAGTATGTTTTAGAAAGTATAATTATATAGCATTACATTTAACGAAAGGTTTTTAACATTTCCTTTTTAAAAACCTATCGACTCATAGCACGGTAGCAGCAGAGCTAAAAAGAACTGTTGAACCTAAGCCAAAGATTTCAAGACTGTAATTTGTGAGAGCCTTAGCCATTCTAACTTCTATCTATCCAGATTTCAAAGTTTAATTTCGTGTAAGATATTGAGCTCGATGCATCCCGATTTTGTAATGTCAAAAATTTAGTTTAACTTGATTTTGAAATTTTAATTCTTGCATGTACAATTGGGGTTTTCTTAAATTGGGGTTTTCTTAATTAGTTAGTTATTATCTGTAATTTTGTTAGTAAATATCTGTGAATCTGTATTTTTTCATTCTTTCGAAGAACAATGGGGAAAGTGAAAACTCAAAGCCAAGGGCAAGCAGATGGGAAAAATTTAATAGACTACAAAAAACTAGTAGAAATCCTTGGTTTCACTGATGAGTATCACGATGTTTATGATCCTGTTATCAACGGTGAAAGGAGAGTTATAGAAATTAAACATACATTATGCAGTAAGGCAACTGGGCCAAGGAGGTCTAAATTTATAAAATTTAACCCAACGATAGGTGCAAAAATATTAATAAGTCATTTAGAATGTTTTTCTTTATATACATATACATATACATATATATATGTATATGTGTGTGTGTGTGTGTCTATATATATATATATATATAGTGGTATGTTTTTCTTTTAAAAATATTGTTAATTTTCATATTAAATGTTTAAGATTATTTAATTAAACTTTTTATTTATTTATTAGTGGTTTAGATATAAAGTTAGATTTAGATATTTAGATATTTAAATATTTACATATTTTGATATTACATGTATAAATATTAAATTTAAATAGGTTTATTTTATTATATGAGAATGATGAAATAAGATAGTTAACAACAAGTTTAGTTATTTAAATTTTTGTAATGTAAAATAAAGTTGTTTACTTTTATATTATTTATATGTTAGACTTAAAAGAATATGATATTTAATTTGGTTAATTTTTAAAGAATTGAATATATAGATTTAAATTTATTTGGATAGTCTATTTTTATATATTAATAGATTTATTTTATTAAATGTTGGATTAATTATTTTAGAATAAGATCTTCTCAGATAAAGTATGGGTATAATTTTTATTTAAAGAAAGTAGAAAAAGGAGATATTATTATGAATATTCTAGTTTAAATTAATTTGTATAATCAAATTATTTATAGACTTATTTTAAAAATGCTTTGGGTAATTTGTAAGAACTTCATTAAATGTTAGACTGGGGATATTTTACTTGAGTGTTAGTAAGGGGTAAATCCTTGAATATTTAACTTGGATATTTTACTTGAATATCTGTAAATCTGTGATTTTAATTAGTTAGTTATTATCTATGATTTTGTTAGTAAATATTTATGAATCTGTGTTTTTTCATTCTTCCGAAGAACAATGGGGAAAGTGAAAACTCAAGGCCAAGGGCAAACAGATGGGAAAACTTTAATAAACTGCAAAAAACTAGTAGAAATCCTTGGTTTCACTGATGAGTATCACAATGTTTATGATCCTATTATCAACGGTGAAAGGAGAGTTACAGAAATTAAACATACATTGTGCAGTAAGGCAACTGGGCCAAGGAGGTCTATATTTATAAAATTTAACCCAGTGATAGGTGCAAAAAATAATAAAGTTGCTTCGTGGGATGTTGGTTTGGGTCACATGCTATTACCCGAAGTTTTCCCTTGCCTAGAAATTGTCTTGATTTGTGAAAAAAATTATGATGAAGAAAGAAAATCAATTGTGAATAAAAAAATTAGGAAGAAATTTTATCAATAACCCAGGAAGAATTTCTCAGTTTGCTAGACCTAGGGTTTGAGAGACAAAACTGTAATGTCCATATTGACTTGGAATTGCTGGTAGAGCAATATGAGGCAGTCCTGCCAAATGCAAAAGATTCATTTATAAAGGGTCTAATAGTTGGAGAGGAAAAGGCTTCATTGGGTGAGAACCATAAGCCTCCTTACAATTTTAACATTTTTGTGTCATGGGTTCAGGATACTATATCCTCGCTAGCATTTTGCATGGGACTAGGAAACAATAGGGAAGTGGGTGCCAACATTCTTCAATTCATTTGGGATATCCATTATGTCAATGAACTAGTAAGATATAATTTTATTGGAAACATGGTTCAATCAATGCAAGAATAATTATCATTGATTAAAAGAGACAATTCTAAGACATTTAGGTTCACAACCTACTTGTGCTATCTTATGCTAGCCAAGCATGCTACAATATTAATGAGCAATGACAACAAGCTTGAAATTTAGAGGGGGACAAGTACTCCAATATATAATTGGACACCTCATAATAGAATGTATGATAACAGAAGGAATTACAGTAATTTTGTAGACTTCTTTTTGGCACCATTGTACAAAAAAATAACAAGCACTCCAATTTCCAAATTTTCTGCTTCATGTAGGGGTTGCATCCAACTTGGAAGCACAATTCAATTAGCTGACTGGTACTTAATGGAAGAATACACTGTGCTAAGGTTTTAAGAATCAAAACTACAACCCCACAAAATTCTAATGCATGTGATAGACACGGTGTTTGCAGTAGAATATGTAGTCCAACTAGAGAGCATAGATAGACTCTTCACTGGCCAGTTGAAGAAGAACATATTCCCTTCCTTACCTTTCTCAATTGGAGGGTTAACATTTGAGAGAAGGGCATTCAAAGTGACAAATTTTTTTATAGATATTTTTCAATTTGATTTAGAGTGGTACTGGAAGTATAATCCACTCAATGTCATTCAAACAATGCTTGTTGCTAATAAGAACTCTACAAACTTATTTCAACATGAAAGTAAACCATTTCTAGAGAAGTTGAAAAACAAGGATAGATGGGATGGCGTTACAAAAGAGATGGAGAAAGTTTATGCTGAAGAAATTTTTTTAGTTGAACAGTTGTCATCATAAATTATGACAACAATAAACTAGGGCATTGTATAGCCTAGGATGTCCCACAATTTCTATGAAAAAACTGCTAATCCATCAAACATAAAAATACCAAAGAAAATAGCAAAAGCTTGTAAGGATAGAAAATGGACTAGAACAAAAATGAACAATTTTTGGAGTATGAGAAAGGATCTTGGTGAACCAAAGACCAGTGAAGATCTGGATGAAATAGATGAGGCTATAGAGTCTAGCAAATTGTGGAATTTGGAGCATCCTAACATGGCATATGACATCAATGATCCAGACAGTGAGGATGATAATCCACCAATTGCATTTACTCCAAGGACTGGGGGTCACAGTGGACTCAGTGATGACCAGAAAAAAGTATATAGCAAAGGGGAAATCATTATGGAAAAAATGGGTTATAAAGGTGGTGGTTTGGGTCCCACAGGAGAAGGCGTTTGGAATACAATTGAGATAGGAAAAACTACTCATGATCATGGTGCAGGCCTTAGGTTTGAATCTACTAATACTGGGTTTGGTAGTGGCACTGGTGCCAGTGGGACTAGGAAACTTATACAATAGGTTCCCTCTCTAAAGAGGCCACTAAAATCTACATAGAATCCCATAGAAGAAGATAGTGTCAAGAAGAAAAAGGTTTCCACTTCCAGAACAATGACATTCGATCGTAAAGAACTGTTTGCAATTTCAGGCTCAACAAAACCCTCTAGAAGTTTAAATCCTCAAAGAGCATTAGTTAGATCAATGAGCATTGCAAGCTCTACCTTTGGTTCACCTTTCAAATATTCAAATCCTTCTGCAATACCAGATTTTCATTTCAAATATTTCTATAATAAATTTGCAGAAACAAGAACAAAGAATAAGAAAATAAAGAAGACATTGCATAATGGTGCCCTTACTATAGTTGTAGAGGAACAACCTACATCCAACAGGATTTTTCCAACATATGACCCAAATAGAGACATGATGGAGTTCATGGTTGTTATTCCACCAAAAAAAGATGGAAACCCACCAGAGAGTCAGATAGATCTGTCTGAATTTCAAGTTAGCACTCTTCAAATGGATTTTTCCAAAGTTAAAAATGTGGACAAAATCAATGTGTCAAAGTCTACAAACCAAGTGGTCTATAGTGCACTACTAAAGCTGGAAAGAGAGAAAAGAAAGCTTAAGAAAAATATAGAAAAGTTACAGGCAGACATTGCCAATGAAAAAGAAAAGAGGAAAGCTTCAGAGAATAGTTTAAAAGAATTACAGAAAAAGATTAAAAAATTGACCTCTACATCAGAAAATATAGAGTAGGAACATGCGGAGGCAGTAGTGAAGGAACAGGAGCAGGCAAAGCTGAAGGCACTAATGGGAAAATTGGCAGAAATTAGTAAAAAACTAGAGGAAGAAAGAGTCAATTTAGAAAAGTTATTTAAAATTGTGGAGAGTAATGTTGCCTCCAACTAGGAATTACAAAAGCAATTGGACTCTCAGGTGGATAAAGCCAATCATTGGGAACACAAAGCAGTAGAAGAGAAAAAGAATTGTGAAAAAATGGCAGAAGAACTAAAGAAGGCCAATAATACAATTCAAACTTTAACAAATACTAGTAATAATTTAGTGAAGATTACAAAAGAACACATTTGGGGCCAAATATTGGTGATGTCTAATAGATTGTATGAGTGGTTTGAAATAATTCAAAGCATGAGAGAATGTTATTTGAAGCTCTATAAGAACATTGGATAGAACATGGATGTTGTCAAGAAAGAAAAGAAATCAAAAGATATTATGCAACAACTCTACAGTAAGAGTGATAGTTATCTATCAAACAAGGGAATTGGCACCCATCTTGATGCCTCAGTAAAGGTATCAAGTATCATTCAAAAATGTGAGAAGCTACAGGAAGCATAGGAATTGGATGACAAAGCTAAGAAGAAGATCACAAAGATGGAACAAAGGAAAGCGAATATGGAAAGTCTTGGTTTGCCTAAGGGATTTGACGCAAATAAGTTCATTGGAAGAGAAACTTACAAAATAAGGTTGCAGGAAAAAATAAATATTGATTTACACTTTATTCCTACAGACATATCTCCTAATACATTCATGGATTTCATCAAACTAGTGAGAACTTTGAATGGAGTTTTAGAAGCAACAATGCTATCAAGTCACACTTCCAAATATGAATTGCTAACGAAGTTGTGGGAGTGTGACTATACTATGAACCAAATTGTTCTTCCTGTTTGGACTAGCCTACAAATATTTCTCTGAATATTGAACTACTATAAATTGTAATATATTGCAAATGAATACAAAACAAATTGTGCTCTATCTAATTTTCATGTTTTCCAATTCAATGTATGTTATTGTTGAGTTACTCTATTTTATTCAGTTATTCTTAGTTGATTTACTTTGTTATATGCTATTGGAAAACCAAATTTCATTCAAGAATTTCAAATTCAAATATGAATGATCATTGATGATATGATACAAACTACACTCTACAGTAATAATACTCTTTGTTCTCAAATTTTAATGATGAAACATAATACATTCTTGCTTTTCTAAAATGAACATTGAATGATAGGATATAGTAGTTAATAAGTTCAAAAAACACCTATTGATTGCTATTGCTAATTTATCATAAATTTCCTAAATTTTCCAATTCATCTCTGCGTCGTTATCATCATCCAATTTTGATATTCCAATTCCTTCATTGTTCTCTTCATTTTCATTTGTGTCTTCTTCACTCTGACCTCCACTTCTATGACTCCCATCACCACCTGTAGTTGTCCCACTTGGAGTTGGAGATTGGTTAATGGTGTTTCCCAACCCTCTTCTTTTGCATCTTTTCTCCCAGATTCCCATTTCTTTTTGATAAGGAAAATTATTGACATCATACCTAGATGTGTAGACCCTCAAGCATGTTTCCAAATTCTTGTCTAGTTTGTTTCTTAGCTTTGATTTTAGGAATCCAAAAGCACTGAAAACTCTCTCATCCTCCACTGAACCCAATATCATGGTTTGACATAGATCAACAAACTTGAAGAACTCTGAAATTGCTTCATGCAACATTGTGCTTTGTTTTAATTCTGTCCAAATCCTTGTTGCCGAGCCCTCTCCATGTGGGTTATGGATTAATTGATATTGATGCTTCATAGTCTTTGCAAAAGTGTCTGATTGTTGTCTAAGAAGACCCTCATCTAAAATTCCATTGATAGTCACTCCATTGAATTCTACAGATTTGCAAAATTCCTTTATCAAAGTCAACAACCTATTATGATAATCTTCCTTAGAGTTTAAGGACCAATATTGAGGAAAAATAATTGCCATGGCCTCAAGCAATTGTTCATATGGGAATCAGGATCTTCTTTCAGAGGAAACTTTAAAGGCTATGTTCCTTGCATTACCTTCTATAGAATCAATGATCTTGGTAAGCTCTTCCCTTGTAACTCTTGTAGCTCACTTCTTTGGGGAACTTTAGTACATTGGTATCTAAAATCCCCTTACACAAACACATAAATCTCCATTTTCAACAATCTTTAAATAATTATCAGGATTGTCCAAATTTGTTAGTTTCCACCAGTGATTAAATCTTTCATCAGATAAATTTAGGTCATTTTGATAGAGACTATTGAGGGCTTGGCATGACATTTTATGCAAGTAAGCATATTCTGCAATATACATGGCTCTTTGTTGGGCTTTTTTCATAATGAATGCCATTTCTTCTAGCATGGGAACAAGAGATGCTAAAGTCAAAAGTGTCTCTATATTGCTTAACCTCTGAAGCAGGTCTCTGTATCTCTGATTTTTTGCATTTTCCCAATTTGTGTACATCAGTCCAATCAAAGATTGATATTCAAAAAAAACTCGATGCGCTGGTCCATCCAAAGAGAGCCATCTAGTATCAACATCTTTAAGAAGATTGTTTCCATTGGTAATTCCATTAGCAAAGTGCTAAAATTCCCTAAAATGTTTGGGACTTCGACAAAACTATGAGTACAACTCTCTTACTAAATCTTCAACCTTGTTTACTAAAGAAAACTTCTTCACAACTCTAAAAGCAAGATTCATCCCGTGGGCCATACAGTGAATGCCAACAACATATGGTGAACAAGAAGCTTGCATCTTTGTGCAAAGACCATTCCTTTGACCTTGCATTACTAAAGCTCCATCTGCTCCAACACATCAACTTCTTTGCTATTGTCAATTCATCCATAGCTCCATATTCAATTAAATGGCTCTTTACTAATTGAAATAAAGTTTCTAATGTCACATTGTCCCTCAATTTTGCAATAGTTAGTAGATGTGGTTGGCAGAAATTATTATGTATAGTATAAACATGCATGCATACCCATGATGTATTATCTATTGCCGTAACTTCATCTAAGGACAATGCAATAAAGGTTGACTCTTTTATTTTTCTCTGTACATCCTTTATTTCAAATGTTTATTGACCAATGAGTGATAGGATAGTTAGGAAATTTTAGAAAGTGTAACAAACCACTCATTTCTAGATAGTCTATCATTGGATGCCCTCTGCTCAAAATATGGAAAACATTACTTAATTGAACAACTTTTCCATGTTCTTCTACTTCACTTGATTTTGCAAAAATAGCATTAATAGAACCTTGAACTTCACCAAGCTTCATCTTAAATTTCTGAAACAAATAATATTCCTCAACATTCCTTTTATGTTTACATTGCTCCTTTTTTTTATATCTTACCACTTTTATTTCCTTTCCATCCCTAGTTGATGTTTCGTAAACCTTACCAATATGTTTCTCTATGGTGTCTAGTTTAAGCTGCAACTGCTTTTCCTTTTTATACTTCCAACTACAAATCATACATCTGCATTCTACTGGCAGCTCACCTACAATTGGATTTCCCATGGGTTTAATGAATGGATACTTTTCTACCCAATCAAATTTAAACCTCCTCGACATCTCCCATTGATGATCAATTTTTTCTTTTGATTTTCCTCTCCCTTTAGTGTTACTGTTAGAACCATCATCATCACTAAAGTTGATCGATTCATCCTGGTACTAGTTATTTACTTGAAATTCATCTTCAAGGTCATCTTCATTAAAGATATCAGGTTCTGCAACTTCGTCACTAGATTTATTAGGTTCTCCAATTTTTTGAATAGACTCCTGTGTAGGTTGAGAACCTTGAAGTTGTACAGGTTCCTCTGATGATGTACCTTGCTCACTTTGACCAACACCATTGTGTCTGCCCCCGCCAAAGTATGAAGATATATTTCTAAATTTTGTTGGCCTCTCTTGGACATCTCCACCTTTAATAGTTCTCTTCCTATTTAACTTTGACTATGACATCTCCAACAAATTAAAGCTGCAATAAAATTTTTACTTGAATAAGATACTACAGACTTTTAGTCATTCTGATTCGCTACAGGTCACAATTGTGAGCTCAAAATCAACTGAGTTTTTGTACTATTAAATCTCTTGAAGTCTCCTTCTCTCTAGCATGTTTCAATAATGAAACTCATATCTCTTAAATAGACAAGTAAACTATTTTCATATCAGCCATAAGATTTTTCCTCATAATCTCCATCATCCATTTGGTAAAGGGGCCGACAATTACTTATGATAACAACTAATATTTTGTGAATCTCACGTAATTTCAAGTAATTGACTGGGTGAATAGGGCGGGAATTTGGGACATGATTGTGTATGATGCATGGTGAATTGGGTCCTAGTGTAAATAAAATTTTTACGTGGGACAATGGGCCTTTGGCGAATGGTGATCCTCGATAAATACACCCTTCCTTAATCTTTGGTGAATAAGAGTAAATTACAATAGAAAAATGGGTGAAGAACCTAACTACCATAGTGAAATTATGTAAAAATAGTGGCAAACAATCTGACCACTAAATGTGTCTTTTATAAAATCTGGGCGAACCAATCAACTCGTATACTGAGTTTTTTTCACCTATTTCTATACATCGATCAGGACATATTCGCCAATTGGTGAATAATCACCACTAAAAAAATCCCTGATCACTTCCTTAATTTTTTTTCATTCCTTTTTCTTTTTCTTTAATTCTTAGAGGGCTAGTCTTGCCTTAGCTCACCCCTTCTTGAACCCCAACTTGGAAATATGTAAGACCAAGGTAAGGTAGGTTGGGCATTGAGCTGAGTCATAGGGATATCTATGAGTTAATAAAAAAAAGAATTGAGTCACCACTTTTCATTATTTATTTTTGAATAATATATTATACCCCATATTGATTTTGTTTGAATATCCTCCTAAAATGAAACATTCTCCTCTTTATATCTTCTAATGTGGGAAAGAGTTACATCTCTTCACCATATATTCTCTTAGAAAGAGTGACAACTTTTCACAGTTGCCACTTTTCAAAAGAGTCAGAAGTACCCTTCACAATTATTATCATTTGCAAGTGTCACAACCTTTCATAACTTTTCCTTTTAAAGAATTCACTTCCTTATTTTTTTCTTATTCTTTTTTTCTCTTCCATTAATCCTTACAGGGTTAGTCTCTCCTCAACTCACCCTTTCCTGAACCCCAACTTGACAAGATGTAAACCCAAGGTAAGGCGGGGTGGGCACTAATCTAATTCATAGAGATAGCTCTAAATTAAAAAAAATAATTGACTCACCACTTTTCATTGTTGTCTTTTTGAATAGTATATTATATCAAACATTGATTTCATTTTAATATCCTCATAAATTGAAACATTCTCCCCTTTGTATCTTCCAATGTGGGAAAGAGTCACATCTCTTCATCATGTTTTCCCTTTACAATTGTCACAACCTTTTATAATTTTCACCTTTCAAAAGAGTCACAACCCTTCACTATTTTTATCATTTGAGAGTATCACAACCTTTCATTTCAAGGATGCAGGGAAAATAGATTGACTTGATGTTTAAAAAACAAACATTGACTAAATGATAATAACTATATCCCTCCACACATTCATACTGAGACAAAAAGCATTCCTTAATTAGTAAATAGAATAAAAAGAGCAAGTATTTCTCTATCCCTTTGAAATCAAAACAACACTTGGAAAGATGTGGTAGCAACCATAATCTCCTCTAACTCTACCCTTTACTAAATATGAGTTGTTGGTCGTAGTTCATCTCAAACCCTTCATATGGCATTGTTCACAATTAGAACTTATATGCTTATGGATCCCTTGCTATAGGTCATATGAGTGTAAATGTTTGTTCCTTAATATATGAGTTCACTCAACACCAAATAATCACAAAAGTATTGACCCTTCGATCACCTACACTACAATCTAACTATAATAGTGATTGCACAAGGAGATACACTAAGTTGGCCATGAACAATCTTTGTATAATTTTGTTTGGCTCAAGAATAATCTATAAAATCCCTTGTCTTCTACATCCAGTATAAAATCCCTTGTCTTCCACATCCAGCAACACAAGAAAAGTCCACCCACCATTCATGCCAATTATGAGTATCTTGTGGTAATAAGTTACCCGTTGATATGAAAGCAATCCACAACCATATTATATTATGTTATACTTGATGAGATGAGATTCAATGCTACCAATATAAAACCACCAATAGGACTTTTGCACAAATATTGTAAATATTTATCTCCAAATATTAGAGTGATAGAATAATCAGCCTCCTCCCATTAATGACAATAATGAAGTCATAATATGGTAGTAGATGTGTGTGTGAAAATTGTACCTGATCTGTAGACACAACACTTCAGTAAAACATTAGAGGTTAGCAAAAATCAAAATCGTGCAAAATTGAAATCTAATCTAACCAAGTGATTTACTGCCTTCTAGTAGGTGCGAGATCAACGTTCTCAGATTGCTATTGAGATCAGTGACCTAGACGACACCTAAATGAAGGATTTGAATGCAAAATTGATATGAAATATGAATGCAATTAATCTATATTTTTGGTATTTTCTATGCAATAATAATGAAAAACTGATATGAATCTATGCTAATATGGAAATTGATCTAACAATGATAGGAATCTATGCTAAATGATATGCAATGCTCAAAACTAGAAAGATCTCACAATAGCTTGGATTCGCAAAGATGATTCTTCAGACTCCAATTCGACAGCGTGAGAATGAAAATTCATGGATTGAATTATGAAGAGCTGAGCCTTGGTTTTATAGAAATCCAGGGCTTTGGAAGTGCATGGAAGAAAGCCATAAATCACTCAGATTAACTCAGCTTGATTTTTGAGTTATCTGATAATAAAGATAATTTAATTCACAAAAACATGCAAAAGCTAAGTTTTAACTCAAAATAGAGTTTAGCTTTAATTGATAATTGATAGTTGTCTGCTTTTATGATTGTGCATGTTTTATTTATGAATTAATTTAATAATAAAGTGATTTATACTCAACTTAATTGATTTTTGAAAATAAAATAATTGATTTATGGGTTAATCAATTATTTTTCAAACTTTTATTAAAAACTATATTATTAAATAATGACAACTTGCTTTAATTAATTAAATAAGAATTTAATCAATTATTCATAAGATATTAGATTTATTGTCAAAATTAAATAATACAATTAATAATAGATAGAATTAAATTTAATTACACAATTAAGTGGCAAGATATTAAATCTAATTAATTAAATATGAAAATATTCAATTAATCAAACTTAGGATAAATGTGATTTATTGTCAAATAATCATTAAATTAAAGATAATTAAGATAATTAGTAATATTGCTAGGAATATTCCCCAATGCAAAATTTAAGATAATCAATTATGATTTGATGATGTTTAGATGTGCCTTAGGTTAGGACTTTGATGTTGATTTCATTTGAATTGTTGATATAGAAGATTAATGAACTTATAGCCCATTTTTGGGGTATTACATTTTGCCCCTCTTTGAATTATTGTGCGAAGCGCAGTGGTTCAAAGACAGTTTGTGTTTGATAGAGATATGAAACTGATTCGAAATTGATAATTGATATGAGACAGAAGCTGATTGATATTGATTTGATATGAAGATAATAGGTCCTGAATGACCAAAGATAATGTTCACTGTAACAGCAAATGAACCTATGATTGTAAAAAAGTGTCAAAATGCCTGATTCCAAACCTTAGGATTGCAAAGAAGTGAGTGACCAGTTCTAGACTCAATTGTCTTAGCAAAACTAGCAGGTATCACATCTGAATCCTTCAATTGCCGAAGAACCAAGGAAAGAACACTATGATCCGATGGTTGCAAAAATTGATATAGTTTACAAGATTAGGAGAATACCAGATTGATATGGATCTTGATGAATCTGATATGCCCCAAGTGATGATAGATTTACCTCGAGCGATGAGTTCTTTTGATGAATCAATAACTAGACGTGGTTGTTGTCTTGATTACTAAGGAAAGATATGATTCCAAATATAGATTATAGACTTTGAATGATGTGCAATATCATGTTTGATCCTGAAAATGGATTCAGAATGTTGAAATTAGCTAGGGGTGCAATTTTTGTGAAAAATGGAGCACTTTTGAAAATTAGGTCAAATGCTATATAAAGGCCTAAAGGGTCATTTTGAATTCATTTCAACCATTTGACTTTGGAGATCTTGCGGAGCCCTCGGAGCAAGAAAATGGCAAAATAGCAATATCTGAAGGTTCTTGTGAGTTTGCATCGATTCGAGCATAGCTGGAGATACTGGAGACCCCTACAATATGGACATCCGGTAGGTGGACCTCTGTTCCCCTCTGAAAATGCAAATTTTTCATGTTTCATAGCATTTTTTAATTTTTTCATACGTGTTTCACTTTTTTAATTTTTGCATGTGTGAAAACTCGTACGAGTCCCATACCAGACTTGTACGACATTTCATTTCAATGCACATTGTCATTTCAAGTATACCCAAGTGTCGTATGAGAGGGACCCTTGTGTCGTATGACATTTCACCAGGTCCCTCGAAACTCATATGATCCCAGGTGCAGTGTCGTATGACCATGGATTGTTGTTTGGTATACTGTGGAGTGTCGTACGACATTTGATGCTAGTTTGGACTGTCGTATGAAAAATAGAGTGTTGAAAATTGACTCTTAGGGCCAAATTTTGACTTTTCTGATGCCTGATGCTGATATCTGACTAGTTGACCTACCTTTTGAAGTACCTGACTGTCCAATTTCTATACTATTAGCCTGTTATTGAACCCAATTTCTAATAGAATGCCCTATTTTTGTATGATATAGGTGACATATCTAGATGTACACATCCGACATTCATACTCGGCTACCCAGAGATTATGTGTCACACTTTCAGACCCGATGAGGGTTCATCTTACTGCTTGTGGATTCGAGTATTTGATTCATTTACCTGAAATTAGGGTAAATCATGGCCTTTTGACTGCCTTGATTGAGAGATTCCATTTAGAGACATAGATGTTTCATTTACCTACTAGAGAGATGACCGTGATGCTAAAGGACATCTATAGGATACTGCGCATTCCATTTCATAGTAGTCAGCGTCTTGAGTATGTGAGTTCTGGTCAGGGTGGTCTTCATGCCTTTAGGCATTTGTTTGGAGATGATACACAGTTGATGGGGTCCATTTCCTGGGATACCCTTGTACAGTGATATGGTCAGATGCACCATTTAGAGTGTATTATTATTGGTATGATCAGGGAGCTCATCATGCCAGGCCATCAGCAGAACAACTTTTTGATGGGATGGGCTCCGATGGTAGCACTGCTTATGGCTACGCCCACTGAGCTTGCCTGGGGTCAGTGCCTCTTGGCACATATGTTTTTAGAGATGCATGAGATCATTTATCAGGATTGTAAGAGCTTTGCTTCAGGAGCTCTTGTATTATAGATTTGGGCCTGAGAGCATATCTTAGTATTGAGACCAGTTTTTCAGACACAGCGGCAGCTATAGGAGCCAGTGATATATACATATGCTGGTTATGTCACACAAGTCTGGATGGGTCATACCAAGTACTTTCAGCAATGTCTAGATGATATGACTTTTGTTCATTTGAGGCCATATTTGCAGATAGAGGTTTGGCCCACTGCGAGGGAGCATTATAGTTTTCCTTTTCAAAGTCGAGTGCTTATTGGCTGCTCTCCCACTGTTCTAGAGAGATTTGTGATTAGTAGAGTGTGGCGTCAGTATGGACATAGACAAGATGCCCCATGAGAGTACACTGCATATGCTCGCATTGTGTGTGAGATCAAGCTTGGATGGACATCGAGGCTCTCCTATTCCTTATGTGCAGAGGAGTACAGTGCCATTATAGGTAGAGATTGGGACTACCAGCCACAAGTTGTCGATGTAGGAGTGACAAATAGATACATTGCGTGGCCTGCAGATCATCCCATTTACAGATTCTCAGATCCTACGAAGTTGATACCCTCCATGGAGGAGGTGATGGATGTTACAGGTGTTCCTATGGTATAGGGCCTGAGACCACAGGCAATGCATCCTACACCGCCTAGACAAAGAGTGACAGCTCCATTGTAGAGATCATCTAGGCATATGAGGCCTCCTCATCCTTCTAATTCTCCCATAGGTACATCGATAGGGTCACATAGATGATCCAAGGGTGAGAGGGGTACTTTGGGAAATGTTGTTGTGATAGATGAGGTGTTGGCGGGTGAGCAGTTTGCAGGTGGTGATGTAGATTCCACACAGGTAGACACCACTTTTGATTTGGGTGCGGAGGATAGACATCATAAGGTGCATAGATCAGAGACCACTAGATAGTAGCTAGAGCAGCTAGCACAAGATACAAAGATGCTCGTAGCTGCAACAGAGCCTACTATTCCTCTCACTTCATCAGAGATGATTAGACAGCTCAGAGCTTAGGTTAGGGACCTAAAGGTACAGAGTGCCAGATGGGAGGAGAGGTTTTAGGAGGTAGACAGGCAGCGCACTAAGCTTCATGCAGAGCTTCACTCAGAGGTTTGGAGACTACAGACAAAGGTGACCCATCAGACCTCACGGGCCTCCTATTATGTGTCTGCATACTATGCTATTGTTCCTATTGAGAAGAGAGTACCTACATACTCTGAGTACATGGCAGCCTCAAAGGGAGCTAGGGCACCGAGGGTAGAGGTCATACCAGATGCACCACCACCTCCTCCACCAGATATCGAGGAGCATGCTGAGAGTTGATTCCTATGGTCATATTTTGATATATTCTATTCTTTTTTTATCATTGATATACTATTTTGATTCTGATAGCTTTCTGGAGCTCATTCTTTTGTACATTGTGCCAGCAGTGCACCCCTGACACATTTCAAGATTTTTGATATATATGAGATCAATATTTTGATTGTGACATCATTTGTACTTGTCATGATGTGGATTTATGATGGTATCATGCTATGCTTATGCTATGATTAGTGTAGAATGTATGTATGGATCGATGCAATGCAATGATTTCTTTCATATGTATGGATGTTATGCAAATGTAATTGATGATGAAAAGATGTATGTATGATTTTATGCGTATGCAATGAATATAATGTAATGTAACAAATGATAATGATATAAGATGTAAATGCAGTGATACACATGATATGTTTGTGCAGGTTGATGAAGACAAGTACTCAATCTTATGTCAAAAGGATGTTTAACCTCGAAGGGTTACTGCTCGCACTTTGATGAAGAGACCTTTGAGTGAGACTCAGCTCGTGTTAGATGTGAAGAATTGTTTATGCTTTGAAGTGTTTCCAAATAGTTGTGAGATATGCAAACATGAAAAATGCAAAGAGACATGCAAAATGAAATGCAACCTAAGACCTAGGACCTAGTCACTGATCATATGTCAATTTGTTATCATCATTGAACTTTTAGGTAACCGGATAAATCAATACAATGCCCACTAGCTAAAATAAAACCATAGACATATGAATATTGATTTGTATGCGCAAGAATCAATACAACACCCACTGGTCAACAACCATGGATATATGAATATTGATTTTGTTTTCAAAATGTCAGATTAGATATAAGCACCAAGGCACAAACGCCAGGATGACCTAAATATCTTGTCCATTTTGATATAAAAATTTGTATAAGCATCAAAATATAAATGTCATGATGACCTGAATATGCCTTGCATGCAAACACATCAAACAGTCAAGAGATCATTCTAAATCTCATGTGAATTACCCATAGTGACCCTTTATCATTCACATCCTTAGGTAAGATCGCATTCACAATAGGAGAAAGAACTCACTCAAAAAGATAATAGTTAGATCAAACTTCCTTGAATCATCTGGGTATCAATGGTCAAGGTACGCATGGCCATCCAATTCAAGATAGAGGCTCTTACAGTCAGACACCATTTCAATCCAGAATTTCCAAAGACGTTAGATTTTCACATACAAGCAAAAAATAAAGAAAAGATTATGCCCCCAATCATCACTCTCTAAATCCTATAAAGGACATCATTGAAGAGCTCGAAGGGACACAATGTGAAAAAATCTCAATGTGAATTAGTAAGCATACAAGGAGATAAAAGCATGTAAAAAAGCATAGATCATTTTCAGTTTGATGTTTGATGTTGATTGTGTTGTTGTAGATGCAAAATCCTTTCTGGAGACAAGACCGACTAACTAACTCACATGAAGCTTCAAAGGATTCTGACTAGATATGATATGTCTCAGATACATGGGAGACCATAGGATATGACATTGATTTCCCCCAAGTGTTAAGCATTGATAGGATACAGACGCTTGAGCTGATTGGTGTACAAACTGACTTATTGAAAACTGGAAATGCAGAAACAAACCGGGAGATATGTACAAACTAAAGCAAAATTGAAAGCTGGGAAAGACCAAGATTGCACTAATAGATGGAGCATTTTGAAAAAAGTGGCGCCCATTTGCCAGGTTTTCACCATCTTGGCAGAGATTCTATTTTTGCTACCAAGGCACCTGTTTCCAGGTTTTCACCAAGGCACTTTTTTTTCTTTTTCAGTTTTTTTGTATTTTTCATTTTTTCAATTTTTTTGTACTTTTGATATTTTTTGATTTTTTGTGAATCATCAAGGCACCTATTGCTAGGTTTTCACCAAGATGTTCATTTTTTTAGGACATTTTCCAATTTTAAAGATATTTTTCAAGACATTTTACCATAGACTAAATGCCTTAGGCGTATAATTTCTTCAGATGGAGAACGTTGATTGGTTCTTGGAGCTATTCTCCTTCAGTCATTGAGAGTTGATAGGCACCAGAGCCAAAAGTAGCAGTGATGCCAAAGGGACCCAGCCAGTTGGGTTCGAACTTCCCCTTGCGTTCTTGATGGGATTGATTTTTAGGATTTTCTCTCAAGACTAGATCGCCAACCTAAAATTTTTTGTGTTTGAATTTCTTGTTGTAGCCTCTAGACATTCTCTTTTGATATACTCTGAGATGATCATATGCTACTTTTCTGTGCTCATCTAGTAGTTCAAGTTCTTGCAACCTAGACACTCTATAGTCATCATCAGTTACTAGACTATGCATTCTAATTCTTAGGGATGGGATTTCAACCTCAATAGGTAGTACCGCTTCAGACCCATAAACTAAAGTGAAAGGTGTAGCCCCTGTAGGTGTTTTGATACTTGTTCTATAGGCCCATAGAGCTGGATTAATCATGAGATGCCAGTCTCTGCTAGTTTTTTTACTATTCTGTGCAAGATCTTTAATAGATTTTTGTTAGAAGCATCTGCTTGGCCATTCCCTTGTGGATAGTAGATAGAAGATCAATGTTGGGTGATCTTGAATTTGGCACATAGATCATTTAGGTCTTTATTCCTGAATTGCCCACCATTATCTGTGATTGTGGAATGAGGTATCCCATATCTACATATGATATAGTTGAAGATGAACATTGATATCTGCTTTCCAGTTGCTTGTGTCAAAGGGACCGCTTCTACCCATTTTGTAAAATAATCTGTGGTATGATTATATGGGTATGTCCATTAGAAGAATGAGGATGAATCATCCCAATAAGATCAAATGCCCATTGATGGAAAGGCCATTGTGTTGTAAAGGGGATTAGATCCCTCCTTGGAGCATGAATTAAGTTGTCATGCACTTGGCACTTTTGACAATTCTTAGCAAATTTGATAGCCTCTTTCTCTATTTCAGGCCAATAGTACCTAGCCCTAATAAGTTTTTGAGCTAGTGTTAAACCATTCGAGTGTGACCCACAAATACCATCATGGACTTCCTCTAATGCATGTTGAGACTCTTCCCATTCTAAACATCTAAGTAGCATACCATCTAGATCTCATTTGTATAGATCGTGACCAATGATGACATATTGGGAGGCATTACGGATAAGGTATCTCTTTTCATGGCGATTGAAGGTATTGGGAATGATTTGGTCTTGGAGATAGGAAAGAGGTTTTTGTATCTAGATGAATCATGACCAACAACAATGTAGATCATGTGGGTTTCAAGGGAGTCATATGCAGGATAAGATAGTGCTTCCACCAGGAACTTGTAGCATAGCTCATGTTCAAGATGCTGTAATAAAGTAGATAGTGTTTCCATTGCATGGGCAGCCTTGTTCTCCATTCTACGAATGTGCTCAAATGTGATAGATATGAAATATTTCTTAAGATCATCTACCATTCTCTTGTCAGGAATGATATTTTCATCTTTAGTTTGGTACACATCATTGACTTGATGAATAACAAGTTGAGAGTCTCCATGAATGTGTAGCTCTATTACTCTCCATTCAATTGCTAGTTTCATACCATTCAAGAGGGCTTCATATTCTGTAATATTGTTTGTGTAGGGGAACTTTAGTCTGAATGCTTTTGGGATGGAGTATCCTTGAGGAGTTATGAACAATATGCCTGCTCCAGATCCATTCTGTGTATAGGAGCCATCAAAGAACAATTTCCATTCTCTAGAAGATAGGTGCATAATAGAGGAGTTTGGAAATTCCATTTTCATTGGTGTGTCATCAAACATGGGTGCATCTGCTAGTTGATTAGCAATAACTTGACCTTTTATAGCTTTTCTTTAAACATATTCAATGTCAAATTTTCTTAGAAGCATGACCCATTTAGCCAGTCTACCTGTGAGGGCAACCTTGCTTAGTAGGTATTTTAGTGGATCAATTTTTGCTACCAGATGCATGGTATGAGCTAACATATAGTGTCTTAATTTCTGTGATACAAAGATCACAGTGAGACAAGCTTTCTCAATCATAGAATAGTTCTTTTCATATGCCAACAATGTTCTGCTTATATAATAAATGACTCTTTCCTTTTTCTCTTCATCATGTTGCGCTAGCAATGCCCCCAGTGATGTGGGTGCTGCGGAGACATATAAGATCAATGGCTTCCCATGAATAGGAGGCATCAAGATAGGTAGATTTGATAGATACTTCTTGATATGGTTAAATTTGTTCTCACATTCTTCATTCTATGCAAAGGTCACACCTTTATGTAATGTTTTTGTAAAAGGCTGTGATATGTCCGCTAGCTGTGATATGAATCTTCTGATAGATTGAACTCTTTCTTGCAACATCTTCATTTTATTGATATTCATGGGAGGTTGCATCTCTATTTGATGAAGGGTACTCCCCTTAATACAACAAACACATAACAGATATAGAGAAACAACAACAATATGCAAGAACAAAAAATTGGCTTCTTATTATCTCCACAAATGTGGAATTACAAACTTTCAGAATTACAATATGCAAAGCCACATGGGCATTCCCTTACAATATTCTGTAGGAAAAAGCCTCGAACTATTACCCAGATTTACTACCCAGAACTATTCTAAACTGCCTAAGACAATAATATAGCCTTCCTTATATAGGCAATTTTCCACCGCCTGGGAAGGTTCTAGAATTTTAGCCAATAAGGCCGACCAAACTTAGAATTATTTTATTTTACATTTTATCACATCATAGTCGGCTCAAGATAACCTTTGAAACCCAATCAAAAATTTTGAATAAAATTATTTTCTGCCATTTTAGGTGGCCCAACTTCCGAAGACCATAAGTCATCACCAGTTGACCCGATCGGCTATTATAACCCCATTTCGGAAACACCACGAAGCGCTCTATAGCCTTGATACGCACAAGCACTCATCACCCAAATTTTTGACCTCATCCTGGGCCTCTAAAGATTTCAAAACTGAGTTCAAAGTTTCTTTACCCTGCTGCCAATACCAAAAATCTTCAATATCTTCCAATATACACTTGATCTGGCAATGAAATTTTATTGGCAGACTTATATGACCAAAATGAACCTCCAAGAAATAAATCAGATCATTCTGAGCACATATGAAAATTACCAAAAATAGTAACTTTCCATAAATAGCAGCTCTACACAAAATAGCCCTTATTGAAATATAAAAATAGAAATATTTTTTTGGGTGATGCAAGATTGCTCTTACACCCAGGATGCTCCTGCATCAGACACCCAGGGTAATTTGAGAAGTGACCCTGTCACAACTCAGGTGTGCAGAGGAAAACCAAGATAGCTAACCTCCTCCTTTGTCAGCCATGATGAATCTTCAACAGGTCATCCTTTCCACTTGACCAGATATTCTTCATATGTCTTGTTCCTTGTGCTTCTGCCAACACGACTGTCCAGTATATCTTCGATCTCCTTAGTGTCTGAACTACTTGCTGGAATACTCCACTGTGCTGCTGTGATCTCATCTTCAAAACCTCCTTCATGATACTCTATCAGATCTGAAATGTTAAACACTGGTGAAATATTTAGCTCAGTAGGCAATTCTACCTCATATGCGTTTCCTAAATCATGTTTCTTCAGTATCCTACATGGTCCAAACTTCTTCATTTTTAGCTTGTTATATGTACCAACCAGAAATCGCTCCTTCAGCAAATGAACCATGACTTCATCTCCAACCTAAAATTCCTTATGCCTCCTTTTCTCATCTACCTTAGCCTTATACTACGTATTCATCTTGTTAATATGCTTCCTCACCTCCTCATGGATGTTCTTCAAGTGTTCTACAAAATCCTTAGCTTCAGCACTACTTATTTCTCGTTTATCTATCTTTCTCAATTCAGATGCATTTCTTGGACTACTTCCATATATAATCTAGAATGGTGATTTACCAGTGCTCCTATTGAAAGAATTATTGTATGCAAATTCTGCCTATGGTAAAATCAAATCCTATCCTGTTGGCTTATCTGCAACCAAACATCTCAGTAAATTTCCCAAACTCCTATTCACCACCTCTGTCTATCCATCAGTCTGTGGATGATGTGATGAACCAAAATTTAAATCTGTCTTCAACTTCTTCCACAATGTCCACCAGAAATATCCAACAAACTTAGTGTCCTGATCTGAAACTATGGTCTTTGGCAAACTATGTAGTCTCACCACTTCTCTGAAAAACAATTCTGCTACATGAATAGCATCATTAGTCTTCTTGCAGGGAATGAAATGTCCCATCTTTGAAAATCTATCAACCACCACAAAAATTGAATCATGTCCCCGCTGAGTCCTCGGTAAACCAAGAACAAAGTCCATGCTGATATCCTCCCAAGGCTTCTTTGGTACGGGTAATGGATGATACAACCCTATATTCTGCTTCACTCCTTTTTCCATCTGACATACTCTGCAACTCTGTACAAACTTCTTCACATCTTGCTGCAACTGTGGCCAATAATAATTCTCACTAACTAAACCAAGGGTTTTATCATGACCAAAATGTCCAGCCAATCCTCCGCTATGCTTCTCCTTGATGAGATTCTAACTCATAGAACTTTGTGGAATGCACAACTGACTCCCTCTGAATAGCATATCATCCTGGATGATGAAATCCAACCATTTTGTCCTGTCTAGAGTAACAGGTTCTGTACAAGCTTTCCAAGCTTCACCAAAATCAGGATCCTTTGGATATAAATTCTTGAGTTCCTTAAACCCAACCACCTCAATCTGTATTTCTGTCAGCAATAGTTGCCTTCTGCTAAGAACATCTGCAACCCTGTTAGACTTTCCACTCTTGTGTTTCAAAACAAATGTATAACTCTGCAAAAACTCAACCCATTTCAAATGCCTTTGATTCAATTTTTCTTGACTATTCAAATATTGCAAAGCTTGATGATCAGTATACAGAACAAACTCCTTAGGAAGTAGATAATGTCTCCACTTCTTTAATGCATGAACTATAGCATAAAATTCTTGATTATAAATAGAATATTTCCTCTTGGAATCATTTAACTTCTGACTGAAATAAGCAACAGGTTTACCTTCTTGGCTCATAACAGCTCCTATTGCAGTACCACTAGCATCACAATCTACTTGAAACACCTTATTAAAATATAGAAGTGCTAAAACATGTTGTTCTGTAACTTTTTGTTTCAACAATTGAAAACTCTTTTCTGCCCCATTAGTCCACTAAAACTCTTTTCTATCCCCTCTCATTATTTCAGTCAAGGGTCCACAAATACTGCTAAATTTTTTGATAAACTTTCTGTAAAAGCTAGCCAAACCATGAAAAGATCTTACCTCAGTAGCACTTCTTGGAGTAGGCCATTGAAAGATAGCATGTACCTTCTCTGGGTCCATTTTTAGACCTTCTGCTGAAACTACAAATTCTAAATACACTAACTCTTTCTTCACAAAACTGCACTTCTTCAAATTAATCAAATATTTTTCATCTCTCAACTTCTCAAACACCATATGAATATGCATCATATGTTCTTCCAATATTTTGCTAAAAATCAAAATATTATCTAGGTAAACAATGACAAACTTACTTAGAAATTCTTTTAGAACCTCGTTCATGAGCCGCATGAAAGTGCTCGGTGCATTGGTTAGCCCAAAAGGCATGACTAACCACTCATATAGTCCTTCCTTTGTCTTGAAGGCAGTCTTCCATTCATCTCCTTCTTTGATTTGAATCTGATGATATCCACTCTTCAGATCTATCTTTGAGAAATACATAGCTCCACTCAAACAGTCCATAATATGATCCATTCATGGTAATGGAAACTTGTACTTGATTGTGATCTTATTTATTTCCCTAGAATCTATACACATCCTCCATTCTCCATTCTTCTTTGGTGCTAATACCACTGGTACAACACAGGGACTCAGACTCTCACGGATCAATCCTATGTGTAACAGTTCATGTACTTGTCTTTTCAACTCCTCACTTTCTGCAGGTGTCATTCTGTGTGCTACCTTATTCGGCAAAATCGCTCCTAGGATCAAGTCCATCTGATGACTGATCTTCCTGACTGGTGGTAATCCATCAGGCATGTTATCAGATACAATATCTTGAAACTCATTCAATAAATCTGCAACTTCTACAGGAACATCTTCTACTTCCTCTTTACCAGCTTTTGGAATTAAAGCAAAACATACATGCTCATGCCTTATACCATCTAAGAAATTTCTTCCATCAACAAAAGTTATCCTTGCATTACCACATACCTTTTCTTCAATCTCCTTCAATGGTTTTAGTTTATGTCGCACTCCATCCTTTGTCAGGAAATAAGTATTCACACGACCATCATGTATAGCACATCTGTCAAACTGTCATGGTCTACCCAACAACATATGACATGCATCCATAGATATGATATCACACAATACCTCATCTTGGTATCTACCAATCTTGAACTTCACCAGGCATTGTTCATTGACCATGACCCTGTGGTCATCCTATACCCAAGCAATCCGATATGGATGTGGGTGTTTCTGTCTCTTGAGCTTCAACTTTGTCACCATCTCTTCTGACACCAAATTGTCAGTGCTTCCACTATCGATAATCACATCACAACATTTACCCCCACACTTGCATCTAGTGCGAAACAGGCTCCTCCTTTGTTTAGGTTCATTCTCACCACTCAACAAGACTCTTCTGTTAATCAACGTTTCTCTTCTTTCAACATCTTCAGAATTTGATGATCTGGCATCTTCATCTACATGTGCAACTCTGGCCTAGCCTTCATTTCTCCTGTCTATTCTACCTTGGTGCTGAGGACATTCAAATGCCCTATGACCTTCTTCTCCACAGTGAAAACATGTTCTATGGAAGCCACCTCTTTTAGATCCTTGTCTTCTTCCTTTTCCTCTCTGATCTCTATTATTCTGATCCTGGAAGCGATTAGAATTATTTCCTCATTGATTTTGACTGCTACTGGCCTCATCATTCTTTTTTGGATCTTCATTTCGGCGACCATATGACCGTCCACCAGATCGTCCACCACGACCTCTTCCATTTTGTCTGCTCTCAAACTTCTTGTTTAGTTTTTCCTCTACTTTAGGGCAAACTGGTATGCCTCTTCAATACTGTTCATTCAAACCAGATTTAGCTCCTCCTGAATGCTTGGCCTTAACCCATTAACGTATTGGGCAACTTTCTCCTTATCAGCTTCTGCATGGCTTGTTCTGATGAGAAGTCAATAGAACTCCTCTGTATACTCTTGAACAGATCTTCCTGCTTGCTTCAAACTTTGCATTTTCTTTAGTAGGTCAAGCTTATAATCAACAGGAATGAACTGTCACTTCAATTTATCCACCATCCGATCCCATCTTGTGATTTTATCTTTCCCTCTTCTATTTCACTCCAATTGAATCTCTTGCCACCAAATCTTCGCATGACCTTTCAATCTGGCCTTCGCAAATTTGATCCTATCAGGATCCTCAACATCTTAATACTCAAAATATTCCACACATTCATTGATCCATTCGATCAATTCCTCTAGGTTAAGATTTCCAGCAAATGTAGGAACCTCAATCTTAGGTCTTTTCACAATCTTGGAAATCGCCCGAAAAAGTCTTTCTTCCTCTTAGTTCTCAACTTCGGCTTCTCCTTCTTGATATTCTTCTTCGGCTTCATTCTCGCTTTCATCTCTAACATTAAGATTCATTCCTCTATGAATCTCTTCTTGCAATGCTTGCACTTGTCTCTGCAGCTCTCTAACCTCAAGTGTCACAGCACCATCCCTTCTGCCACGTTCTCTTCGTGGAGGCATTTTCGCGATGCGCGCTGAAACCCTAACCATGATCCTCGTGCAAACTGCCTCACAATCGGTGATCTATTTACACACTCAAAAATTTTTCCTCTGATACCACTTGATGAAGGCTGCTCCCCTTAATACCACAAACACAAAACAGATATAGAGAAACAACAACAATATGCAAGAATAAAAAATTGGCTTCTTATTATCTCCACAAATGTGGAATTACAAACTTTCAGAATTACAATCTGCTAAGCCACATGGGTATTCCCTTACAATATTCTGTAGGACAAAGCCTCAAAATATTACCCAGATTTACTACCCAGAACTATTCTAAACTGCCTAAGACAATAATACAGCCTTCCTTATATAGGAAATTTTCCACCGCTTGGGAAGGTTCCAGAATTTTAGCCAATAAGGCCGACCAAACTTAGAATTATTTTATTTTACATTTTATTACATCATAGTCAGCTCAAGATAACCTTTGAAACCAGAACAGAAATTTTGAAGAAAATTATTTTCGGCCATTTCAGGTGGCCCAACTTCTGAAGACCATAAGTCATCACCAATTGACCCGATCGGCTATTATAACCCCATTTCAAAAATGCCACGAAGCACTCTACAGGCTTGACCGGTCCAAGCGCCCGTCACCCAAATTTTTGACATCATCTAGGGCCTCTAAAGCCTTGAAAACTGAGTTCAAAGTTTTTGTACCCTACTGCCAATACCGAAAATCTTCAATATCTTCCAATATACACTTGATCTGGCAATGAAACTTTACTCGCAGACTTATATGACCAAAATGAACCTCCAAAAAAGAAATTAGATCATTCTGAGCACATACAAAAATTACCAAAAATAGTAACTTTCCATAAATAGCAGCTCTACACAAACTAGCCCTTATTGAAATATAAAAATAGAAATATTTTTTTGGGTGATGCAAGATTGCTCTTACACCTAGGATGCTCCTGCATCAGACACCCAGGGTAATTTGAGAAGTGACCCTATCATGACTCAGGTGTGCAGAGGAAAACCAAGATGGCTAACCTCCTCCTTTGTCAGCCATGATGAATCTTCAACAGGTGGTCCTTTCCACTTGACCAGATATTCTTCATATGTCCTGTTCCTTGTGCTTCTGCCAACACGACTGTCTAGTATATTTTCGATCTCCTTATTGTCTGAACTACTTGCTGGAATACTCCACTGTGGTGCTGTGATCTCATCTTCAACACCTCCTTCATGATACTCTGTCAGATCTGAAATGTTAAACACTGGTGAAATATTTAGCTCAGTAGGCAATTCTACCTCATATGTGTTTCCTAAATCATGTTTCTTCAGTATCCTACATGGTCCAAACTTCTTCATTTTCAGCTTGTTATATGTACCAACCAGAAATCGCTCCTTCAGCAAATGAACCATGACTTCATCTCCAACCTAACATTCTTTATGCCTCATTTTCTCATCTGTCGTAGCCTTATACTGCGCATTCATCTTGTTAATATGCTTCCTCACCTCCTCATGGATGTTCTTCAAGTGTTCTACAAAATCCTCAGCTTCAGCACTACTTATTTCTCCTTTATCTATCTTTCTCAATTCAGATGCATTTCTTGGACTACTTCCATATTGAATCTAGAATGGTGATTTATCAGTGCTCCTATTGAAAGAATTATTGTTTGCAAATTATGCCTGTGGTAAAATCAAATCCTATCCTGTTGGCTTATCTGCAACCAAACATCTCAGTAAATTTCCCAAACTCCTATTCACCACCTCTGTCTATCCATCAGTCTGTGGACGTTGTGATGAACTAAACTTCAAATCTGTCTTCAACTTCTTCCATAATGTCCGCCAGAAATATCCAACAAACTTAGTGTCCCGATCTGAAACTATGGTCTTTGGCAAACTATGTAGTCTCACCACTTCTCTGAAAAACAATTCTGCTACATGAACAACATCATTAGTCTTCTTGTAGGGAATGAAATGTGCCATCTTTGAAAATTTGTCAACCACCACAAAAATTGAATCATGTCCCCGCTGAGTCCTCGGTAAACCAAGAACAAAGTCCATGCTGATATCCTCCCAAAGCTTCTTTGGTACAGGTAATGCTTGATACAACCCTGTATTCTACTTCACTCCTTTCACTATCTGACATACTCTGCAACTCTGTACAAACTTCTTCACATCTTGCTGCAACTGTGGCCAATAATAATTCTCACTAACCAAACCAAGGGTTTTATCATGACCAAAATATCCAGCCAATCCTCTGCTATGCTTCTCCTTGATGAGATTCTCCTTCATAAAACTTCATGGAATGCACAACTAACTCCCTCTGAATAGCATATCATCCTGGATGATGAAATCCAACCATTTTGTCCTATCTAGAGTAACAGATTCTGTACAAGCTATCCAAGCTTCACCAAAATCAGGATTCTCTGGATACAAATTCTTGAGTTCATTGAACCCAACCACCTCAATCTGCATTTCTGTCAGCAATAGTTGCCTTCTGCTAAGAGCATCTGCAACCCTGTTAGACTTTCCACTCCTATGTTTCAAAACAAATGTATAACTCTGCAAAAACTCAACCCATTTCAAATGCCTCTGATTCAATTTTCCTTGACTATTCAAATATTGCAAAGCTTGATGATCAGTAGACAAAACAAACTCCTTAGGAAGTAGATAATGTCTCCACTTCTTTAATGCCTGAACTATAGCATAAAATTCCTGATCATAAACAAAATATTTTCTCTTGGCATCATTTAACTTCTGACTGAAATAAGCAACAGGTTTACCTTCTTGGCTCATAACAGTTCCTATTGCAGTACCACTAGCATCACAATCTACTTGAAACACCTTATTAAAATTTGGAAGTGCTAAAACATGTTATTCTGTAACTTTTTGTTTCAACAATTGAAAACTCTTTTCTGCCCCATTAGTCCACTTAAACTCTTTTCTATCCCCTCTCATTGTTTTAGTCAAGGGTCCACAAATACTACTAAATTTTTTGATAAACTTTCTGTAAAAGCTAGCCAAACCATGAAAAGATCTTACCTCAGTAGCACTCCTTGGAATAGGCAATTCAAGGATAGCATGTACCTTCTCTAGGTCCATTTTTAGACCTTCTGTTGAAATTACAAATCCCAAATACACTAACTTTTTCTTCACAAAACTGTACTTCTTCAAATTAATCAACAATTTCTCATCTCTCAACTTCTCAAACACCATACGAATATGCATCATATGTTCCTCCAATGTTTTGCTAAAAATCAAAATATCATCTAGATAAACAATGACAAACTTACCCAGAAATTCTTTCAGAACCTCATTCATGAGCTGCATGAAAGTGCTCAGTGCATTGGTTAGCCCAAAAGGCATGACTAACCACTCATATAGTCCTTTCTTTGTCTTGAAGGCAATCTTCCATTCATCTCCTTCTCTGATCTGAATCTGATGATATCCACTCTTCAGATCTATCTTTGAGAAATACACAGCTCCATTCAAACAGTCCATAATATCATCGATTCGTGGCAATGGAAACCTGTACTTGATTGTGATCTTGTTTATTGCCCTAGAATCTGTACACATCCTCCATTCTCCATTCTTCTTTGGTGCTAATACCGCTGGTACAACACAGGGACTCAGACTCTCATGGATCAATCTTTTCTATAATAGTTCATGTACTTATCTTTTCAACTCCTCACTTTCTGCACGTGTCATTCTGTGTGCTGCCTTATTCGGAAAACTCACTCTTGGGTTCAAGTCCATCTGATTACTGATCTTCCTGACTGGTGGTAATCCATCAGACATGTTATCGGATACAATATCCTGAAACTCATTCAATAAATCTACAACTTCTACAAGAACATCTTCTACTTCCTCTTTACTAGCTTTTGGAATTAAAGAAAAACGTACATGCTCATGCCTCATACCATCTAGGAAATTTATTCCATCAAGAAAAGTTATCCTTGCATTACCACATACCTTTTCTTCAGTCTCCTTCAATGGTTTTAGTTTATGTCCCACTCCATCCTTTGTCAGGGAATAGGTATTCGCATGACCATCATGTACAAAAAATCTGTCAAACTGCCATGGTCTACCCAACAACATATGACATGCATCCATAGATATGATATCACACAATACCTCATCTTGGTATCCGCCAATCTTGAACTTCACCAGGCATTGTTCATTGACCATGACCCTGTGGTCATCCTGTACCTAAGCAATCTGATATGGATGTGGGTGTTTCTGTCTCTTAAGCTTCAACTTTGTCACCATCTCTTCTGACACCAAATTGTTAGTGCTTCCACTATCAATAATCACATCATAACATTTACCCTCACACTTGCATCTAATGTGAAATAGGCTCCTCCTTTGTTCAGGTTCATTCTCACCACTCAACAGGACTCTTCTGTTAATCAACGTTTCTCCTCTTTCAGCATCTTCAGAATTTGATGATCTGGCATCTTCATCTACATGTGCAACTCTGGTCTGGCCTTCATTTCTCCTGTCTGTTCTACCTTGGCGCTGAGGACATTCAAATGCCCTATAACCTTCTTCTCCATAGTGAAAACATGTTCCATGGAAGCCACCTATTTCAGATCCTTGTCCTCTTCCTCTTCCTCTCTGATCTCTATTATTCTGATCCTGGAAGCGATTGGAATTATTTCCTCACTGATTATGACTGCTACTAGCCTCATCCTTCTTTTTTGGATCTTCATTTTAGTCACCATATGACCGTCCACCAGATCGTCCACCGTGACCTCTTCCATTTTGTCTGCTCTCAAACTTCTTGTTCAGCTTTTCCTCTACTTTTAGGGCAAACTGGTATGCCTCTTCAATACTATTCATTCGAACTAGATTCAGTTCCTCCTGAATGCTTGGCCTTAACCCATTAAGGTATCGAGAAACTTTCTCCTTATCAGCTTTTGCATGGCCTGTTCTGATGAGAAGTCGATAGAACTCATCTGTATACTCCTGAACAGATCTTCTTGCTTGCTTCAAACTTTGCATTTTCTTTAGTAGGTCAAGCTCATAATCAACAGGATATCCACCATCTGATCCCATCTTGTGATTTTATCTTTCCCTCTTCTATTTCACTCCAATTGAATCTCTTGCCACCAAATCTTCGCATGACCCTTCAGTCTGGCCTTCACAAATTTGACCCTATCAGGATCCTCAACATCTTCATACTCAAAATATTCCGCACATTCATTGATCCAGTTGATCAATTCCTCTGGGTTAAGATTCCTAGAAAATGTAGGAACCTCAATCTTAGGTCTTTTCCCAATCTTGGAAATCACCCAAAAAAGTCTTTCTTCCTCTTGGTTCTCAACTTCGGCTTCTCCTTCTTGATATTCTTCTTCGGCTTCATCCTCACTTTCATCTCTGACATTAAGATTCATTCATCTGTGAATCTCTTCTTGCAATGCTTGTACTTGTCTCTGCAGCTCTCTAACCTCAGGTGTCACAGCACCAGCTCTTCTGCCACGTTCTTTTCGTGGAGGCATTTTCATGATGCACACTGAAACTCTAACCATGATCCTGGTGCAAACTGCCTCACAGTCGGTGATCTCTTTACACACTCAAAAATTTTTGCTCTGATACCACTTGATGAAGGGTGCTCCCTTTAATACCACAAACACATAACAGATATAGAGAAACAACAACAATATGCAAGAACAAAAAACTGGCTTCTTATTATCTCCACAAATGTGGAATTACAAACTTTCAGAATTACAATATGCAAAGCCACATGGGCATTTCCTTACAATATTCTATAGGACAAAGCCTCGACCTATTACCTAGATTTACTACTCAGAACTATTCTGAACTGCCTAAGACAATAATACAGCCTTCCTTATATAGGCAATTTTCCACCGCCTGGGAAGGTTCCAGAATTTGAGCCAATAAGGCCGACCAAACTTAGAATTATTTTATTTTACATTTTATTACATCATAGTCGGCTCAAGATAACCTTTGAAACTCGAATAGAAATTTTGAATAAAATTATTTTTTGCCATTTCAGGTGGCCCAACTTCCAAAGACCATAAGTCATCACCAGTTGACCCGATCCGCTATTATAATCCCATTTCAAAAATGTCACGAAGCGCTCTACAAGCTTGACTGGCACAAGCGCTCATCACCCAAATTTTCAACCTCATCCAGGGCATCTAAAGCCTTGAAAACTGAGTTCAAAGTTTCTATACCTTGCTGCCAATACCGAAAATCTTCAATATCTTCCAATATACACTTGATCTGGCAATGAAACTTTACTGGCAGACTTATATGACCAAAATGAACCTCCAAGAAAGAAATCAGATCATTCTAAGCACATACAAAAATTACCAAAAATAGTAACTTTCCATAAATAGCAGCTCTGCACAAAATAGCCCTTATTGAAATATAAAAACAAAAATATTTTTTTGGGTGATGCAAGATTGCTCTTACACCCAGGATGCTCCTGCATCAGACACCCAGGGTAATTTGAGAAGTGACCCTGTCACGACTCAAGTGTGCAGAGGAAAACCAAGATGGCTAACCTCCTCCTTTGTCAGCCATGATGAATCTTCAACAGGTGGTCCTTTCCACTTGACCAGATATTCTTCATATGTCATGTTCCTTGTGCTTCTGCCAACACGACTGTCCAGTATATCTTCGATCTCCTTAGTGTCTAAACTACTTGCTGGAATACTCCACTGTACTGCTGTGATCTCATCTTCAACACCTCCTTCATGATACTTTGTCAGATCTGAAATGTTAAACACTGGTGAAATATTTAGCTCAGTAGGAAATTCTACCTCATATGCATTTCTTGAATCATGTTTCTTCAGTGTCCTACATGGTCCAAACTTCTTCATTTTTAGCTTGTTATATGTACCAACTAGAAATCGCTCCTTCCGCAAATGAACCATGACTTCATCTCCAACCTAAAATTCCTTATGCCTCCTTTTCTCATCTTCCTTAGCCTTATACTGCACATTCATCTTGTTAATATGCTTCCTCACCTCCTCATGGATGTTCTTCAAGTGTTCTGCAAAATCCTCAGCTTCAGCACTACTTATTTCTCCTTTATCTATCTTTCTCAATTTAGATGCATTTCTTGGACTACTTCCATATACAATCTAGAATGGCAATTTACCAGTGCTCCTATTGAAAGAATTATTGTATGCAAATTCTACCTGTGGTAAAATCAAATCCCATCCTATTGGCTTATCTCCAACCAAACAGCTCAGTAAATTTCTCAAACTCCTATTCACCACCTCTGTCTGTCCATCAGTCTGTGGATGATGTGATGAACTGAACTTCAAATCTATCTTCAACTTCTTCCACAATGTCCGCCAGAAATATCCAACAAACTTAGTGTCCCGATCTGAAACTATGGTCTTTGGCAAACCATGTAGTCTCACCACTTCTCTGAAAAATAATTCTGCTACATGAACAACATCATTAATTTTCTTGCTGGGAATGAAATGTGCCATCTTTGAAAATCTGTCAACGACCATAAAAATTGAATCATGTCCCCGCTGAGTCCTCGGTAAACCAAGAACAAAGTCCATGTTGATATCCTCCCAAGGCTTATTTGGTACGGGTAATAGCTGATACAACCCTGTATTCTACTTCACTCCTTTCGCCATCTGACATACTCTGCAACTCTGTACAAACTTCACATCTTGCTGCAGCTGTGGCCAATAATAATTCTCACTACCCAAACCAAGGGTTTTATCATTACCAAAATATCTAGCCAATTCTCTTCTATGCTTCTCCTTGATGAGATTCTCCCTCATAGAACTTCCTGGAATGCACAACTGACTCCCTCTGAATAGCATATCATCCTGGATGATGAAATCCAACCATTTTGTCCTGTCTAGAGTAACAAGTTCTGTACAAGCTTTCCAAGCTTCACCAAAATCAAGATCCTCTGGATACAAATTCTTGAGTTCCTTGAACCCAACCACCTCAATCTGCATTTCTGTCAGCAATAGTTGCCTTCTGCTAAGAGCATCTGCAACCCTGTTAGACTTTCCACTCCTGTGTTTCAAAACAAATGTATAACTCTGCAAAAACTCAACCCATTTCAAATGCCTTTGATTCAATTTTCCTTGACTATTCAAATATTGCAAAGCTTGATGATCAGTATACAAAATAAACTCCTTAGGAAGTAGATAATGTCTCCACTTCTTTAATGCCTGAACTATAGCATAAAATTTTTGATCATAAACAGAATATTTCCTCTTGGCATCATTTAACTTCTGACTGAAATAAGCAACAGGTTTACCTTCTTGGCTCATAACAGCTCCTATTGCAGTACCACTAGCATCATAATCTACTTGAAACACCTTATTAAAATCTGAAAGTGCTAAAACAGGTTATTCTGTAACTTTTTGTTTCAACAATTGAAAACTCTTTTTTGCCCCATTAGTCCACTTAAACTCTTTTCTATCCCCTCTCATTGTTTTAGTCAAGCGTCCACAAATACTGCTAAAATTTTTGATAAAATTTTTGTAAAAGCTAGCCAAACCATGAAAAGATCTTACCTCAGTAGCACTCCTTGGAGTAGGCCATTCAAGGATAGCATGTACCTTCTTTGGGTCCATTTTTAGACCTTCTGTTGAAATTACAAATCTCAAATACACTAACTCTTTATTCAAAAAACTGCACTTCTTTAAATTAATCAACAATTTCTCATCTCTCAACTTCTCAAACACCATACGAATATGCATCATATGTTCCTCCAATATTTTTCTAAAAATCAAAATATGATCTAGGTAAACAATGACAAACTTACCCAAAAAAATTTTCAGAACCTCATTCATGAGCCGCATGAAAGTGCTCGGTGCATTGGTTAGCCCAAAAGGCATGACTAACCACTCATATAGTCCTTTCTTTGTCTTGGAGGCAGTCTTCCATTCATCTCCTTCTCTGATCTGAATCTGATGATATCCACTCTTCAGATCTATCTTTGAGAAATACACAGCTCCACTCAAACAGTCCATAATATCATCCATTCATGGCAATGGAAACCTGTACTTGATTGTGATCTTGTTTATTACCCTAAAATTTGTACACATCCTCCATTCTCTATTCTTCTTTGGTGCTAATACCACTGGTACAGCACAAGGACTCAGACTCTCATGGATCAATCCTTTCTGTAACATTTCATGTACTTGTCTGTTCAACTCCTCACTTTCTGCAGGTGTCATTTTGTGTGCTGCCTTATTCGGAAAACTCACTCCTGGGATCAAGTTCATCTAATGATTGATTTTCCTAACTAGTGGTAATCCATCAGGCACGTTATCGGATACAATATCTTAAAACTCATTCAATAAATCTGTAACTTCTACAAGAACATCTTCTACTTCCTCTTTACTAGCTTTTGGAATTAAATCAAAACATACATGCTCATGCCTCATACCATCTAGGAAATTTATTCCATCAACAAAAGTTATCCTTGCATTACCACATACCTTTTTTTCAGTCTCCTTCAATGGTTTTAGTTTATGTCGAACTCCATCCTTTGTCAAGGAATAGGTATTTGCACAACCATCATGTACAGCACATCTGTCAAACTGCCATGGTCTACCCAACAACATATGACATGTATCCATAGATATGATATCACACAATACCTCATCTTGGTATCTACCAATCTTGAACTTCACCAGGCATTGTTCATTGACCATGACCCTGTGGTCATCCTGTACCCAGGCAATCCGATATGAATGTGGGTGTTTCTGTCTCTTGACCTTCAACTTTGTCACCATCTCTTCTGACACCAAATTGTCAGTGCTTCCACTATCGATAATCACATCACAATATTTACCCTCACACTTGCATCTAGTGTGAAATAGGCTCCTCCTTTGTTCAGGTTCATTCTCACCACTCAACAGGACTCTTCTGTTAATCAACATTTCTCCTCTTTCAGCATCTTCAGAATTTGATGATCTGGCATCTTCATCTACATGTGCAACTCTGGTCTGGCCTTCATTTCTCCTGTCTATTCTACCTTGGCACTGAGGACATTCAAATGCCCTATGACCTTCTTCTCCACAGTGAAAACATGTTTCATGGAAGCCACCTCTTCCAGATCCTTGTCCTCTTCCTCTTCCTCTCTGATCTCTATTATTCTAATCTTGGAAGTGATTGGAATTATTTCCTCGTTGATTTTGACTGCTACTGGCGTCATCCTTCTTTTTTGGATCTTCATTTCGGCCACCATATGACTGTCCACCAGATCATCCACTCTGACCTCTTCCATTTTGTCTACTCTCAAACTTCTTGTTCAGCTTTTCCTCTACTTTTAGGGCAAACTGGTATGCCTCTTCAATACTGTTCGTTCGAACCAGATTCAGCTCCTCCTGAATGCTTGGCGTTAACCCATTAAGCTATCGGGAAACTTTCTCCTTATCATCTTCTTTATGGCCTATCCTAATGAGAATTTGATAGAACTCCTCTGTATACTCCTGAATAGATCTTCCTGCTTGCTTCAAACTTTCCATTTTCTTTAGTAGGTCAAGCTCATAATCAACAGGAATGAACTGTCACTTCAATTTATCCACCATCTGATCCCATCTTGTGATTTTATCTTTCCCTCTTCTATTTCACTCCAATTGAATCTCTTGCCACCAAATCTTCGCATGACCCTTCAGTCTGGCCTTCGCAAATTTGACCCTATCAGGATCCTCAACATCTTCATACTCAAAATATTTTGCACATTCATTGATCTAGTCGATCAATTTCTCTAGGTTAAGATTTCCAAAAAATGTAGGAACCTCAATCTTAGGTCTTTTCCCAATCTTGGAAATCGCCCAAAAAAGTCTTTCTTCCTCCTAGTTCTCAACTTCGGCTTCTCCTTCTTGATATTCTTCTTTGGCTTCATCCTCGCTTTCATCTCTGACATTAAGATTCATTCCTCTGCGAATCTCTTCTTGCAATTCTCGCACTTGTCTCTACAGCTCTCTAATCTCAGGTGTCACAGCACCAGCTCTTCCACCACATTCTCTTCATGGAGGCATTTTCACGATGTGCGCTGAAACCCTAACCCTGATCCTGGTGCAAACTACCTCACAGTCGGCGATCTGTTTACACACTCAAAAATTTCTGCTCTAATACCACTTGATGAAGGGTGCTCTCTTTAATACCACAAACACATAATAGATATAGAGAAATAACAACAATATGCAAGAACATAAAATTGGCTTCTTATTATCTCCACAAATGTGGAATTACAAACTTTCAGAATTACAATATACAAAGCCACATGGGCATTCCCTTACAATATTCTATAGGACAAAGCCTCGAACTATTACCCAGATTTACTACCCAGAACTATTCTGAACTGCCTAAGACAATAATACAGCCTTCTTTATATAGGCAATTTTCCACCGCTTGGGAAGGTTTCAGAATTTTAGCCAATAAGGCCGACCAAACTTAGAATTATTTTATTTTACATTTTATTACATCATAGTCAGCTCAAGATAACTTTTGAAACCCGAATATAAATTTTGAAGAAAATTATTTTCTACCATTTCAGGTGGCCCAACTTTCGAAGACCATAAGTCATCACCAGTTGACCCGATCGGCTATTATAACCCCATTTCGAAAACACCACGAAGTGCTCTACAGGCTTGATCAGCATAAATGCCCATCACCCAAATTTTCAGCATTATTCAGGGCCTCTAAAGTCTTCAAAACTGAATTCAAATTTTTTGTACCTTGTTGCCAATACCGAAAATCTTCAATATCTTCCAATATACACTTGATCTGGCAATGAAACTTTACTGGCAGACTTATATGACCAAAATGAACCTCCAAGAAAGAAATCAGATCATTCTGAGCACATACGAAAATTACCAAAAATAATAACTTTCCATAAATAGTAGCTCTGCACAAAATAGCCCTTATTGAAATATAAAAATAGAAATATTTTTTTGGGTGATGCAAGATTGCTCTTACACCCAGGATGCTCCTGCGTCACTATTATAGCCTTAACTTTAGCTGGATCAACTTCAATGCCCTTCTTTGAAACTATGTATCCTAAGAGCTTTCTAGAAGTGACACCAAAAGAACATTTTTTAAGATTTAGTCGGAGACTAAACTTTTCCATTCTGTCTAGGATCATGCTCAAGTCCTTTAGATGTTCATTTTTTATCATAGATTTTGCTAAATTATCATCAACATAATCTTCCATAGTTCGATGCATCATGTTGTGAAAAATAGATGTCATTGCTCTTTGATATGTAGCTCCAACATTTTTAAGCCCAAATGGCATGACATTCCAACAGAAGGTGCCCCATGCACATGTGAAAGTAGTTTTCTCTTGGTCCTCTAGAGAAATTTTTATTTGGTTATATCCAGAGAAACCATCCATTAAGTAATACATCTCAAAATCCATAGTCATGTCCACTATCATATCAATGTTAGGTAGTGGAAAATCATCCTTAGGGCATACTCTATTCACATCTCAAAAGTTTGTGCACACTCTGATTGAGCCATCTGGTTTAGAAATAGGTACAATATTAGAGATCCACTCTGTATAGTTAATAACTTGGATGAATCTGGCATTTAGGAGCTTCTCTAATTCAGCTTTTACCAAGAGTGCAACATGAGGATGCATCTTTCACAATTTTTTCTTGACAGGTTTGACATTTGGAGCAATAGATAAATGATGCATTATAAGATTGGGATCCAATCCTGGCATGTCTGAATATTTCCATGCAAAGTTGAGCTTCTTCTTTGTTAGGAATGTTGTAAATTTTTTCTTCTTTTCTTCTGATAATGATTGTGCTACATGTACCAATTGTGGTTCCTCTGTTGTACCCAAATTGATGGATTGAGTGGGCTCAATTAGAACTGGAGATCTATCATGTAAATGACTCAGAAGGACATCAAATATCTCATCCTTAGGCACCTCAGAGAGGTTTTCACCTTTGGATATGTCTTTTATTTTTACTTTTGTAGGTTCTGAGACTGCCACAAAGTGGTTTTCACCCTCAGAACTCTTTTTCTTTTTCTTTTTACTCTTGTTTTTCTGACTAAGATATTTGATGTCTGAATCGGTCATGCTGATGCTTGGTTCATTGATGGAAGTACTCATAGGCTCAACTACATTGAGGTAGAAAGAAAGGGCATATTCATTCAGGAAGGTATAAATACCATGGCTCAGATTTGTGGAGGTTTGATCAATAAGTTCTGGATATTTGATAGTCAAAGTAGGGAAAGATTGGGAGATAGTGTTTACGGATATGGATCTGTCATCATTGGTCCTAACCTGACACTTGAGTTCAAAGGTGATACTACAACTTAAGACATCCAATTCATGAATAGGCTCAATGTCATCGTGGGAGTCCAATTTAGCCATAGGTGGATCAGACTCGATAGGTTCATCGTTTCACTCTAGACTTACGTTGGTTTGAGGTGCATATTGGTGAATAACATCAACATGTTTCTCTATGATAAGCTCATCTTCATCTGGTTCTAGAATGGCTCCCCATTCATAGTCATTTGATTCAGCTTCTGATTCAGGATCTCTAGGAAATCTTAGAACATGAGTAAAGTCAGGGTGAATACCCCAAGAAGGGTTACCCTCAGATTCTGATTTGTATTCATACTCATGAGAATCTATCTTAGAATCACTACCACTTCCCTCTTCTTGAT
Source organism: Chamaecyparis obtusa (assembly GCA_027943335.1). Lineage (NCBI taxonomy): Eukaryota > Viridiplantae > Streptophyta > Pinopsida > Cupressales > Cupressaceae > Chamaecyparis > Chamaecyparis obtusa. Next base: position 203,537 of record BSBK01002411.1, read on the forward strand.
TGTTTTCAAGATTAGCTGGTTCTTGTGTTGCAACTATCTCTTTATTGATAGTAGGTTCTTGTGTTTCTACTACATTAATTCTTTTGATAGGATCATCTTTATCATCAAGAAGGTCTTTGATCTCTTTAGGCAATTTTTCATAGGAGATGAGTTCTAAACTATCTGAATCACTATCAAATGGTTTTGTTTCTTCTTTCTTAAGAAGAGGTTCCCCTGGTGCGGTTTGCTCTATGACATGAGAGAAATTACCTTTGAGGTGATAAGGTTTCTTCTTAAAGCCTAAGCCAACTTTGTTTTTATTTTCTCTACCAGTATGTGGGAGAGGTACCTCAAGACCTTTTCCTCTGATTCCTAGAGGTCCTTTACCTGAATATCCCATCTTAGCTATTAATTTATCTCCTGGACCATATGACTTGGAAGGGAGTTTGGAGACTGCAGAGTCAACAGTTTGAACAACTTGAGATTCAGGTTCATCTTTGTACAACCATGATAGCATAGCCTCATCCTCTTAAAATTCTTTCTTGGATACTTGTTCTACTACAAAATTCTTTTTATATGCTTCAAGAGGTTCTTTAGAGTTTGGTTTGGATTGTTTCAAAGATTTCCCATAAGACTTAGGTGAGATAGGGAGAGATGTCAAAGATAAGACTGGCTTGATAGTATATTCTCCCATACCATTTTCTTTGATATTAACCTCTTTTGCAAGATCTTCCATTTTAGATGTAGATGCTTCTTTAGTTGGTTCAATGAAAGATTCTCTATTATTAGGCACAAGCTTATCTACACTTTCCTTCAAGGTTTTGCAAGTTGTATTTAGAACTATGGGGATAGTAACCTCTACTCCTTCATAAGGAAACTTAAAACATTGATGGTATGTAGAAGGAATAGCTTGCATTTCATGTATCCATGGTCTCCCTAGAAGGACATTGTAGGCCAAAGGTAGATCAAGCACTTGACAGATGGTATGTTTGATAACTAGACCCACTCTGATAGGTAAGACAATGGTGCCTTTAGAAGATCTTTCTTGTTCATCATAGGCCTTGATAGTTATTTTCTTTCTAGGATCAATAGCCAATTTTGAAAATCCCAATTGTGTGATCAAGCTGTAAGAACAAATGTTTAGGCCAGCACCCCCATCTATCAACACATGTTTGACTCTATAGTTTTGGATCAAGACTTCTATATGAAAAGGCTGATTATGTGGGTGACTCAAGGAGTTTTCATCTTCCTCTAAAAAGGAGATATATTGCAGAGATGTAAGATGTCCAACCATAGTCTGGAACCTATCTAAATCAAGGTCATCAGGAACATTGGAATCGAGCAAAGCTTTATCGAGAATGGCTTTATGAGCTAGAGACATTTGAAGCAACTCAAACATGGAGATTTTTGCATTAGTGTGTTGGAGTTGTTGAACAATGCTATAAGATGTAGGCCTTGTATCCTTTGGATTGGAAGATTTGGAAGCAACCTTCTGTTTAGAAGCAGATGAAAGATTGAAGGGCACCTTAGGGACATTTGATGAATCTGGGATTTGTCCTTTCAGATGGGTTTGAGCTTCTGATCGAGTAACTATGTTAGCTGAGGAATGATCTTTGTCTCTTTGTACAATTGTGATGACATTGCAACTTTCAAAGAGACATGGTTCAACCATATTGATGACATCATTATTTCTAGGGTAGGCATAGTTGACTTTTGCCCCCATATTAGGCTGAGAAGTTGAAACTTCTTGACCATGTTTCAGAAATGGTTCTATGAATGCTGTATGATCATTATTGCTCTTGGGATTGTCAATTGTGATGTCTCCACTATCGATCAGATCTTGAATGGTATGCTTCAAGTGGTAGCAACTACTAGTTTTGTGACCTTTACTCTGATGGAAATCACAGAATTCATTTTCTCTCCACCATTTCGGTTTGGGGTCTTGATCATTTGGTCAGATTGGTGGTAAAGAGATGATGTTATCAGCTAGTAGATTTTTCATAGCTGATTCTAAAGACTCTCCTAGAGGAGTAAATTTTTTATGTTTATCCTATTTTTTTTATTCTGGCTTCCTTTGAGATGGTTGAGAAGACTTTTTCTCTGAAGCTTTAATGGCTTGAGTACCAAGAGTGAGATTGTAGGCTAGTGCCTTTGATGGGGCATGGATAGTGTCAACAATGCCATCTATGACGATGCCCTTGTTCTTGTTCTAATTTTTGTTCTTGTCTTTGGAACTAGATCCAGATTCATACTTGTCTTTTTGAAGTGTGATTTCTCCTTTTTTGCCAAGCACTTTTTCAATTTTGATAGCATTATCCACCATCTTGTCAAAAGATGTATGATCTTGCATTTTTAAAGGATAATTGATTTCTAGAACAAGGTTATTGATGAAGATTTCCAGTTTTTCTATTTATAGAATAGGTTTGGCATATAGAGAGAACTTCTTCCTCCATCTCTTGAGAAATGTTAGGAATGGTTCCCCTAGGTATTGTTTGAGATTACAGATATCAATCATGGTGACTGGGTGCTGAATATTGTAGGAGTATTGCTAGTAGAACAATTTGATCAACTCCTCAAAAGTTTTGATAGTAGAAGACAGTCTAGAGAACCAGTGGATGGCTGCTCCCCCTAGAGATCAAGGGAAGAGATGCATCAGATAGGTCAGTTCATGCATGAACTCCATTGATTATGTATAGAATTCTCTAACATGATCTTGAGGATCAGAGTGTCCATCATACTTGTCATACTTTGGCATCTCCACTCTTTTTGGAAATGGTGGCATATACAAGTCTTTGTCAAATGGAAAAGGACATAGAGCCTCCATGGAGAACTCTTTAGGTTCCTTCTCTTTCTTGAGATTGTTAAGTTCAACTTGTATACCATGCATCTATTTCATCATAGCTATGAGTGGATTCTCTTCCTCATGTGTAATGATGTCTTCAACATTAAAGTTGGGAGGAAGTTTAGCTCATTGATGAGCTAATTGTAAAAAGTATGCTTCTCTATCTTCTTTCAAGAAATGCTTCATCATTCATTTGAAGTTATCATCATTTTGATATTGAGCAATTTCTTCAGGTGTGGGTTCCTGATCTGCACCATGTTGAGATTGAGCTCTTTGAGAGCCAAAATTTGTCCTTGCTTGAGACATGGTAGGAGTTTGTGGACTCCCTAGATTAGATTGATGAGGGGTATGTTGAGTACCTTTGTGAGTTGATGGAGGAGGTATGTAACCAGATTTTAATCGATAGTTGCCAAGACCGTCATCCTCGTAAAGATCAAAATTGATGAGTTGCTTAAGAGTTGGAGTTTGGAGAGTGGTGATAGATTTCTTGTGAGAGGAAGCTCTAGTCTCCACCATTCACCTCAAGTGAAACAAAAGAATAAGATCCAGATAATCAAAGAATGAATTGAATCAAGATGATCAGATGACGCAACCTTGTCAAGGTTTGATTGATTTGAAGATTTCATTAGACATGGATGAAGGATACTATGCCCTGGATGTATGGGTAGGTTCCCAAAAGATAGCAGACAAGATATCACAACACTTAGTCATTTTGATGATTGATTGAAGATTGATAGTTATGACAAGGTTTTGACACAGGATGATAAGGACTCAAATCGATTAAATAAAAGGCTGAATCAAATTCAAAAGGCCACTTTAGGAAAATGATTGGACTCTTAATAGCTACTGCCTAACACAGTGATTCATTTGACAGGTTCTGAAATTAGGCTGAAAAAGCTAAATATCTGGCAATTTTGACAATTTTTTGACAACTTTCAAAAATTTCCCAAATGACACTCTGCAGACTCGTACGACAGTGGGTATGCTATGAAATGACAGTTGCAAAAATCATACAATAGTTGGGTAGCAATGAAATGATAGTTGAAAATCTCATACGATAGTTGGGTAGCAATGAAATGACAGTTGAAAATCTCGTACGACAGTTGGGTATGCTGTGAAACGACAGTTGAAAATCTCATACGACAGTTGCAAGATTTTGACTTTGAGAATTTGCTGGCATGGAAACTCATACGACACTAGGTACTCAATCATATGACAGATGGGTTGTAATGAAATGACACTTGATGGAAACTTGTATGACTTTCTAACCTCCTGAGATGACTTTTGACTCCAGAAAAGGATTTTACTTTAGATTTTGCAAATTTTGAGTTTTTAGATTTGAATTGTTTGAGGATTGTAATAGATTTGTTTGTTTTCAATAACCAGATAGATAAACAAGCACGCAAAATGGCAAGCATGTGATTTCAAGCATGTCTTAAAACAATGAACAAGGGAAAAAGCAACCTTGTGCATGAACAATCAAGTGACTTATTCATTCTAATCCTCTGAAGTGCTAATTGTGTATGTTCCAAAAATGTTTTGCAATAATGCACATACACCCTATGAAATGAAAATTTGGCCTCGCTAGGGTTTTTAGTAATGGTTTGACTCTGCAACTTTTATGATCCAAAGGGGTGAACTCCAATCTCGGTGCACCAGGGTTTTGACACAGTCTAAGAACTTAATCTTTAGGAGCTACTAGGGAGATCTGACAACCCAACAATGAACCATACCCATGGAGATTTCTTCCACAAGGACATTTATATAGCAGCTGTCACTACCACGATGAAAATGACTATTACCACTTGAGGTTCCATCAACACAATTTTCCCTGTGAAGGGATTGTCTGCTACGGTTAACCCTCTCTAAAGGTGACTCACAGTATGATACCATAAGGGGACTTGGCTCTAGATCCAAGGTTTTGATACCTCTTCACTTTTAACCCAAACAAAACAAGCAGATTAATTCGACACACTAAGACAAAGTTTATCTCACAAAGGTCTATGATATCAACCCCTCTGGAGATAGAATGTATCAATCAATAAGGGAAGATGCACTAACCAATTTTGATTCACCAAATCTCGTGATGTCTACCCCACGTGATCTATCAACCTCTCCTGGGAGAGAATGTATCAATCAATAAGAGAAGACACACTAACCAAGTTGAATGTGAAATGCACTAAGTATCCTCCCTACCTACAAGGATTCTATCGTCAAGAAGGATTTCACTGGGAATCCAATCTCTCAAGAATCATGAATAGTGTTCATAGGGCCTAATTACTATGTGAGCACAGATGTATGTTTCCAAAAGCAAATCTACCAAAAGTATCCAAAAAGTAGAAAGAGGAACACTTAATGCTTAAAGTGAATATGAGATGAGTCCACAAGGTGGAACACTTAACACCTCACACAAGCTAAAAATAAGTCCCCAACTTAGAAAACAAGTGAGTTCCTAAAAGCACAAAAGGGTTTCCAAGTGGAACACTTAACGCTTCTGTCCTGTTGACCCCTCCCCTTTATGGCACTGAGATTGCAACCACGGGGCGGAATGAGGGGCCGATGGATTAGTGAGTCCAATAACCCAAGATAGCAATCAAGATCAATCACAAGTATCTGAGACTACTTAATGAATCCTTAAGGGGTCACAACCTAGTATCAATTATGCAAGTGTGTAAAACAAAAGCATGAAAAGAATCACCCAAGCTAGACACACGAGAGATTTATTTTAAGCGCCAAATCAAAATATTATCAGCACAAGTGGAATACCTGAGATCCTCGCAATGCGCTTAGTAGATTTTTACCTGATTTTAGCAAACTTTACACTTTTTCCAATCAAAACCAGCAAGAGTCAATCAAAAATAGAGAATTCCAACTGTTAAGATTAGCTGTTAGTAAAAATTTGAAAATCAAATTTGACAAACTGCCTGCAAAAATGAAATGACAGTTAAAACTTGATGCTGAAACTCATACGACAGTGGGTCTATTACCAAATGACAGTCTGAAAACTCGTATGACAGTGGTTTTGTTACCAGATGACAGTCTAGAAACTCGTATGACAGTGGGTTTGTTACCAGACAACAGTCCAGAAACTCGTACGACACTGGGTGTCTGATGAAACAATAATCAAGCCTCCAAATGACAGTGGGTACCTGATGAAATGATACTTGGTCAACCATCGTATGATAGTGGGTTCAAACTCATACAACATTTGTCAGAAACTCGTATGAAGATTCTACGGACAAAAAATAAAAATCACATTTTTGCACAGAAACCGAAGAGAAAAAGACAAAAATTGATAGAATTGAATTGGACACCCATTTCAGGGCCCCACGGTGGGTGCCAAAAATGTGTGTGTGAAAATTGTACTTGATCTATAGACACAACACTTCAGTAAAACATTAGAGGTTAGCAAAAATCAAAATCATGCAAAATTGAAATCTAATCTAACCAAGCAATTTACTACCTTCTAGTAGGTGCGAGATCGATGTTCTCAGATTGCTATTGAGATCAGTGACCTAGATGACACCTAAATGAAGGATTTGAATGCAAAACTGATATGAAATATGAATGCAATTAATCTATATTTTTGGTATTTTCTATGCAATAATAATGAAAAATTGATATGAATCTATGCTAATATGGAAATTGATCTAACAATGATAGGAATCTATGCTAAATGATATGCAATGCTCAAAACTAGAAAGATCTCACAATAGCTTGGATTCACAAAGATGATTCTTCAGACTCCAATTCGACAGCGTGAGAATGAAAATTCATGGATTGAATTATGAAGAGCTGAGCCTTGGTTTTATAGAAATCTAGGGCTTTGGAGGTGCATGGAAGAAAGCCATAAATCACTCAGATTAACTCAGCTTGATTTTTGAGTTATCTGATAATAAAGATAATTTAATTCACAAAAACATGCAAAAGCTAAGTTTTAACTCAAAATAGAGTTTAGCTTTAATTGATAATTGATAGTTGTCTGCTTTTATGATTGTGCATGTTTTATTTATGAATTAATTTAATAATAAAGTGATTTATGCTCAACTTAACTGATTTTTGAAAATAAAATAATTGATTTATGGGTTAATCAATTATTTTTCAAACTTTTATTAAAAACTATATTATTAAATAATGACAACTTGCTTTAATTAATTAAATAAGAATTTAATCAATTATTCATAAGATATTAGATTTATTGTCAAAATTAAATAATACAATTAATAATAGATAGAATTAAATTTAATTACACAATTAAGTGGCAAGATATTAAATCTAATTAATTAAATATGAAAATATTCAATAAATCAAACTTAGGATAAATGTGATTTATTTCCAAATAATCATTAAATTAAAGATAATTAAGATAATTAGGAATATTGCTAGGAATATTCACTGATGCAGAATTTAAGATAATCAATTATGATTCGATGATGTTTAGATGTGCCTTAGGTTAGGATTTTGATGTCGATTTCGTTTGAATTGTTGATATAGAAGATTAATGAACTTATAGCCCATTTTTGGGGTATTACAGTCGACACCAAGAAAATGGTCAATATTCTACATGACAAAGGGATTCTTTGTGCTTTGGCAGGGATTTCTTCAAGGGCTTAAGCTAGAAAATTACACATGGTGGGAATATCCATAATAGGAAAAGCCAAAATATCAACATTGTTGAATCTACACTAAGCATACACTATTATCTTGGTTACCATAAAATATGCAAGTTGACCCCTCAATAGGAGCTCATGACACATGAATGTTCACGCCAATATTGAGATACAACAAAGAAACATCTTCACGCAATACTACTATCGTATTGATAAAGAAATCACAATTTTATCTTCCCCATAATTAAAGTTGATACAAATATTTATCTTTGACTTTTTGCTTTCTAATGTGAGAAACACGAATATTTGATGATGTCCCTTAATCCTGGTTATAACCTTTGATTTGTGGATGTTGGGTCCAACAAAAAATACTATGCCCAACATTCTCAATTAACCATTGACTTTATATATTCCCCATTCATATTAAATCTATTAGGTAATATTGCACCATCAAAATATTTATCTTCCAATTATATAAATATTAATCTAGCTCATGATGATATATTGAGCTACTGCACAATATTTTCATGTCTTTGCACTTAAACTCTCAATAATAATATTAGAAATAATATCTTGTAAATCACAACATATAAAGCATATGATATATATCAAAATATTCAAAGATAACATGAACAACAGAGATCGGCAACAATAATATTATATTTCAAAATAAACTTATATTTTCCCAAGTCAAGAATCTCAACATATAAATGACCATAGACTTGTGAATATCTTATTTCTACAAAAATTTTGTCGAATGAATACTTCACAAATTTGTATAATCTCTAATAGGTACAAAGTGGAATATCTAAAATGATATTTCCAATCAGAGATGAGGGTGGATAGTCTCACCATCAGAATTGCACACTCCTTCAACTAGCATGCCTTCAACAAAAGTAACAATGAAATTCCAAATATTTTATGATGATTTACTTCACCCAGCCAACCACCTTACATAGATCTCCATGAAACATCTAGAAGGTTAGGTTGAATAAATAAAGTGACTTACTGTATTAATTTATTATTTCCACTATGTTTTACAAGTAAATTAAATTAATTGAAGTCATCTATAGGATATAAAATTAATTTTTGGGCAACTTAATTAATTAATTTAATTAAGTCACCTTTGAAAACTTGGGGACATTACAATCCTCCCGACCCAAAGATTGGTTCCCCTCAAACAATCTGCCATCAAAATTGGTTGTCCTTTGAAAGAAAGTACCAAGATTGCAAGCTAATTATGGAGACCAGAATGAACACCTGTTGAAAGCTCTATGTTGCACCATGACTACAAGTACTACATCTACTACCTCCTTAATTCTCTTGGATGCAAGTTGATAGAGCCTTTGAATGTAGCTGGCTAAGTTTCCAATGTTGTGCAAATCTCCATCAAGATTTTGTTGCTCTACTCTAATATTAAAAACATTATGCCTAGAGTTGAAACAATGCAAGCTATTCTCTTCTCTATGAGAATTAAAGAAGCATTGAATATGAAAACACTTTTGGTATCATCCACAATCTCCCTGGTTGCTAGGCATGTCATATGGACAAATATGATTTCTCTTTTAATGGACATTGAGTCTTAGTTGTTGCTACATATTTTTCTCTTGGATTGAATCTTATATTTCTCTTACACCAAAGTGAATTTGGTAGAGAAAATACACATATTACTCCATGACTGTAGCCAATAATAAAAATTGATAATTGATTTCTTTGGGAAATCTTTACCTATTTAGGGTAAATTTTGCATTATCTTACTTAGGCATTATTTCCTTTTCTTTCCCTTAAAGTAACCTAGAAATATTATGGGGATATATTTGCATCCAACTAGCACAACTTACAATTTAAAACTATTAACATTATTTATTTAATTATTATCACTAACATCAATTTTATTTATTACTAACCTAATTTGATATAGATTTAATATAAAATCTCCAATACAAATTTGATGGGAAAAAAACTTAGCCTTATGTGGTTAAAATGGAATGAAAGAAAATATGAAGAATGAATTCTTGGCTCAAAACACAAGAAGAAACTAAAACAACTCAAACAGATAACTAGAGAGGAAACTCTTTAGATGGATATAGTATTCACTAACTCAACATAAATTCATTTATGACAGGTCAATCAAAAGACATAACATGAATCAATAAGAAATTGACAAGAAAGAGTGACAAAAAACAAATTGAGAATACTTTAATAAAATATTGTGTTTGCCCAACTAGAGAAGAAAACTAAGCAGAGTACAAATAGAGACTTCCAAAACATGAAAAAGAGGATTAGATCCACTATAAATGAATTTAATCAGAGGTAAACCTATGCGATAAAAGTATAAGTCACCTCAAATTCACAACATGAAAAATGTTGAAACAAAAAAATGGGAAATTGTTTAATACAAGAAAATATCACATGTATTGAAATTTGGAAAAAATACAATAATCTCAAGAAAAGCTAAAGATGATTAAAAGGGAGTGTAGAGAACATGTTAGACTTGGGTCCAAGAGAAGACCTATTGAACACTATGTGTGTAGTAAAAAATATCATATTTTCTAACTCTCTCATAATAGGTGCCAAGATTCTAAATTTGTGATGGACATTTGTGACTCCCATGTTCCCAAATTTTGGTAATAAGTTCTCAAATGAGGGAAAAATAATTTTGGAATAAAATATTTCATGGCACTTAGGATATTTTATAATTCAAATTGATGAAGGGTGCTCCCCTTAATACCACAAACACATAACAGAAATAGAGAAACAACAACAATAATATGCAAGAACAAAAAATTGGCTTCTTATTATCTCCACAAATGTGAAATTAGAAACTTTCAGAATTACAATATACAAAGCCACATGGGCATTCCCTTACAATATTCTGTACGACAAAGCCTCGAATCAATACCCAGATCTACTACCCAGAACAACCCTAGACAACACTACGGGCCTTCTTTATATAGGCAATTTCCACCGCCTGAGAAGGTTCTAGAAATTTAGCCCTTAGGGCCGACCAAACTTAGAATTATTTTATTTTACAATTTATTACATCAAAGTCAGCTCAAAATGAGTTTTGAAACCCAAACAGAAATTTTGAAGAAAAATTATTTTCTACCATTTCAGGTGACCCAACTTCCGAAGACCATAAGTCATCGCCCGTTGACCTGATTGGCTATTATAACCTCATTCTGGGAATGCCACGAAGCGCTCTACAGGCTTGACCTATGCAAAGCACCCATCACCCAAATTTTCAACTTCATCTAGGGCCTCTAAAGCCTTCAAAACTGAGTTCAAAGTTTCTGTACCCTGCTACCAATACCGAAAATCTTCAATATCTTCAAAACTAGACCTGATCTAGCCATGAAACTTTGCTGGCAGGCTGATATGACTGAGATGAACCTCCACATGTAAAATTAGAACATTCTGAGATCGTAAGACCAGCTTACTAAAAATAGCAAGTTTCCATAAATAGCGGCTCTGCACAAGATAGCCCTTATTGAATACAAAAACATAAATATTTTTGGGTGATGCAAGATTTCTCTTACACCCAGGATGCTCCTGCATCACAAATAAAGGTTAATTTTCAATAAAGAAAGGCCCTTACATAAATATCTCATGTAAGATAGGCATAGGAGGTGGTGGGAGACAAGGTTTTGGGGTCACTCCTACACTTGCCTTTTTTTTATAATACTTGTGATGTTACTTTTTGAACTCATATTAACTTTATGAACCCTAAAAGTTATGACCAGATATCAACATATATTGATGATTACTTAATGTTATTTTTACATGGAAATGTGGAAAAATTTAATGTTAAAAATATTAGAAAATTTCTTTATGATATCTTTATGTTTCCTTAGTTAATGGTCAACATTGTAGATTCTATAAATATTAGATAGTTTCTATTTCTATGATTGTTTCATAATAGAAACATCATCTCTTTGTAATTTATAAATAATCACTTGATCATTCATTCAATATATTCAATTTTTTACCAATTACATTCATAATATGATATTAGAGTAGTGATAATATTTTTTTTAAATTATAGTTTTAAAAAATTTCAAAATAAATTTCTCGGCATCTAGGGTTTTTTGGCTACCATTTTTCAAGGATGAATGCTTTCTCTTTCGATTCCAAATGATTCAAAATCTTGACCTTGAAAACAAACATGATTTTTTGTTTTCTTAAGTTTCATGTTCATTTTCTTTGGTTCGATGACCATTTCTCTGCAAATAAAAACATGTTTTTGTATTTTTCTAGTCTTCTCGTAGTCATTTTTTCTTATGCTTGTGATTTCTTTATAGCTCAAACTCTTTTCCCATGTGTCGCCAATCCTCTTTATGTGGCCTTTTTTCTCTGCATTATAATTGTTAGGAATGGGAACACTAAGAGGGGGAGGGGGGGGGGTGAATCAGTGCTCACTGTATTTTATCTTTTCACTTAATCTTTAAACTGAACTTAAATTCTTAAGTACTGAAATGAAAATTCACATAAAATTGAAACATGAAATCAACACATAACACCAATATGGTTACAGGAAAACCCAAATAGGTAAAAACCCTAGTGAGAATTGACACCCACTAATATTATGTACTAGTGTTTTATGATCCTTGTTAGAAGATCCTTAACCCTATTAGGAGTTTCTTTATAATGTATTAGGTAGAGTAGACCTTGTCAAGGGTTAGACCCTGTTAAGAGTCTTTTACAATGAACCCTGTTAGAGGTGTGGATGCACTATCCTAGAGCTCACTACTGAAGTGGTGAAGGCTACAACCTTATGATCTCAGATACACACTATATCTGTTGGATGAACTGTTACTGTGACACCTCTTATCTGATTAGTTCCTTTGATGCGCTGATGCTTTGACCTCTTTCAAATATCTAATACATCTTATAGAGTCTTCGCACACTTCTTCTCTTCTTATCACAACTCTATATCAACTTCCATGCATATTACAATGGGTGCATCTCATATTTATATGCGCATACAAAATAAATAACTAGGTCAGCCCTTCAATTGATTACATACAATGCTTCCAATTGAATTGGCTCAAGCGTGTTTACAAAAAAACATATTTACATGTCAAAAACCTAATTACAATAGGTTCATAGCCTTTACAACATTAGAATATAACTGCAAATCAAAATGCCAATAGTTGGCTGCTTACTCTATTCATCTCTGGCACATACTGGCTGTGTAACTTCAACTGTCTGTAACTTTTTCATACATGCATATCTGATCATGCACTCATAGAATAAGCATGAATATAGTCTAACCAACTTATTTTCTAGGGCACACACCATAACTCAATCGTACACACATGCACTGATGCTCTAAGCTTCAGGTACACTTTGTACACTATCCAGTCTTCAACACTTAGCCAATTTTGATCTTCTCATCAAGTGTGCTAACTCCAAACTACTATATGAATTTTTTTCCATAATGACAACACTATAAAAAGTCATATACACCAGTATAGCCAACTTTCCAACAATCTCCCCCTTTGTCATTGATGGCAATAAAGGAATATGGCCAAGTTACTAACTGTTCCTTAATACAATTTTTTTTGTCTTATATCTCCATTATACATATCTATACCATATTCTATACATACTCCCCCTTTGACATTAATGACAAAGGTGCTTCAAAAATTGTATTTACAAATACTTACTATGATAGAACATCTGGATATGCTATCTGCAGGTTTTGGATCTCCTTCCAAAATGTGATCAATGAGATTACAATCTATAGATGGGCACATAATGCATACTATAGCTTCTCCATCTTCTCCAAATATGTGCTAGGACCTTGATCATATGTCACCATGGTGGCATTGATCTCCTTGATATTTTGATTAAGTATGTCTAATGAGGGCACAAGAGCATTCCTTAGCTGAGTTTGCCTAGCCCTTATCTTAGACATCTCCTTTTCTACCTTCTCAATCTTATCTATTTGTCCTTGGTAGACAGTATTACACATGTTCACATCAAATGATGGATCTTCCACTGATTTCCTTATGCCATCTATCATAGCTTTAGCCTCTTGTATCTTTTTGTACAGATCACTTGTCAACTTGTCCTGGTTGATATAGTCTGCAATAATCTTTCTACCCTTTGCTGCAAACTCCTTCAAGGATGCTTGACCAGTCTTTAGTGAGCTCAGGTCAAGTGCATAGTTGCTAACCAATTCATTGAGCCTTTTCTTCAAATACTTCTCTTCTGCAACTAGGGATGCAGATTCTTCCAGGCTAGAGAAGTTACTCTTGAACTGTGAAATGACTGTACTCACATCATCAACAAAGTGTACTTTAGACACTTTCTTATCTACTAGTAACAAGTTGTTCAAGATGTTTAGTCATTCTACAAGGAGGGGATTTCTCATCACCTATTTCTCCTTGGATTTCTCCATAGCTAAGACACTGAACTTGATCAGGTCTTCTTCTCCCTAAGAGTCCAAACTGGTTGTGTCAGGTGTCAAACTTGACAACAATGCTGCTAAGGGAAGTGGAGTGATAGGAGTACTGTCCATAACTTCCTCTTTGAATATTATTGTTATTGGTTCATTTTCTTTTCTCTCTACTTCTTCTTTTTGTTTTTCTACTTCTTTTTCTATTTGTTCTTCTTTCTTTTCTTCTTCATTTGTTATATCCTCAATCAATACTTCTTGATTGGGAGTGGAGTTACCACATAGAGTCTCAACCTCTTAAGTACTCACAAATGCCTCTTTAAACTTGTCCAACTCAGTGCCAGTGGCCACCATGGCTATCTCTACATTATCAATGATAATGGTGCTATCCTTTAGTGACTCTATCATGGGTGCAAACTTATCTACCTCTGTTTGTGTTTCAACTGTAGGCACTGATTCTTGAGGACCTGTCACTAATGCATTAGTGGGCTCTGCCACCTTGACTTCCTTTGAGGGTACTTGAGCTATGGGTACAGTAGGTGGATACATGTGCCTGGTCAAAAAAACCTTCTAAAAGGCTTTCTCTATTTCCTTGACTACCAAATCAAAGTTTTTATCCTTTATATTCAATGTTCTTGTCTTGGTCCTGAGGTGAGGCTTCACCAAATCTAACAATAACTTTTTCTCTTCTAGCTCACATACTGGAAGAGTTTCATCTAAAATATTTTTTCTTATCCTTAGATCTTCTTCAATAGCCTGTCTCTTTTGGAACTCTAAGATATTTCATACATTATCAGGAATCATAGTCTTCAATTCTAAGACTGCCTTCTTAAACTTTAACATATGTTTGACAATCATTCCATGTATCTCTGATTTGTCAATCTCACTGTATTTCTCATAGAACTTTCCTACTTGATCAATTCTACCTTCATCAACAATTCTTGTTCTTAACACACTCAGAATAGGTTTGAAACTTACTTTGGGAGGAGCTTGAGTGTTCCTTTTGTTCCTTGTTACTCTCGAGGATGGATGACCAATGCTGATTTATTTCTTCCTCTTAGGCATTGCCTTATACTCAGGAGGAGCAGTAAGGTCAATGGTTTCTTTGGGTGTAGAAGGAGTAACATCAGTATTACCCTCTTGAATATCAAACTTTTCTATCTTCACCTTCTTTAGCTTAGGATCTTCTGATTCAATCTTTGTTGTTGTTGTGCTCTCAATTTCCAAAGCAATCTTTTGTTCCCTTTCTTTGTCTAGGTCTTCTTGAGACAGTCCATGTAGTCTCAAGATCTCTGAGGTAACCTTAGCAACCTTCCTTTTTGTTGTTGTGATGTTTAACACTACATCAACTTCTCTTGTTTTCTCCTCATAGGTTCCCCATCTTGGCTCATTAGGGTCTTTAGGTTCTGACAACAGAACTTGAGCATAAGCCTCTAGAATAGGCTCTTCCACTTCATATCCTAGTGGATGAATCCAATTTTTTCTTGGTTCAACTACCTCCATGCATGTTGTGTCTATCTCAACCATGAAGCAAATAGTATCTTTGTATTTATCAACTATTTTTTCTGGAATTTTGTATCCCATCTGCATCTTGACTTTAAATGTCTTCAACTCCAGTGTCATGTAGTCTCTTAGAGTGCTCTTAGTAGATGCCTTGAAGGATATATGTGGCATGGTAGGAATAGTCTTGTCTAGGTATGAATCTGACACCTTTCCAAAAATATGGAAGTACATATAGATAATTATGGACCCAAACCTAAATTTCTTGGTCTTGTCATGCTTGATTGCCTTAATGTTATTTATTAGTTATGGGTGTAGGATCTCACACAAATTGAAATCACCATTCTCTTTCACAAGTCTTATGGATGCAAGAATTGTGGCAGCAAACACACTATTCACCCTACTGATGTGTTGGAACCTGTAACCTAGTATCATGGACATGAGTTTGATGTCATCTTTCTCAGTAGGCTCTATGGTCATTCCGTGCCTATCACTTCTTGACTTGCAGGTTTGCTCAACAAGTTTTCTCACATCTTTTTTGGCTAGAAGAACAACATCTATCTTAGAGAGGTCTTTCATCTCATGAATTAAGTCACTAGTAATTCTAACTGGTACTTCACCTATCCAAAATAGGTCATCATGAATTCTACTCAGTAGAATCTTGATCCATTCTGATTCATAGAACTCATATGTCATAGCATACTCCACTATAGGGTTATTATTCAACTGCGCATACTCATCCATGAAGGTTTTGTCTAGTTTTAACATAATTTCCATGTGCACTCTTAATCTATCCAATCCTACTAGTTCTTTCTTACAGTGAATCTATGCCCTAATGTCCTTACATGCATAACACCCATAGGCATGTGAGAGAATGCACCTTCTAGGTCATCTAGAGTGGATTTGAATGGGTGCCTCTTAAATACATATCTTTTCTTCTCTACAACATCAAATACTATAGGAGTAGCCATCACTTACTTGTATAACACTTTCTCAAAGGTTTCCAAGAGATTCTGAATTGGCGTGACGAACTAGGGTTTCTGCAACTGATCAAATGCACAGTAAGTCACTTGATGAATCAAGCTGCAATCCTTCTCAATCAACTGTTAGGGATCTTATACTCTCTAATCACTCTAAATTTGAATGCAATGAGAGATTTACAAACTTCTGTGTACTTTAAAGTAGAAAATCTGCTATTAATGCTTATCGTGTAAACTAGGTTGTCACTTGAAAATTTCTATCTTTCATTCTACAAATAATCATCTAGTGCACTCTTGCACATAGGTTCTACTAGTCTCCAAAAGCTTAATTCCAAAGGTGTAGGTGCATACTCTGAGAGTGAGTATACCAGCTGCGTAGGGGGCTAGAGCTAAATTAGCTCCCCCTATGACCCTGAGGGCCTTTCATCCAGATGTAGAGGGTGTGTCCACTATGGATGCATCCAATACATACTCATCAACCTTGTCCTTCTTTGCTTCTGACCAAATCAAGCTCGCATCCTCTGGAGCTTTCACAAAATTGACTTCTCTTTAGGGATCAAAAATGGTTCTTCGGGCTTTTTAGGGCTTTCCTGACCTTGCATCCTTGATCTGTAAAACTTTGAGATGTGTCCAACCTTATTATAGGAGTGACAAATGATTGGAGGCCTTATATTCCCTAGCACATTGACATGAGTCACCATTTTACATTGTCTAGCTAAGTGACCATTATAGTTACATATTTGACATGTAACATTTTGATAACTTCTTACATTTGATTGATTCTAATTTCTTTGATTATACTGAGTCCTATTCTTTTGACTTGTGTTGCATTTCATAGCTCTATGACCAAAATTATTGAATGAATAATAGTAGCCATTAAAAGGTCTTACCTCTGTACAGTTCCTCACTATG
Source organism: Chamaecyparis obtusa (assembly GCA_027943335.1). Classification (NCBI taxonomy): domain Eukaryota; kingdom Viridiplantae; phylum Streptophyta; class Pinopsida; order Cupressales; family Cupressaceae; genus Chamaecyparis; species Chamaecyparis obtusa. The sequence goes on from BSBK01002411.1 coordinate 220,763, forward strand.
TATCCATGCTTGTTACATGCATAACAAGTGTGGTCTACTAGCTTGTGCTCATTCTTAGGTGGTTCAATATGATCTTTAGTCTTACTTCTAGTCTCCTTAGCATCTGAGGTGCCTTTTGGTGTTTTCATTCTTGCTTGCATGTTGTCAATCTAATTTTGTGCTTCATTGTATCCAATGCAGCTAGTATCTCCTTTAGCTCTTCTTGCATACAACTGAGATTCTATCAAGTCAGAACTGGTGTGTAATTTATCAATGTGATTCTTAGCCTCTTTCAATTCAGATTCCAATCTTTCTTTGTTGTTCCTTAGCTCCAAGATTTCCATGTTTTCTTGCCTTAACTCTTCATTGAGTTGAAGGTTCTGTTTGATATGTTCTTCATAAACTTCTTGATTGTTAATCAGCTTATCATCAAATTCTTCAAGTTGTTCTTTCAAGGATGCATTTTCTTCATTCATCTTCTTGATCATTATCCCTAAAACATTGGTAGAACATTCTTTCAGATCCTTTCTTAGCCTTTTGATGAATAATTGAGCATCACTGAGTTTCTCCTTTAGTTCTTCAATTTCTTTTTCAAATTTGTCCAGGTCTTCAAGAGCAGCTTCAAGATTAATTTTTAGATGTTTCATTTCTGCTTTGTCCATGATCTCCTCAAGTGGTTAAACTTCTTTGCTGAGGACCAAAGCTCTGATACCAATTGTTAGGAATGGGAACACTAAGAGGGGGGGAGGGGTGAATCAGTGTTCACTATATTTTATCTTTTCACTTAATCTTTAAACTGAACTTAAATGCTTAAGTACTGAAATGAACATTTAGATAAACATGAAATATGAAATCAACACATAACACCAATATGGTTGCAGGGAAACCCAAATAGGTAAAAACCCTAGTGGGAATTGACACCCACTAATATTTTGTACTAGTGTTTTATGATCCTTGTTAGAAGATCATTAACCTTGTTAGGAGTTGCTTTACAATGTATTAAGTATAGTAGACCTTGTCAAGAGTCAGACCCTATTAAGAGTCTTTTACAATGAACCTTGTTAGGGGTGTGGATGCATTTTCCTAGAGCTTAGTGCTCAAGTGGTGAACGCTACAACCTTTTGATCTCAGATACACACTATATCTACTAGATGAACTATTACTATGACACTGCTTATCTGATTAGTTCCTTTGATGCGCTAATGTTTTGACCTCTTGCAAAGCTCTAATACATCTTATAGACTCTTCACACACTTCTTCTCTTCTTATCACAACTCTATATCTACTTCCATGCCAATTACAATGGGTCCATCTCATATTTATATATCCATACAAAATAAATAACTAGGTCGGCCCTTCAATTGATTACATAGAACGCTTCCAATTGAATTGGCTCAAACATGTTTACAAAAAAACATATTTACATGTCAGAAACCTAATTACAATAGGTGCATAGCCTTTACAACATTAGAATATAACCACAAATCAAAATGCTAATAGTCGGTTGCTTACTCTATTCATCTCTGGCACATACTAGCTATGTAAATTCAACTATCTGTAACTTTGTCATACATGCATATCTGATCAAGCACTCATAGACTAAGCATGAATATAGTCTAACCAACTTATTTTCTAGGGTGCACACCATAGCTTTGTCATACACATGTGTGTTGATGCTCTGAGCTTCAGGTACTCTGTACACTGTCCAGTCTTCAACACTTAGCCAATTCTGATCTTCTCATCAAGTGCCCCGACTCCAAACTACTATATGACTTTGTTGCCATAATGAAAACACTATAAAAAGTCATATACACCAGTATATCCAACTTGCCAACAATAATTTCCATATTTTTGTCGTCATTCTTTTGCAAATCCTCTTAACCTTCCATATGACCCTTTATGGGTTATTTATCTACAACAATCAACCCTTTTTCTAAATCACACGATCTTAGTTTTGGCTTTTTTTTTGCAAATGGGGTTTCCTTAGTTTTTTAGTTCCCATTTATAACATTTCAGGCTATTTTTTTTGCTTCTTCATTTTTTTGCATGCCACACTTCAGCCTTATCAAACATGACCTTGGGTTTTAGTGACAAGCCTTTGTGCATTACAATCAAATTTTTTAGATTCAGCTTTTTCCTAGGGCTCATTGTTTTCAACCAAGTTTTTTGCAAAAATCTTCTAATTTCTTAGGTTGGAAATTTTTTTAAGCTACATATTTTTGTGGGCTTTTCAAGATTTTAGGGTCCTCACCAAAACTTTCTAGGTTTGTCAATAATATGTAACTTAGGAATTGTGCCAATTGTACTTCATTTTTTTGAAGTATGTACCTACATCTTCCTTTGTTCTTGCATTGGGATCTATGTCTTGGATAGTGGAATATATTTTTTTCCATTATTCAAAAAATGAAGGAAGAGGATATGCTAGTCATAACTCTGAAAAGTCTATCTAAATCCTATGAGAAATTCATAGAAATACTTAACATTACTTTAATTTTTTAGAGTTATTGTTAGAAAGTAATGTCCACCAAGATAACTAAGAGGGGGGGGGGGGGGGTGGATCAGTTATCTGAATAAAATTTTTATTAACTTTATTAGATTTCAAATATGTAATTCACATAAACAGAAACCACAAAAAGATAACCATACACAATGACACCAGATTTGTTAATTAGGGAACCTCTTAATTAGAGAGTAAACCTTGGTGGGGATGGTACCCACAAAAGATGTACTAATATGAAAATTCCTTGTGAGAGGATGGACCCTATTAGGAGTCTATGAAATACATTCAGTACATATCAGTCCTTGTTAGGAGACTTTGAATCCCTGTTAGGAGATTCCATAATTACATAAAATTGTCATCTCACAAATTAAATAAATCTTCACATGTCCAACCTCTAACTATGCTGACTCATCCAGATCACCTTCGTAATATCTTCAACCTTTGTGTAACTTTTCTTGACTAGATTCTATCCCTGTTAGGAGATATAATCCGATTATCACAAATGGGTTTTCAGGAACTCTGTCAGAATACAATTTCCACTAGATCTCTTATAACTGATGCAAATACTTGAATCTTTATATGCAATCTTAACCATGCTATCAAGACACCATAAGAAACATGTCTTCATCTCTACATAACCTCATCTACAATTCTCCATGTGTGCTAATTCAAATCTATCTACTACTCTACTAATCTCCAATATAAATAGTATGTTGACATCAATTACAAACATAGTTATGAATGTAATATGATACTAATCCATAAGTGATAGCATAATCCTCCATATTACATATTCAACATTCATGCTAACAATATCCCCCATTGGCATTAATGGAAACATAGATTAAAAACATCAAAGTTCCATGAATATAAAAATGTAACTCTGTTGCTCAGTTTTGACTTTTAAAATCCTCTTCATCAATCATTTCAAATCCTCTTCATAAATCATATCAAATGTTTTTCTATGTTTTTCATGTATTCTTCTCCCCCATTGACATGAATGACAAAGAAAGCATCACTATGTCAATCCAATACAAGATCGAATGTCCAAATACACTATTGAAAATACCTTTTTACCAAGATTCCTTTATGACTTAGCTCAAAACATGGATACTCCCCCATAAAGGAAGCATCAACATACAATCTAGAAAGATAGTCCTCTATGCCACTGGACTGATGCAAATTTCTTCATCACTACTCAAAAGTAGGTTGTGGCATAACCCCAAGCATACCTCTCAAATACTCAAATGTATCTTTAGGTAAAGACTTTGTAAATATATCTGCTATCTGCTCCTTTGTGCTGATATATTCAAGTCTGATTTCTTTCTCTGCAACTTTCTCTCTTACAACATGATACTTTATCTCTATATGTTTTGTTTTAGAATGTAACACAAGATTTTTAGACATACTTATTGTACTTGTGTTATCACAATATATGATAAAAAACTCGTTAAACTTAATTCCAATATCCTTCAACATTTGTTTCATCCATATTATCTGATTACAATTATTTGTTGCTGCTACATACTCTACTTCTATTGTACTCTATGAGATACAATTAGGTTTCTTATTTAACCAAGAAACCAATCTTCCTCCAAGGAAAAATACTCCACCACTTGTACTCTTTTTGTCATCCACACTACCTCCCCAATCCACATCTGTATATACACACGGGGTAAAGTCATTTGATTTATCATACCACAACCCATAATTAGGTGTACCTTTCAAATATCTAAATATCCTTTTTACTACTACATAATGTGATTCCTTAGGATTAGCTTGAAATCTCACAACAATTCTGACTACATGTGCTATATATGGTCTTGTGTGAATTAGATATTGCAAACCTCCAATCATAGATATGTACTTCCTTTGTTCAATTGCAAGAGTCTCATCTTTTCTAGATAACTTATGACCAACTACCATAGGTGTACCAATAGGCTTACAATTTTCCAAACCAAATCTCTGCAATAAGTCTTTTAGATACTTAGTTTGAGATAAGAAAATACAATCACTATTTTGCACAATCTGCAAACCCAAGAAAATTCTCATTTCTCCAATCATGCTCATCTCAAATTCTTTCTTCATTTCATCAAAAATTTTATCACTTGCCTCATTTTCTCCTCCAAAGATTATATCATCAACAAAATAACAACAATTAATAGACCATTCTCTATTTCTTTTAGAGATAAGTTGTTTTCTACAACACCTTTAGTAAATCCCAATTTCACCAAATATTTATCTAACCTCACATACCAAGTTCTAGGTGCTTTCTTTAGTCCATATAGTTTTTTATTTAGTTTACAAACCATGTCTCCTTCTTGAATCAAAGGAAAACCATCTTGCTTCTCAATGTAGACTTCTTCTTCTAATTTACCATTCAGAAATGCTGACTTCTGATGAAGGGTGCTCCCCTTAATACCACAACCACATAAAAGAAATAGAGAAATGACAACAATAATATGCAAGAACAGAAAATTGGCTTCTTATTATCTCCACAAATGTGGAATTACAAACTTTCAAAATTACAATATGCAAAGCCACATGGGCATTCCCTTACAATATTCTGTACGACAAAGCCTTGAATCAATACCCAGATCTACTACCCAGAACTGCCCTAGACAACACTATGGGCCTTCTTTATATAGGCAATTTCCACCGCCCGAGAAGGTTCTAGAAATTTAGCCCTTAGGGCCGACCAAACTTAGAATTATTTTATTTTACAATTTATTACATCAAAGTCGGCTCAAAATGAGTTTTGAAACCCAAACAGAAATTTTGAAGAAAAATTATTTTCTGCCATTTCAGGTGACCCAACTTCCGAAGACCATAAGTCATCGCCCGTTGACCCAATTGACTATTATAACCCCATTCTGGAAATGCGAAAAATTTCTCTATAGGCTTGACCCATGCAAAGCACCCATCACCCAAATTTTCAACCTCATTCAGGGCCTCTAAAGCCTTCAAAACTAAGTTCAAAGTTTCTGTACCTTGCTGCCAATATCGAAAATCTTCAATATCTTCAAAACTACACCTGATCTAGCCATGAAACTTTGCCGGTAGGCTAATATGACTGAGATGAATCTCCATATGTAAAATCAGACATTCTGAGATCATAAGACCAACTTACTAAAAATAGCAAGTTTCCATAAATAGCAGCTGTGCACAAGATAACCCTTATTGAATACAAAAATAGAAATATTTTTTTGGGTGATGCAAGATTTCCCTTACACCCAGGATGCTCCTACATTAGACACCTGGGGTAATTTGAGAAGTGACCCTATCATGACTCAGGTGTGTAGAGGAAAACCAAGATGGTTAACCTCCTCCTTTGTTAGCCATGATGAATCTTCTACAGGTCATCCTTTCCATTTGACCAAATACTCTTCATATGTCCTGTTCCTTGTGCTTCTACCAACACGACTGTCTAGTATGTCTTCAATCTCCTTGATATCTAAACTGGTTGCTGGAATACTCCATTGTGCTGCTGCAACCTCATCTTCAACACCTCCTTCATGATACTCTATCAAATCTGAAATGTTAAACACTGGTGAAATATTTAGCTCAGTAGGCAATTCTACCTCATATGCATTTCCTAAATCATGCTTCTTCAGTATTGTACATGGTCCAAACTTCTTCATTTTCAACTTGTTATATGTACCAACCGGAAATCGCTCCTTCTGCAAATGAACCATGACTTCATCTCCAACCTAAAATTCCTTATGCCTCCTTTTCTCATCTACCTTAGCCTTATACTACGCATTCATCTTGGTAATATGCTTCCCCACCTCCTCATGGATGTTCTCCAAGTGTTCTGCAAAATCTTTAGCTTCAGCACTACTTATTTCTCCTTTATCTATTTTTCTCAACTCAGATGCATTTCTTGGACTACTTCCATATACAATCTAGAATGGTGATTTACTAGTGCTCCTGTTGACAGAATTATTGTATGCAAATTCCGCCTGTGGTAAAATCAAATCCCATCCTGTTGGCTTCTCTCCAACCAAACATCTCAGCAAATTTCTCAAACTTCTATTCACCACCTCTATCTGTCCATCAGTCTATGGATGATGTGATGAACTGAACTTCAAATCCATCTTCAACTTCTTCCACAATGTATGCCAGAAATATCCAACAAACTTAGTGTCTCTATCTGAAACTATGGTCTTTGGAAAACCATGTAGTCTCACTACTCTGAAAAACAATTTTGCTACATGAATAGCATCATTAGTCTTTTTGCAGGGAATGAAATGTGCCATCTTCAAAAATTTGTCAACTACTACAAAAATTGAATCATGTCCCCATTGTGTCCTTGGTAAACCAAGAACAAAGTCCATACTGATATCCTCCCAAGGCTTCTCTGGTATAGGTAATAGCTGATACAACCCTGTATTCTGCTTCACTCTTTTTTCCATCTGACATACTCTACAACTCTGTACAAACTTCTTCACATCTTGCTGTAACTGTGGCCAATAATAATTTTCACTAACCAAAGCAAGGGTTTTATCAGAACCAAAATGTCCAGCCAATCCTCCACTATGCTTCTCTTTGATGAGATTCTCCCTCATAAAACTTCTTGGAATGCACAACTAACTCCCTCTAAATAGCATATCATCCTGGATGATAAAATCTAGCCACTTTGTCCTATCTAGAGTAATAGGTTCTTTACAAGCTTTCCAAGCTCCACCAAAATCAAGATCCTCTGGATAAAAATTCTTGAGTTCCTTGAACCCAACCACCTCAATCTGCATCTCTGTCAGCAATAGTTTCCTTCTGCTAAGAGCATCTGCAACCCTGTTAGACTTTTCACTTCTGTGTTTCAAAACAAATGTATAACTCTGTAAAAACTCAACCCATTTCAAATGCCTTTGATTCAACTTTCCTTGACTATTCAAATATTGCAAAGCTTGATGATCAGTATACAAAACAAACTCCTTAGGAAGCAGATAATGTCTCCACTTCTTTAATGCTCGAACTATAGCATAAAATTCTTGATCATAAATAGAATACTTCCTCTTGGCATCATTTAACTTCTCACTGAAATATGCAACAGGTTTACCTTCTTGGCTCATAATAGCTCCTATTGTAGTACCACTAGCATTACAATCTACTTGAAACACCTTATTAATATCTGGAAGTGCTAAAATAGGTTGTTCTGTAACTTTTTGTTTCAACAATTGAAAACTTTTTTCTGCCCCATTAGTCCACTTAAACTCTTTTCTATCCCCTCTCATTGTTTCAGTCAAGGGTCCACAAATACTGCTAAAATTTTTGATAAACTTTCTATAAAATCTAGCCAAACCATGGAAAGATCTTACCTCAGTAGCACTCCTTGGAGTAGGCCATTCAAGGATAGCCTGTACCTTCTCTGGGTCCATTTTTAGACCTTCTATTGAAACTATAAATCCCAAATACACTAACTCTTTCTTCACAAAACTTCACTTCTTCAAATTAATCAACAATTTTTCATCTCTCAACTTCTCAAACACCATACGAATATGCATCATATGTTCCTCCAATGTCTTGCTAAAGATCAAAATATCATTTAGGTAAACAATGACAAACTTACCCAGAAATTCTTTCAGAACCTCATTCATGAGCCGCATGAAAGTGCTCTGTGCATTGGTTAGCCCAAAAGGCATGACTAACCACTCATACAGTCCTTCCTTTGTCTTGAAGGCAGTCTTCCATTCATCTCCTTCTCTGATCTAAATCTGGTGATATCCACTCTTTAGATCTATCTTTGAGAAATACACAGCTCCACTCAAATAGTCCATAATATCATCCATTTGTGGCAATGGAAACGTATACTTGATTGTGATCTTTTTTATTGCTCTAAAATCTATACACATCCTCCATTCTCCATTCTTCTTTGGTGCTAATACTGCTGGTATGGCACATGGACTCAGGCTCTCCTGAATCAATCCCTTCTGTAACAACTCATGTACTTGTCTATTCAACTCTTCACTTTCTACTGGTGTTATTCTATGTGCTACCTTGTTTGGCAAATTGGCTCCTAGAATCAAATCCATCTAATGACTGATCTTCCTTACTGGTGGTAATCCATCAGGTACATTATCAGATACAATATCCTAAAACTTATTCAACAAATCTGCAACCTCTACAGGTACATCCTCTACTTCCTCTTTACCAGCTTTTGGAATTAAAGAAAAACACACATGCTCATGCCTCATACCATCTAGAAATTTTCTTTCATCAACAAAAGTTATTCTTGCATTACCACATACCTTTTCTTCGATCTCCTTCAATGGCTTTAGCTTATGTCGCACTCCATCCTTTGTCAGGGAATAGGTATTCGCATGACCATCATGTACAACACATCTATCAAACTACCACGGTCTACCTAACAACATATGACATGCATCCATAAATATTATATCACATAGTACCTCATCTTGGTACCCGTTGATCTTGAACTTTACCAGGCACTGTTCATTGACCATGACCTTGTGGTCATCCTGCACCCAGGCAATCCAATATGGATGTGGGTGTTTCTGTCTCTTGAGCTTCAACTTTGTCACCATCTCTTCTAACACTAAATTGTCAGTGGTTCCACTATTGATAATCACATCACAGCATTTACCTTCACACTTGCATCTAGTGCGAAACAAGCTCCTCCTTTGTTCACATTCATTCTCACCACTCAGTAGGACTCTTCTGTTAATTAGCATTTCTCCTCTTTCAGCATCTTCAGAATTTGATGATCTGGCATCTTCATCTACATGTGCAACTCTGGCCTGGCCTTCATTTCTCCTGTCTATTCTGCCTTGGCACTGAGGACATTCAAATGCCCTGTGACCTTCTTCTCCACAGTGAAAATATGTTCCACGGAAGCCTCCTCTTCCAAATCCTTGTCCTCTTCCTCTTCCTCTTTGATCTCTATTATTCTGATCTTGGAAATGATTGGAATTGTTTCCTCTTTGATTCTGGCTGCTACTAGCCTCATCTTTCTTTTTCGGATCTTCATTTCGGCCACCATATGACCATCCACCAGATCTTCCACCACGACCTCTTCCATTTTGTCTGCTCTCAAACTTCTTGTTCAACTTTTCCTCTACTTTTAGAGCAAATGGGTATGCCTCCTCAATACTGTTCATTCAAACTAGATTCAACTCCTCCTGAATACTTAGCCTTAACCCATTAAGGTATCAGACAACTTTCTCCTTATCAGCTTCTGCATGGCCTATTCTGATGAGGAGTCGATAGAACTCCTCTATATACTCCTGAACAAATCTTCCTGATTGCTTCAAACTTTGCATTTTCTTTAGTAGGTCAAGCTCATAATCAACAGGAATGAACTGTCACTTCAATTTATCCACCATCTGATCCCATCTCATGATTTTATCTTTCCCTCTTCTATTTTGCTCCAATTGAATCTCTTGCCACCAGATCTTCGCATGACCTTTCAGTCTAGCCTTCGCAAATTTGACCCTATCAGGATCCTCAACATCTTCATACTCAAAATATTTCTCACATTCATTGATCCAGTCGATCAATTCCTCTGGGTTAAGATTTCCAGAAAATGTAGGAACCTCAATCTTAGGTCTTTTCCCAATCTTAGAAATTGCCCAAAAAAGTCTTTCTTCCTCCTGATTCACAACTTCAGCTTCTCCTTCTTGATATTCTTCTTTGGCTTCATCCTTGCTTTTGTCTATGACATTAAGATTCATTCCTCTGTGAATCTCTTATTGCAATGCTCGCACTTGTCTCTGCAACTCTCTAACCTCAGGTGTCACAGCACCAGCTCTTCCGCCATGTTCTCTTCGTGGAGGCATTTTTGTGATGCACGCTGAAACCCTAACCACGGTCCTAGTGCAAACTGCCTCACAGTCGGTGATCTGTTTACACACTCAAGAACTCCTGCTCTGATACCACTTGATGAAGGGTGCTCCCCTTAATACCACAAACACATAAAAGAAATAGAGAAACGACAACAATAATATGCAAGAACAGAAAATTGGCTTCCTATTATCTCCACAAATGTGGAATTACAAACTTTTAGAATTATAATATGCAAAGCCACATGGGCATTCCCTTACAATATTCTGTAGGACAAAGTTTCGAATCAATACCAGGATCTACTACCCAGAACTACCCTAGACAACACTATGGGCCTTCTTTATATAGGCAATTTCCACCGCCCGAGAAGGTTCTAGAAATTTAGCCCTTAGGGCCGACCAAACTTAGAATTATTTTATTTTACAATTTATTACATCAAAGTTGGCTCAAAATGAGTTTTGAAACCCAAACAAAAATTTTGAAGAAAAATTATTTTCTGCCATTTCAGGTGACCCAACTTCTGAAGACCATAAGTCATCGCCCGTTGACCCGATTGGCTATTATAACCCCATTCTGGAAATTCCACGAAGTGCTCTATAGGCTTGACCCATGCAAAGCGCCCGTCACCCAAATTTTCAACCTCATCCGGGGCCTCTAAAGCCTTCAAAACTGAGTTCAAAGTTTCTGTACCCTGCTGCCAATACCGAAAATCTTCAATATCTTCAAAACTACACCTGATCTAGCCATGAAACTTTGCCGGCAGGCTAATATGACTGAGATGAACCTCCATATGTAAAATCAGACATTCCGAGATTGTAAGACCAACTTACTAAAAATAGCAAGTTTCCATAAATAGCAGCTCTACACAAGATAGCCCTTATTGAATACAAAAATAGAAATATTTTTTTGGGTGATGCAAGATTGCCCTTACACCCAAGATGCTCCTGCATCAACTTCACATCCATTTGATACACTTTGAATTTCTTATAAGCTTCATAGGCCAAAAACATCCTTACTACCTCAATTTTTGCAATAGGTACAAATGTTTCTTCATAATCAATACCTTCTTGTTGTGAGTATCCTTTACATACCAATCTTGCTTTATTTCTTACAACTTCACCTTGTCCATTCGTCTTATTTCTAAAAACCCATTTAGTTCCAATAAAAAAAATTTCTTAGGTTTGGGGACCAATTCCCAAGTGTTATTCTTCTCACTATTATCTAATTCTTCTTCCATTACTTGAATCTAATTATCATCTTTACAAGCTTCATCAGTATTCTTAAGTTTAATTTGAGAAATCAAACATAGTTCATGTACCTTATTTCTTGTCATAACTCCTTTTTCTTTGCTTCCAATAATTTGATCAACATGATGACTCCTTATCAAGTTCTTATTAGGTGTTTCTGTTTCAATCTTGTTTCAATTCTAGGTTTAGATCTTGGTTCCTCAACTTGAGTCTCATTCTGTAAATCATTGTCAGTTTCATAAAACAATGTAACATTTTCTTGATCAGTTTTAGGATAGGCTTCTTCATCTGAATCATTATCAAGCATTCTTTCCTGAATTCTAAACTTTTCATCCACTTTAACATTTGCGCTCTCAACAATAGTCTTAATTCTCTTATTAAAACATTTATAAGATTTTCTTTTCAATGAATAACCAAGGAACATACCTTCATCACTTCTCAGATCGAACTTACCAATGTCATCATCTCTCTTAATGTAACACTTCCAAAGATTCTAAAATATTTTACTGATTGTGCATGTCCAAACCATAATTCATAAGGAGTCATGTCTATATTTTCTCTGATCTATACTCTGTTTATTATATATATTATTGTATTCATTTCTTCTCTCCAAAATATCTTTGCTACATCATTCTCAAATAACATAGCTCTTGCTGCCTCAGTTACTGATTTGTTTCTTTTTTCAGCAATACCATTTTGCTTAGGTTTTTTAGGGGCTAAAAGTCATCTCTTAATGCCATTCACTTCATAAAAAGTATTAAATTATTTTGAAGTAAATTCTCCACCTCTATCAAATCTTAAACATTTAATCTTCATTCCTGATTTATTCTCAACTCTATTTTTAAGCAATCTAAACTTTTCAAATGCTTCTAACTTTTCTTTAAGAAATGCTACCCACATCATCCTAGTAAAGTCATCAACAAGAATCATAAAATAAATTTCACCATATAATCCTCTTTTTCTTGTAGGACCACTCAGATTTGTATGAAAAATCTCCAATTTTGCTATTGTGGTGAACTTCTTACTGGGAAATGAACTTCTCTTCTATTTTTCCATAACACATTCCTTGCACACCATGTTAGTAGGTTTCACAATTTTAGGCAAATATCTTACTCCAAATGTAGTACTTTCTTTCAAAATGTTATCAAAGTTTATGTGACAAAACTATTTGTGCCATAACCAACTGTCATCAATTTTAGCAATCAAACATGTCATCTCAGTAGGATTCAACTAAAATACATTACCTCTGGTTCTTGCTCTTGTTCCAATCATCTTACCATTATTTTCTTTGATCATACAAGTCTTTTCAGTAAATGAAACTTGATATCCCTTATTAACTAATTGTCCAACACTTAAAAGATTATGTTTTAATCTATCCACAAAGTAAACCTCATCAGTGTTAGTCTTTCCATCAAGAGTAATAGATCCTATTCCTTTTATTCGACAAGGTGCATTGTTTCCAACTCTAAAAATTCCTCAATCATAATTGTTAAAATTTATAAACTTATTCATATCACCATTCATATGATGTGAGCAACCACTATCTATGATCCAATCAGTTTTATTTTCCTACTTGTGACACTAAACATTTTTCTTTTCTAACTTCAGTCTCATAATTTTCTTCTTTTATTGCAACTAATCCTATACCATCACTTTCATTATCACTCTCACTTAAGAATTTCTCAATGCTGGCTTCAAATTCTTCATCATTAGCATAATAACATTCTTTAGGTCTTCTAGGCTTAAAATTATTCTTATATTTCTCCACTCTCTTAGGATATTTAGAAGCAAAATGACCATATTCTTGACATGTCCAACATTTAAATATTTTCTTACCTTCTGGTTCTCTTTTCACAAGCAATGCAATTCCTTCTTCAATAATTCTATCTTCTTCAGTTTTAGATATGTTGTTGCTGGCATAATATCCATTGACACTTACACTCCTTTAAAAAGTAGGGTGATCACTAAGTGTGTTGAAGGCTATTTCAATTCTAGATAAATCTCTAGATTGTTTCAAACTTATCTCCACTGCTTCCAATCTTCCAAGAAGAGTCTCTCTAGTAAAATTCTCTGTACAAGGTATGACTTGTTCAATCATCCGCGTTGTCTTCTTAAATGCTAGAGTCAGGGGTCTCAAGATCTTCCATATGATTTCATCTTCATCCTTATTTCCTTCACAAGATTTGATACCTACAACAATCTTTGATATTCTACCAATATAGCTTCTAACTAATTCAACTTCTATCATTTTATCCTCTTGAAATAAACATATCCTATTTTGTAATCTGATTCTCTTAGCATGTTTATCACCTTCAATAGGAGATTCCAAAGAAAACCAAATTTCATGAGATGTCTTTAAAGATTTTACTTGACTGTATTCATTCTCAGGAAGAGATGACAAAAGTGCTTCTCTAGCAAGTATATTACACATGAATAGATCTCTTTATTTTTTAATGCAATCCTCAATCTTTTCTTCTTCAATGATAGTTTTGTCATTCTTTTTGATCAACCAATATTCTAGCCCTAAACATAGCAGATGTGTCTTCATCATCTCTTTCCAGTTGTCATAGTTAACTCCATCAAACTTAGGACTTTCTTTTTTGAAATGACTCACCATGGATCTCCTTAAGCTGTTAAACTTTTCCTTCAAGGACCTGATGCTCTGATACCAATTGTTAGAAAGTAAAGCCCACCAAGATAATTGAGAGGGGGGGGGGGGGTGAATCAGTTATCTGAATACAAAATTTTTTATTAACTTTATTAGATCTAAAACATGTAATTAACATAAATAATAACCACAAAAAGACAACCATACACAATGACACCACACTAATACATTTGAGACCTTTTTCTGACGGTAGGTCATCTTAATTGGGATGGTTTACCGTCAATATAACGACAGCACCTGACATTTTTGCAATTGGAAAAACTGATGGTTTTGATTCACGTCATTATTATGATGACAATGGATGTCATAAGAAGGGGGTGCCAACAAGGCGAACCTGGTGTCAGACCTATTTATGGCCGTCCCAATTGCGATGCCTATCCATCGCAAAAAATAAAAATGACAGTGACCCATCAGAAACTTCCGATGGGTTTCCATCATTTGTAATTTGTTTTTCGATGGAGATGTTAGTACAATAGATATCTATCAAAAGTGTATGGAAAATATACATCATTTGTAGTTTTTAACGACAGTGATGTTGTACATGCGACAGCTGGATGTTAGATTGTTTTGACAGATAACCGTTGATGTTTTATGGCGATCACAATTGTGATGCAAATCAATTTTTTTTTTTAAAAATATATATTTGTTGATCGGGTTGGTATCAATTTAGAAGGGTGTTCTTGTAGATCTGGTTCCTACTCATGATTTGGTTATGGATCATTAAGAGATGACTTTGCATTAGATTCGGTAGAGGCTTGTGGATTATTGAGTTAGATGATATGTCGAGAGAGTGACATGTAGAACTTGCACATTGGAGATTCGTAGATAACTATGGTGTCCGTGATGACTTGGGAGAAGTCTTCTTCTTGGTGAACCGAGCTGAGAGACTTAGATTATAGAAAGTGGGTCATTTGGTGTGACTTATGAGACATTGGATGCCTCTTCATAGTGGGTTCACAGTGTGGTTTGTGGTGTTTCTTTGCGACTAGGTTCTTGGCAGAGATCTATTGATTTGGTAGCCATTAAGATGGATTGATATATATTTATCATACATGGATTAAGATCTTAAATTATTGAGCTTCTCTTTATTTTGAGAATAGTTTAACATTCTCTACTTAACAGGGCCAACCACGTGAAGGTGGAAGCTCATCTAACCCCTCCTAGGAGCCTCTTATGACCCTTTACGATATTTTAAGACCTCTAAGATGTATTCTTAGGGATCGTAAAGGGTCATAAGGGGTCTTAGGACACAACAGTTGAGAAACATAAATGTAGGCATCATGGTCACAATTTTTTGGAGACACAACATAATTGAGTGGTATACCCAGATGTTGTGTCTCCAAAAAATTGTGACCATGATGCTTACATTTATGTTTCTCAGCTGTTGTGATATCTACATTTATGTTTCTCATTTGTCATATTTATGTGCATGTTCTTTATGTGTATCTACTAGAAATTCTAAAAAATAAATTAGTATCTACAATAGCCCTCTGTTAACCATATTTACACATATGGTTCCAAAAAAGTAGTGCACAAACTACACAAAGAAGGAATCACAGAAATATGATTTCTACTTTCACCATTGAAGCAATCTTGGCGGCACTAGCTGCCTCTTGAGCCTTGCACAAGTTTCACTCATTTTCTACATCACGTATAGGTTGTAGATGGGGTAGATGTATATGTGGTTTGATCAACCCACCAAAAGTATTGAGATCTGCTATTTCCTTGCAATACCAAATGTACATCAGTTTTTCATAAAATGATTAATTAGTTGTCATGTTATTTTTAAATCATAAAATATAATTACATATCTAGACCTTTTTCCTATTTGGGAAAACCCAACATTGGTGCCCAGGACTACTTGTTGTGCGTGACATTTTCAACATGCATGGGCCAACACCACATTGACACATAGGCACATTGATTGAAGTCATCAATGTTATTTCAACAAATATTGCATTATCACAAATATTGCATTGTCATTATTTTGTTCATTCATACTAATTATAATTACAAAAAAAAGAAACATACTAATGTAGACTTGCACATTTTTTGAATAAGTCGAAGTCTTTGGTTTAAATCACTAGACACTAAAAACAAAATGACAAACCAAAGACAACCATGCAATAAAAAGCAATTACTAAGCAATTTAGAATTAGCTCACTCTATTGTAGGGAACAAAGAGAATCCCATGTGATTTAACATCATTGATGTGCAAGGAAATAGAAAATTAGTAGAAGCAACTCTCATATAAGTAGGACATATAAAACAAGGTGAATAAGAGTAGTACATATAAAACAGTCATTAGAACATGCCAAACATTTGGCATAATTGTACATTTTATTCATGTCATTGATATTCTTATTCATCCATCTCATCATCAAGATCATTGTCGTTGATGAAATTATCATCACCACTATCATCATCATCATCGTCGTCATCACCATCATCACCACCATCATCATCGTCGTCATCATCGTCATCGTCATCATCATCGTCATCATCATCATCATCATCATCGTCATCATCACCATCATCGTCATCATCATTGTCATCGTTGTCATCATCATCATCCTCATCAGTAGCAGCATCATCATCATTAGTAGCAGCATCATCGTCATCAGTGGCAACATCATCATCATCTTCTTCTTCATATTCTTCTTCAACTAGCTCTCGATTGTGATCATCATCTACATCATCTTCCACTTCTTCATCTTCTTCGGTATCTTCTTCCATCACATTATACTTTATCAACCTTCCTCTTAGATCATGTCTAACAACAAATGACCAACCCAGTTTATGTGGAGCCTCTAAGTAAAATACCCACTCACATTGGCTTGGAAGTATATACTAGGGAAAGTATCTTCATAGAATTAAGGTTAATCAATAAATGAAATAGTAACTAAATAAACCACAAAGCAATAGAGAAATCTATTTAGCAAATTAATGGTCAATTGAGCATCATATGGATCTCTAACTAAGATTGTTAATGCAAAGCTCTCAGCAAGCTCCCATTAATGACAGTCCTAGAATGAGAATGATAAGATGAACAAGTTAAAGCTAACAATTATATCAAAGTAAATGCTAATTAAGCTCTCAAATGCCTTTCTAAATTCAAATTTCAAGATGTTCAATGCAATTCTCAGATGTGTGGTTGATAATTATGAAGGATTTAGGCCTTCCTTTTATAGATTTTCCAATGGTAGGGGGTGCAGTTGTGTTTGATCATGATTAAACCTTGGTTGAGTCCTTGGTTCCACCCTTTGAAGACAATGCAAAGTTTGTTTCCTCAAAGCTTGGGACAAGACAAGATCAATGGTCAAGATTCTCTTTCACTTTGAGTGATTGAGATTCAATTTGGCTTGATCCATGTGAATGCCTTTCCTTAAATCTCATTGGTTGCTCAGATTTCCTCTCCATTTGGGTTGTTGAGAGTAATTGAGATTTATTAATTGATTTAATTGATTTATTTTAGCCATGTACCCCTTGAATAGGTTGAATTTAATTTAATTCAATACTATATAATTATTTGATTTAATTGTATTTTGATTTGATTGCACTTGATTAAAATGCTCTTAATTTTGATTTATCTTGAATTAAGACTTTATTTTAATTTTGTTTGGCTAATTATGCATTATGATTCAATTGATTCAATTATGTCCTTGATTTTTTTTTATTTGACTTGATTTTCTTTGATTTGATCTTTGTCCATTTTTAGGTGATTACAAATGCTCCTCTTTGAGTTGATGTGTGAAGCATGTCGATTCAAAGAATACTCTGATTTTGCTGATGATAGGTCCCGATTCATTGATGGTCGATCTTTGATGTTCGTTTGATGTCTTCTAATGGTGGATCCTTGATTTTTGATACAAGATTGGTGCAGATATGATAGATATGAAACTTTCAATTGATATGGTTCTGATGATCATTCTGATATGATGATCCTTCTAATGATGGTTCTTGATATGATGCTTGATTCAATGATTGATCTTGATATGATACCTACTTTAATGATTGATTTCGATGCGATGCCCCATTCGTTTGATTACAAAAAATTTCTTGATAAAATTTTTCTCTTTGATTTGATGACCGGTCTTCTGATTTTTTATGATAACACTGCTGATGTTGATTATCTGATGGTATGCCCCCTCGGGAAATGAATCAAAATGATTTTGGATGCTTTGGTTGAGAATGAGAAATTTCAATTTTTTTCCCAATATAAAAATTTGGAAATACCCCGATCATGAGAGAATTTAATGAGAAAAGATTTGATTGATACAATGTTGATGCTCTATATAAGTTGATGATAGTTTGGTATCATTTGATGTCAGTTAGAATCACTTGGTTGATGTTGATGTCAATTTAATAGGATAATTTGATGGGTTGATATTTCACTCTCAAGATCTAGAGAGATAGAACAATGATTTTCCTTCCTCAAGATCTAGAGTTAGGAGATTTGATGCACTCAAGATGAGAAAATGGATGATAGGACAACTTGATTGACATTAGATGATCAATTGGATGATTTGATAAATTGATATTTGATATGATATGATTAGATGTTTTGATGATATGGAGTTGATTGGATGTTCTCATGATGCAAAATTATGGATTGTAGAAGAGAAGGTGATGAACAAGATTAAATTTCCCCTATTTGATCAACATGATTAATTGTTGATGATATCCTTGATGAAGCATGAATCATTTTGATGATATATCTTGATGACATTGATGTAATTTTGATTATCAAATTGAGCATGATTTTTGATGAGGGGTACTTCAGACATTGATGATGTTGATTAGGACTTTGATTCTATTGATAGAGATTTGATGATGTAGATTTCAAGACATTTGATGATGTACCATTGATGATATCATTGATCATTTGATGTATCTTGATTTGGTCTTTTTGATGATGATAACTCTACCCCCTTTTTCAATTTTTCCTCTTGCAAAGTAAAATATGAAAGACAAAACAATATATACAATGCACTTAATCTAAGATGTATGTAGCTAACTATCATTATTCAAAATTTGGAGCTTATAATCATCATTGAGCTTTTGGAACTTGAAATTGGTACAACCCTCACTGGTTCAACCATGATGATATGAATACCTCTTTCCTTAGATTTTAATAATTGCAAGTAAACAATCAAAGAATTGATCCCTTTCACATACAAATGTCCTCAATGATTCTTTGATGATCATGTCATTAGACGGATTCACATACTGCTATGAATCAATCTGACAAGCACTCAAGTAGCAATCAAGAAAAGATCATGTCTTCATCATCGCTCATCTAATCCAAGACTTCATCGATTTGCTAAAAAGACATGATTCCAAAAATTTAGTAACACTTCGAACATTTTTGCTTTTGTTTGTGGATCCATATTTCAAAAACTTCATCCACTTTGATCCTTAGTTATGTTTAAACCTTTTAGATTTTGATCTAATTTGTCAAATGTTGTTGTTTAGATCAAGTATTTGGATGTTTGAAATGTGATATTGATCAATAAGTTCAAGTGTAGCAATTTTTCACTTTTTTTGCAATGATTTGAGCCAATTGATGTTTATTTTGATAAGCTCATTGAACTTGGATTGGTGCCCCTGGTTTGATTTAGCAAGATCATGCTTTGTCGAGCAATGTAGCTTTTGAGTGTTTACTTAAGATTTGCAAAAAAAATTATTTTTAGATTTTTTTTAAAAAATTATTTTTTATTTTTTAAAAAGATTTTTTATGTTTTTGGATTTTTAGAGATTTTTTATGTTTTTGAATTTTTAGAGATTTTTGATGTTTTCAAATTTTTAGAGATTTTTGATGTTTTTGGATTTTTAGAGATCACTAGTTCTCAAGCAAGATCACATTGATTTTTCCCCAACACCTAGCAAGGTATAGGACATGAAAGATGGATTTGTGAATTGATGGATGCTAGATGAATAGGCCATGATGGATGAAGCAAAATGTGTTACTCGTAGGACCATCTCCTCAAGATTATCCAAGCTAGGGAAAAATAATATCTCAATATAGGCCAATGATGTGGTGTTGGATAGCATATGGAATAATGACCTGGTGTCACAACAATGGTCCAAAGGAATGGACATATCAAGAGACTTTTTCTAACATTTTTTTTTTCATTTCTTTTATTCTTCATTTGGATCAAGATCAAGGGATCAATGTGGGTAGGATCACACAATCATGATAAAGGGTGGTGAAGACTATGAGTGAATGGTTTGGGATTATGGGAAGGCTTCTTAGGAATAATGAAGGTGGCTTTAGGATAAGCAAGATGATGATAAGGTAGTATGAATGCAACAAGTGAATAGGATGATGGATAGGATAACTCAAGTCAAGATACTTAATGCTCACAGATATGTTCAACCTTGTCAAGATCAAAGGTGAAAAATTAAGTACAAATGTAAGTGAGATTAATGGTAGAAAGATGGAGGATATGAAGGATGAAACTTTCCCCTAAGTGTAGAGTGCAAGAGAGAGTAATTACACATGACGCCTGTTTGCCATGTTTTCATCATGGTACTTGTCCAAGATGCCACAAGAAGTGGTTTTCACCATAAGATGGATTTTTTTTCTTTTCTTTTTCTTCTTCTTCTTCTTTTTTTCTTTTTCTCTTTTTGGATGGACTCAAGCCTCATGCTCTTTGTATACTCCTTGAAAAGGTATGATATGATGTGCCAAGGCCACTGAAAGGTATGATCAAATATGTTGATAGTGTGATGGAAAGGTGATATGGTGGATAAGGTAGAGGGTGGCTAAAGCTTTATGCAATGGATTGGATAATGGAAATGGAAGAATAATGAATAAGAGGATAATAAGTCTTTCCATATGTGGGTGTGAAAAAGGGAATGGAAGGATAATTAATAGGAGGATAAGAAGTATCATCAAGATCAACATTGATACACACCTTGAAGGGTAGTGGAATAATGGAGGAAAAA
This sequence comes from Chamaecyparis obtusa, assembly GCA_027943335.1. Taxonomy (NCBI): domain Eukaryota; kingdom Viridiplantae; phylum Streptophyta; class Pinopsida; order Cupressales; family Cupressaceae; genus Chamaecyparis; species Chamaecyparis obtusa. The sequence goes on from BSBK01002411.1 coordinate 241,908, forward strand.
TGGGTGATATAGCTTGAGACTTTGATGTAAGAGAGGATACGGATCTTGGGACACAAGGACTCAAAATGGATGGATGAGATGGAATGCATTTGGAAGAATGTGGAGTCGAAGCCTTTGGAAGCTTAAATGTGAACTTTGAGTTCTCTTTTTTGTGTAAGTCCTTCAAAAGTGACTTGGGAATCCACACTTTCTTTGATTTGTCTTTCCTTTTGGATGCTTTAGAATGCATTTCTTCAATGAGGGATTTAGGAACCCACATTTTATTTGATTTTTCTTTTTTCTTGATGGACCTTTGTGGTATCTTAAATATTTCTTTTTTTCTTTCATTCACATGTCAATTAGATGGGACATGGTGCTATTCATACATAAGTGGATTCTTGGATTTCTGATTTTCATGTTGCGCATTCAAATTTCTTCCAAAGGTCTTGGGATTGCTGGATGAATAAGGTTGATATGAATGGTTCATATGGATGGGTTCATAGGAATGGGTGTTTGGTTTCTCAAGTATGTATGTCTTTGTTGATCTTGATAGGATATAGGGTAAGTGGATAGTGGGATAGGGAAGGTAGGAAAGGTTGATGGAGGAATATAAGGGCCCAATATAGATTTGGAGGATGTATATGGTTTCAACTTTGGGATATAGGGACCAAGGATGGATTTGGAGGATGTAAAAGGAATATGAGTATGCACAAATGGAGGTAAATGGGATGTGGGAGGGATATCAACATCTTTATTTTGAATTGCATGGCCAAGGCTTTCATCTTTCAAATTTATCTTTGTACCAATAGGCTTATATGTAGCTTTGATAGGAGTGACTTTGATATGAGCAGTTGAAGCTTGAGATAGATATGGAGGCTTATGAAAAGTGGATGTTGGGGTACTTTGATCTTGACAAGGATCTTTTGATAGCCTAGGAAGAATACTTTTCTTTTGATTTTCAATAAGTTCATTAGAGATGGAAGGAATATCTTGATCTTGCTTAGGAGATGGGTATGATATAGGAGGTGAAGGAATATGGGGTGTTTGAGATGGAAGTATATCTTCTTGAAAGAAATGGAAGGGTATGAAGGGTTCATCATGTGATTCTTGGGATATCGGACTTTGGTCAACTATATGATAAGGAGGGATATTATGTTGATCTTGATCCTTAATAAGACTTGTTTCTTTGAAATTTTGATTAGTCTGTTGACATGGAGCCACTTATAAGGACAATGTAGGAGTTTGGATCTGCACGAGGGATTCTTGAAAGGATGATGGATGTTCATTTGAAATAGGAATGATAGGCATTTTAGGACATGAAGGCTTGGGATCTATAACCTTTGAAGCATGGAAGAAGTTTGTCGCAAGATGTAGGTTAGCTTGGATCTCTTTTAGAGGTAGCCCTTGAGGGTATACATAGTCATTATGAAAACTATTTGGATCATTGTTTGATGGAGGAATATTGGATAGCTTTGCTTCTATATGAAATGGATGAATGGTGGGATAGGTGAAAGCTATAAGAGGACCACTACTAGACATGTGTTCATAAGTTTGATCTTGCTTGAGAATAGTATCTTCATTCGATGAGCCATTAGGATTTTCAATTTCAATTATGTCATCATCAATAAGATTTTGGATTTTATGTTTCAACTCCATGCAATCTGAAGTTTCATGTGCATTATGTCTATGATATGCACAATATTTACTCAAAAAGATAAAACCACAAGAAGTGATTTGAGGCAACATGATGAGATCATTTTCAATGAGTTTTTCCAAAGCTGATTCGTATGAAATTCCAAAAGGAGTAAATGATCTATCCGAAGGATATTTGGATGTATTTGTGTTTCCAAAAGAGTTGTCATATGGTTAATATTGTTGAGATGGGACTAATTCCTCTTGATTTCCTTGATCAAAGATGAGATTCTCTTGATATTTTGAAATAGGTTCTTCATCAAATATTGGTTAATCATTAGGATATTTTTTTATCAAACATAGGGTTTTCATGATATTATTTTTGATCAAATTTTGAATTATCAAAGATATGATGTTCATAATGTTTTTCTTGATCATAGAGGTAAGGAAACAATGTTCTTAATGATAATTGGTTGGATAATGTTTCCATTTCTTTTTCCATTTCTTGAATTCTTGTGAATAGAATATTCTTTTGAATTTTTATTGTTAATTGATCTTTGGATCTTAATGAATGTTTTCTTTTTGTAATCAAAGATCTTCAAGCACAACACAATGATTTTATCAATTATCACAAGAAATTCTTCCAAGCAATCCACCTAGGGTCAAATTTGGCTTTTAAATGACTCTAATGAGGTAGGCTTGCTAAATTATCAAGGATTTAGTATGGATTCCATTCAAATAAATTTTAAACTTTCACCCCCCAAGTATGTTAAGGGGCTTCCCACATGCACAAAAGTACGATTTGGCACAATCCGTGAGGACTACTAGAGGAAGTTCAAAAAATTTAAAATTCATTTGTCACACATCCCATTAAGGATGTATGCATTTCATTTTATAGTGGGTTGGATTCCCACAGCAAAAGCAAGCGTATCCCACTTTGGGTTGTCCCTCTCACTGGCCCTTTTAAGGAAAATCTCGAGAGGCGAGCCCGACTAAAGTTCTAGCATGGTATTCTCTGTAGGACGTTATTTTTTGTTTCTTTTTTGCATGCAAAAAAAATATATATATTTTTTTTAGCACTTTTTAACAAATACAGTTAACAAGGTTCAATTTCCTCACCCACTAACTAATGAGAATCGAGTGTTGCTACTCTTTTCTACAAACAAGGGGTTTTGATTAAGTGTTTTGTTTATTCCTTTAAGCTATCCAAATTACTAGATTTTGAAAGGACAAAGCCACAATTTAAGCATGCAAATCACCAAGTTTTAAGGCTTACCTTTCCTTGTAGCTAACAAAAGTTAGGGGCATTTTTGAGTTATCTCCATGATTCTATGCTTACCTTGGCTATAGTTCCTTTCCAATGTGTTTTTCCACCAGCAACTTAGTCAACAAAAATAACCACAATGAAGGAAACCAAAGATAAATTTGAAGAAACAAAGACAAACTGAATTTTAAGCCTTACTTGTCAAAGCTTTGCCTTCTCTATTGAATCTGATCTCTAGATTTTTGGACCTTTCTGTGCCTACTCATTTACAGCAAAAACATACAGATAGAGAGTTAAATAATTGAATTGATCAATCTGACAACAAATTAAGACAGCAGATAGTAAGCGACATTGTCCAGCTAATATGTGTGATCAAATTGTTATCAGGTGTAACTTTAATGATAGCAAGTGTCACTTTCCAGTGACACAAATGACATTGAAAGTTAATCAAGTGTAAATAGTTTATTGCTAAGCGTAAATAGTATTGAAAATTGCATAAAATGATTTACTTAAAGCGGCAATTTAACAACTACTAAGCATGAATTAGCAGATGCTAGGCATGACTGTCTCTGTAAAGTGCATGGAAAAGGTCTATCACAAGTGATAACAAATAGTAGATCTGCGACACTTCTTAAGTCATAGGCATGACTTTACAAGCAAAGGCTGAATAATTTATCTCACAGGCGTGAACATCTATCTCGCAGGTGACTAGAAAGTATTTAAGACAGAAGAGAAGTGATTGACCAGGCATGAGTTAGCAACTTATAGGTGTCAGAACAGTGATTTTAAGCATCATCAGAATGACTGTAGGTGTGACTGAATCATTTGTACGTGTGACTTCACCTATTTTCTGTAGAAAATTCATGGAAAAGTGAAAATACAAGCACACAAAATATGATGAAATTAGGCTTAGAGCCCCATGGTGAGCGCCATTTTATATACTAGGGAAAGTATCTTCATAGAATTAAGGTTAATCAATAAATGAAATAGTAACTAAATAAACCACAAAGGAATAGAGAAAACTATTTAGCAAATTAATGATCAATTGAGCATCCTATGGCTCTTTAACTAAGATTGTTAATGCAAAGCTCTTAGCAAGCTCCCATTAATGACAGTCCTAGAATGAGAATGATAAGATAAACAAGTTAAAGCTAACAATTATATCAAATTAAATGCTAATTAAGCTCTCAAATGTCTTTCTAAATTCAAATTGCAAGACGTTCAATACAATTCTCAGATGTGTGATTGATAATTATGAAGGATTTAGGCCTTCCTTTTATAGATTTTCCAATGGTAGGGGGTGTAGTTGTGTTTGATCATGATTAAACCTTGGTTGAGTCTTTGGTTCCACCTTTTGAAGAGAATGCAAATTTTGTTTTCTCAAAGATTGGGACAAGTAGACAAGATCAATGGTCAAGATTCTCTTTCACTTTGAGTGATTGAGATTCAATTTGGCTTGATCCATGTGAATGCCTTTCTTTAAATCTCATTGGTTGCTCAGATTTCCTCTCCTTTTGGGTTGCTGAGAGTAACTGAGATTTATTAATTGATTTAATTAATTTATTTTAGCCATGTACCCCTTGAAAGGGTTGAATTTAATTTAATTCAAGACTATACAATTATTTGATTTAATTGTATTTTGATTTGATTGCACTTGATTAAAATGCTCTCAATTTTGATTTATCTTGAATTAAGACTTGATTTTAATTTTGATTGGAAAATTATGCATTGTGATTCAATTGATTCAATTATGTCCTTGATTTTCTTTGATTTGACTTGATTTTCTTTGATTTTATCTTTGTCCATTTTTAGGTGATTACAAGAAGAACATAGGGCTCTTCTCCAACTGGCTCAAACAACCTTGTATTAATCATTGGAAATCCATTTTCATGTTCAATAATAGTTCTATCAAGATCATTTTTATTGAGTTTTAGTCTGTATCATTTCACAATGAAGAGAACTAATTTGAAAGATTTCAAGTCACAGTCAAGTATATCAACCAAAATACCATAGTATTGATTTTGTGACTCTCGAGGTTGTAAGTCATTTCTAGATGAAATATTAGTCACCTGGAACACTACACTTATCCCAGAATCACAAGTTATCTTCGTATCATCTAAATTTTTGATGTGAAATTTATAACCATTGCAAAACATAGCCTTGTGGTGTTTCACCTGCAATAATGTCAAGTATGTATAAATTATTGCATCACGAGTTGAAAAACATATGGTTGATTAATTAACAAATTTATAAGTACCTCATGATCTCTTAAACCATATGCTAAATCTATTTCCTTTTGTGTAACATTGGGATCTCCATTACGATGAGCTTGTATAACCAATGAAGACACAGATTCCCATGTTAATCTATGACCATCATGCTGACATCATTCAATCCATGCCATCATCCAATCTTGATTGTTTGTAATAAACAAATGTATTGCATCCCACTCTTTAGCAGCTATACAAAAGTAAATAGATGACTTACAACAAATTTATTTTGAAGATTAAGAATTAATTAACTACAATAACATCTCATAATTTATTACCTTTCAGTTTCTCGAATCTATCATTACCCACCAAGTACTCCCCTTCAAATTTTTTAATTGAGTCGAGATCCCAAATACAATCTATATGGGTCTTTGTTACAAGATTAGTAAGATATTGAATAATGTACACCATCATCTGGTATACCATATATCCCTCAACCATAGAGCCCTCAGGACGTGCTCTTTGTCATACCAAACCCTTCAAAAATTTTAAGTGTCTTTCAACCATCCACATTGACCTAGTATGTATAGGTCCACACAATTCAATCTCCTCAACTTGGTGTATGAGGTAGTGTTCTTGTGCATTGAAAAAAGCTAGAGGTAAACACTTTTTAATTTCACACATTAATCAATAGATTCTTTTCTTCCAATATGTTATATCATCTTTATGGATTTTTTTAGATGACAACCCCCTACAAGGGATTCAAGACATAAATATATAAATACGAGACTTTACAATATATTACTTGTTTGATATATTGAACAAATATCACTGCTTACCTCATGTATTTTCCAAGATCATATATCACTTGTTTGATATTATTGTCGAAGTTCTCTCGGAGAGATAGGGGTAGAAAATACTGCAACAATTGTCAACTGATCATTTCATACAATGAAAATTGAATGCAATTACACAAATATATTGTAAATACAAAATACTATGACTTACCTTGATGAAAGTATGTCAATCATGCATTTTCATCCCTGACCCAAAATCATTTTTCTTTGATATGAGATTGCTTATATCTGTAGCAAATCCTGTAGGAAATTAAATTTTTCAGATCACTTCTTTTATGACATTACTTTGTTGCTCTATTAATAACCAAGGAAGAGCACTTGCATTAATCTGGTCTCCATTGCTATTTGATTCAATGATACTTTTCATTGCATGATTGGAATCATGAATGTCACTACAAATTTTGCCAAGTTTTTCTTTGTCATGCCTTCCATCCAATATTTTCCATAGTGTCTCTATTACATTCTTTCCAATATGCATAGTATCAAATAAATGCACAATTTGTAGATGCTCATAGTAGGGAAGCCTACTAAATTCTCTGGGATAACATTTTAGTCCCTTTGGAAGCTAGTTGGTGATGCCTACACGACCTTCAAGATCATTAACTACATAATTATCCAACAAAACACAATCAAATATATAATTTTTAAATATCGACCATTATGTGGAATGATATTACCTCGAATTCTATTATATTCCAACTATCATAGGTGAGGTGTCATTCTTCGTGGCTTTGATATAGTCTCTTCTTTCCCATTGAAAATATGTCTTTCTGCACTTTGATACTTATGATTTCTGGGGAGGAACTGCCTATACTCATCAAACACCTATTTTCTTAAACTTTTGGAATGACAGGATTTCATCTTTGGACCACACATTGGACATGCAAATTTTTCCTTTGTTTGAAGACCTACAAGATAACGATAAAATTGGATTAAATATGTATATTTTTAGAATTTGAATTATTGCATACAACTAGAATTCACCATAACATACCATAGAAATGTGTCAACCTTGGAGCATCATGAATTGTCCACACAAGCATTGCATGGAATTGAAATTATTTTTGTCCAATTGGTTAGGAGATGTCATACATAGTGAAACCATTCCATAACACCAACAACTCATCGATAAGAGGTGCAATATATACATTCATATCTTTCACTTGGTACTTACCTAGTTGAATTAACAACAACAACAGATAATTATTGTGGCCATTTCACTCCAAGACTTATTATTACATGTAGATAACTATAAAATAATAAGATACCTAGAACAATCATTGCCAACATAATGTGCTCCCTCTTTATTGACATCCATGGAGGAAAGTTATTGTTTATAACAAAAATATGTCACACTGAGCAAACAAATCTCATCTCTCCATTAGAATTAACACCGTCTGCTACCAGAGAAAGCCTGAGATTTTGGAGGTTCCTCTTTAAAGTGTGGCCACTTTTCCTCTATGTCCATAAATGATGAACCATCCATAGGCATTTGAATAATTTCATCTCAACTCTTGCCACGTGCATGGTAATCCATAAATTGTGCCAAGCTATTGCACCTAAATAATCATTTTAGATGTGGAATAATGGGGATGTGACGGAGAACCTTGTGAGGCACCTTTTTTGTCACTTGATCATCTTGATATCTGCTCGTATGGCATTCAAGGAATTCTATTGCATTTTTTTGTTCTTTATAATAAATAATATGATCTTTAGGACAAGCATCTATTATTTGATACTCCATTCTAATATGTTTCATAGTGACACATAATTCTCGATACGAGTGAGGGAGAACATTTGATGGTGGTAACAGAAAGTCACCTATCAATCTAAAATAGATAATATAAGTCATTACTATAAACAATCGTGATGGTACATGTTTCACCTTTTATAAACTATAATGACATATACAAACCTTAGCATACGTGACATTGCTATGTTAGATAAACCATTCATAACCTTCAAATTCACCAACAACAATATAATAAAGAGAAGAGTAGATTGGGAGCCTTTGTAAAGGGTTGTGTCTACCTTCTCAAGTAGAGGTATATCATGGATGTCATCAATGTCATCCTCATCATAATCATCATCATCAGCATCAACAACACTAGTACCAAATGTATAAATGATCAATGCATTTATACCACCTGTGTGTGAATTTTGTACCTAGCTGTAGACACAACACTTTCGTAAAATATTAGAGGTTAGCAAAAACCAAAATCATGCAATGAAATGGAAACTAAACTAACCAGATGATTTACTACCTTATAGTAGGTGCGAGTATGATACTCTCAGATCAAACCGAGACCAGTGACATTGCAACACCTAAACAAAGGATTTGAATGCAAAATATGAAAGATTATGAATGCAGATTAAGCTATGTTTTTTGTTTTTCTATGCAATAATAATGAAAAACTGTATGAATCTAAGCTAATATGAATGAAATGGAATGCAATTTTAATATAAGAATGATATGAAGATGAAATCTATGATATGAAACTATGTAAAAGCTAATGATCAACTATGAAAGATCTCACAAATCGCCTATCACAAATGCTCAATCCTTCAATCACCAATTCGCTAGAGTAATTGTGCAAATTTGAGTGTTGATGAAAATGAAGAGCTGAGCTTTGTTTTTATAGAAATCCAGGGCTTTGAGGATGCATTGAGAAAAGCCATAAATCACTCTTGATAAACTTAGGTTGATTTTTGAGTTAACAAGAAATTAGAGATAATTAACTCACAAAAATCATGCAAAAGCAGAGTTTTACTCAAAATAGAGTTTTAGATCACATTTCAACTCATCATCAGATGTTGAGTTCAATTTTAAAATTGATTGTTAATTTCTAGTTGCCTGCTTTTCTGATTGTGCATGATTTAATTATAAATTAATTTAAAAATAAAGTGATTTATTCTCAACTTAACTGATGTTTGAATTAAAACAATTAATTTATGGGTTAATCAATTATTAAATCAAACTTTATTAAAAAACTATATTATTAAAAATTGACAACTGACTTTAATTAACTAAATAAAAATTTAATCAATTAGTCATGAGATTTTAGATTTATTGTCAAAATAAAATAATACAATTTAGGAATAATTTAATTAAATGAAATTAAATAATTAAGTGGCAATATTAAATCTAATTAATTAAATATTCAAAATATTCAATTAATCAAACTTTAGGATAAATAGGATTTATCGCCAAATAATAATTAAATTAAAGATAATTAGGATAAATAGGAATATGGCTAGGAATATTCTCTGATGCAGAATTTAAGATAAAATCAATTAGAATTCGATAATGTGCAAATGTGCCTTAGGTTAGGACTTTGATGTCAATTTCATTTGAATTGAAGATGTAGGAGGTTAATGAACCTATAGCCTATTTTTGGGGTATTACATTTTGCTCCTCTTTGAATCACTGTGCAAAGCATAGTGGTTCAAAGAATAATTTGTGTATGATAAAGATGTTTGAGATTGATTTGAAAGATTTGAAAGAGCTGGAAGATTAACTGATTCTGAGAAAGAAACTGATTGAAATATTTAAAGAAAAGAGATACTAACCCAGGCCTAGAATGACTAGGAATCGAGATGATGCTAGCTATATCAGCAATGAACTGGTGATTACAAAAAAGTGCCAAAATGCCTGATTCTGAACCTTATGATTGCGAAGAAGTGAGTGACCAATTCTAGACCTGAATGTCCTTGTATGAATCATATTGGTATCAAATCCTAAACCCATTAGTTACAAAGAAACAAGGAAATAACACTAATGAACCATTGCTTATGAAAAGCTGATACAGTTTACAAGATAGATTTAGGATACCAGATTGATATGGATCTTGATGAATCTGACATGCCCCAAGAGAATCATAGATTTGCCCCAAGTGATGAGGACTTTTGATGAATTAGTTACTAGATGTGGTTGTTGTCTTGATTACTGAGGAAAGATTGATTATAGATTTAGATTTATAGACTTGAATGATGTGCAATACCATGCCCCCTTCAGGATTAAAATTGAAATTTGACAAGAAAAGTTAGCATTATAGTTTAGAAGCATGTTAATTGATTTGAGAAGTGGTTGTACACATTCAAGAATGTGTTCTACATCATTTGGAGGTCCTTGGAGACCAAGTTTGACTAGGTTTGACCAAGTTGAAATTTTGATAGTTTGATGTAAGATAATCAGTTAAGTTGAATTCTAGATTTTTGTGATGATTGAAGGTCGATTATGCAAGTAGTTAATAATATGAATGATCTCAGATTTTGATTTTGATCCCAAAAAAGGATTCAACTTGTTGTTTTGTGGGAGGGAACCTTCGTATGAGATTCAACTCTTGTGTCAGTTTAAGTATAGTTTTTAGAAGGATTGTTTGAAGATTTTCAAGCAATTTGTGAGATCATGCAAAGTGTAAAATGACATGTAACCTAAGACCTATGACCTAGTCACTGATCATGTGTCGATCATTTATCATCATTGAGTTTTTTGAGGTAACTGGATAAATCAATACAATGCCCACTAGTTAGGAAACCATAGACATATGAATATCAATTTGTATGCGCAGGAATCAATACAACATCCACTGGTTAGGTAACCATGGACATATGAATATTGATTTTATTTTTAGAATGTCAGAGTAGATATAAGCACCAAGGCACAAACACCAGGATGACCTGAATATCATGTCCATTTTGACATAGCAATTTGTATAAGCATCAAAACATAGACTTCATGATGACCAGAATAAACCTTGCATTCAAACACATCAAATAGTCAAGATATCATTCTAAATCCAGTGTGAATTACCCATAGTGACCCTTTATCATTCACATCCTTAGGCAAGATCGCACTTCACAATAGGAGACAGAACTCACTCAAAAAGACAATAGTTAGATCAAACTTCCTTGGATTTTTTGGGTATCAATGGTCGAGGTACTCATGGCCATCCAATTCTAGATAGAGGCTCTTACAGATGGACACCATTTCAATCCAGAATTTCCAAACTTGTTAGATTTTCACATACAAGTAGAAGACAAACAGAAGATTATGCTCCTAGTCATCACTCTCTAAATCCCATAAAGGACATCATCGAAGAGCTTGAAAGGACATAATATGCAAAAGTCTCAATGCGAATCAGTAAGCATACAAGGAGATAAAAGCATGTAAAAAGCATGGATTATTTTCAGTTTGTTTTGATGTTTGATTGCGTTGTTGTAGATGCAAAATCCTTTCTAGAGATGAGATAGATAGACTGATTCAAATGAAGCTTCAAAGGACTCTGACTAGATATGACCCATCTGAGGTATACTGGAGACCATAGGATATAACATTGATTTCCCCCAAGTTTTAGGCATTGATAGGATATAGACACATGAGCCAATTGGTGTACCAATCGACTTATTGAAAAAAGGAAAGTAGGAACAAATCGGGAGATATGTACAAACTAAAGCAAGATTGAAAGCTAGGAAAGACCAAGATTGCGTTGATAGATGGAGTGTTTTGAACAAGTGGCACCTGCTTGCTAGGTTTTCACCATCTTGGCAGAGATTCTATTTTTACTACCAAGGCACCTATTTTTACCTTTATGAATCATCAAGGTGCCTATTGCTAGGTTTTCACCAAGATGTTCATTTTTTCAAGACTTTTTCCAATTTTAAAGATTTTTTCAGGACATTTTACAATAGACTGAATGCCTTAGGCATAGAATTTCTTCAAATGGAGAATGTTGATTGGTTCTTAGATCTGTTCTCCTTCAGTCATTGAGATTTGATAGGCACCAGAGCCAAAAGTAGTAGTGGTTACAAAGGGACCCAACCAATTAGGTTCAAACTTCCCCTTGTGTTCTCTATGTGATTGATTTTTAGGATTCTCTCTCAAGACTAGATCACCAACCTAAAATTCTTTGTGTCTAACTTTCTTGTTGTAACCTCTAGACATTCTCTTCTGATATACTCTAAGATGATCATACGCTGCTTCTCTGCACTCATCTAGTAGTTCAAGTTCTTGCAACTAAGACACTCTATAGTCATCATCAGTTACTAGACCATGCATTCTGATTCTTAGTGATGGGATTTCAACCTCAATAGGAAGTACCGCTTCAGACCCATAAAATAAAGTGAAAGGTGTAGCCCTAGTAGGTGTTCTGATACTTGTTCTATAGGTCTAGAGAGATGGATTGATCATGAGATGCTAGTCTCTTCCTATTTTATTAACTGTTTGATGCAAGATTTTCAATAGATTCATGTTTGAAGCCTCTGCTTGTCCATTCCCTTGAGGATAGTAGATAGATGACCAATGTTGTGTAATCTTGAATTTGGTACATAGATCATCTAAGTCTTTGTTTTTGAATTGTCCACCATTATCTGTGACTATAGAATGTGGAATACCATACTGACATATGATGTAGTTCAAGATGAACATAGATATTTGTTTTCTAGTTGCTTGTGTCAAAGGGACTACTTCTACCCATTTTGTAAAATAATTTGTATCTATGATTATATGGGTATGTCCATTAGAAGAATGAGGATGCATGACTCCTATAAGATCAAATGCCCATTAGTGAAAATGCCATTATGTAGTAAAGGGAATTAGATCTCTCCCTGGAGCATGAATTAAGTTACCATGTACTTGGCACTTTTGATAATTCTTAGCAAACTTGATAGACTCTTTCTCCATTTCAGGCCAATAGTACCCATCCCTAATAAGCTTTTGAGCTAGTGTTAAACCATTTGAGTGTGACCCACAAATACCATCATGGACTTCTTCTAACACACATTGAGACTCTTCCTATTCTAAACATCTAAGTAACATACCATCTAGACCTCATTTGTACAGATCATGACCAATGATGACATATCGGGAGGCATTAAAGATAAGGTATCTCTTTTCATGATGGTTAAAGGTATCGGGAATGATTTGGTCTTTGAGATAGGAGAATAGGTTTTTATATCTGGATGAATCATGACCTACAATAGTGCAGATCATATGGGTATCAAGGGAGTCATATGCATGATAAGATAGTGCTTCCACCAGGAACTTGTAGTGTAGCTCATGTTCAGGCTGTTGTAATAAAGTAGATAATGTTTCCATTGCATCAACATCCTTATTCTCTGTTCTAGGTATTTGTTCAAATGTGATAGATATGAAATATTTCTTTAAATCATCTACCATTCTTTTGTATGGAATGGGATTTTCATCCTTTGTTTGATACACATCATTGACTTGATGGATTACAAGTTGTGAGTCTCCATGAATGTGTAATTCTATTACTCTCCACTCAATTGCTATTTTCATACCATTCAAAAGGGCTTCATATTTAGCAATATTGTTTTTGCAAGGAAACTTGATGTGAAATGATTTTGGGATTGAGTATCCTTGAGGAGTTATGAACAATATACCTGCTCTAGATCTATTCTATTTATAAGAGCCGTCAAAGAATAATTTTCATTCTCTAGAAGAAAGATTCATGATAGAGGAATCTGGAAATTCCATTTGCATAGGAGTATCGTCAAACATAGGTGCATCATCCAATTGATCAACAATTACCTATCCTTTTATAGCTTTTCTTTCAACATAGTCAATGTCAAATTCACTTAAGAGCATGACCATTTGGATAATCTACCCGTGAGGGCAGCTTTGCTCAATAAGTATTTCAATGGATCTATCTTAGCTACCAATTGAGTGGTATGAGCTAACATGTAGTGTCTTAGTTTTTGTGATGCAAATATCACATCTAGACAAGCTTTTTCAATCATAGAATAGTTCTTTTCATATGCCACCAATGTTCTACTGATATAGTATATAGCTCTTTCCTTCTTTTTCTCATCATGATGTGCAAGCAATACCCCCAATGATGTATCTGTAGTAGAGACATATAAGATCAAGGGCTTCCCTTGAATGGGAGGCATCAAGATAGGAGGATTTGATAGGTATTTCTTGATATGATTAAAATTATTTTCACATTCTTCGCTCCATGCAAAGGTCACACCTTTATGTAATGTCTTTGTAAAAGGTTGTGATATGTTTGCTAGCTGAGATATGAAGTGTCTAATAGATTGAACTCTCCCTTGCAATGTTCTCATTTGATTGATATTCTTGGGAGGTTGCATCTCCATGATAGCTTTAACTTTAGTGGGATCAACTTCAATGCCTTTCTTTGAAATAATGTAGCCTAAGAGCTTTCGAAAAGTGACACCAAAAGCACACTTCTTAGGATTTAGTCTGAGACTAAATTTTTCCATTCTATCTAGTATCTTGCTCAAGTCATTTAGATGTTCAGCTCTAATCATAGATTTTGCTAAAGTATCATCAACATAATCTTCAATAGTCCTATGCATCATGTCATGAAAAATAGAAGTCATAGCTCTTTGATATGTAGCACCAGCATTTTTAAGCCCAAATGGCATGACATTCTAATAGAAGGTACCCCACGCACATGTGAAAGCAATTTTATCTTGATCTTCTAGAGCAATTTTTATTTGATTATATCCAAAAAAACCATCCATTAAAGAATACATCTCAAAGCCCCCAGTCATGTCCACAATCATATCAATGTTAGGTAGTGGAAAATCATCCTTAGGACATGCTTTGTTCACATCTCTGAAATCTATGCACACTCTTATAGATTTGCCTGGTTTAGAAATAGGTACAATATTAGAGATCCATTCAACATAATCAATAACATGAATGAATCCAACTTTTATTAGCTTCTCTAATTCATCTTTTACCAAGAGTGCAACATGTGGATGCATCTTTCTTAATTTTTTCTTAACATGTTTAACATTTGGAGCTATAAATAAATGGTGCATAATAATATCGGGATCTAACCCTAGCATATCTGAGTATTTCCATGCAAATTTGATCTTCTTTTCTGTTAAGAATGTTGTAAATTTTTACTTCTCTTCTTCTGATAAGGATTGTGCTACATGGATCAATTGTGGTTCCTCTGTTGTTCCCAAGTTGATAGATTGAGTGGGCTCAATTAGAACTGGAGATCTATCCTATAAATGACTCAGAAGGACATCAAATATCTCATCTTTAGGTGCCTCAGAGAGGTTTTCACCTTTGGATACATCTTTTATTTTTACTTTTGTAGGTTCTGAGACTGCCACAAAGTGGTTTTCACCCTCAAAACTCCTTTTCTTTTTATTCTTATTCTTATTTTTCTGACTAAGATACTTGATGTTTGACTCTATCATGCTAATGCTTGGTTCACTAATGGAAGTCCTCATAGGCTCAACTACATTTAGGTAGCAAGAAAGGGCATAGTCATTGAGAAAGGTATAAATACCTTGGTTCAAGTTTGTGGACGTTATGTCAAGAAGGTCAGGGCATTGGATAGTCAAAGTGGTGAAAGATTGGGAAAGAGTGTTTAAGGATATGGATATGTCATAATTGGTCCTAACCTGATGCTCGAGTTCAAAGGTGATATTACAACTTAAGACATTCAATTCATGAATAGGCTCAATGTCATTGTAGAAGTCCACTTCAGCCATCAGTAGACCAGACTCGATGAGTTCATCATTTTTCTCTAGACTTACATTGGGTTTAGGTGCATATTGGTGAATAAAATCAACATATTTTTTTGTAATAATTTCATCTGGTTCTGGAATGACTCCCCATTCATAGTCATTTGATTCATCTCCTATTTCTTCATCTAGACCTCTAGGAAATCTAAGAACATGAGTAAATTCAGGATGAATACCCCAAGAAGGGTTTCCCTTAGATTTTGATTTGAATTCATACTCATGGGAATATGTTTCAGAATAACTACCACCTTCCTCTTTATCTATTTGATTGCCTTCGAGATTAGCTAGTTCGTATGTTGCAACTATCTCTTGCTCTATAGTAGGTTCTTGTGTTTCTACGACATTAAGTCTTTTTATTGGATCATCTTCAGCTTCAAGGAGGTCTTTTATTTCTTTAGGAAAATGCTCATAGAGAATGAGATCTTCAGTGGTGTCTAAATCATCACTATCAAATTGTTCTATTGTTTCTCCCTTTAGTTGATTTGCTACGGAGGGCTCAATCTATTCTAATACATACGGGGAGTTCTTGCTAAGGAAGAAAGGCTTCTTTGTGTATCATAGACTTGTTGTATTCTTGTTTTCTCAGTCACGATGATCAAGAGGTGACAAAAGACCCTTACCCTATAGTCCTAGAGGTCTTTTTCCTTTATATCCCATTTTTGTGATCAATTTTTCCCCTGGGCCATATGACTTAGAAGGGATATTTGGTATTTTAGCATCACATTTTTTAATAACTTGAGATTTAGGTTCATCTTTGTATAGCCATGTGAGCACAACTTCATCCTCTTCAAATTCCTATTTAGATACCTATTCTGCAACAAAATTTCCTTTATATGCTTCAAGAGGCTCTTTAGACTCCTTTTTAGATTGCTTTAGAGTTTCTCCATAAGACTTAGGAGAGATAGGGAGAGATGTCAAAGATAAGACTAGCTCTATAGTATATTCTCCCATACCATAGTCTTTGATCTTGACCTCTTTAGCAATGTCTTCCATCTTGGATGTGGATGCTACATCTATTTTCTTAGTGGAAGATTCTCTATTATTGGGAACAAGTTTGTCAACACTCTCTTTCAAGGTATTGCAAGTTGTATACAGATCAGCTGGAATTGTCACCTCTACTCCATAAGGAAATTTCAAACACTAATGGTATGTAGAGGGAATGGCTTTCATTTCATGTATCTAGAGTCTCCCTAGAAGGATATTGTAAGCCAAAGGTAGGTCAAGAACTTGACATATAGTATCTCTGATGATAGGACCTACTCTGATAGGTAAGACAATAGTTCCCTTAGAAGATCTTTCTTGCTTATCATATTCTTTGATAGTTATCTTCTTTCTAGGATCAATGGCCATTTTTGAAAATCCCAATTGTGTAATCAAGCTGAAAGAAAAAATGTTTAGGCCAGAACCCCCATCTATTAACAAACATTTGACATGATGGTTTTGGATGAAGACTTCAATATGCAAGGGCTGGTTATGCAGACGACTCAAGGAGTTATCATCTTCCTCTGAAAAGGAAATATATTGTAGAGACGTAAGATGACCAACCATAGTCTAGAATCTATCTAAATCAAGGTCATCAAGAACATTGGATCCAAGAGGAGCTTTGTCTAGAATGGCTCTATGAGCTGGAGATATCTGAAGCAACTTAAACATGGAGATTTTAGCATTTGTGTACTAGAGTTGTTGAATAATACTATATGAAGTAGGCCTCGTGTCTTTAGGATTTGAAAATTTGGATGTAGCCTTTTGTTTAGAAGTAGATGAAAGATTGAAAGGCACCTTAGGGACATTGGATGAATCTGGTAGTTGTCCTTGTAGGTGTGCCTGAGCTTGTGATCGAGTAACTGCATTAGCTGATTGATTTTCTCTATCTCTTCTTACAATTGTAATGACATTGCAACACTCAGATAGACATGGTTTAACCATATTGATGATAGCATTGTTTCCAAAGGAGGCATAATTGACTTTAGCACCCATATTAGGCTGAGAAGAAGAATCCACTTTACTGTGTTTAGGAAATGGTTCTGTGAATGTTGTATGATCATTATTCCTCTTATGATTGTCAATTGTGATATCTCCATTATCAATTTTGTCTTGTATGATGTGTTTCAAGCGGATGTAGTTATTAGTCTTATGACCTTTATTGTGATGCAATTCATAGAAATCATTCTCTCTCCACCATTTGGTTTAGGTTCAGGATCAAGGACTTTCATCTTAGGCAAGTAGATGATTTTATTTGCCAATAGAGTTTTCATGGCTGATTCCAAGGATTCTCCAAGAGGAGTGAATTTGCAATTAGGATCTGTAGCCCAAGGTTTGTAATCAGATGACTTTTTATTGGACTCTGTTGCTTTAGCTTTGAAAGATTTGATGGCCTGGGTACCAATAGTGAGATTGAAAGTAGGTGTTTTAGATGGGGCACATATATTATCAACAACACCATCTATGAAAATGCCTTTATTCTTGTTCCAGTTTTTGTTCTTGTCCTTAGAACTAGATCCAGATGCATACTTGTCTTTTTGGAGTGTGATGTCTCTTTTTTCACAAGTACTTTCTCAATTTTGATCACATTATCTACCATCTTGTCAAAAGATGTATGATTTTGCATTTGTAAAGGGTAGTTGATTTCTACAACAAGATTGTTCATGAAGATTTCCAACTTCTTAGTTTTGGGAATGGGTCTAGCATATAGAGAAAATTTCTTCCTCCACCTCTTGAGAAATGTCAGGAATGGTTCTCCTGGATACTGTTTCAGATTGTAGATGTTGATCATGGTGATCAGATGTTGAATATTCTAGGATAATTTTTGATAGAATAGTTTGATTAACTCCTCAAAATTTTTGATAGTAGGAGGCATTCTAGAGAACCAATGAATGGATGCTCCTCCCAAAGATTGAGGGAAAAAATGCATTAAGTAGGTTAGTTCATGCATAAACTCCATAGATTGAGTACAAAATTCTTTGACATGATCTTGAGGGTTAGAGTTTCCATCATACTTATCATATTTAGGCATCTCCACTCTTTTAGGGAATGGCGACATGTACAAGTCTTTATCAAATGGAAAAGGGCATAGAGCTTCCATGGAGAACTCCTTAGGTTCCTTTTCTTTCTCAAGTTTGTTAAGTTTGACTTGCATGGCATGCATCTATTTCATCATAGCCATGATAGGAGTTTCTTCCTCATGTGTAATGATATCTTCCACATTAAATTTTGGAGGAAGTTTAGCTCCTTGATGAGCTAACTCTAGAAAGTATGCTTCTCTATCTTCTTTCAAGAAATGCTTCACCATCCTTTTGAAGTTATCATCATTTTGATATTGGGAAATTTTAGAAGGTATAGGTTCTTGATCCATATCATGTTGAGATTGGTGTCCTTGAGACCCATGATGTGTCCCTTCATGAGACATCTTAGGAGTTTTAGGGCTCCCTAGATTAGATTGAGGAGGGGTTTGTTGATTACCTTTGTGAGTTGATGGAGGGGGTATGTAACTAGTTTTCAATCAAAAATTATCAAGATCGTCGTCTTCACAAAGATCAAATTGTAGAGTTGCTCAAGAGTTGGGGCCTAGAGAGTATTCAGAGGTATTTTATGGGATACCTCTCCATATTTCTTATGTGACGAAGCTTTTCTTTCCACCATTAACCTTGGGTGAAGCAAAAGAATAAGATGAAGACAACTGAAGAATGAATTGATTCAAGAAGATCGAATGATGCAACCTTGTCAAGATTGAAGTGATTAAAGATTAGATTGGACATAAATGAAGGATACTATGCCATAGTAGTGTGGGTAGATGCCCAATAGATGGTGGGCACAAGCTCACAACACTTAGCCATTTAGCAAGAAGACTAAATTTGAAGATAATGTTGACAAGGTTTTGACACAAGATGAAAAAGACTCAAATTGATAAGTTAGAAGGCAAAATCAGACTCAAAGGCTCACATAAGGAAAATGAATGAACTTGTTCTAGTTTCTTCTATGTTCCTAACATAGTGATTTGTTCAATAGATTTTGGAAATAGGCTGTAAAAATTGAGTTTCTGACAATTTTGACCACTTTCTAGCAATTTTTCTCAAATGACTTTCTGCAGGATCGTACAATAGTGGGTATGCTATGAAATGATAATTGACAAACTCATACGATAGTTGCAAAAATTGCATGACAATTGATAGAAAATTTTTTACTTTTATTTTTGACTGGTGGAAAAACTCGTATGACACTATACAAGCTATCATACGACAATACAGGGGTTCTGAAATGACAATTGCCAAAACTCGTATGACTTTCTAACTTGGTGGGATGATTGTTGACTCTAGAAAGGAATTTTACTTTAGATTTTGCAAATTTTTAGTTTTCAGTTTCAGATTGTTCACAAATTTCTCTATCTAGGTTTGAAGATTATTCTGAGATCATTCATTTTTGGTAGCCAAGTAGATAAACAAGTATGCAAAACAACAAGCAAGTGATTCCAAGCATGTCTGAAAACAATGAACAGGGGGAAAAGCAACCCTACGCATGAACAACCAAGTGACTAAATGTGCTAATCCCTAGGAGTGCTAATTATGTGTGTTCCAAAAAGTTTTTCAATAACACACATATTCCTAGAGAAATGAAAATTTGGCCTTACTAGGGTTTGTAGTAATGGTTTGAATCTACAACTTTTGTGATCTCAAAAGGGCGAACTCCAATCTAGGTGCACCGGGCTTTTGACATAGTCTGAAAAATTAATCAATCAGGAGCTGCTAGGGAGATCTGACAGCCGAACAAGAGACCACACCTATGAAGATTTCCTCCACAAGGACATTTGTATAGTGGTTGCTACTACCATGGTGAAAATGGCTATTACCGCTTGAGGTTTCATCCACATGGTTGATCCAATTAAGGGAATGTCCACTATGGTTAACCCTCTCTAAAGGTGACTCACAAAAGATACCACATGGAGACTGGTTCCAGATTCAAGGATCTAAGTTTTTGATACTACCCAAAAAGGGAGTAGAGCATAGTCCTCTAGCCTTTTCACTTTTAACCAAAACAAAGCAAACAAATTAATCTGACATGCTAAGACCAAGATTATCTCACAAAGATCTATGATGTCAATCACTTATGATCCATCAACGCCTCTAGATAGAGAATGTATTAATCAAAAGTTGAAGACACATGAATCTAGTAGAACATGAGACTCTCTCAGTAACCTCCCTACCTACAAGGGGATCCATCATCAAGAAGAGCTTCACATGCATGAACAAGCAGAAGAAGCCCACTCTCTCAAGATCATCCACAAATAGTGTTCATAGGGCCTATTTACTATGTGTAACAGATATGCAAAAAGCAAATGTATGTTCATTTTATAGCCCAAAATGAAGTCTGTGATATGAAAGAAAGAAAATCACACAAGTCTGACATGTGAGAGTTCATTTTAATCCAAATCAAAATGTTATCAGCTTGAGAAGAATACCTAAATTCCTCACAACACGCTTAGTAGATTTTTACCTATTTTAGCAATTTAGTTACACTTTTTCCAATCAAATTCAACAAGTATCGGTAAAAAATAGAAGATTTAAAATGTTAGGGGTAGCTATTAGTCCAAATCTGAAAATCAAATCTGAAAAATTGCCAAAAATGCTAAAATGACAATTGAATTCTGGAGTCAAAACTCGTACGACAGTGGGTTACCTCCTAGACAATAGTCTGGAAACTCGTACAACAGTGGATGTCTTCTCATATGACAATCAAGCTTCCAAATGATAGTGTGTACTCTTTGATACAAGCCTTGAAATCTGAACCTGTCATACAACAGTGGGTACCTCCTGGAATGACTTTCTGACAAAAGTTGTACAAAAAAATGTACAGACAGAAAATAAAAATCATAGTTTTAACTAGAAAATGACAAGAAATTGATAGAAATTGATAGAAATGTGATGGAAACCCATTTTAGGGCCCCACAATGGGTGCCATAAATGTGTGTGAATTTTGTACCTAGCTATAGACACAACACTTTAGTAAAACATTAGAGGTTAGCAAAAACCAAAATCGTGCAATGAAATAGAAACTAAACTAACCAAGCGATTTATTACCTTCTAGTGGGTGTGAGTATGATACTCTCAGATCAGACTGAGACCAGTGACAATGCAACACCTAAACGAAGGATTTGAATGCAAAATATGAAAGATTATGAATGCAGATTAAGCTATGTTTTTGGATTTTCTGTGCAATAATAATGAAAAACTATATGAATCTAAGCTAATATGAATGAAATGGAATTCAATTTTAATCTAAGAATGATATGAAACTATGTAAAAGATAATGATCAACTATGAAAGATCTCACAAATTGCCTGTCGCAAATGCTCAATCCTTCAATCGCCAATTCGCTAGAGTAATTGTGCAAATTTGAGTGTTGATGAAAATGAAGAGCTGAGCTTTGTTTTTATAAAAATCTAGGGCTTTGAGGATGCATTGAGAAAAGTCATAAATCACTCTTGATAAACTTAGGTTGATTTTTGAGTTAACAAGAAATTAGAGATAATTAACTCATAAAAATCATGCAAAAGCAGAGTTTTACTCAAAATAGAGTTTTAGATCACATTTCAACTCATCATCAGATGTTGAGTTCAATTTTAAAATTGATTGTTAATTTCTAGTTGCTTGCTTTTCTGATTGTGCATGATTTAATTATAAATTAATTTAAAAATAAAGTGATTTATTCTCAACTTAACTATTTTTTGAATTAAAACAATTGATTTATGGGTTAATCAATTATTAAATCAAACTTTATTAAAAAACTGTATTATTAAAAAATGACAACTAACTTTAATTAATTAAATAAAAATTTAATCAATTAGTCATGAGATTTTAGATTTATTGTCAAAATAAAATAATACAATTTAGGAATAATTTAATTAAATGTAATTAAATAATTAAGTGGCAGTATTAAATCTAATTAATTAAATATTCAGAATATTCAATTAATCAAACTTTAGGATAAATAGGATTTATCGCCAAATAATAATTAAATTAAAGATAATTAGGATAAATAGGAATATGGCTAGGAATATTTCTTGATGTAGAATTTAAGATAAAATCAATTAGAATTCAATAATGTGTAGATGTGCCTTAGGTTAGGACTTTGATGTCGATTTCATTCGAATTGAAGATGTAGGAGGTTAATGAACCTATAGCCCATTTTTGGGGTATTACACCACCATCTTCAAATGTGTTTTTTGGTGCATGATCATCATCTTCCATGGGATCATGATCTTCAACTTCAATCCTCACACCTCCATGTTCCTCTATATTCACACTGGGGAGATTGATCTATATAAAAATGATGATAATCAAACCCCTCTTCAATGTGATAATCAAACCTCCTTCCATGGTTCATATGTATATTAATTGTGAAAACAATATAACAAACAACTTACCACTAGATTATAATCAAACCCCCTTTCAATGTGACTATTCTACCTTCAATGTCTCTTTTTTGTTTTGATTTTGATTCTTCTTGTCTTTAAGCCGTTACAACTCTTGCATGGACAATAACATTTGTCATCACCTTCTCTTTGAAAGTTAGACAACAATCTAACGATTGTCTCCCTATTTTGATTGAATTTCCTTGTATTATCTAGCATGATCCTTAATGGGTATATCTGCAAAACAAATTGGAGATGCCTCATTTCATTAGCGTCATGTCACCTTCTCATAGCTTCTCATTTTCTGACAGATTTCACCAAAGGCTTTGTAGGAAACCAAGTAAGGGGTATTCTTGAGTTCAAACACATTGAGCTGCTACAACTGAATTATAAATCATGAATTCACTATAAAATTAATTCACTATAAATCAAGGGGCATTATAAATCATGAATTCACTATAAAATAAATGTATTGCTCTAGATTTCAGATGGATATTTTGTCAAATGGTTGGCATGTAATGTTTATTCAAATAGAGTTATATCATTTGGAATGGATATATGATGGGTTGATTTTGAATTCTATGTTCCTATTTGATCTAATATCATCAATATAACAAACAAAGCACTGACCAATCAAATAGGGACATGAGGTGCTCAAATAGTGAGCTCATAAAATAATATATTTCATCTTAATAAAATCTTATAAAACAACATATATTGTGAGAAGTGTTTGATCTCTCTTTCTTTGTTTTGTTGTTTCGATATTCACAATGTGGTACTCCCTGTTTATGATCATTTCATGAGGAAATGTCTTGATGGATTGTGAGATGTAAGGCAAGGCATCATGCATTATTTATGAGCTCACTGTTTGAGCATTGACCAATCAAATAGGGACATGAGGTGCTCAAACAGTGAGCTCATAAACAATGCATGATGCCCTAGTTGTAGGTAGTTATCTCTTCTATAATGATGGAGGAGTGAAAGGTAATGATCAATGAGGTTGCCGCTATTAGATCATACATGAATACACTTATTGTTTTGAATTTGAGCTCGGGCATCATGCAATGTTATTGTTGTCATTGCATGCTTTCTGCTATTGTACACCATACATTGTTTTATACACTGTTTATTTCATTGAGACCGTGAGCTTGGCATTTGTAATGTATTTTCTATTAGTGGATCAATGCTACCATGTTGTTGAGGCTCTATATGCATTGAATCACCACTGCCATTCTACTTTGATAGCAACAATATAACAAACAGAGCACCCTCCAATCAAATAGGCACATAAGTAATACATTTAATGCATTATTACTTCATCATGATGATAAAAATTTCATTGGCTCAAAGCACATAGAAATTCAAAACAGTAGGATATCTTAATCTTTATGAGCTCAAATTCAAAATAGTAAGTGCATTATTTTATTACTGATGTCCCTATTTGTTGTAATAGCATCAATATAACAAACAAAGCACCAACCAATCAAATAGGGACATGAGATGCTCAAACAGTGAGCTCATAAAACAATATATTTAGTCTTAATAAAATCTTATAAAACAACATATATTGTGTGAAGTGTTTGATCTCTCTTTATTTTTTTTGTTGTTGATATTCACTATGTGGAACTCCCCATTTATGATCATTTCATGAGGAAATGTCTTGATGGCTTGTGGGCTGCAAGCTAGGGCATCATGCATTATTTATGAGCTCACTATTTGAGCACCGACCAATCAAATAGGGACATGAGGTGCTCAAATAGTGAGCTCATAAAAAATGCATGATGCCCTAGTTATAGGTAGTTATCTCTTCTATAATGATGGAGGAGTGAAAGGTAATGATCAATGAGGTTTATGCTATTAGATCATACATTAATACACTTACTATTTTGAATTTGAGCTTGGGCATCATGCAATGTTATTGTTGTCATTGCATGCTTGCTTCTATTGCGCACCACATATTATTTTATACACTATTTATTTTATTGAGACTATGAGCTATTGTAGCTGACTGTATTCTTTTGGGGTCTGATCTATTGTAGTTGTTTCTTTTTTCTTTGAATCATTTTTTACAATTACTTTTGATGCAATACTTGTGTGAAGAACAAGAATAAAATGGTGAACGAGTGTATTTGACAAAGATAAACATGACACCTTTTGTTGGGCTGGTTGGGTTGGCCTGGTACCATTTATATGGCCTAGCCAGATATTAAATAGTGAGCTCATGAACAATGTATGATGCCCTAGCTTGTAGCCCGCAACCCATCAAGACATTTCCTCATGAAATGATCATAAACAGGGAGTACCACATACTAAATATCAATAGAAAAAAAAAAAAAGAGAGATCAAACACTTCACACAATGTCTTGAAGGTAATAGAAATGATGCCCTAGCTCTCAAAGCTCGCAGGTCATCAGGCATTCCAAATGAAAAGATGTAAACAATGTTAGTATTAAATAGTGAGCTCATGAACAATGTATGATGTTCTAGCTTGCAACCTGTAAACCATCAAGACATTTCCTCATGAAATGATCATAAACAGGGAGTACCACATAGTGAATATCAACAACAAAAAAAATATAGAGAGATCAAACACTTCACACAATGCCTTGAAGGTAATAGCAATGATGCCTTAGCTCTCAAAGCTCACGGGTCATCGAGCATTCCAAATGCTAAGATGTAAACAATGCCACTATTAACATTCATACTGTGTCATTAAATAAACAAATGCCATCAAAATGAAATTGAGGTGCTCAAACAGTGAGCTCATAAACAATGCCCTCTTTGCGCCATGCAAAAGTGCAGTGCCATCTTCGTGGCAGCTCTTCAAATTCACAAAAATTAAAAATGACACTTTCTTTTTCAAAATTACAAAAATTTTATTGGCTCAAAGCACATAGAAATTCAAAATAGTAAGATATCTTAATCTTTATGAGCTCAAATTTAGAACAGTAAGTGTATTATTTTATTACAAATGTCCCTATTTGATCTAATAGAATCAATATAACAAACAGAGCACCGATCAATCAAATAGGGACATGAGGTGCTCAAATAGTGAGCTCATAAAACAATATATTTAGTCTTAGTAAAATCTTATAAAACAACATATATTGTGTGAAGTGTTTGATCTCTCTTTATTTGTTTTGTTGTTGATATTTATTTTTAAGTGAAAACATTGAGAATCTTGAATTAAATCTCCATCTATAAGATGTGCTTATGTCAATAATAACACAAATTTTATTTTACTCTAACATATTTACTTACAAATATTGTCTATTGGCGTAACCCTTGCACCTCTTTTCGGTACAATTACTAGTATATAATACTATCGACATAACTATTGCACCTTTTTTAATACAAACTTAATATAAAAATATACCATCTATTCAAAATGACCCTAAATAAAAAAGCACATGATATGAAGGGATGTACATTTTGTAGGTGTTCCTCTTGAAAGGTGATGCAGGAGCATCCTAGGTGTAAGAGCAATCTTGCCTCACCCAAAAATATTTATGTTTTTGTATTCAATAAGGGTTATCTTGTGCAGAGCTGCTATTTATGGAAACTTGCTATTTTTAGTAAGTTGGTCATCTGATCTTAGAATTTTCTGATTTCTTCCCTGGAGGTTCATTTTGGTCATATTAACTTGCCAGTAAAGTTTCATTGACAGATCAAGTCTAGCTTTGTAGATATTGAAGATTTTCGGTATTGGCAACAGGGTACAGAAACTTTGAACTCAGTTTTGAATGCTTTAGAGGCCCTGGATGAGGTAAAAAATTTGCGTGACAGGTGCTTGCATGAATGAAGGCTATAGAGCACTTTGTGGCCTTTCCAAAATGGGGTTATAATAGTCAATCGGGTCAACTAGCGATGACTTATGGTCTTAGGAAGTTGGGTCACTTGAAATAGCGGAAAATTATTTTCCTTCAAAATTTCTATTTGGGTTTCGAAATTTATTTTGAGCTGACTTTAATGTAATAAATTGTAAAATAAAATAATTCTAAGTTTGGTTGGCCCTAAGGGCTAAATTTCTGGAACCTTCTCGAGCGGTGGAAAATGCCTATATAAAGAAGGCCCGTAGTGTTGTCTAGGACAGTTCGGGGTAGAGATCTAGGTATTGATTTGAGGGTTTGTCCTACATAATATTGTAAGGGAATGCCCATGTGGCTTTGCATATTATAATTTTGAAAGTTTGTAATTCCACATTTATGGAGATAATAAGAAGCCAATTTTCTATTCTTGCATATTGTTGTTGTTTCTCTATTTCTGTTATGTGTTTGTGGTATTAAGGGGAGCACCCTTCATCAAGTGGTATCAAAGAAGAAGTTCCTAAGTGTGTAAATAGATCGCCAATTGTGAGGTAGTTTGCACCAGGACCGTGGGTTAGGATTTTTGTGTAAACAGATAGCGGACTAAGGCAATTTGTACCAGGACCATGGTTAGGGTTTTAGCAAGCATCACAAAAATACCTCTATGAAGGGAACATGGCAGAAGAGCTAGTGTTGTAACACCTAAGGTTAGAGCACTCCAGAGACAAGTGTGAGCATTGCAAGAGGAGATTTGCAAAGGAATGAATCTTAATGTCAGAGATAAAAGTGAGGATGAAGCCGAAGAAGAAGATCGAGAAGGAGAAGTTGAAGTTGTGAACCAGGAGGAAGAAAGACTTTTTTGGGCCATTTCTAAGATTCGAAAAACACCTAAGATTGAGGTTCCTGCATTTTTAGGAAATCTTAACCCAGAGGAGTTGATCGACCTGATCAATGAATTTGAAAAATATTTTGAGTATAAAGATATTGAGGATCTTGATAGGGTCAAATTCGTGAAGGCCAGATTGAAAGGTCATGCGAAGATCTGGTGGAAAGATATTCAATTGGAGTGAAATAGAAGAGGGAAAGATAAAATCACAAGATGAGATCAGATGGTGAAAAAATTAAAGCGACAGTTCATCCCTGTTGATTATGAGCTTGACCTACTAAAGAAAATGCAAAGTTTAAAGCAAGCGGGATGATCTGTTCAGAGTATACAGAGGAGTTCTATCAAATCCTCATCAGAACAGGCCATGCAGAAGCTGATAAGGAGAAAGTTTCCCATTACCTTAATGGGTTGAGGCCAAGCATTCAAGAGGAGGTGAATCTGGTTCAAATGAGGAGTATTGAAGAGGCATACTAGTTTTCCCTAAAAGTAGAAGAAAAGCTAAACAAGAAGTTTGAGAGTAGATAAAATGGAAGAGGTCATGGTGGATGATTTGGTGGACAGTCATATGGAGGCTAAAATGAAGATCTAAAAAAGAAGGATGAGGCTAGTAGCATTCAAAATCAGAGAGGAAACAACTCCAATCGTTTCCAAGATTAGAACAATAGAGATCAGAGAGGAAGAGGAAGAGGACAAGGTTCAGGAAGAGGCGGCTTCATGGAACATGTTTTCACTATGGAGAAGAAGGTCATAGGGCATTTGAATGTCCTCAACACCAAGGAAGGATGGATAGGAGGAATGAAGGCTAGGCCAGAGTGGCACATGTAGATGAAGATGCCAGATCCTCAAATTCTAAAGATGTTGAAAGAGGAAAAATGTTGATTAACAGAAGAGTCCTTCTGAGTGGTGAGACTGAACCTGAATAGAGGAGCTTGTTTCACACTAGATGCAAGTGTGAGGGTAAATGTTGTGATGAGATTATTGATAGTGGAAGCACTAAAAATTTGGTGTTAGAATAGATGGTGACAATGTTGAAGCTCAAGAGATAGAAACACCCACATCCATATTGGATTGCCTGGGTGTAGGATGAGCACAAGGTCATGGTCAGTGAACAGTGCCTAGTAAAGTTCAAGATCGGCGGGTACCATGATGAGGTACTATGTGATATCATACCTATGGATGCATGTCACATGTTGTTGGGTAGGCCATGGTAGTTTGATAGATGTGATGTACATGATGGTCATGCGAATACCTATTCCCTGACAAAGGATGGAGTGTGACATAAGCTAAAGCCATTGAAGGAGATCAAAGAAAAGGTATGTGGTAATGAAAGAATAAATTTTGTTGATGGAAGAAAATTCCTAGATGGTATGAGGCATGAGCATGTTTGTTTTTCTTTAATTCCAAAATCTAGTAAAGAGGAAGTAGAGGATGTACCTGTAGAGGTTGTAGATTTGTTGAATGAGTTTTAGGATATTGTATCTGATAATGTACCTAATGGATTACCATCGGTAAGGAAGATTAGTCATCAGATGGATTCGATTCCAAGAGCCAATTTTCCAAACAAGGCAGCACACAAAATGACACTAGTAGAAAGTGAAGAGTTGAATAGACAAGTACATGAGTTATTGCAAAAGGGGTTGATTCAAGAGATTCTAAGTCCCTGTATTGTACCAGCAGTATTAGCACCAAAGAAGAATGGAGAATAGAGGATGTGTACAGATTCTAGATTAATAAACAAGATCACAATCAAGTATAGGTTTCCATTGCCATGAATGGATGATATTATGGATTGTTTAAGTGGAGCTATGTATTTTTCAAAGATAGATCTGAAGAGTGGATATCACCAGATTCAGATTAGAGAAGGAGATGAATGGAAGACTATCTTCAAGACAAAGGAGGGACTATATGAGTGGTTAGTCATGCCTTTTGGGATAACCAATGCACCAAGCACTTTCATGCAGCTCATGAATGAGGTTCTGAAAGAATTTTTGGGTAAGTTTGTCATTGTCTACCTAGATGATATTTTAATTTTTAGTAAGACAATGGAAGAGCATATGATGCATATTCGTATGGTGTTTGAGAAGCTAAGAGAAGAGAAATTATTGATAAATTTGAAGAAGTGTAGTTTTGTGAAGAAAGAGTTAGTGTATTTGGGATTTGTAGTTTCAATAGAAGCTCTAAAAATAGACCCAGAGAAAGCATAGGCTATCCTTGAATGGCCTACTCCAAGGAGTGCTACTGAGGTAAGATCTTTTCATGGTTTGGCTAGCTTTTATAGAAAGTTTATCAGAAATTTTAGCATTATTTGTGGACCCTTGATTGAAACAATGAGAGGGGATAGAAAAGAGTTCAAGTGGACTAATGGGGCAGATAAGAGTTTTAAACTGTTGAAATAGAAAGTTACAGAATAACCTATTTTAGCACTTCCAAATTTTAATAAGGTGTTTCAAGTAGAGTGTGATGCTAGTGGTGCTACAATAGGAGCTGTTATGAGCCAAGAAGGTAAACCTATTGCTTATTTTAGTGAGAAGTTAAATAATGCCAAGAGGAAATATTTTGTTTATGATCAAAAATTTTATGCTATAGTTCAACCATTGAAGAAGTCGAGGCACTATTTGCTTCCTAAGGAGTTTTTTTTATATACTGATCATCAAGATTTGAAATATTTGAATAGTCAAGGAAAGTTGAATCAAAGACATTTGAAATGGGTTGAGTTTTTGGAGAGTTATATATTTGTTTTGAAACATAGAAGTGGAAAGTTTAATGGGGTTGCAGATGCGCTTAGCAGAAGGAAACTATTGATGACAGAGATGTAGATTGAGGTGGTTGGGTTCAAGGAACTCAAGAATTTGTATCTAGAAGATCCTGATTTTGGTGAAGCTTGGAAAACTTGTATAGAACCTGTTACTTTAGACAGGATGAAGTGGCTAGATTTCATCATTCAAGATGATATGCTATTCAAAGGGAGTCAGTTGTGCATTCCAAGAAATTATATGAGGGAGAATCTCATCAAGGAGAAGCATAGCGGAGGATTGGCTAGACATTTTGGTCATGATAAAACTCTTGTTTTGGTTAGTGAGAATTATTATTGGCCACAATTGTAGCAAGATGTCAAGAAGTTTGTATAGAGTTGCAGAGTATGTCAGATGGTGAAAGGAGTGAAGTAGAACACTAGCTTGTATCAGCCATTACCTGTACCAAAGAAGCCTTGGGAGGATATCAATATGGACTTTGTTCTTGGCTTACCAAGGACACAACAGGGACATGATTCAATTTTTGTGGTAGTTGATAGATTTTCAAAGATGGCACATTTTATTCCCTGCAAGAAGACTAATGATGTTGTTCATGTAGCAGAATTATTTTTCAGATAAGTGGTGAGACTACATGGTTTTTCAAAGAGTATAGTGTCACATAGGGACACTAAGTTTGTTGGATATTTCTGGTGTACATTGTCGAAGAAGTTGAAAAAAAATTTAAAGTTTAGTTCATCACATTATCCACAGATTCATGGATAGACAGAGATGGTGAATAGGAGTTTGGGAAATTTGCTGAGATGTTTGGTTGGAGATAAGCCAACAGGATGGGATTTGATTTTACCATAGGCAAAATTTGCATACAATAGTTTTGTCAATAGGAGCACTGGTAAATCACCATTCCAGATTGTATATGGGAGTAGTCCTAGAAATGCATCTGAGTTGAGAAAGATAGATAAAGGAGAAATAAGTAGTGGTGAAGCTAAGGATTTTGCAGAACATTTGAAGAACATCCATGAGGAGGCGAGGAAGCATATTACCAAGATGAATGCGTAGTATAAGGTTAAGGTAAATGAGAAAAGGAGGCATAAGGAGTTTCAAGTTGGAGATGAAGTCATGGTTCATTTGTGAAAGAAGCAATTTTTGGTTGGTACATATAACAAGTTGAAAATGAAGAAGTTTGGGCCATGTAAAATACTGAAGAAGCATGATTTAGGAAATGCATATGAAGTAGAATTGCCTACTAAGTTGAATGTTTCACTAGTTTTTAACATTTCAGATCTGACAGAGTATCATGAGGGAGGTGTTGAAGATGAGATCACAACAACATAGTGGAGTATTCCAGCAACTAGTTCAGATACCAAAGAGATTGAGGATATACTGGATAGTCGTGTTGGTAGAAGCACAAGGAATAGGACATATGAAGAATATCTGGTCAAGTGGAAATGACAACCTGTTGAAGATTCATCATGGCTGACAAAGGAGGAGGTTAACCATCTTGGTTTTCCTCTACACACCTGAGATGTGATGGGGTCACTTCTCAAATTACTCCAGGTGTCTAATGTAGGAGCATTCTAGGTGTAAGATCAATCTTGCATCACCCAAAAATATTTCTATTTTTGTATTCAATAAGGGATATCTTGTGTAGAGATTCTATTTATGGAAACTTACTATTTTTAGTAAGTTGGTCATCCTTTCTCAGAATGTTCTGATTTCTTCCCCAGAGGTTCATTTTGGTCATATCAACCTACCAGTAAAGTTTCATTAACAAATCAAGTGTAGCTTTGTAGATATTGAATATTTTCAATATTGGCAATAGGGTACAGAAACTTTGAACTCAATTTTGAAGGCTTTAGAGGCCTCGGATGAGGTCAAAAATTTAGATGACAAGCGCTTGCACGAGTCAAGGTTGTAGAGCACTTCGTGGCCTTTCCAGAATGGGGTTGTAATAGTCAATTGGGTCAACTAGCGATGACTTATGGTCTTCAGAAGTTGAGTCACCTGAAATAGCAAAAAATGATTTTCCTTCAAAATTTCTGTTTGGGTTTCGAAAGTTATTTTGAGCTGACTTTGATGTAATAAATTGTAAAATAAAATAATTCTAAGTTTGGTTGGCCCTAAGGGCTAAATTTTTGGAACCTTCTTGGGTGGTGGAAAATGCCTATATAAAGAAGGCCCGCAGTGTTGTCTAGGACAGTTCGGGGTAGAGATCTGGGTATTGATTCGAGGGTTTGTCCTATAGAATATTGTAAGGGAATGCCCATGTGGCTTTGCATATTGTAATTTTGAAAGTTTGTAATTCCACATTTGTGGAGATAATAAGAAGCCAATTTTCTATTCTTGCATATTGTTGTTGTTTCTCTATTTCTGTTATGTGTTTGTGGTATTAAGGGGAGCACCCTTCATCAAAAGGAAATGCTTTGAGAAATATGGATGAAGTCGTAGGTAAGTAGTTAGATATGATCCTCATCCTTTCATGTCGAGGAAGATAACATTTTTTGGAAAGAAATAGTGGGGAAGTAAAGAGTAATATATAAAGTTGGTTGAACAGTCTCAAATTTTAGAATATAAGGAGATTGAAGAGGCTCTCATATATCCCACTAGAAGGATATACATAGAGCAGAGAGGGGTGTCCTTTAAAGAAACAAGAGAAGAAGAAGAAGAGCAACCTGGTAGAAATAGAGGAAGATGGACATGATAAAGACACAACAGATCTCAGCAAGGCCAATTGAGAAAGTGGTAGTGCATCCTCTAGTTAATAAAAGCCAAGGACTTGCATTTTTTTGTCTCATTCTTATGATTATCAAAAATTGTGAAGTTAGAGGAGTTTTGAAATATTGATGAAGACAAGGGTTTGAACAAGCTTTGGAGAAATGCCTATTTCTCCCAAGTAAGCACTCTGAATTGGCCTCCATGCCAATGAACTATGCCTATTGAATGCTAGCCTCATTAATTACAGCCTACGAAATATTACTGGAGCCATACAAATAGTATCCAGAGTCGTATGAACCTACAATCAATCATGTGCAATTTTCCCTATAGGTTGTTGCATGGGAATTAGATTAAGAGCTAGGATGTGTCTCTTTGAATGAGCATGGTTATTACAGCATACATCCAATGATAAGAGGGATGCCATAATTCTGAAGGTGATATTAGTTGATTTCCAGTGGATAATACTATGGTGCAAACTGAAAACCATAATCGGTTTAGTATTGTTAATAACTACTATGTTATGGATTATTGAATTTGAAATTGTTATTCAATATATATCATTTCAGTATTTATTTGTGATAAATTCAAGTTAGTGGAAATTTCATATATTCAAAGAAGCACAAGAAATTTAATAAACAGGTTTCTTCTTTTAAAAAATACCAATTGCAAAAGTAAGAGCGGCTTAGGCTCTTTACAGTTATGCAAGTATTCAGTTCTATTCCATTGAATTTTTTATATTGTAGTGCATGTAAATCTCACAAATTTTCATTGCTGATTGTAATGGTTCATTTCTTGCACTCTAGTAATATCAACCTATCTATTTAGCACTACCCATTAGCCCAAACCTTTCAGGACCCTCTGGAGTTTCTACACCATGTGCTAGTGGATTGTTATGTTCGAATTTTGCATTGAACTTGTTCACAAGCTCAAAACAAAAATCTTGTGTATCAAATGTTAAATTATGTGATGATTATTCTTCTGAAGGAATCTAAAAAAATAACTCAAAACCACTTGGGTGAATCCAAAAAACCATCACATTTTGATCCACTCTGTAAACATCACTTAAATGAGAAACTGTGACATTGGAATGAGGAAGAGGGGCATTGTGTTCTCTTTCCTTCATTTTTTTACCTTTTTTGTGCAATTGAGTGCCTTTGAGACTTTCAAGTCTCTATCTTAACACATGTTATTTTATGCCTACTTGCCAGAGTAGACAAAGCCTTCCAAGTTTATCAAGAGATTCATTCTATTGGGCTAAATTAGGGTTTGGAAATTTTTCTTATTATAAGTAAGCTTCATCCTACTCCTTGGGTTTGGTTTTAACTTTTTAAAGCCCTGTTAGTCCACCTACACTAGGACTATCTTGGTCACATCATGTTCCACACATGCACATCATAGATTCACAACCTTTTCACACACCTTTTGGTTTATTTGCCACATTGTTACTGGTAGAGAGATTGAGATTTGGGAATATGATGTTGTGATTAGTTGTTTTCTATTTGAGGCCGAGGTGGTTTTGTGCAGTTTTTCCCTTTTGGGGATCATGCCGATTCTTCAAAAAGATATAAGGGTTGTATGATTCAATTTAATAAAGGCATGGTTGAATCAATTTTCAATTTTCAAAAAGATAAAAAGGGTTGTATGATTCAATTTATGACTGAAGTATAAACAAAATTACTTGCAAATATGATAGTAAATTAAATTACCTTAGACAAAGTAAATTACTTGAAAACTTTATGATTGGCCTAGGTTATTTGACTTTAGTGCTATCACAGATCACCATTGAAATCCTATATAAAGTTAAAAGTAAACTTATCCAAATCAATATTAGATGGATAGCATGGTCAGATTGAATCTTAAGCATCCAAATTTATTTTAATTTACTAGGCCATGCAAAATATCCCTTTGTTTGACATTTCTAATGTAGTGCTCACAATGATAAAATGAACTTTATATTTTCATTGTAGACATTTTTGTTGTCATAGCAATTTCATCATATTATTTTTTATACTAGAGATTTAAGAAAATCAAAGGCCTATGAATATTTACTCATTAATCCTGATAAGGCATTTTGTCTTTCTCTGGTAACCCCACTCAATGAAGTATTGTAACTTTTCCTGAAACAATCTTGCCCTCTTGAGAAGGGCACTTACATAAACTAGGGCAGCATTAGGCAAATAGAACATAGGGAGTTCCATAATATTTTGCAGCTCATCTTATTAATGGAGGGTGTTGGATTTTAGTTTGATTGATTTTTTGGCTTGGGGATTCCTTGTAAATCTTATAAACATTCTTTAATGCATTAGTCTCTTGATATTTTTTTCTTGTTCAAAAACAACAATTATAGTATATGTAACAAATGGGAGACACATTTCAGAAGTTATTATTTGAGTAGACTTGAGACCTAATAATTTTT
This sequence comes from Chamaecyparis obtusa, assembly GCA_027943335.1. Taxonomy (NCBI): domain Eukaryota; kingdom Viridiplantae; phylum Streptophyta; class Pinopsida; order Cupressales; family Cupressaceae; genus Chamaecyparis; species Chamaecyparis obtusa. Next base: position 277,362 of record BSBK01002411.1, read on the forward strand.
TTCTATGACACACTCTATGCGGTGTGCTTCTAATTGCTTTTCCTGTAATGATGAATTGAGGAAGAAGGGCACCAACCCCTGGATGAATGAAATCATGCTTGGGAAGTTGTCTTAGAAACACCGATAAAGTAGGTTTAAAATTACAATCAAAAGTATGTTGAATAGAAGGGCACCAACCCCTTGATGAATGAAACTATGTATGCTTGGAAAGTCATTTTAGAACACCAATAAAGTAGGTTTAGGAATACAACCAAAAGTATACTGAATCTAAATTGTGAAGAGCTCAACATTTTGGTTGAGAATCTAACTACAGAAACTAAAGTCTTTAGGCATGTGGATGATTCCATGGTCAAGTTTAATGCAGTTTGGTATTGATAAAGATGTTATTATAATGAAGTCCCACCTTTGAGAATGCGAAATTTCTCGAATTGATGGGTTGACATTACTTCCAATGACTTGGATATTTAGAATTTTACCATTTTTTTTCACTTCTAAATGACTCGAATCATTTGTCAAGTGTATCTAGGAAAGAAAATTTCCTAAGAATAGTTGAAAAACTGAGACTTGACAATTGTTCATCTTATTAAAAAATTAAAAAACTTGGGACAAGGCAAAAAACTAATCAAATTTTCTAAACATTAAAAGTAAAAACACAAATCTGTAAAGTGTGAACATATTCATAAAAAACATGCTATTTTCTAAATTTAGGGAACATATTACAAATAACCTTTATATATATATTCAAAATTAGAGCTCAATGCATTTCATAAACCAAAGAAGAAGCTCAAAATTATCTTTACCTCTATTATTACTATTTAACTTGAGCCCATAAAATTTGAAGGTTCAAGAGAAAATAGGAATCTAAAATTTAAATCTACTTTAAATGTTAATGTAAATGTAAATAGATTAGAATTTTATTAAAATGGTTTTGGAAAAGTAGTATAGAGAACACATAGAAATGGAATATTATAATGATATTAAAATTATTTTAATCCATTTTATTATGTAATAAACGTGTCACATAATGTCCTTCAATGCTAGTATTAAATAGTGAGCTCATGAAAAATGTATGATGCCCTAACTTGCAACCCGTGAGCCATCAAGACATTTCCTCATGAAATGATCATAAATGGGGAGTACCACATAGTGAATATCAATAACAAAACAAATAAAGAGAGATCAAACACTTCACACAATGCCTTGAAGGTAATAGAAATGATGCCCTAGCTCTCAAAGCTTGCAAGTCATCAAGAATTCCAAATGAAAAGATGTAAACAATGCCAGTATTAAATAGTGAGATCATGAACAATGTATGATGCCCTAGCTTGTAGCCCACGAGCCATAAAGACATTTCCTCATGAAATGATCATAAACGGGGAGTACCACATAGTGAATATCAATAGAAAAACAAATAAAGAGAGATCAAACACTTCACACAATGCCTTGAAGGTAATAGCAATGATTTCCTAGCTCTCAAACCTCACGGGTCATCAAGCATTCCAAATGAAAAGATGTAAACAATGCCATTATTCAATAGTGAGCTCATAAATAATGTATGATGCCCTAGCTTGCAGCCCACAAGCCTTTAAGACATTTCGTCATGAAATGATAAAAAATAGGGAGTACCACATAGTGAATATCAATAGAAAAACAAATAAAAAGAGATCAAACACTTCACACAATGCCTTGAAGGTAATAGAAATGATGCCCTAGCTCTCAAAGATCGTGGGTCATCAACCATTCCAAATGCAAAGATGTAAACAATGCTAGTATTAACATTCATATTTTGCCATTAAATCAACAAATGCCATCAAAATGAAATTGAGTTAATGAGAAGACAAAGCTAGAATGCCTACTTCAAGTGCTAGTGCCCTCTCCCCACATGGTGCTGGCCTTTTCGCGCACACCAAACTCAAATGCCCTCTTTGCGCAATGCAAAAGTGCAGTGTCATCTTCGTGGTAGCTCCTCAAATTCAAAAATTATAAATGACACTTTCTTTTTCTTTTTTTTATTTATAACCAAAGGGGTGTCGCAATTATGATGTCATCATTGCTATTATGACACCGTCAGGGGCACTTGTAAAAAAAATATAAAAAACAAACACAAATTGTAGTGGCATCGCAAATTGGTGTCGAAATTCGACCACAAATGTTGTAGTGCTAGATTTATTAATTAGGGAACCTCTTGATCAGAGAGTAAACCTCGGTGGGGATGGTACCCAAAAAAATGTACTAATATGAAAATTCCTTGTGAGAGGATGGACCTTTTTAGGAGTCTATGAAATACATTCAATACATATAATTCCTTGTTAGGAGACTTTGAAATCTTGTGAGGAGATTCTAACCCTTTTAGGAGTTAAGGAAGACAAAAGGACCCATTGTCCAAATAGCTTTAGGGGAAAGATCACAAAAAACACTGCCCAAATGATCTATGTCTTATCCAAAAAAAATAATACCAGATATAATCGATCTCAACAACTTCTCTTCTCTCCTCTGACTGTGCCAAAACCACACCAAATGTTTCACTAGATCTTAGTACCAAATCTACTCACTTCGCATCACATAACAATCCCTTAGACCACTGATTCACATTATTTCATTTCTATACCATATCAATCAAGGAAAAAAATTATTCCTTTATACTACACTCAAAATTCATAATTGAGTCGGCCAATTAGGCTTAACCAATTACAAAATATGAAACATTACATGTTACATAATATTTCCATAACTATATAAAACTTTTGGCTCACAAATTAAATAAATATTCACACGTGTGACCTTTGACTATGATGACTCATCCAGATCACCTTCAAAATATCTTCAACCTCTGTGTAACTTCACTTGACCAGATTCTATCCCTGTTAGGAGATATAATTCGATTATCACAAACCACTTCTCGAGAACTCTGTCAGAATACAATTTCCACTAGATCTCTTATTACTGACACAAATAAATGAATCTTTGTATGTGCTCTTAACCATGCTATCAAGACACCATAAGAAACATGTCCTCATCTCCGCATAACCTCATCTACAATTCTCCATGTGCACTAATTCAAACTTTGTCTACTACTCTAGTAATCTCTAGTATAACCAATATGTTGGCATTAATGACAAACAGAGTCATTAATGCAACATGCTACTACTCCAGAAGTGCTAGAATACTCCCCCATAGGACATATTCAGCATTCATGCTAATAGTTATGCACCAAAATTCTATAGTAGGATCATAGGAAATAATTAACAATTTGGTAGCAGCGCAACATCCTCCTTAGGACAAGCCTTCACATCCCAATCCTTTCAAAAGGATCAAGGAAAAGCTTAGTCCTCTTAGTAGAAAGGTTCCAATCAGCCTAAGGACATCTCAAAGATGAAGAAATTTCAAGCTAGGGCTCCCAAAATATCATGCTTATCCTCCCTCCTATGATTAGAGCTCCTTAACATAATGGACAACCAAGGTAAGAGTTTGATAAAACTACAATAGGGTATCTAGAGCATCCTTCCTTTCTAATCCCAAGGGTAGGGAATCCTTGTACCCCCTTGGCCTCATGGGACTATCCATCACACCCTGAGTTCATGTACTTTGAAGAAGACACCACAAAAATATTTCCCTCCTTGTATTCACTTATTATCCCTACCATGATTGACTATGATAAACATATAAGAGTTACAGATTATTGCATGTATTCTCCAAATAAAGGGTGACATTAAAATATCATATCATACACATTATTCATAAGAAATAAATCATAAATAGGACTATTATTCATAAGAAATAAATCATAAATAACACCCATTATGCTATTTATTATAAGAACTAATACATCATACCAATTTATAATAATTTTCAAATTCTCTATGCTATAAGAGAGATTGTTGTAAGATAGATTTGATTGGCTTGATAATTCGACGTATTGGCGAGTTATGATTATATAATTATTGATTAGATGGTTGAGAAGTGATGATATAATAAATGCTAGTTTGACATGTTGATGGATGATGATTGAATGCATGTTGATTTGATAAAGTTTGTTACTAGAAAGGTTATATAAGTTATTGTCTTGTCATTGATTTCAAGCAATTGATTTTTGGTTTATATTATGTTTTCATATCATTTGATAATGATATAAGTTGAATGAGTTAAGGAGAAGAAGAAATGATAAGTTGTAGAACTTAAATGGGAAATTAATATAGATCAGACAATGACTAGATTATGATAATATAATTATTTTTCACCTGACATATGATTATGTCAAGTCGGTAAAAGCATGGTAATGAAGATTTGACAACTTCATAAGGTAAAGGAAAAAGGAAAGGTCACTCGGTAAAGGGAAAGGGACTCAAGACACTAAATAACAAAGAAAGGTTTAGGCACCGCGAAGTTAACCGAAATTCAAAGAAAGAACACTGAGAAAGGAAAAGTTATTAAATATATATTGAATTGACATTTAATGATTAACTATGATGAGATGGATGATCATGATGATGAGGAAAGTTAGTTACAAAGATCTATGTTTATGAAAATTCAAGAAGAAGATCTATGTCAAGATCTAAGCAAAAAGGAAGGAACAAGTTTCAAGAAAAGTTCAAGTTCCTAGGTGAAAAGGAAACATGTTATCGAGATCTAATTTTAGGGTATAATGAAATGAATGGTCAAGATTGAATAAAGGAAAACATAATAGATGAGATTAAGAGGCAAAAATTATCTATATAAAAGATGATCTTGTATGGGAAATTGGCTGGAAAAACTAAATAGTTGAAGGGTTACCGACTATTATAGAGAAGAAGGAATAAAGAGATTTCAAGTGGGAAAATAGAGATTTGTTGAAGTGTTGATTCCAATAGATGATGAAGAATTGAAGTGCAGATTGAAGAGTGAACAAAGGATTTGATAGGCAAAGATAGTTGCAAATATATAGGTCAATTTTATTACTATTTCTTATTAGCATTTGTAATAGAGAAATCTCTTAATAGGGTAGACTTTGTTGGAATGGAGAGATAGGGTACGAAAAGGGGAGCGGTGAATCAGTGCCCTTAAAAACTTTAACTCCCAAAACTTTATCAAAAAATAGTAGTAAACTCAACTATGTATTGTATCCATTGTATGCATCATTCATTCAATTAACTTGTAAAAGTAAATAGCATGAAATCAACAATAAAACAATCACATAACACAAGTATTTTGGTAAAGCATAAACCCTTGTTAGAAGGTAAAAACTGTAGTGAGGATGACACCCACAAATCTTCACTGCTGCAGATAATAAAATATGTCGGTTAAGGCTACAAGTTGTGATCACTTTTGGTGATCTTACCCTATAAGGAGTAACAATTAGATCAGCTAGATCTACCTAGTTATAGGATTTTAACAACAATACTTGAGTGTGCACTTAGTTAAGAGATTTACATAAAGACTGTTAGGTCTACTTTGTTAAGAGATTTTACCAAACTCTGTTACAATTATTAGAAAATAACAAGATGTATCTGCAAATGACAACTTAACCTTATCTAAAGTAGATCTATTAAATACTAAATAAATATCACCTTGATGTGTGAAAACTTATCTTTGAGCTACTCGGTAGCCTTGTCTGATTCTACCTAATCTGAATGTCTCTATATTCTGCTCTTCTCTATCTGATAACTGATATCTTGAAGTTGGCTTTTAGGTTCAAGATCTCCTTTGCTTGTTCATACCAAACATATCTTCCTTGTCAAGCTTATGTGATGCAGGAGCATCCTGGGTGTAAGAGCAATCTTGCATCAGCCAAAAATATTTTTGTTTTTGTATTCAATAAGGGCTATCTTGTGCAGAGCTACTATTTATGGAAACCTGCTATTTTTAGTAAGTTGGTCTTACGATCTTGAAATGTTTTGATTTTACATGTGGAGGTTCATCTTAGTCATATTAGCATGCCAGCAAAGTTTCATGGTTAGATCAGGTCTAGTTTTGAAGATATTGAAGATTTTTGGTATTGGCAGCAGGGTACAAAAACTTTGAACTCAGTTTTGAAGGCTTTAGAGGCCTTGAATGAGGTCAAAAATTTGGGTGACAGGCACTTGCACCAATCAATCCTATAGAGTGCTTTGTGGCATTTCTGAAATGGGGTTATAATAGTCAATCAGGTCAATTGGTGATGACTTATGGTCTCCGGAAGTCAGGCCACCTGAAATGGCAGAAAATAATTTTCCTTCAAAATTTTTGTTCAAGTTTCAAAAGTTACTTTGAGCTGACTTTGATGTAATATATTGAAAAATAAAATAATTCTAAGTTTGGTCAGCCCTTAGGGCTAAATTTTGGAACCTTATCAGGCGGTGGAAAATGCCTATATAAAGAAGGCCCGTAGTGTTGTCTAGGGAAGTTCTGGGTAGTAGATCTGGGTATTGATTCAAGGCTCTGTCCTACAAAATATTGTAAGGGAATGCCCATGTGGCTTTACATATTGTAATTCTAAAATTTTGTAATTCCAGATTTGTGGAGATAATAAGAAGCCAATTTTTTGTTCTTGCATATTGTTGTTGTTTATCTATTTTTGTTATGTGTTTGTGGTATTAAGGGGAGCACCCTTCATCAAGTGGTATCAGAGCAGGAGTTCTTGAGTGTGTAAATAGATCACCAACTGTGAGGTAGTTTGCACCGAGACCATGGTTAGGGTTTCAACACACATCGTGAAAATGCCTCCATGAAGGGAACATGGTGAAAGAGTTGGTGTTGTAACACCTAAGGTTAGAGTGATCTAGAGACAAGTGTGAGCATTGCAAGAGGAGATTCATAGAGGAATGAATCTTAATGTTAGAGATGAAAGAGAGAATGAAGCCGAAGAAGAAGATCAAGAAGGAGAAGTCAAAGTTTTGAACCAGGAGGAAGAAAGACTTTTTCGAGCCATTTCCAAGATCAAAAAAAGACCTAAGATTGAGGTTCCTATATTTTCAAGAAATCTTAACCCAAAAGAATTGATCGACTGGATCAATGAATGTGAAGAATATTTTGAGTATGAAGATATTGAAGATCATGATAGGGTCAAATTTGTGAAGGCCAGACTAAAAGGTCATGCAAAGATCTAGTGGCAAGAGATTCAATTGGAGTGAAATAGAAGAGGGAAAGATAAAATCACAAGATGGGATCAGATGGTGGATAAATTGAAGTGACAGTTCATCCCTGTTGATTATGAGCTTGAGCTACTGAAGAAAATGCAAAGTTTGAAGCAAGCGGGATGATCTGTTCAAGAGTATACAGAGGAGTTCTATCGAATCCTCATTAGAACAGGCCATGCAGAAGCTGATAAGGAGAAAGTTGCTCATTACCTTAATGGGTTGAGGCCCAACATTTAGGAGGAGCTGAATCTAGTTTGAATGAATAGTATTGAAGAGGCATACCAGTTTTCCCTAAAAGTAGAGGAAAAGTTGAACAAGAAGTTTGAGAGTAGACAAAATGGAAGAGGTCATGGTGGACAATCTGGTGGACAGTCATATGGAGGCTGAAATGAAGATTCGAAAAAGAAGGATGAGGCCAGTAGTGGTCAAAATCAGAGAGGAAACAATTCCAATCATTTTCAAGATTAGAACAATAGAGATCAGAGAGGAAGAGGAAGAGGACAAGGTTCAGGAAGAGGAGGCTTCCTTGGAACATGTTTTCACTATGGAGAAGAAGGTCATAGGGCATTTGAATGTCCTCAACGCCATGGAAGGATAGATAGGAGGAATGAAGGCTAGGCTAGAGTTTCACATGTAGATGAAGATGCTAGATCATCAAATTTAGAAGATGCTGAAAGAGGAGAAATGTTGATTAACAGAAGAGTCCTGTTGAGTGGTGAGAATGAAACTGAACAAAGGAGGAGCTTGTTTCACACTAGATGCAAGTGTGAGGGTAAATTTTGTGATGTGATTATCGATAGTGGAAGCACTGACCATTTGGTGTTAGAAGAGATGGTGACAAATTTGAAGCTCAAGAGATAGAAACACCCACATCCATATTGGATTTCCTAGGTGCAGGATGACCACAAGGTCATGGTCAATGAACAGTGCCTGGTAAAGTTCAAGATCGGCGGGTACCAAGATGAAGTACTATGTGATATCATATCTATGGATGCATGTCATATGTTGTTGGGTAGACTATGGTAGTTTGACAGATGTGTTGTACATGTTGGTCATGCGAATACCTATTCCCTGACAAAGGATGGAGTGCAACATAAGCTAAAGCCATTGAAGGAGACCGAAGAAAAGGTATGTGGTAATGCGAGAATAACATTTATTGATGGAAGAAAATTCCTAGATGGTATGAGGCATGAGCATATGTGTTTTGCTTTAATTCCAAAAGCTGGTAAAGAAGAAGTAGAGGATGTACTTGTAGAGGTTGTAGATTTGTTGAATGAGTTTCAGGATATTGTATCTGATAATGTACTTGATGGATTACCATCGGTAAGGAAGATCAGTCATCAGATGGATTTGATTCCAGGAGCCAGTTTTCCAAACAAGGCACCACACTTAATGACACTAGTAGAAAGTGAAGAGTTGAATAGACAAGTACATGAATTATTGCAGAAGGGGTTGATTCAAGAGAGTTTGAGTCCCTGTGTTGTACCAGCGGTATTAGCACCAAATAAGAATGGAGAATGGAAGATGTGTATAGATTCCAGAGCAATAAACAAGATCACAATAAAGTATAAGTTTCCATTGCCACGAATGGATGATATTATGGATTGTTTAAGTGGAGCTGTGTATTTCTCAAAGATAGATCTGAAGAGTGGATATCACTAGATTCGGATCAGAGAAGGAGATGAATGGAAAACTACCTTCAAGACAAAGGAAGGACTATATGAGTGGTTAGTCATGCCTTTTGGGCTAACCAATGCACCGAGCACTTTCATGCGGCTCATGAACAAGGTTCTGAAATAATTTTTGGGTAAGTTTATCATTGTGTACCTAGATGATATTTTGATCTTTAGTATGACATTGGAAGAGCATATGATGCATATTCGTATGGTGTTTGAGAAGATGAGAGATGAGAAATTGTTGATTAATTTGAAGAAATACAGTTTTGTGAAGAAAGAGTTAGTGTATTTGGGATTTGTAGTTTCAACAGAAGGTCTAAAAATAGACCCAGAGAAGGTACATGCTATCCTTGAATGGCCTACTCCAAGGAGTGCTACCGAGGTAAGATCTTTTCATGGTCTAGCTAGTTTTTACAGAAAGTTTATCAAAAATTTTAGCAGTATTTGTGGTCCCTTGACTGAAACAATGAGAGGGGATAGAAAAGAGTTTAAGTGGACTAATGGGGCAGAAAAAAGTTTTCAATTGTTGAAACAAAAAGTTACAGAACAACCTGTTTTAGCACTTCCAAATTTTAATAAGGTGTTTCAAGTAGACTGTGATGCTAGTGGAACTGCAATAGGAGCTGTTATGAGCCAATAAGGTAAACCTATTTCTTATTTCAGTGAGAAGTTAAATGATGCCAAGAGAAAATATTTTGTTTATGATCAGGAATTTTATGCTATAGTTAAGGCATTGAAGAAGTGGAGACACTATCTGCTTCCTAAGGAGTTTTTTTTGTATACTGATCATTAGGCTTTGCAATAGTTGAATAGTCAAGGAAAGTTGAATCAAAGGCATTTGAAATGGGTTGAGTTTTTGCAAAGTTATACATTTGTTTTGAAACATAGAAGTGGAAAGTCTAACAGGGTTGCAGATGCACTTAGCAGAAGGAAACTATTGCTGATAGAGATGCAGATTGAGGTAGCTGGATTCAAGGAACTCAAGAATTTGTATCCAGAGGATCCTAATTTTGGTGAAGCTTGGAAAGCTTGTAAAGAACATGTTACTCTAGACAGGATGAAATAGCTGGATTTTATCATTCAGGATGATATGTTATTTAGAGGGAGTCAGTTGTGCATTCCACGAACTTCTATGAGGGAGAATCTCATCAAGGAGAAGCATAGCGGAGGATTGGCTAGACATTTAGGTCAAGATAAAACCCTTGCTTTGGTTAGTGAAAATTATTATTGGCCACAGTTGCAGCAAGATGTCAAGAAGTTTGTATAGAGTTGCAGAGTATGTCAGATGGTGAAAGGAGTAAAGCAGAATATAGGGTTGTATCAGCCATTACCTGTACTAGAGAAGCCTTGGGAGGATATCAGTATGGACTTTGTTCTTGGTTTACCAAAGACACAGCGGGGACATGATTCAATTTTTATAGTAGTTGACAGATTTTTGAAGATGGCACATTTCATTCCCTGTAAGAAGACTAATGATGTTGTTCATATAGCAGAATTGTTTTTCAGAGAAGTAGTGAGACTACATGGTTTGCCAAAGAACATAGTTTTAGATAGAGACACTAAGTTTGTTGGATATTTCTAGCGTACATTGTGGAAGAAGTTGAAGATATATTTGAAGTTCATTTCATCACATCATCGACAGACTGATGGATAGACATAGGTGGTGAATAGGAGTTTGGAAAATTTGCTGAGATGTTTGGTTGGAAATAAGCCAATAGGATGAGATTTGATTTTACCACAGACATAATTTGCATATAATAATTTTGTAAATAGGAGCACTGGTAAATCACCATTCCAAATTGTATATGGGAGTAGTCCCATAAATGCATCAAAATTGAGAAAGATAGATAAAGGAGAAATAAGTAATGCTGAAGCTGAGGATTTTGCAGGACACTTGAAGAACATCCATGAGGAGGTGAGGAAGCATATTACCAAGATGAATGCACAGTATAAGGCTAAAGAAAATGTGAAAAGGAGGCATAAGGAATTTTAGGTTGGAGATGAAGTCATGGTTCATTTGCGGAAGGAGCGATTTCTGGTTGTTACATACAAAAAGTTGAATATGAAGAAGTTTGGGCCATGTAAGATACTAAAGAAGCATGATTCAGGAAATGCATATGAGGTAGAATTGCCTACTGAGCTGAATATTTCACCAGTTTTTAACATTTCAAACTTGATAGAGTATCATGAAGGAGGTGTTGAAGATGAGGTTACATCAGCACAATGGAGTATTCTAGCAACCAATTCAGATATCAAGGAGATTGAAGACATGCTGGATAGTCATGTTGGCAGAAGCACAAGGAACAGGACATATGAAGAGTATTTGGTCAAATGGAAAAGATGACCTGTTGAAGATTCATCATGGCTAGCAAAGGAGGAGGTTAAGCATCTTGGTTTTCCTTTGCACACCTAAGTTGTGATGGGGTCACTTCTCAAATTACCCTGGGTGTCTGATGTAGGAGCATCCTGGGTGTAAGAGAAATCTTGCATCACCCAAAAATATCTCTATTTTTGTATTCAATAAGGGCTATCTTGTGCAGAGCTGCTATTTATGGAAACTTTCTATTTTTAGTAAGTTGGTCTTATGATCTCGGAATGTTCTGATTTTACATGTGGAGGTTCATCTCAGTCATATCAGCATGCTAGCAAAGTTTCATGGTTAGATCAGGTCTAGTTTTGAAGATATTAAAGATTTTCAGTATTGGCAGCAGGGTACAGAAACTTTGAACTCAGTTTTGAAGGCTTTAGAGGCCCCAAATGAGGTCAAAAATTTGGGTGATGGGCACTTGCACCAATCAAGCTTGTAGAGTGCTTTGTGGCATTTTTGAAATGGGGTTATAATAGTCAATCGGGTCAACTGGTGATGACTTATGGTCTCCGGAAGTCGGGCCACCTGAAATGGCAAAAAATAATTTTCCTTCAAAATTTTTTGTTCGGGTTTCAAAAGTTATTTTGAGCCGACTTTGATGTAATAAATTGAAAAATAAAATAATTCTAGGTTTGGTTGGCCCTTAGGGCTAAATTTTTGGAACCTTCTCGGGCAATCGAAAATGTCTATATAAAGAAGGCCCGTAGTGTTGTCTAGGGCAGTTCTGGGTAGTAGATTTGGGTATTGATTCGAGGCTCTGTCCTATAGAATATTGTAAGGGAATGCCCATGTGGCTTTACATATTGTAATTTTGAAAGTTTGTAATTCCACATTTGTGGAGATAATAAGAAGCCAATTTTTTGTTCTTGCATATTGTTGTTGTTGTTTCTCTATTTCTGTTATGTGTTTGTGGTATTAAGGGGAGCACCCTTCATCATTATGTCGAAATGACATGAAATAAAAATATATAGCATATTTCTTTTTCCGCTTAACAAAATTAGGTTCCAATATCTTAGGACAAACCCTAAGATCTACGATGTACAAAAATAACCTAGATCTAACAATTACATAGAGATCATCATCACAATTAATGATTACATCTACAATAAATTATCCTTGATCTTGGTAAAATGTTTTATGATTCTGTTGTAACCATCTGCATAGATAGATGTGCCAAAACTGATTACTATGCCATTTTTTGTATTTCTCAGTAAACATTGTAAATACTGCTCAGTAGTTACACTAGTGCTTGGTGTCCAGCCTGCTTAGTGTTTACTAATGCTCGGTATTGGTGTACACTGATACTTGATAAAACTATGTTGGTGCTCAGTTATAACTAATATCTGTTGTTCTCGGTATTGCCTTGAGATAACTTGGTGTATAGGCTTATGTAGTTAACTGACTCGCATGAGTAGCTTGAAGTACTTGCTTTTAATGACTATATAGTGTAGGTAACCGACTGATTATCTTTGATACTAATGACAATCTTTAATGCTCAAATAGAGATAGCAATCTCCCCCTTTGGCATTGGTATCAAAACTTGAATGTATATAGACCTGATGTCTTCAAAATTTATTCTAACTCCACCATATATACATAGATACCAAAATTTCAAAAATTTACTCCCCCTTCAGTGCATGCTCCTGGTAGTATGTAGTATACTTAGCATTTATTTACATATTTGGCATATACATTGTTTCCCCCCTTTTTGATATTAATGCCAAATACAAAAGTGTATACTTATAGCTTGTCAAAAATGTGCGAATGAGTTTTCTTCAATGAATCCAAGAGGTTTTCACATGTCTCTTTCAAGTTGGTGAGAGCAATGTGCTCAAGACCAACTTGTGCATGCATGTCAAAGATATTTTCCAACATAGAGATTTCTAGTGTTGCAACAAGTGTTTGCGCTTTGACAATCTGCTTCTCAAAAAAATTTAGGTAAGGAAGCAACTTGGTTTGTAACTCGATGACTTGGTCACTTATTCTTTCTTCATGTTTCCTGAGATTTTCTCTTAACCGCCTAAGTTCTTGAACTCTTAAGATATGCTTTGCAAAAGCTTCTGGCTCGATTAAATTTGCCTGTGCATTGGCTTGAATTTCAATATCCAACTATTTAATCTTTTCACTGATCTTAGGAGTGAAGGTTTCCATAGTGCATAGCTTAATCAAAATCTAACTAATTAACTGAGTAATAGACTGAATGTTAGTTATTACCTCAGATAACTTCACCTTGTTTATTGCCACTTCCTGGATGATTTTCTGTATATGTTTATTTTGAATCTTTGATTCTACCCTCTTTTCTATTCTTTTCTCAGCTTCAGTATCTGGGGCATTTATCTCTTTTGCAAGGGTGGCAAGTTGGTCCATAATGGGAGTATCCTCATTAATTTGTACCTCTAGTATGACTTGTTGTAAGATATCTCTTACATTCTCCAGTATTTACTTCCTCTTGCTTTCCAGCTTTAAATTTTCTTGTGCTACTTTCCTGGTACATAGCTTTGCATATTTTTTAAGTTCCTCAGGGCTTAGGGTCCTAGGGTCACATTCTGGTATAACAATTACTTTATCTAATGTGACTGGCCCTTTTCCTTGTTTCTTTTTCTTCTTCTTCTTCTCCGACTCTTGAGGTGATATTTTTACAAATGATACAATATCCTTTACCTCAGTGCTTTGAGTAACCTACTTGGTTGACACATTTTCTTCCTGCTTCTACTCCTCAGGAACCTATGTCAGTAGACTGAGGTGGAGCCTCTGATGTTGTGTCCAGTGGGGTAGCCATAGTTACTTTGGGATCATCTTGGCCCTTTGTGTCTATCTTAGTTGCCTCTATTTCTTCAGGCTTGGTTGTATCTACCGGTGTTCCCACTCCCTATTCCCCTGATGTGTCCATCATTTTCTTGGGGTTTGAGCCTTTGTGTTGTTCCTTTGTCAAAATTTCAACTACTTCTACAAGGATAGGAAGTTCACCTAGTAATGATGTGATAACAGGCTCGGTAAAAGTACCTTCATCTTAAATTGTGCCTCTTACAATATTCACATCCTCATCTTCATCTCTATCATCAAGATCACCATTATTAATGTCCTCAATGAGTACATCTAACGCTTTATTATCTTCAATCTAGGTCTCAACCTGATCCAGTGCATCCTGTGAAATGTTTATGTCCATATTGGCAAGTGTAGTATCAATCACCTCGATAATTGATGTATCTATATCTTCTTTCTCCTGTGCCAAGTCAGCATCATCAATATGAATGCCTTTTGTCTTTTGATCTTTGCCTCTTCTTAGACAAGTTGATGAATGCCTTCTTTTCAGCTTGCTCTCGGGCTTTAACTATGGATGTCCAAATGAGTTGGCTAGACTCACCTATGCCTGCTAGATTCTCATCTAGTATCTACATAGCCTAGATTTTTACTCTAAATCTCCTAGAGTATGTTGTCATGTAGTCCTCAATCTCATCAAGAGACAAATTAGGAATTTCTAGCACTAGGGATTGTTCCCTCATTTTCTTTTCTATGTCCAAGGCATAGGACCATTTCTGATTTATTCTCTCCTCTAATGTCTTAGGTAGTTGCTTGGAAAATTCCAATGGAACTCTTTTGAAATGAATCATCATCTAGATGATTGCCTCTTTAATTTTATTTTGATCCCCAGTTGACATGTTGTCAAACCAACTAAGTTCAGGATCAGGGAGTTCTCCATGTTCAATTATTTCCTTAGCAACCTCATCAATTGTTTTGTTCTTGTTGTTGACCACTTTAAACTGATTGTTATCATTCTCTTCATCTTCAAGGTCTTCTTTTCCTCTTATTAGTCTTCTCCTTTTCATTGGTGCTTAAGCTCTGACCTTTGCTCCTTATTTTGTGTATGTTTTTATCGGTGAAGTAGCTTTTGCTTTTGAAATCTTCACAACTCCCTTCTTCAAAGGTGGTGAAGCTGCAGTTAATGACCTTGTTTGTGCTCTAGAATTCACTTCCAACTACTTCTTCTTTGGATTTGGTGAAGGGGAAACTGGTGTTGAATCTTTTCCATTTTTAAACTCACTTTCTTCACTATCATGGGGTTTATCAGTTAGTAGTAATTGTCCTTTAGTTACAGTTCCAACCGGTGACCCGTCGAATGAGTTATATTTAGCACCAAAATTTTCAACTAAAGTTTTCATCATTTTCCTTGACTTTTTGGTTATCTTACCAATGATTAGGCCTATCTTTATCCTTTTCTTTGACTCTTCATACGTTCCAAACCTCTCATCATTCTTATCTTTTGGTGTAGCCAGTATAGCCTTGATTGATTTTGAGGAAAAATCAATATCCATTTCATATCCCATGGGGGATAACCATTTAACTCTTGGCTCATTGCTTTTATCATAGTGTGATTGGTGTCCACAAGAAAACATATGTCCATCTCATATTCCTCAACCAATTTTCTAGGAATTCTACTCTGAGAATTCATCCTTATCTTAAATTGTTCAAAATAATCATCTACAACTTTGTTCAGATTGTCTCCCAAATCACTAATCATATCATAAATTTGCACAATGATTGGTTTGTCAGTAGACCAATCTAAATCACCAACAGAAGGGAAAAATCATTGAATATAGAAAAATAAGCACACTAGAAGTGATTCAAACTTACAAGTGTTCTATTTTTCCAACTGGATAGTCTTCATATTTTCTTCAATCTATCTCTGAATTATCTCACCAAGGTCCAATTGGTGATTCTTCTTTATCATTTTATATGCCATGTCCATAGCACCACATGGAACACTATTTAGTCTACTCAACTGATAGATCTTGTAACCAATAGCATGTTCTACAAATTTAACTTTTGGATCCTTAATCGTAGCAATTTTCAATGCTCAACCATCCCATAATGTGCCTATCTTCTTCTCAATTTTGACCCTTAGAGCACTATGAAAAGCCTTGGCCTTTTCAGTTGTTGGGTATTCAGAAACCTTATGAATCATTTTCTTTGTTACTTGGACTGGTTCATCCAACCAAAATATCCCATCATGATATCGACTGAGCATAACCCTAATCCATTCAGTTTTTAAAAATTTCAAGAAATTTAGGGCATAAGTGAGACCAATCTTCTCAACCTGTTTGAATTTCAATTTTAGTTTTCCATCTATGCTGCAAAGTTGATGATAAGCTACAACAGTCTCAAAATCTCCAATTTTGCAGTGGATGTAGGATCTAACGTCCTCGACTAGAAAAACCCTAGGTGGGATGCTTGAGAAAGCTCCCACTGAATCTATTTTTGACACAACTTCCAGATGAAGTTTGTAGTGGGGTTCATCATAGTTAGCTAAAAAAATAAGGTTCACTTCCTCTTCTACAATCTTGGATTTAGTTGCCTTCAATGCTATTATAATCAATTTAGGTTTTTGGCAAATACATTGAATGTGCTCGGTAGAAGTTGTACTTATTCAAAATAGATGAGGAACATGCTCAGTTGGATCGGTAACTTCCTTGAATGCTTCTATAGATTCTCAGCTTGAATTTTCTCCATAAAATCATCATTCTTCAAAATCACTTTGTGAAGAATAAACTAACTCTTCCATGTATTTATAGCCTTTTTCAAATTCCCACTCAAAACTTTTTGTCATAAATGCTTGACCTACTTCCAGCTCAGTGACAACTATCAACTCAGCGATTACCACAAAACATCAACAACTTGGTTAACACAAAAATTTTTACTCGGTTGATACTGACACTCGGTTAACCTTGGATAATGATTACCGATGGGTAACCTTTTTCTCGATCTAACATATACCACCTGTATGACTTTGTTAGCTCAAAATTTATAAACCATAATGCATCTTTATTCATGCATATTTGGTATGTGCCCATCAAATATAAGGAGTTGTGTGTAAGATAAGATTAATTTAGAATATCAGTTCCATACATACCTATTTTCCTTAGGTGGAGGTACTAATGTCACCCAATCTAGTGGATGCCTTTCTCCACATAGTGTTTCTAATCCTCATAATATCTGCAATAGTGTTTCCACTCTCAAATATATGTCCTTCTAGTGCTCGGTCTCTGTAATCATTGCTTAGGTGACTAACTTTATGATAGTGTAAGCATGTCATGCCAATTCTTGTCCAGCTTCATGATTTTCTAGGCCATCTCTTCCTCATACAATTTGCTACTATATGTCCATACCTTCCACATACTGTGCAGTTGACCCATGTGTTGTAATCCCAAGTGTAAGCACTATTTTGTCTCTTTGGTTGATAAGGCTTGTTCTTTTGTTTTGGTGTCCAAACTTGCTTCATCTTTGCCTTACACTTTTGTGAAGTGTGTCCATGTTTGTTGCAAGTATAACACAGTTTCACCATGGTTGGATTTTTAGGAGTCTACTCAATTTAGATCTACACTCATAAGCTTGATGTCCAAATTTACCACAATAATAGCAATAACCATTATACTTAGGAGTGACTTGAGGTTTACCTTGTGCTTTACTTCTACACATATTTGAAGTATGTCTTGGTTTTCCACAATGATAGCATGACATCATCTTGGGTTTCTAATTTTGACTATTGTTCACTTGTTCAGCTTGTTTGGATGATTCTCCTTCCCTGGTGTAGCCCAATCCTACTTTCCTTCCAAATCTTCTTTGATTAATTAGAAAATCATCAATCTTCTTAGAACTATTTTCAGCCATTTTCATCATTTCATTATGTTTTAATTGTATCTTTACTTCATTTCTTAGTTTCTCATTTTCTTCCTTGAGTACTCCAATATCTTCAAGTTTTCTAGACAACTCACCATTTACTCAGTTGATCTCCTGGTTTACAATCATAATCTGATTGGATATTTCAAAATGATGCTCAGTGAGACTTCGTATCTCAGTTTCTTTTTCTTGAAGTTGTTGAGTCATCTATCTTTAGTCTTCAATAGTTAGATTCCTTTCTTTCTCAGCTTGTCTAGCATTATTCATTACATCAATCATTCTCACCATCTATGATTCTTGACCGATCTGTAGGGTTTTCACTTGTTCAGTCAAGTGAAGATTCTTTTCAGACAAATTAGAGATTTCACTTTCAAAACCATCAAAAATACTTCTTGAACTAGATCCAATGTTATCAAATAAGTCATTAATCTCTTCTTCATGGTAAGTAGTCTCATTTTCCAGAATAGCCAGGTTCTTTCTTTGAACTAGTAACTTCTTCAATGCATCCTTAGCTTGTTTGTACTGCTCAATGAACATTTGCATCTAAATATTTTGATTCTCTATTTTTTTGTCCAAATTATATCTCTCCATGGTTAGATCTTTACTCTTCAATGGTTAAACCATCTAATAAGAGATATGAGCTCTTATACCAATTTTTGGAATGGAGAGATAGGGTACTAAGAGGGGAGGGGTGAATTAGTGCCCTCAAAAACTTTAACTCCCAAAACTTTATCAGCAAACAGTAGTAAAATCAACTATGTACTATATCCATTGTATGCATCACTCATTCAATTAACTTGTAAAAGTAAATAGCATGAAATAAAAAATAAAAAAATCACACTACACAAGTATTTTGGTAATGTAGAAACCCTTGTTAGAAGGTAAAAAATGTGGTGGGGATGACACCCACAAATCTTCACTACTGCAGATAATAAAGTATGTCGGTTAAGGCTACAAGTTGTGATCACTTCTGGTGATCTTACCGTATTAGGAGTAATAATTATATCAGCTAGATCTACCTAGTTATAGGATTTTAACAACACTACTTGAGTGTGCACTTGATTAAGAGATTTACATAAAGACTGTTAGGTCTACTCTGTTAAGAGATTTTACCAAACTATGTTACAATGATTAGAAAATAACAGGATGTATCTTCAAATGACAACTTAACCTTGTCTAAAATAGATCTGTTAAATACTGAATAAATATCACCTTGATGTGTGAAAATCTTATCTTTGAACTACTCAATAGCCTTGTCCGATTCTACCTAATTTGAATGTCTCTATATTATTCTCTTATCTGTCTGATAACTGATATCTTGAAGTTGGCTTCTAGGTTCAAGATCTCCTTCTCTTGTTCATACCAAACATATCTTCCTTGTCAAGCTTATGTCAAAATGATATGAAATACAAATATATAGCATACTAATTTGCCGCTTAACAAAATTAGGTTACAATATCTTAAGACAAACCCTAAGATATGATGTACAAAAATAACCTAAATATAAAAATTACAGAGAGATCATCATCACAATTAATGATTACATCTACAATAAATGATCATCGATCTTGATAAAACATTTTATGATTCTATTATAACCATCTGCATAGATAGATGTGCTAGAACTAATTACTATGTCATTTTTTGTATTGCTTGGTAAAAAATGTAAATACTACTCAGTAGTTACACTGGCACTCAGTGTCTAGTCTACTCGGTGTTTATAAATGCTCAGTATCGGTGTACACTAATGCTCGGTAAAATTGCACTGGTGCTCGATTAGAACTAATATCTTTTATTCTTGGTATTTCCTTGAGATAACTTGGTGTATAGGCTTATGTAGTTAATCGACTCGCATGAGTAGCTTGAAGTAATTTCTTTTACCGACTATATAGCATAGGTAACTGATTAATAATCTTTGATACTAATGACAATCTTTAATGCTCAAATAGAGATAACAAACTTAATAGTCTTATTGTAAAATTGTTAAAAAAAGGTAAACATTCCAAAGAGTGTTTTAAGCCCTCTAACAAGGCCACTCCTAATAGGGTGAAGATCCTAACAGATCTAAGATAAATCCTTAATCAGGTCACACCTAACAATGTGTATTGTAATCTTTAACCGAATTAGCTCTTAACTGGGTGTACTTTAGAATTGTATTTTTCTTAGTGGGTGACAATTCCCATAGTATTTTTTTACCAAATATGGATTTCTACGTTAAATACTAGTGTTACATGTTGTGAATGATTTGTATCAATGATTTACTGATTGCTATAGTTTATTTACTATTGTTGGTAAATAGTGAATTGTGTTGTTACCAACCTGCTACAAAGTTAATCAGTAAAAAATATTTTAAGTATTTGGGATCAAGGATTACTGATTCATCCCCCTCTCTATAATCCAACAATTAGTATCAGAGATAAGTACTCTGAAGAGATAAGTTTAAAGACTTGAGTAAAACATTCGAAGATGTATAGTAGAGAAGTACCTAAGTTGAATAAGGAAAGTTTCTCAACATGATAAAGAAGAATGAAATTGTATCTATCTTGGATTGGAGAACATGCCCTAGAATTACTCAAAAATAATTACACTCCACCAAGCATCAGACCCTTGACATTTGATCAGATGAAAGAAAAGTAGGAACACAACTCGGTTATGATAGAGATTGCTTCTTCACTCTTCGATGTTGAATTCAATGATATCAAAGACTGTACAAATTTAAAAGAGATGTGGGATAGATTTACACTTATCTATGAAGGATATCATCATGTTCAAAAAGATAAGGTTGATAGTCTAAGAGGAAAATATGATGAAATGAGGATGAAAGATGATGAGAACATCACACAATATAGTAGAAGGATCAAAGAAGTTGTTAGTGCCATGAGAGGTGTTGGAGGAACCTTAACAAATGAAGAAGTGGTAAGTTAAGTTTTGAGAACTCTGTCTTCTAAATATGCTATTAGAGTATCTTCAATTCAAGAATTGGGATCTATACCAAATAATGTTGTTACTCTTGAAGCCCTAATTGGTAAGATGACTGCAATTGAGTTAACTAATTATGAAAATAGTCTACTAACCATTGAAACTACCTTCAAGTCATCTTTGAGCATTGAAACATCAAGAAGAGAAAAAAAAGAATCATAGTAATTCACATGGAAAAGAGTATAATAGTATCCTGACTGAAGAAATAGAACAAGAAGAGTTGGAAGCACCGGTGGCTAATAGACTACCTATAGGAAAAGGAAAGTACAAAGGTAAGTTACCATTGAAATGTTTCAATCATAATAAGATTAAACATATTGCATCTAGATGTCCTGATAATGACATAAATGATAAGAATGATAAAAGAGACAACCGACGTTGAAGATTCATAGATTTTAAGGACAATGGTAAAAAGTCTTGTTACCTAGCTGAGGAAGGTGTAATTGATGATTAATCTGATGATACTGACAAATAATATGAAGTTGTCTTTGTTGTAGTAAAACAAGACTCAGATGAAGAAAACTTTGGACATGAGAAAGAACTTGTGTCTCATGTAAGTAAATCTTACCCTTGATTTTTGATAGTGGTGGTTCACACCATATGACTAGTGATATTGAAACATTTGAGAACCTAGAAGAATATGATGGAGGATTTTTTAGATTTGGCAATGATGTTCCATGTCTTATGAAAGATAAATGATCTATTGTGTTGAATGAGAAGATGAAATGCAATGATGCATATTGGGTGAGAGGATTGAACTATAATATGTTGAGTGTTGCACAACTAAACAATACTGGCCACTGAGTAGAATTTTAAAATATAAAGGTGAAGATCTATGGTGCTACTGGAGATCTAATTGGAACTGGAGGACAATCAAGAGATAATTTATTTTATCTTGATACTGATGCAAAGAGTTTTTTGTTTGTCAAAACAAAAGATGTATGGTTATGGCATAAGAGACTGTGTCATATAAATTTTGATAACTTGATCAAAGTGAGTAAGAAAAGAAGAGTAAGAGGTCTATCGAAATTGAAAAAACCTAATAATGTGATGTGCAAAGAATGTCAAATTGGTAAGATGACCAAGTCAAGTTTTCTAAGAAAATCTTATTCTACAAATGGTATTTTAGAATTGGTTCATACTAACCTTTTTGGACCTATGAAAGTTCAAACCTATTATGGAGATTGATACTTTATTTTTTTTATTAATTATTATTCAAGAATGATGATTGTTATGTTTCTAAAATAAAATATGATGCATTTCAAATGTTTAAGTGGTATAAAGAAAGAGTTGAAAAAGAAACAAGAAAATAACTAAAGTGTTTGAGATCTAATAGAGGAGGTAAATTTATCTTTGATGAATTTACTATATTCTATAATGAGCATGGAATCAAGAGACAAGTGTCTACATTAAGGACTCCAAAATAGAATGGGATAGCTGAGAGAAGAAATTGATCTATTGTTGACTATGATAGAATGTTGTTTATTAAAAAGAAGGTTGCACAAACATTTTAGAGAGAGGCCATAAGTACTGTAGTCTATACTCTCAACCAAATACAGTTGAATAAATGTACAAAAAAGGCACCATATGAGCTATGGTTTGGACACATACCAAATGTAAGTCACTTCAAAAAATTTGGAAGTAGGTGTTATATACTGAAATATGCTATAAATGGAAAGTTTGACTATAAAGGAGAGGAAGGTATATTCCTTGGTTATTCATCAAAAACTAAAACATATAAATATTTGATAAAAGATACTAATAAAATTATTGAAAGTGCAAATGTGAGGATTGATGAATTTTTTCAGAAAGGAATGAAGAGGATAGAAAAAAATAACCTAAAGATTATAATCAATTTGTCTATGTGCAAGATGGTAATTCAGTTGATATAACCGAACAACAACAAAAAGGAATGATGAGCCTCCATTGAGAGATGAAAATATCGATGATCAATCTATCAAACCTATATTAGCAAAATATGTGAGAAGAGACCACTCACCAAGTAGAATAATTGGAGACAAGAATGTAGGAGTATTGACAATAAATAAGTTGAAAGATAACACATGTTTGATTTCTGAATTTGAGTCTAGACTAGTCAAAGATGCACTGGAGAATGAAGATTGGATGAATGCTATGAAAGAAGAAATTGATCAAATTGAAAATAATAATACTTAGTCACTAGTACTGAGACCTAAGGACATGAATGTAATTAGAACAAAGTGAATTTTCAGAAACAAAATCAATGAGAAAGGAGATGCAATAAAAAACAAAGCAAGATTGGTATGCAAAGGGTATGCACAAGAAGAAGGTATTGAATATGGTGAAACATTTACCCCTATTGCTAGATTAGAAGGTGTAAGAATATTTCTTGCATATGCTACCTACAAGGGATTCAAAGTTTATCAAATGGATGTTAAATCTACATTTCTGAATAGAATTCTTGAAGAGGAAGTCTATATTGAACAACCTGATAGATTTGTTGACAAGAAAAATAAGAACATGGTCTGCAAACTACACAATGCTTTATATGGATT
Organism: Chamaecyparis obtusa; assembly: GCA_027943335.1. Classification (NCBI taxonomy): domain Eukaryota; kingdom Viridiplantae; phylum Streptophyta; class Pinopsida; order Cupressales; family Cupressaceae; genus Chamaecyparis; species Chamaecyparis obtusa. The sequence continues at coordinate 300,685 of BSBK01002411.1, forward strand.
GAAGCAAGCTCCCCGAGCATGGTATGATAGGCTACATGCTTACCTAGTTAAGATGAATTTCAAAGAACTAGTGATAACAATAATTTGTATTTGAAATGTGATAGTGTTGATGAAATTATGATTGCTGAGATATTTGTTGATGATATTATATTTGGTGGTAATGAGATAATGTCTAAGTCATTTACTAAGAAAATAAGAAAAGAATTTAAGATTTCTATGATTGGTGAGATTAAATTATTTATTGGAATTCAAATTCAACAAGTAAAGGATTGGATCTACATCACTCAATCTAAGTATATCAAAGAGATCCTAAAAATATTCATTATGGAAGACTCAAAACCAATTGGAACACCGATGTCTACTGGTTGCAAATTGTCAAAGGAAGACGATACAAAGGAAAATCTTTACCGATCTATGATTGGTAAACTATAGTATGTTGTACACAACTAACTAGATATTGCACATTCAATTGGTATTGTTGCAACTTTTCAGCCAAACCCAAGGAAACACATTTATCTTCAGTGAGAGGATATTTAGATATTTGAAAGGGACTGAAGATTTTGGTCTGTTATACACAAGAAGAGGAATTTTTTATCTTAAGGTACATATTGATGCTAATTAGGCATGAAATATCGATGATAGTAAAAGCACTAGCGGCGGATCTTTCTTTTTAGGAGAAAGATTGGTGATATGGTTAAGCAAGAAATAGAGCTGTATTTCACAATCTACTATTGAAGTTGAGTATGTAGCAATAGATATGAATTGTTCTAACATTTTATTATTCTAACATGAAGGTATACATAAAGATATTTATGATCCTATTACAATCTATTGTGATAATACCAGTGCTATTAACATATCAAAGAATAATGTGATGCATTCCAAGACAAAGAACATATCTATTAAGTATCACTACTTGAGAATTAAAGTATAAGATAAGCATGTGACACTAGAATATGTGAATTCTAAAGATCAGATAGTTGATATATTTACTAAACCATTACCAAAGGACACTTTTGAGTATCTCCAAGGTAATTTAAGGGTTCTTCTCATATCCAATGTACACTAAGGAAAGATGCATGTTGGATCAATTCAAGAACTCATTAGAATATCTATTTTGTGAGTTGATGCTAGTATTTCACTCTTTAGGTAATCCTAAATGTGTGAAGGATATTTATGACTACATTGGAAAATCTATACACTTGAGGTATACTTTGAGGTATTGTTTCTTTGTCATTGTTGTAAAAGATGGAGAAGAACTAAAGTAGAATTAATTGATAGAGGGAGAATAATGAGTATTCAGAAGTAGGGAGAATAAGTCAATTGATATAGAGAGAGGAATTAGTATATGTCAAAGAGGGAGACAAATTAGAAGATTAGAAGAGGGATATGGGCATAGAATATGGAATCGGAATGGAAAGTGTTACTGATAGAAAGAGAAAGACTATAGATGGAAGATCTGAATAGGAGATGTTACTACTTAGAGGGAGTACAAAATATGAATAATAGTAAAGTGTACCATCATCAATTGAACAATGTTTTTGTTAGTGTTTCCATCAATGCCAAAGAGGGAGATTGTTACTATAATTGATAGTAATGTTGAAGATTGATTATCTAATGGAGTTGATGATGAAGACTGACCAAGTTAAGAGGACTACATGATGATAGTAGAAATGTTATATTAGTTATTGTCTTGTTATTAATGTCAAGAAATTGATTTCTAATTTATATTATGTTGCCATATTATTTGGTAATGATATAAGTTGCATGAGTTAAGGTGAAGAAGAAATGATAAGTTGAGAAGTTGTAGAACTTAAATGGTTAATTGATACATATTGGACAATGATTTGATTACGATGAGATAATTGTTTTTCACCTAACATATTATTATGTCAAGTCAGTAAAAGCATGGTAATGAAGATTTGACAACTTGATAAGATAAGTTGTTTTGGCTACCAAGTAGGTAAAGTCACTTGGTAAGGTAAAGGAAAAATTAAAGGTGATGTAAGAGCATCCAACGTTATGGTAGGGGCATTCTTTGTCCTCAGTGAAACTACATGGGGTGTTTGTATTTTGGCCGGTGTTACGCGGTTGCAACCTTGACCGACGACCTCGGTCATTGAAGGAAGCTCAGTCACTGAAGGAACTCGGTAGTCTCTAGTGCTCGGTGAAAGTGTTACTTGGTCATGCCTGTGGTGCTTGATCGACACTGGTGCTTGGTGATGCCTGGCATGCTCAGTTAATTCACTATTTCTCGGTAGTTCTAGCTTACTGACTAGAGTTCTATGTTATTTGTTGAGCTGACTTGGTGCATTTATTGTTGGTAGCTATTGTTATAGGTCGACATGCTGAATTAAATTTTTGTATACAATTGTAAGTCAACTTGTATGGCATTTAATTATTTTTTGGGGGAGTTAAGGGTTTAATCTAGCCGGCTTGTGGCTGATGACTAGTATTTATAGGATATTCGGGTAGATGTTTAGGGGAAACAGATCAAAGGATCATTAGGAGATCATAGAGGTTCATGACTTGGAAGACTTTGGCAATCAGATCTGAGGTTCTGAAACTTGAAGCTGGTGAAGTTGTGGAAAAGGTCTTGTATGATCTTGTAGATCAGATTGTTATTTGATAGTTGTGTGTAGCAGAGCTAGTGGTTTGCACACTTGGAGACAAGGAGATTTCTTGAAGGCTTGCAAGCTCAAGTTTAGATCTGCCTTAGAGTTTCCATTAGCTTCTGATTGTCTTTAGAGCTGAACTAGCTAAGATTGTATTGGATCTATTTGTGGATCTTGTAGAATTGTTTCCATTTGTAATTGGCCCTAACTTGAAAGGCCTTACAGCCAGACATGTTAATGAAAATTACTTGAAACAATTGTTGTGTTATCTATTGTGTTGAGTATTCCGCTATGTAATTATGTTGGCTATAAGGTTTGGACTATCCTTCATTGGATCCACCATCCTTGATTGCATCAGGTGGTATCAAAGTGAAGGTTTGCTCCTGTTGGAGTTGATAGTTGATCTTGTGGAGCAAAGCTTAACCTATCAAGGCTGATCTTGTAAAGTTTGATCCTGTTGGAGCAAAGATTGTGCACAACCTTGATGTAGGAGCATCCTAGGATTCTTGGCAATCCTATATCAACCAAAAATATGTTTGTCTTTGAAGGTAGATTGTTAGTTTTGATCTTGGTTTGGTGGAGTTCTTGCTCGGTTTGGGAGACTAGTTGCTCAGTTATTATGGTTACTGGGGTGCTTGATCTCTGAAGAATGCTTAGTGACTTAAGGCATCGGTTCACTGGTGCTCGATGATAACTATGTTGCTCGGTCATGCTTGGCATGGTTGGTGGACTCGTGCTTAGTTATTTCTTATGTTGCTCGGTATTCTTGCTTACCAACTGGATTGTTTAGATAGATCAGTTTGGCTGACTGGTGCATTTAATTTGGGTTGTGCTCCTCAAGTTATGGATTAACCATTGGACATGTGGGTACCTGGATCTGGCATGTTGCATTCTTCTTTGCAGATCTGATGACACTTTGGGACCATCTTTGAGATTTTATTTATTTTAAGGCTATGTGAGAGAAGACTGATGTTTTAGAATTTAATATTTGTTTGTAAATATTTATTGTTTCATCAACTGACTTGTGGCTGGGAATCAATATTTATAGGATGCTTGGGTAGTTGTTTAGGGGGAGTTTTTTTTGGAAGGAAGGTTAGTAGCCTGCGAGCTTAGGAGCAGGAAGATTGCTTGGAAGTTGGAGTACAAGTTTAGATCTTTCCTAGGTGCCTACCAGTGTGCTACCTATTGTAGACCTAGACTAGCTGGATGTTGATGTTGGGGAAAAGATTTAGATCCTGTGAGATCTTGTAGACTGTTACTTGCATTATAATTGGCCATAACCCAGAAGGCCTTATAGCCCAACACATTGCATGTAGTCAGTGTTTTCATGAATAAATACTTTTGTTTCATTGCAGATATGTTCTTGTTATTGTGTATTTTCACTGCATATTGGTTTGGCTGCAAGATCGGTCAGTTCTTAATTGGATCCACCGAGCTTGACTGTATTAAGTGGTATCAGAGTGAAGTTTGTTCATGTTTGAGAAAAGTCTATTTCTTTTGGAGCTAAGTGGATCTTGTGTATCTAGATCTTGATTTGAAGATGCCTCCGAGGAGAAATCATGAGATCTACAAGAGGAATTGAGAAAGAAGAAGCCTACCTTGAAAGGGGATAGTGATGATGGATCTAAGGAAGATCATTTTGAAGAAGCTGTTGAAGAAGCTAGAGATTTTGAGGAGAATCGAATTCTAAAAGCTATGTCTAAGATTGGGAAGAGACCTAAGATTGAAGTTTTTGCATTTGTTGGAAGCCTTAGGCCTGAAGAGTTGATTGATTGGATCAATAAGATTGATGAATACTTTGAGTATGAAGAAATAGAAGATCCTGATAGGGTTAGATTTGCAAAGACCAAGTTGAAGGGTCAGGAAAATATCTAGTGGAGAGAAGTTCAGTTGGAAAGAGGTTGAAGAGGAAAATAGAAGATCACTAAGTGGAACCGAATGGTTGACAAGTTGAAGAAGCAATTCATTCTGATGGATTATGAATTGGACATGTTTAAAAAGATGCAAGCTTTGAAGTAGACTAACAAATTGGTATAGGAGTATACCGAGGAGTTTTATAGAATCCTAATTAGGAATAGTCATTCTGAAGCTGATAAAGAGAAGGTTGCTAGGTATGTCTATGGTTTGAGACCTAGTATTCAGGAAGAGTTACTTACTATGTGGATGACAACAATTGGTGATGCTTATTAGATGGAATTAAAGATTGAAGAGAAGCTGAATAGGAAGTATGAAGGAAAACAAAATAATAGGAACCGGGGTGGTAAAAATGGTGAGACAGTTGCTGAGAGTAATGTGATAGAGAATCCTAAGACTAATGTAGGATCTGGCAGTGGTCAAGTTACTAAGAATGTTGGACAGAGAGGAAGGTGGAAGAATGAGTTCACCGATACTTGTTATAGTTGTGGTGAAGCTAGTCATAGAAGTTGACAGTGTCCTAAGAAAAGAGTTGCATTAGCTGCTAAAGAAGACATTGAGAATGTTCAAGAGAAAGATGAGACACTTATCACTAGGAGATTAGCTGCATGTGTTCATGAACCAGTGCAAAGAAGGAATTTGTTTAGAACCAGATGTAAGTGAAAGGATAAGGTATGTAATGTCATAGTTGATGGTGGTAGTTCTAAAAACTTTGTTTCAGATGAAATGGTTAGTAAGCTGAATTTGGAAAGAAGGAAGCATCCTAATCCTTATCAAATTAGTTGGATACAAGATGTTTCTAAGTTCAGAGTTGAAGAATAATGCTTGGTTAAGTTTCAGATTGGATCTTACCATGATAATATATTTTGTGATATATTGCCTATGGATGTTTGTCATATATTGCTTGGTAGACCCTGGTAGTTTGACATAAAAAAATTTTTTGATGGTCATGCTAATACCTATGTGGTCAGGCATGAAGGAGCTCGGCATAAGCTGATACCTTTATAGGAGACAGGGATTAAGGGATGTGGAGTTATTAGGTGTTTTCCTTATGACAAACCACAGGAGCAGAAGGTTGATGAACCTATTCTTGTTAAGTCTAGTTTGAAGGAGAAGGAGAATGATATCTCTAAAGAGTTTGTTGAGATTAAGAAATAGATGGTTTTGCTGGCAGAGATGGTTCAAAAGATGGTGACATTTGTGACACAAAGAGATGTAGATGATACTATGTTGATTGAAGATTCTAGAGGGGATGAACCTTACTGAGGCACTGAGGTGATTGGTAGTGGTAAGAGTCAATTGCTATCTGTTGCCGACTGAAAGAAGGAACAAAGTGAGAGACATAAGGACTTTTTTCATGAGACAGTGAATGAATTGAAGACTACTTGGGATGAAGGACAAGAAGAGATGTGGGTAAAGAACAGATTTGACATACCTGTTATGATTCCCTTGAGGTGTTCCTGATTTCCTTATGAGAAAATCTTTCTTACCTAGGGTGTCTAATGTAGGAGCATCCTAGGATTCTTAGAAATCCTATATCAACCAAAAATATGTTTGTCTTTGAAGGTAGATTGTTAGTTTTGATCTTGGTTTGGTGGAGTTCTTGCTCAGTTCAAGAGACTAGTTGCTCAGTTATTATGGTTACCGGGGTGCTCAGTCTATGAAGAACACTCAGTGACTGAAGGCGTCGGTTCATTGGCACTCAGCAATAATTTTGTTTCTCGGTCATGCTTGGCATGGTTAGTCAATTGGTGCTCAGTTATTTCTTCTATTGCTTGGTATTCTTGCTTACCGACCAGATTGTTTGGATAGATCAGCTTGGCCGACTGGTGCATTTAATTTGGGTCATGCTCCTCAAGTTATGGATTGATTGTTGGATGTGTGGGGACCTAGATCTAGTGTGTTGCATTATTCTTTATAGATCTGATGACTATTTGGGGCCATCTTTGATAGTTTATTTATTTTAAGGCTATGTGAGAGCTGACTGATGTTTTAGCATTTAATATTTGTTTGTAAAGATTTATTGTTTCATCAGCCAGCTTGTGGCTAGGAATTAGTATTTATAGGATGCTTGGGTAGTTGTTTAGGGGGAATTTTTTTGTTGGAAGGAAGGTTAGTAGCCTGTGAGCTTAGGAGTGAGAAGATTTCTTGGAAGTTGGAGTACAAGTTTAAATCTTTCCTTGGTGCCTACCAGTGTGCTGCTTGTTGCAGACCTAGACTAGCTAGATGCTGATGTTGGGGAAAATATTCAGATCTTGTGAGATCTTGTAGACTATTACTTGCATTGTAATTGGTCGTAACTAGGAAGGCCTTACAGCTTGGCACATTGCATGTAATCATTGTTTTCATGAATAAAGACTTATGTTTCATTGCAGATCTATTCTTGTTATTGTCTATTTCTGCTTCATATTGGTTTGGTTGCAAGGTTGGTCAGTCCTTAATTGGATCCACTAAGCTTGACTACATTAAATATGGATTACAGATCTAGAGCACTAAACTTGTGGATCTTTCCCTAGTTGTTTGTTCAAGGTGGCAGGTTGAGATTTGACTTGTACATAACTTGGAGATTGCCACAAGATGGTCGGTGAGGGTTTGTTGCAGAGGGTTATTTTTTCATATCTTTAAGGATGCCTCTAAGAAGATTGGACCCTAGAGCTATTGCAGATATTTTTGATGCTATGGACTCAAAGATTTCTGATAAAGTCAGATTGGATTTTAGATCTGAGATAGAATTGATGAAAAATGACATGGTCATCGAGATCATGAGAGTTGTTGTTGGCATACCTTGGAATGTTGGTACTAAGGATGGCTATGAGGAAGTTGCTAAATAATTTGAAACTATTAGATCTAGTGGTGATGACTGGAGGAACAAATCTAGTGAAGATAGAACTGCTCGGTTGCATAGATCTAGAGTTTGGTCTAGCAGCAGTTACCGAATGGAAGTTTCTACTTTCTCTAGTACTTTGAAGCCTGACAATGAGATTGATTGGATTGGTGAACTTGAAGATTTCTTTGAGCTAGAAGAAAGTGACGATCCTCTTTGGGTGAGATTAGCATAGACAAAGTTGAAAGGACATGCTGCTCTTTGGTGGCAAAAACTACAAAGAGATAGAGAAGATGAAGGTGAAAAAAAGATCAATCGGTGGAGGTTGATGGTGACTAAGTTGAAAGCTAAGTTCATACCTTCTGACTATGAGCTTGAATTGTTTAAGAAGTTGAAGAATCTAAAATAGAAGGATTTGTCTATTGAAGATTATACCAAGGAGTTCTACAAACTTACTATTTGGTTTGGATACCAAGAGCTTGGTAAGGAAAAGGTAGCTTAGTATGTGAATGGTCTGAGATTTAATATTCAGGATGAACTTGGTATGCTGAAGATTGATTCTGTTGAATATTTTTATCAGTATGCTCTGAAGGTAGAAGATAAGTTGAAGAGGAAACAACATAGTAATCCCTGAGGGAAAGAAAAGATTGATCACTCAGTGAAGGATAAACCAACTGATGTAGAAGATGAACAGAACCCTATGGAACCGAAGAAGAAGATAGGTGGAGTTATCTTTAAGGGTACTTGCTATAACTGTGGAGAGGAAGGACACTATTCTTTTGAGTGTACATAGAAGAAGGTTGACTGACAAACTGTTGTGATGAATGAGAACATTCAGAATGAACCTGAATCAGAGAAATTGCTACTTCAACGAACATTTCTCGGTACAAAGGAGGAACCTTGTCAAAGGAGTAACTTGTTTAGGACCCGATGCAAGTCTGAAGGTAAACTCTATGATGTTATTATTGATAGTGGTAGTACTAATAACCTTGTTCCTGAGGACCTGGTTTAGAAACTTGGTTTGAATAGAATGAAGCATCTTTGTCCTTATAGGATTGGTTGGTTACAAGATGTTCATGCTTTGGAAGTAAGAGAACAATGCTTCATTGATGTTCAAATTGGCCAGTACAAGGATCTTGTGCTTTGTGACATTTTGAAGATGAATAGTTGTGATATATTTCTCAGTAGACCTTGGCAATATGATTGTAGAGCTATTTATGACTATGTCTGAAATGTGTTTACTATTAAGAAGGATGACAGGAAGTTTTCCCTAATGCCTTTGATGGATACAATGCTCAATAGGAGAAGCCTGACTATTGGTAGCCAAGTTGAGATTATGGATCCAGAGAAAATGAATGATCAGTTTGGAGAACCGACCTGTATACTATCAAGAAAATACTTGAAGAGATAGAGGAAACTAAAGTGGAAGAATCTGCAAGTAGAAAAGGTGGAGGACTTGTATGTGAAGAACCAGTTAAGGATTTACATGCTGAATCCTAGAAGATGTTCTTCTCACATATGAACATATTTTGGAGTCTGGGGTGTCTGATGAAGGGCATCCAAGGCTAAGGTAGGGGCATTCTTTATCCTCGGTGAAACTACATGGGGTGTTTGTATTTTGGCCGGTGTTACTTGGTTACAGCCTTGACTAATGACCTTGGTCATTGAAGGAAGCTCGGTCACTGAAGGAGCTCAGTAGTCTCTGGTGCTCGGTGAAAGTGTTACTCGGTCATGCCCATGGTGCTTAGTTGACACTGGTGCTCAGTGATGCTTGGTGTGCCTAATTAATTCACTATTGCTCTGTAGTTCTGGCTTACCAAATGGAGTTTTTTGTGATTTGTTGAGCCAACTTGGTGCATTTATTGTTGGTAGCTATTGTTATAGGCCAACATGCTGAATTAAATGTTTGTATACAATTGTAAGCCAACTTGTATGGCATTTAATTATTTTTTTGGGGAGTTAAGGGTTTCATCTAGCTGACTTGTGGCTAATGACTAGGATTTATAGGATGTTTGGGTAGATGTTTAGGGGAAACAGATCAAAGGATCATTAGGAGATCATAGAGGTTCATGACTTGGAAGACTTTGGGAATCAGATCTAAGGTTCTGAAAGTTGAAGTTGGCAAAGTTGTGGAAAAGGTCTTGTATGATCTTGCAGATCAAATTGTTATCTGATAGTTGTGTGTAGTAGAGCTAGTGGTTTTCACACTTGGAGACAAGGAGATTTCTTGGAGGCTTGTGAGCTCAAGTTTAGATCTACCTTAGAGTTTCCATCAGCTTCTAATTGTCTTCAAATCTGAACTAGCTGAGATTGTATTGGATTTGTTTGTGGATCTTGCATAATTGTTTCTATTTGTAATTGGCCCTAACCTGGAAGGCCTTACAGTTGGGCATGTTAATGCAAATTACTTGAAAAAATTGTTGTGTTATTTGTTATGTTGAGTATTCCGCTGTGTAATTTTGTTGGATGCAAGGTTTCGACTTTCCTTCATTGGATCCACAATCCTTGACTACATAAAAAGGTCACTCAGTAAATGGAAAGGAACTCAAGAAACATAACAACAAAGAAAGGTTTAGGCACCGAGTTGTTAACTGAAATTCAAAGGAGAAACACTGAGAAAGGAAAAGTTATTAAATATAAATTGAATTGACATTTAATGATTAGCTATGATGAGCTAGATGATCATGATGATGAGGAAATTTAGTTACAAAGATCTACAGTTATGAAAATTCAAGAAGAAGATCCATGGTAAGATCTAAGTGGTAAAAAGCAAGGAATAAGTTTCAAGAAAAGTTCAAGTTCCTAGGTGAAAAGGAAATGTGTTACCAAGATATGATTTTAAGGTATAATAAAATGAATGGTCAAGATTGACTAAAGGAAAATGTAATAGATGAGATTAAGAGGCAAAAATTATCTATATAAAGGATGATCTTGTATGGAAAATTGGTTGGAAAAATTGAATAATTGAAGGGTTACTAACTATTGCATAGAAGAAGGAACACATAGATTCTGAGTGAGAAAACATAGATTTCTTGAAGTGTTGGTACCAGTAGATGATGAAGAATAGAAGTGAAGATTGAAGAGAGAACAAAGGATCTAATATTCAAAGATAGTTGCAAATATATAAATCAATTTTATTATTGTTTCTTATTATCATTTGTAATAGATAAATCTCTTAATAGAATGGACTTAATAGTCTTATTATAAAATCCTTGGAAAAGGTAAACATTCCAAAGAGTGTTGTAAGCCCTATAACAAGGTCACTCCTAATAGGGTGAAGATCCTAATAGATCTAAGGTAAATCCATTAACTGGGTCACACCTAACAGTGTGTATTGTAATCTTTAACTGGATTGGCTCTTAACCAAACGTACTTCAGAAGAGTATTTTTTCTTAGTGGGTGATAATTCCCACAATAGTTTTTTCCAAATTTGGCTTTCCATGTTAAATACTAGTGTTACATGTTGTGAATGATTTTTATGAATGATTTATTGATTGTTATAGTTTATTTACTATTGTCAGTAAATAGTGAACTGTGTTGTTACCGAGTTGTAACCGAGTTAATCAGTAAAAAGTATTTTAGGTATTTGGGATTGGGGATTATTGGTTCACCCCCCTCTCCATAATCCAATAGTGTGATGCTTTATTTCTAAATTGTGTGTATTTTTTATGTAAAGTTGAAGTGATGATTGATGTGAATTTGATTATTATTTTCTTGATCTTTCTAATTGATTGATTTCTGGATTTCTTGGGAGATAATGGATGAAGGATAATGATTGATAAGTCCTCCTTTAATATGTGGAATTAAATCTACTTTATACTTTATTGGTGAAATGATCACCACCATTTATAAAAATTGAGTCAACACAGTTTGGACAAGTAGTAGAGTTGGCTTGGGCCATCAATTTTCTCCCAATTGGTAGCAAGTTTGACTCTGAGGCCTGATATTACCTAATGCACATGGTTTGTAGGATATTGTGTGCATCCTTAGAGGGTCAATATTGCCTTAGATTACATCTCCTTGAGCTCTAACTTGGAAATATGCAAGACCAAGGTAAGAGGGGTTGGGCACTAAGATGAGTCACAGGGATACCTCTAAGTTAACAAAAAAAATGACAGGGGTCACCACTTTTCATTGTTTCCTTTGTTAATAATATATTATAGCCCACATTGATTTTACTTGAATGTCCTCCTAAATTGAAACCTTCTCTCCTTTATATCTTCCAATTTGGGGGAGAGTCACACCTCTTCATCATGTTTTCCATTTGTAATCATAAAAACCTTTCACAATTACCACCCTTCAAAAGACTCACAACCCTTCGCATTTTTTGTCATTTGTGAGTGTCACAACCTTTCATAACTTTATATTTTGGAGTCACTTCTTTATTTTATTTGTATTCCTTTTTCTCTACAATTAGTTCTTAGAGAGAGAGTCTTGCCTCAGCTCACTCAATATTCCTAAACCACACCTTGACAATATGTAAAACCAAAATAAGTCAAGTTGGGCTCTAGAATGATTCATGAGGATACCTCTGAGTTAAAAAAAGAAAATGAATTAAGTCACCACTTTTCATTATTTCCTTTGTGAATAATATATTATACTCCACATTGATTTCACTTGAATGTCTTCTTAAGATGAAACCTTCTCCCCTTTGTATCTTCCAATGTGGGGAAGAGTTATATCTCTTCATCATATCTACCCTTTACAATCGTCACAACCTTTCATAATGGTCACCCTTCAAAAGAGTCACAACCCTTCACCATTTTTGTCTTTTACAAGTGTCACAACTTTTCATAACTTTTCCTTTTGGAGGAACCACTTCCTTATTTTCTTCTTATTCCTTTTTCTCTTCCATTAATCCTTAGATGACTAGTCTTTCCTCAACTCACCCCTTCCTTAAACCCAACTTGGTAATATGTAAGACCAAGGTAAGTAGGTTCGACACTATGTTGAGTCGTGAAGATACCTTTGAGTTAACAAAACAAATTGAGTGACCAATTTTCATTCTTTCTTTTGTGAATAATATATTATACCTCACATTTATTTCATTTGAATGTCCTCCTAAATTGAGACCTCCCCTTTATATCTTCCAATGAAGGGGAGATTCACACCTCTTCATCATGGTTTCCTTTTGCAGTCATTATAACCTCCCACAATTTCCACCCTTCAAAAGAGTCACAACCCATCACCATTTTTGTTATTTACGAGTGTCACTACCTTTCATAACTTTTTATTTTGGAGTCACTTATTTTATTCTTATTTCTTTCTCTCTTCCATTAATTTTTAGAGAGATGGTCTTGCCTCATCTCACCCCTTCCTAAAACCCAACTTGGAAATATGTAAGACCAAGGTAAGGTAGGTTGGGCACTGGGATGATTCATAGAGATACCTCTGAGTCAACAAAAAAAATTAAATTGAGTCACCAATTAAATTAGTACACTTCATATACCTTTGTGACTCATAAACCCAAACCTGAAGCACCTCCAAGCCAAATCTTGTCTTTTCCTTAATAATGACATGTTCATATGGATCTTGATGCCCCATGGACCAAGTTCCCTAAATCCTTAGAAGAATTCAAAGAATCATCTGAAATAGATGATCTTGTGGATGAAGATAAAACTAACCCCGCTTCCTCAACATAGGCCAATAATAAATTGATATCCTCAAACAAAATAAAAGTAGTTGCCACTACCAAGTGTGAAAGAACATCAATGATTTGAGTAACTTCTCTTCTAAAGAGTTGAGAATCTCTCCCCTCCAAACCCATCTTAAACACATCATACAATGTAATGTATTCCATGTGTTTGTCCAAATGGGTCACATAAAACAATCCTCCCACCCATGCCTTTGAAGCCCATAAGTTGTAACCTCTAATTACTGAATGGATGTTGTCAAATGAAGAAAAATCCTCTATTACAAAATTTTTATCCATTTTAATGAATATTTTATAGTCTTCGATCATGTCAAAAGTGTTGGACAAGAATACTGAAACTACTTGTGAGTGGAATATGCACCTTGGGGCCCTAGGAAGCAATACTCCATCGCTAATGATCCTCTTAATTTCCACTTCTATTTCAAGTAGTAATTTATTGAAAGGGACTCTCATGTGTCTATATAGGTATGCCTCCAGAATTGGACACTCCCAGTCATGAATTTGTAGTCAAACATGATGTTTGAGCTCTCAATAGTCCATGTTTGTAGCACTCAGGTGCTTCCTTCCAAATCCAAATATGGAGGCGTAAATAATCAAAATTTTAGTCTATCCCATTGGGATGTGATTTATTTCCAAATCAAATAGATTTGAAGTATGAGTACTAGAGAGAAGAGATTCAAAATCTTGGCATCCCCAATCTATACATCCCTAATTTAAGGATGCCCATGCATTAGCTAACCAATCAAACACTTTATTTTCTTCTCTATAACAATGTGAAACTTTGAATTCCTCAAATTGAGGAAGGAGCTTCCACACCTCCCCTAACACATACTTTAACTCCCAACTAATAACTTTGTGAGAAGCTAAGGCTAAGGTTATTAATTGGGAGTCCTCCTTGATGTGTATCTTCTTCACCCCCAACTTTAATGCTAATTCCACCCCAACAACAAGGCCGAAGCTTCTAAAATATTATTAGACCCAAATGTTAATTTGCAACATGTTTCCCTTATTAAACCTCTTGATAGATCTATCTACACATAACCTGCTCTTGATATACCTAGGTTTACCTTGGAGGCACCATAAAAGTTAATTTTGACAAAAGTTTCATCTGGAGGTTCCCTCTTAACATATTTTCTAAGATCTTGTTTTAGTTTTTTCCCTACCAAAACCCCCTTAAACAGGATGGATATTTGAGGCCAACCATTCAGAATTTTTCTATCATGTGAAGTAAAAGTAGATAAAAGAGTTTTTGTTCTCATTGCATGAGCATTCACCATCTCTGAAATCAAATTCTCTACAACTTCACACACTTTATTAAAGGGTGCTATTTCTTTCTAAATATTCTCTTATTTCTTTCCCACCATATGCTCCAAGTTACAACCATTGAAATAACTTTTTGTATCTCTGCAAACAAAGAATCTCTATGTAGAAGGGTCCATTGAATCAATAGTTGTTGTAAAGTGCAAGGTAACTGACCATGCCATTTCAACCTCTCAAGAACCCACTACCAAACAACCTACACAAAGTTACAATTCAAAAGAAAATGATTTGTATCTTCTAAATCATGATCACACATAACACACATGCATTTGTCTACAAATCCCAATTTGTAAAGATGGTCACTCGAAAGGATTATGTTATGCAAAGCTAACAAGAGAAAAGATCATTAACTTAATTTTAATTATGTTATAATTTATTTTGTTCTTTTATATTTTAAAGCTATTATTATTGTTTATTATTAAATCCTATTTTAAAAAGGGGATATTACACCAAACCACTTACCTCATGATTGTTAATCATACAAAATGCTCCAATTGTTTAGAGATGATAAAAAAAATCTTGAGTTCAATCGTTCATCCAATTTTTCAACATAATGCTTCCACCCTGTCAAAAAATTCTTGAAATTCATTGCAAAACTTTGTGAATTTTGAACCCATGACCATCCTTCAATGTGAGAAATGAATATTAAATCATAAATCACATGTGCTACAAATATTTACATGCCACTTAGTCTTATTTCCACCTTGTTAATGAATGTAAAAAATGTATCAACACCAAAATTAGATCTCATAACTTTTTAGTTATAATTTCAACACATTATTCAACTATGCTAAGTATGACTTGATAATTTGATTATTACACCAGAATACATAAACACTACTATTTAATCACAAAGTTCAATCTAAAAATACCTCTATAAATTGGAGCTATGTTAGTTTGAATTGAAGCAAGATTTGTTAAAAAGCTTGTGCTTTGCTTCCCCCACTTTATTAATTCAAATATATTTGTATTGGCTTCCAAATGAAATAATACAAGTTATTCTCTTCTCTATGAGCTTTAAAGAAGCATTGAATATGAAAATACTTTTGGGATCATCCACAATCTCCTAGTTTCTAGGCATGTCGTATGGACAACTATGATTCTATTAATCTTTTTCTCTTGGATTTCATCTTATATTGCTCTAATACCAAAGTAAATTTCTTCTAGAGAAAATACACAGATTACTCCATGATCCATCCAATAATAACAATTTATATATTGATTTCTTTGGGATATCTTTACCTATTCAAGGTAAATTTTGCATTTTCTTACTTAGGTATTATCGCCATTTCTTTCCCTTAAAGTAACCTAGCAATCTTATGATAATGTATTTGCATCCAACGTCCACAACCTATAACTTAAAACTATTAACATTATTTATTTAATTACTATCACTAACATCAAATTTATTTATTACGAACCTAATAGGCTATAGATTTAATACAAAATCTCCAATAAAAACCTAATGGAAAATGATCATAGCCTTATGTGGTTAAAACAAAATGAAATAAAATGTGAAGAATGAATGCTTGGCTCAAAACACAAGAAGAAACTAAAACAACTCAAAAGAATAACCAGAGAGGAAACTCTTTAGATGTATATAGTATTCACTGATTCAAGATAAACTCATTTATGAAAAGCTAGTCAAAAGACATAATGTGAATCAATATGCAACTGAAAAGCATGAGTGGTAACAAAAAAGTTGAGAATACTTTAATAAAATGTGGTGTTTGTCTAACTAGAGAAGAAAACTAACCAGCATACAAATAGAGACTTCCAAAAAATGAAAGAGAGGATTAGATCCACTATAAATGCATTTAATCAAAGATAAATATATGTGATAAAAGCATTATTCACCTCAAATTTCACCACATGAAAAATGTTGAAACACCAAA
This sequence comes from Chamaecyparis obtusa, assembly GCA_027943335.1. Taxonomy (NCBI): domain Eukaryota; kingdom Viridiplantae; phylum Streptophyta; class Pinopsida; order Cupressales; family Cupressaceae; genus Chamaecyparis; species Chamaecyparis obtusa. Next base: position 316,906 of record BSBK01002411.1, read on the forward strand.
TTGGGAAACCATTTAATAGAAGAAAATCTCATGTGTACTTAAATTTGGAAAAATCACAATAATCTCAAGGAAAGCTAAAGATGAGTAAAAGGGAGTGGAGAGAATAAGTTAGACTTGGATTTAATAGAAGACCTCTTGAACACTATGTATGAAGTAAAAAATGTAGGAGGTTCTAACTCTCTCATAATAGATTCCAACATTCTAAATATGTGATGGATATTTGTGACTCCCATGTTCCCAAATTTTGGTTGGAAATTTTTTTAAGCTACATATTTGTTTTGGGTTTTTTGAGATTTATGGGTCTTTGCCAATTTTTTTTGGGTTTGTCAAAAATATGTACCTCAGGAATTGTGTCAATCGTACTTCATTTTTTTGAAGTATGTGCCTACATCTACCTTTTTTCTTGCATTGTGATATAAGTTGTGGATAGAAAAATATATTTGTTGCCTCTTCAATCTTCCTAGTTTTTTGTGCCTCAAAAAGCATGCAAATGACATCTTTGACCAACATAATGTTGGAAGTAAATCAATGATTCAACAACAAAATTACAACACAATATAGCAGAGGATGATTACTACCTTTGAGTATTGTTTCCCTGATGAGCTCATTTTAGGAAAACAATCTCATCCTTTTGGAGCCAGACAAGATCATAATAAATTTCATGAGTGCAACTACAAAGTGGTCATGCTTATCAAGATTTCAATTAATGATGATCAGCTACCAAAAGTGTCATCTGGTAAGAAAACTATAGATATCTAGACTATTCTCAAGGATCTCATTGAGACATCAGATAAGAGTCATGTGTTCTTATTGGATAAACAATTATTTTCTATCATGATGGATGACCGTGTGACCTTACAAGAGCATCTAACAAAGATTAAGGAGATTTGGGATCAGCTTGAGGCCATTATTCAAAAAATGAAGGAAGATGATATGGTAGTCATAACTTTGAAAATTCTACTTAAATCGTATGAGAACTTCATGGAAATGCTCAACATTACTGAAACTAATGTTGACTTAGATTTTTTAGAGTTATACACCAACCTTTTGTAGTAGGATCATTGGAAATAATAATTTGGTAGTAGTACAAATTCATTCTCCTTAGGACAAGTCTTCACATCCCAATCCTTTCAAAAGGATGAAGGAAAAGATCAATCCTCTTAGAAGAAAGGTTACAATCAACCTTAGGATAGCTCAAAGAATAATAAAGTTTAGTGTAACTATTGAAACAAATTTGGTCACTTGATACAGGACTATCAGAGTCAGATTCTGGGAGAAATCTCATATTCCTCAATGTATACTATGTTCCTGGTAGTTGAATCTTCTTTTTGTGAGCTAGATTATGCAACATTCTCCTCATCTTGATGCAGTATTAACTTCACATAATTTTTTCATTGTTGATCATGTGACTCCCACTACTGTGGATGTTGGCATCGAGGATCATGGTTTGTATAGACCTATGGATTTGATTGAGTCTCTTCAACATTATTTTTTAGCTAAATCATCTTTCATCGATAGTCTCTTGTATCACAAGTATGGTCACATAAACATTCACTATCTTGCTCAGCTTGTTCATGAGGATTTTGTTCTTGGTTTACCTTAGATTTAGTTTTAGCATCACCAAGTTTATGGAGCTTGTCAGGATGAGAAGAAACACAAGACACCATTTAAGGATGGTGACTCATGGTAAGCCTCAAAGGTATTGCATTTGGTTCATGTTGATGTATGTGGTCTAATGCTTACTTCTTCTATTGTTGGTGCAAGGTATTTATTTCTTTTTGTTGATTATTTTAGTTGTAAAATGTGGGTGTACTTTTTTATATAGAAATCATATGTGTTATTGTATTTCAAAAATTTAAGGCTTTAGTAGAAAACAAATATGGTTGTCTTATTGTCACTCTTAGGTTAAATAAGGGGGGGGGGGGGGGGGGGGAAGTTTTTTTCTATTAATTTTTCCACATAGCATCAAACACCAATTAACCACACCTTATACTCTACAACAAAATGATGTTGTTGAACACCAAAACTGTACTATCACTGAAATGGATAGTTCAATGATGGAACACAAGATTATTCTTAATAAATTTTGGGCAAAAGTACTTTTCATTGTAGCCTATCTCCTTAATTATCCTCCCGCGCGAGTTATTAAGGGGAAGACTCCTGAGGAAACCTTAATCTCTCTCCCCCCTCTTCTTATGTTCCCTTTCTTGTTTATTGTAGGGTTTTCATGGAGGTTTTATGGTAGTTTTGAAGAAGAAAACTTCTTCAACAAACCAAGGTAAAATGTCCTTTTTTCTCTGTTATGAGTTCCTTTATTTATTATTTTTTTACACATTATTCATTCTCTTTTTTCTATTTAAAAATAATAATTAAATTTTATCTCTTTCAAGTAACTCAAGTTAGGAAAAATGGAGAGTGACAAGAATTCTTACATCACACATAACATTTCATATAGCAAGCATTGATAGGCAAATGTCAAAAATCCTAGGGCTCCAACAACAAATGATATTGAGAGTTATTTTCAAGCGAAAGATTTGCATAAGGTTGATGACATTGTGAATGATTTTAGGTGAATATTAAAAGGTACACCAATTGTACAACCTAAAAATAACTACACTTATCGTAATCAATATTTTTAGAGATACCCATTTGCGCAAAAGAATATTCTGGTAAAGGAATCTCATAATAACTTGATCCTATTGGATTATAGAGAGGGGGTTGAATCAGTAATCCCTGATCCCCAATACCTAAAATATTTTTCTCTAATTAAGTCGATAGTATCATGGTAACAATATAATTCGCTATTTATCAAAAATAGTAAATAAACTATAACAATCAGTAAATCATTCACTCAAATCATTCACAACATGTAACACCAGTATTTAATGTGGAAACTCAGCTTTGGAAAAAATCACTATGGGAATTATCACCCACTAAGAAAATACTCTTCTGAAGTACACTCAGTTAAGAGCCAATCCACTTAAAGATTACAATACACACTATTAGGTGTGACCGAGTCAAGGGATTTACCTCAGATTTGTTAGGATCTTCACCTTGTTAGGAGTGGTCTTGTTAGAGGGCTTAAAACAATCTTTGGAATGTTTACCTTTTTCAAGGATTTTACAATAAGACTGTTAAGTCCACTCTGTTAAGAGATTTCTCTGTTACAAATATTAATAAGAAATGGTAATAAAATTGACCTATAGATTTGCAACTATCTTTTCATATCAAATTCTTTGTTCGCTCTTCAATCTTCACTTCAATTCTTTATCATCCACTAACATCAACATTTCATCAAATCTTTGTTTTCCCACTTGAAATATCTTTATTCCTTCTCATTTGTATCATTCGGTGACTCTTCTTTTCATCACTTTGCCAGCCATTTGTCCATATAAGATCATCCTTTATATAGATAATTTTTTCCTCTTAATCTCATCTATTACATTTTCCTTTACTCAATCTCATCCATTCAATTCATTATACCTTTAATTCGAATCTCAGTAACACATTTCCTTTTCACCTAGGAACTTGAACTTTTCTAGAAACGTATTCCTTCCTTTTTTCCACTTAGATCTTATTCTTGAATTTTCATAATTGTAGATCATTGTAACTAACTTCCCTCATAATCATTATCATCCAACTCATCATAGCTAATCATTAAATGTTGATTCAATCCTTATTTAATATCTTTTCCTTGCTCGGTGTTCTTTCTTTGAATTTTGATTAACTTCACTTGGTGCCTAAACCTTTCTTTTTTGTTCAGTGTCTTGAGTTTCTTTCTCTTTACTGAGTGACTTTACCTTCTTGGTAGCCAAAACACTTTTGCATACCGGCTTGTCAAATCTTCATTGGCATGCTTTACCAACTTAACATAATCATATGTTAGGTAAAAAAAATTATATCAACATTCTCTTAACATTGTCTGATATGTATCAGTTTCCCATTTATGTTCTTCAACTTCATAACATCTCATTTCTTCTTCTCCTTAACCCATTCAAAATTATATGGAAACATAATATAAACTAAAAATGAATTCCTTGACATCAATGACAAGACAATAACTAATATAACCTTTCTACTATAATCATGTAATCCTCTTATCTTGGTTGGTCTTCATCATTAGTTCCATCATATAATCAATCTTCAACATTACTAACAGTTATAGTAACAATCTCCCTTTTTGGTATTAATGGCAACACTATCAATTTTAGTGTTAAATTGATGATGGTACACTTCACTGTCATTCATATTTTTTACTCCCTCTGAGTAATAAATTTTCATTTCCTGATCTTCCATTTGAAGTCTTTCTCATTCTATTAGTAGTAAGATTCTTTACTATTTTCTTTTTTACAATTACCTATCTGATTCTATCTTCTTTATTCACTAGTACATCAACAACATTCTCCTTCTAGACTTCTCCTTTTGGAATCATTCATGTCCATCTTTGATAAAATTCTTCTTTCAGTAATCTTCTTTCTTACATCAATTGATTTATTCATTTCCTCTTCAGTTCTTCTCACTCTTTGACAACAATGCCAAAGAAACATAAAATTCTCAGATTATACCTCAAGTGTATTGATTTTCCTTTGTAGTCATAAACATCCTTCACATCTTCAGGATTCACCTAAAGAGTGAGATACTACTATCAACTCACAATAGATATTCTAATGAGTTCCTGAATTGATGTAACATGCATCTTGTCTTAGTGCACATTGGATAGGGGAAGAACCCCTAACTTACTCCAGAGCTACTCAAAAGCATCCTTTAGTAATGGTTTTGTGAATATGTCAACTATCTGTTCTTTATAATTCACATATTCCAATGTCACATGCTTATCTTGTACTTTCTCTCTCAAGTAGTGATACTTAATAAATATATGCTTTGTTTTGGAATGCATCATAGGGTTCTTTGATATGTTAATAGAACTGGTATTATCACAATAGATTGTAATAGGATTAGTGATATCTTCATGCATGCACCTTCCAGTAGCTGTTTGATCCATACAATGCTACAACAATTCATAGTTGTTGCAACATACTCAACTTCAGTAGTAGATTGTGAAATACAACTCTGTTTCTTATTAAACCATGCCACCAATCTTTCTCCTAAAATGAAAGCTCTACCACTAGTACTTTTCCTATCATAAATATTTCATGTCCAATCAACATCGGTATATACTTTAAGATCAAAATTTCCTCCTTTTGTATATAGCAAAAAAAAATATTTTGTCCCTTTCAAATATCTGAATATCCTCTTAATTGTAGACAAATGTGTCTCCTTTGGGTTTGTTGAAAACCTTGCAATAATACCAACTGAATGTGCAATGTCTATTTGGCCATGTATAACATATTTTAGTGTACCAATCATAGATCTATAAAGTGTCTCATTCACTTCCTTTGTATCATTTTCTTTTGATAATTTGTAACTAGTAGCCATCAGTGTTCCAACCAATTTTGAGTCTTCCATATTGAAAGTCTTTATGATCTCCTTGATATACTTTGACTGAGTTATGTAGATCCCATCCTTTACTTTATGAATTTGAAGTCCAATAAATAATTTGATCTCTCCAATCATAGAGATCTCAAATTCCTTTCTCATTTCCTCATCAAATGACTTAGACATTATCTCATTACCACCAAATATAATGTCATCAAAAAATATCTCAGCAATCAAAATTTAGAAATTCACTCACACAATCGAATCCATAAAAACACTCACACAATCGAATCCATAAATTCACCTCATTACTTATGGATTGTGGAAATTTAATGTTGTTAATCAGAATTTCGTCAGAAATTTCACATTTTCAATACAAATTGTTGTTATCACTAGTCCTTTCAAATCCAATCTTAACTAAGTAAGAGTGTAGCCTTTCATATCATGTTCGGGGTGCCTGCTTCAATCTATATAAAAATTTGTATAATTTGCAAACCTTATCCTTATTGTTTTTGTCAAAAAATCCATCAGGCTAATTAATGTAGACTTCCTCTTCAAGAATTCCATTTAGAAATGCATATTTAAGATCCATTTGATAAACTTTGAATCCTTTTTAGGAAGCATATGCAAGAAATATTCTCACACCTAATCTAGAAATGGGGGCAAAAGTCTCACCATAATCAATACCTTCTTCTTGTGCATACCCTCTATATACCAATCTTTCTTTATTTCTTATCACATCTCCTTTTTCATTGAGTTTCTTTCTAAAAATCCACTTTGTTCAAATCACATTCTTTTCCTTAGGTCTCAATACTAGTGACCAAGTGTTATTCTTTTCAATCTAATCAATTTATTCTTTCATAGCATTCATCCAATCTTCATTCTCTAGTACATCTTTGACTAGTCTAGGCTCAAATTCAAAAATCAAATATGTATCTTTCAAGTTACTTCTTGTCATGACTCCTGCATTATTGTCTCCAATAGTTCTTGATGCAGTCAAGGATGGAGGATCCAATTAAGGACTATCCAAGCTTGCAGCCAAACCACAACACAATGGAATTACACAACAATAACACTAGATCTTCATTCATAAATTCACTGATTACATGCAATGTGTCAGGCTATAAGGCATTCTCGATTATGGCCAAATACAAACAAGCAGTAAATTCTAAGAGATCAACAAGATTTGGTCTGATTCCAACTAGTCCAGTCCTAAAACAATCAGCAATTGATGGAAACCCTAGGGCAGATTTGAACTTGTGCTCACAAGCCACCAAGAAATCTCCTTGTCTCCAAGCCTCAACCACTAGCTCTACTATCACAAACTATAAGATAACAGTATGATTTGCAAGATCTTGCAGGATCCTTTCCACAAATGTGCTTCTATATCTCTTCCTAGACTTCTATCCTAAATAACTACCCCAACACCCTTTAAATACTAATCATCAGCCACAAGTCAGCTGGATGAAACCATTAACTCCTCCTAACAAATATTAAATGCAATACAAGTCATCTCTCAAATAGCCTTACAATAATAAAGTTCAATATGTCAACCTCCAGATCCACATAGGAGAATGTGACATCAGCTACCAATAATAAATGCACCAAGTAGGTGAAGAAAATCTTCAAGAACACCAGTCGGTAAGACCTTTTACCAAGCAGCAGGGAAATAACTGAGCACTAGTGAACTGACCATGCCAAGCATCACTGAGCAACATAGTTATCATCAAGTGCCAAAAAAATTGATGCCTTCAGTTACCGAGTGTTCTTCAAAGACCGAGCACCCCAGTAAACACTATAATCGAGCAACCATACTCCAAGACCGAGCAAATACTTCACCAACTAGGATCAAAACTACTAATCTGCCTTTCAAAAGAAACATATTTTTGGTTGATATAGGATTGCCAAGAACATGTATGCCATATCTATTCTTAACCCATATCTCCTCTTGTCCTTCATTCCAAGTTGTCTTCACTTCATCCATTGTCCCTTGTAGAAATTTTTCCTACTTCCCACTTCTCTTATCTTTTTTGCCTGCAACTGACAACAACTGACTCTAACCATCCCTTCCACTACCGATCACATCAGTACCTCAGTTAACCCCATCCTCTTTGGACTCCTTAATCAACTCGGTATCATCTACATCTCTCTATGTTATCACTATCATTATTTTCTATACAATTTCTATAAGAAAGACCATCTACCTCTTAATCTCAACAAACTCTTTAGATATATCACTCTCCTCTGTCAAACTAGAATTTGTAGGAATAGGTTCATCAACCCTATGCTCCTGAGGTTTATCTCAGTCACACAAACAACACCTGACAACTCCACATTCATTAGTCATTGTCTCCTGTAAAGGTGACAACTTATGCCTAGATCCTTCATGCCTAACCACATAGGTGTTTGCATGACCATCAAATAAAACATTTCTATCAAATTGCCAAGGCCTGCCGAGAAATATATGACAAGCATCCATAAGAAATACATCACACAATATTTCATCATGATAAGATCCAATTTGAAAATTAACCAAGCATTATTCTTCAATCCCAACCTTAGACACATCTTGTATCCAACTAATTTGATAAGGATTAGGATGTTTCTTTCTTTCCAAATTCAACTTACTAACCATCTCTTGTGAAACAAAGTTCTCAGAACTACTACCATCAACTGTAACATTACATACCTTATTATTGCACTTACATATGGTTTTGAACAAATTTATTCTTTGCACTAGTTCTTGGACACATGTAGCCAACCTCCTAGTGATAAGAAATTCACCTTTTTTTGCAACATTCTCAATGTCTTCTTTAGTAGTTAGTGCAACCCTTTTCTTAGGACATTGAAAACTATTGGAGATTTTCTAGTAGGCCAGTACTGACTGTATGTTTGTCATTGATGACAACATATGGAAAGTAGCATGCATGGAAGTCTTATATAGTAAGCTTTCAATATTTGTAGCATGGGCATGATATCAACATAATATCATGAGTGCAGAGGTTAACTATTAGTACAGATAGTTATATTGCAGTTGGTGTCAGCAATGTTCCTGACAGAGTAATAGATAGTGTTCTGTGTATGGTTGTCTGTAAAGTTATCCTATGGGCATATGCCCTTGGATATATGTTGAAGACATGTTAGTGATGTTTTAGTTATGGATGCATAGTTTGATGATGAACACAAGAGAAGTTATGCAGTCAATAGTCGCTAGTAGCAGTTTCCTATATTTGTTTAGAAGAGCCGATAGAGATTTTATTGGTTCTTGAGTTGCACCTATCTTGAGGATATGCACCCTTGGAGTTAATCTTGGAGAAGTGTTATTTATGTTTGGTTAAGAGCACATGAGTTAATTAAACTTACAAAGAAAGTTCCAGTTGTTTTGGTAGAGCCGACAGTGTGTAGCGTGCCTCTACATTTATTTTATTAGACAGGTCCCAGAATGAGTTGTGTGCATAATAGAGCTGACAGAATGTTTGTTGGAGTTTATTATGGTTTCTCTATTATGATTTCAAGGTCGTTCTAATAGGATGACTTGATTATATCATTTGGAGGAAAGATATTTATAGGTAGTCATTTGTGATTTTTGAAGTGTGGTTCATGGTTGATTAAGCAGTGAAGAGCAGAGTGTGCGAAGTGTTGAGCCATCAGAAGAAGGTCTATGTGACCAAGTAAAGTACTTTTTCTATTCATTGGAATTGATCCAAATAGCAGATCAAAGCGTAGCTCACCAAAATATAGATATAGTGTATATTTGTTATTTAGAAGGTTGTAGCCTTTTCCCATTTGAGTAGTGAGCTCTTGGATAGTGTGTCCTCTCCCCTAACAGGGACAATTGTAAAAGACTCCTAAAAGGGTCTGAACCTTAACCAGGTCTGCTGTACTTAATATATTGTAAAGCTACTCCTAATAGGGTAAATGATCTTTTAGCAAGGATCATTATACACTAGTACAGAATATTAGTGGGTATCAGGTCCCACCGGGGTTTTTACCTATTTGGGTTTCCCCATAACCAAAATATTGGTGTTGTGTTCAAGTGTTCTTTCATTGTGTTTATGCTTTATGTTTAAGTATACTTAATTGGATAAAGAATTAAAACTTGTAGATAACTGATTCACACCCCCTCCCCCCCCTCTCAGTTATCTCTTGGGACTATTCCTAACAATTAGTATCAGAGCCAAGTGCCTCAGAGAGAAATTTTAACAGCTTGAGGTTGATCTTATGGCATACTTTAGGAAAGAAAGTCCTAAGTTCGATGGAGAGAATTATCTTGATTGGAAGAACAAGATGGTAACCCATTTTTAGTGCATTGCTTTTCAAGTTTTTAATGTAACCATCAAAGCAGCCAAGATTCCTACCTTAGAAGACCTTGGAAAAGATGATGCTACTGACACACAAAAGGAATTGTTTCATTATAATGCTATTTCTAAAGAAGCCCTTATCAATGCCCTATCTGATGGTGAATTTTCAAAAGTAAAGAAGGTAGATACATCCCATAAAATATGGAAGCACCTAGAAGACACATTTGAAGGAGATAAACAAGCTAAGGATGCATGTAGAAAGACATGGAAGAAAAGATACAATGCATTAGAGATGCTACCTAAGGAAAACATCGGAGCTTACAATCAAAGGATTAATGAAGAAGTTGCTGGAATCAGGAACAATGGTGGGGAGATATCAAAAGAGGACATTATGGATAAAGTAATGACTACTCTTACTCCTGAATATGAAAGCAAGATCAACATCCTTGATGAGACCATGCAGCTTACATCAAATTTCAAGAGAGAAACCTTGATCAACAAGATTTTAGCTTTTGAGATTTCAAGATTGAAGATAGAACCAAAAAGTGAAATAGCTTTCAAAGCAACATTTCATGGTAAGAAATTTGCAAACACTTCTGGTAATTTTGATGATAATGATGAAGATAAAACACTAGATGATTTTATTGCTATGGTTGCCAAAAGAGAAAAGAAAGGAAAAGGAAAATATGAATGTCAATTACCATTTAAGTGCTTTTTATGTAATAAGATTGGTCACTTTGCATCTAAGTGTCCCACCATAGCTAAAAAGTTCAAAAAGGATTACAAGCCTAAGTATTCTAAGGAATGCTACTATGCTAGAGATGGAGTTTCCAATGAAGAATTAGGTGAAGAAGAAATTGGATTCATTTCTATTGTAGACAAGATGAATATTAAGTCTATTCATAAAGATGAGAAAGTAAATCAAGAGCTAGCATTGATTTCACAAGCTGACATAAGGATAGACTGGATTATAGACAATGGTTGTTCACATCACATGACGGGTGATAAATGAAGGTTTGTTTGTTTGCACAAATACAATGGAGGTATCGTCAGATTTGAAGACAACACTCCTAAACCTATAGTTGGTAGAGGAGCCATCACTTTGGATGGAAAGATCAACACTAATGATGTTCTTTATGTTGATGGTTTGAAACATAACCTTCTCAGCTTTAGACAGTTACTTGGAAAAGGCTATCAGTTGGAGTTCAAAGATGAAAAATGCATTATTAACAACAAAGATGGTGTTATGATTGCATTAGGCACAAAGACAAGAGGTAATTTTTTTCAGCTTAATTCAAAAGCAAGTTTTTTTTTTGCTAAAGTTGATGACAATTGGTTGTGGCATAGAAGACTATATCATGTCAATGTTGATAACATAGTAAAGATAAGAAATGTTAAGGTAGTAAGAGATCTACCTAGCATAGCAAAACCATTTGATACTATATGCAGGGAATGTGTAATGGGGAAACATGTGAGAAATTCATTCAAGAACAAGCAGAATTCAACAGAGAACAAGTTGGATCTAATTCATAAAGACCTATGTGGTCCAACTCAGACAAGATCATACTATGGTGAAAGGTATTTCATTTTGTTTGTTGATGATTATAATAGGATGATGTGGGTTGCATTCTTAAAAGATAAGTCAGAAGCTTTTGATAAGTTCAAAATATTCAAAGCTAAGGTTGAGAATGAATTTGGATTAAAGATAAAATGTTTGAGATCGGATAGAGGAGGATAATTCACCTCTGACAGATTTTATGAGTACTATGAAAAATATGGCATAAAGAGACAGTTAAGTGCACCTAGAACCCCTCAACAGAATGGAATTGCAGAGAGAAGGAATAGGATCATCCTTGATACAACGCGCACCATTATGATAGAAGGAAAAGTTGCACACACCTATTGGAGAGATGTGGTCAATACAATAGTCTATACCATCAATAGAATTCAATTGAGGCTAGGCACAGACAAAAAACCTTATGAGCTATAGTTTGGTAATGTTCCCACAGTAAAATACTTCAAAATCTTTGGAAGCAAGTGCTACATCAACAGGGATGAAGTTGTAGGCAAGTTTGATGCAAGAAGTGATGAAGGTATTTTTCTTGGTTACTCTACTAAAAGTAAAGCTTATAGATGTTTCAATTTAAGATTGAAAAAGATCAGTGAAAGTGCTCATGTAAAGATTGATGAAATTTTTATGATTCAAGAAAGATATCATGATTAATCACCCATGATTGAAGAAGAACCTAGACCCTCTACTAGTGAGATAGTTATTGAAGAAATGTTTGACATTATTGATGTGTTATTCAATGACCTTGAGACAAGCGAAGAAAATACTCCTAAGGCTGATGAGTTAGAATCACCTAAAGTTCCAAAGTTTACATCAAGAAATCATTCCAAGGTAGACATCATTGGAGATCAAAGTGGCAAAGTCTTAACAAGATCACAAGCAAAGAACTCAGCTAGTAATGAAGCGATATGTTTACTATCTCAGATTGAACCTTTAAGTGTTGAAGATGCATGTAATAATTCAGATTGGCATGATGATATGAAAGAAGAACTTGATCAAATTGTTAAGAATGACACTTGGGATTTGGTCCCTAGACCTAGTGATAAAAATGTGATTGGAACAAAGTGGATATTTAGAAACAAGATGAATGAAGATGGTACAGTAGTAAGAAACAAAGCAAGATTATTATGTAAAGGATATGCGCAAAGAGAAGGCATTGATTATTCAGACACATTTGCACCTGTAAGTAGATTAGAAGCTATTAAGTTGTTTTTAGCTTATGCTATAGTTAAAAACTTCAAAGTTTATCAGATGGATGTCAAATCAACATTCTTGAATGGAGACCTCAAAGAAGAAGTATACATTGAGTAGCCTGAAGGATTCACCTTATCAGACAGACCTAATATGGTATGTAGATTGAAGAAGGCCCTCTATGGACTTAAGCAAGTCCCTAGAGAATGGTATGAGAGACTAGATGGATACTTAACAAAGATTGGTTTCAAGAAAGGAGTAGCAGATTGTAATCTATTCATTAGAGAGACATCTAAAGGTTTGCTTCTTGTAGCTATATTTGTTGATGACATTATCTTTGGAGGTAATGACAAACTCAATGTTGAATTTTACAAAGAAATGCAGAATGAGTTTGAGATGAGTATGATTGATCCTATCAAGTACTTTTTGGGACTAAATGTCCAGCAGATAGAAAAAGGAATTTTCATTAATCAATCAAAGTATGTGAAAGAGATACTGAGAAAATTCAAGATGGATGATTGCAAGCTAGTAGGAACTCCTATAATCACTGGATGCAAGCTTACAAAAGAAGATGACTCACCAGCAGTAGATATAACATTATATAAGTCTATGATTGGTAAACTCATATATCTTACTCAAACTAGACCTGATATTTCTAATGCAGCTGGCATAGTTGGAAGATTTGTAGCAGAGCCTAAACAAAGTCACATCATGGTAGTAAAGAGAATATTCAGATACTTGTAGGGAAATATAGATTATGGTCTATGGTATCCTAATTCAAAAAATATTAAGCTTCAGGTGTACACTAATGCAGATTGGGCAGGATGCATTGATGACAGAAAGAGTACTCCAGGTGGAGTAGTATTGCTTGGTGATAGACTTGTCACCTGGACAAGTAAGAAACAAAATTGTATTTCTCAATCAACAGTAGAAGCAGAGTATGTTACAACAGCCTTGAATTTGTATACAATTGTTTGGATCAAATAGATGATAAAGGATTTTGGAATTTAGATTGATTATCCTATTTTTATTCACTATGATAACACTAGCACTATCAATATGTCAAATAACCCTGTGATGCATGCAAAGACAAAGCACATTGAGATCAAATATCACTTCCTAAGAGAGAAAGTGGAAAATAAAGAAGTCAAGTTGGACTATGTGAGTACCAAAGAACAGTTGGTAGATATATTCATGAAGCCCTTGCATAAGGATACTTTTGAGTATCTCAGGGAGAAGTTGGGAGTCATTCCCTTCCCTGTTTCTACTTAGAAGAAAGAAGGAAAGGCATCAGTCCTTTGGGACTGGTGTAAGGCTGACTACTGTACCTCAAGAGTAGTACCGATGCTTACAATGAATGGTGCCCTTTTCCATTGATGTCAAAGGGGGAGTATATATAGAGTCATGAAAAATAGAAGTAAAAAGAGGAGTAATATACTAAGGGGGAGCAACATTCAGTTATGACAACAGTACAGTTGAGGAAATGGAGAATATTATAAAATATTGTAATAGATGGAGGATTCATCTTTGGGGATTTTTGAAGAGGAAATGGAGAATTTTATAAAAGAAATGTTCATTTAAGTTAGTGATGGTTTTTCATTCCACATGTTTCCATAAATGCCAAAGGGGGAGATTGTTGGAGATTTGCCAGCAGGTCAGTATTGACTATATGTTTTTCATTGATGACAACATATGGAAAGTAGCATGCATGGAAGTCTTATACAATAAGCTTTTAGTATATGTAGCATGGACATGATATCAGCATGATATCATGGGCGCAGAGGTTAACTATTAGTATAGACAGTTATATTGTAGTTGGTGTCAACAGTGTTCCTCACAGAGTAACAGATAGTGTTCTGTGTATGGTTGTTCGTAAAGTTTTCCTATGGGCATGCACCCTTGGATATATATTGAAGACATGTTAGTGATGTTTTAGTTATGGACGCATAGTCTAATGATGAATGCAAGAGAAGTTATGTAGTTTCTATTCGCTAGTAGTAGTTTCCTATGTTTGTTCAGAAGAGTCGACAAAGATTTTATTGGTTCTTGAGTTGCGCCAATCTTGAGGATATGTGCCCTTTGATTTAAGCTTGGAGAATTATTATTGATGTTTTGTTAAGAGCGCATGAGTTAATTCATCTTACAAAGAAAGTTCTAGTTGTTTTGGTAGAGCTGACAGTGTGTAGCGTGCCTCTACATTTATTTTATTAGACAAGTCCCAGAATGAGTTGCATGCATAATAGAGCTGATAGAATGTTTGTTGGAGTTTATTATGGTTTCTCTATTATGATTTCAAGGTCGTTCTAATAGGTTGACTTGATTATATCATTTGGAGGAAAGATATTTATAGGCAGTCATTTGTGATTGTTGAAGCGTAGTTCATGGTTGATTAAGCAATGCAGAGCAGAGTGTACAAAGTGTTGAGCCATTAGAAGAAGGTCTATGTGACCAAGTAAATTACTTGTGCTATTCATTGGAACTAATCCAGACAGCAGGTCAAAGTGCAGATCACCAAAATCTAGATATAGTGTATATATGCTATTCAAAAGGTTGTAGCCTTTGCCCATTTGAGCAGTGAGCTCTTGGACAGTGTGTCCTCTCCCCTAATAGGGACAATTATAAAAGACTCCTAATAGGGTCTGACCCTTAACCAGGTCTACTGTACTTAATATATTGTAAAGATACTCCTAACAAGGTAAAGGATCTTCTAGCAAGGATCATTATACACTAGTATAGAATATTAGTGGGTATCAAGTCCCACCGGGGTTTTTACCTATTTGGGTTTCCCCATAACCAAAATATTGGTGTTGTGTTCAAGTTTTCTTTCATTATGTTTATGCTTTATGTTTAAGTATACTTAATTGGATAAAGAATTAAAACTTGTAGATAACTGATTCACCCCCCCCCCTCTCAGTTATCTCTTGGGACTATTCCTAACAAAAACTTCTATGACCCTCTTCACCACATTGATAACAAGTACCAATGAACTCATTTTTCCACCTTCCTCTTTGTCCAGTATTTAAAATCTTAGTGACTTTACCACTGCCAGATCCTACATCAGTCCTCTTAGGATTCTCTACCACATTACTTTTAGCAACTGTTTCACTAGTTTTACCACCTCAATTCCTATTATTTTGTCTTCCTTCAAACTTCTTATTCAGCTTCTCTTCAATATTTAATGCCATATGATAAGCATCTCCTATTGTTTCCATCTAAATAGTAAGTAACTCTTCTTGAATAATAGGTCTCAAACCATAAACATACCTAGCAAACTTCTCCTTATCAAATTCAAAATAACTAGTCCTAATCAGGATTCTGGAGAACTCCTCAGTATACTCCTACACTGATTTGTTGGTCTACTTCAAGGCTTGCATCTTCTTAAACATGTCTAACTCATAATCCAGTGGAATGAATTACTTCTTCAACTTGTCAACCATTCGGTTCCATCTAGTGATATTTTCCTTTCCTCTCCTACTTCTTTCCAACTAAACTTCCCTCCACCAAATATTTGCATGACCCTTCAATTTATTCTTAGCA
Source organism: Chamaecyparis obtusa (assembly GCA_027943335.1). Taxonomy (NCBI): domain Eukaryota; kingdom Viridiplantae; phylum Streptophyta; class Pinopsida; order Cupressales; family Cupressaceae; genus Chamaecyparis; species Chamaecyparis obtusa. The sequence continues at coordinate 332,941 of BSBK01002411.1, forward strand.
AATCTAAATCTATCGGGATCTTCTATTTCTTCATACTCAAAGTATTCATCTATCTCATTAATCCAATCAATCAACTCTTATGGCCTAAGGCTTCCAGCAAATGCATAAACTTCAATCTTAGGTCATTTCCCAATTTTAGACATATCCTTCAGGATTTTATTTTCTTCTGAATCCCTAGCTTCTTCTACGACTTCTTCAAAATGATCTTCTACCTCAAATTCATCATCACTATCTTCTTTCAATGTAGTCTTCTTTCTCAATTCCTCTTGTAGATCTTGCACTTGTTTATGCAAAGCTCTAAAATCATCAAGACTAAATTCTCCAGTAGGTTCTTCCTTAGAGATCTCACAAGATCTCCTCGGAGGCATCTTTGATCCAAGGTCCCAATGCAAACTACCTCTCCTTCGGTGATCTATCCGTACATTTAAGATCAACTCAATCTGATACCACTTGATGCAGTCAAGGATGGATGATCCAATTAAGGACTATCCAAGCTTGCAGACAAACCATAACATAGCGGAATTACACAACAATAACACTAGATCTTCATTCATAAATTCACTGATTACATGCAATGTGTTAGGCTGTAAGGCCTTCCTAATTATGGCTAAATATAAACAAGCAGTAAATTCTGAGAGATCAACAAGATCTAGTCTAATTCCAGCTAGTCCAGTCCTAAAACAATCAGCAACTGATGGAAACCCTAGGGTAGATATGAACTTGTGCTCACAAGCCACCAAGCAATCTCCTTGTCTCCAAGCCTCAACCACTAGCTCTACTATCACAAACTATTAGATAACAATTTGATCTACAAGATCTCGCAGGATCTTTCCCACAACTTCACTTCTATCTCTCTTCCCAAAATTTTGTCATAAACAACCACCCCAACACCCTTTAAATACTAATCATCAGCCACAAGTTGATTAGATGAAACCATTAACTCCTCCTAACAAATATTAAATGCAATACAAGTCATCTCTCAAATAGCCTTACAATAATAAAGTTCAATATGTCGGCCTCCAGATCCACATAGGAGAATGTGACATCAGCTACCAATAATAAATGCACCAAGTCGGCCAAGAAAATATTCAAGAACACCATTCAGTAAGACCTTTTACTGAGCAATAGGGAAATAACTAGACACCAGTGAATCAACCACGCCAAGCATCACCGAGCAATGTAGTTATCATCAAGTGCTAGGAAAACTGACGCCTTCAGTTACCGAGCATTCTTTAGATACCAAGCACCCTGGTAAACACTATAACCGAGCAACCATACTCCAATACTGAGAAAATACTTCACCAACTAGGATCAAAACTACTAATCTGCCTTTCAAAACAAACATATTTTTGGTTGATACAAGATTCCCAAGAATCCTAGGATGCTCCTGCATCAGTTCTTTTGAGTGAGTGATGTCTTCTCACATATTTTTTCTAATACAAGTTCAACAGACTGATCATCATTATTCTCATCTCTCATTAAAGGCTTATATTGTTCATCTGTTCCTTCTTATTGCTACTCGATTGTATCAACTGAATTACTATCTTGTACATAGAAAAATATGTTATAATCCTCAAGTTCCTTTTTTCTATCATCTTCATTCCTTTTTGTAAATTCATCAATTCTCACATTTTCACTTTCAATAAATTTTTTAGTAGATTTGATCAAACATTTATATGATTTACTCTTTGATGAATAGCCAAGGAATATACCTTCATCTCCTTTAGATTCAAACTTTCCATTTCTAGCATCTTTCAGTGTATAACACTTCCAATTTTTTTGAAATAACTTACATTCGATGTGTAACTAAACCAAAGTTCATAGGGTGTCTTATTTGTACCTTTCTTCAACTGTATTTGGTTGAGTATAAACTATAGTACTTATGACTTCTCTCAGCTATCCCATTCTATTATGGAGTCCTCGATGCAAGTACTTGTGTTAGGAATAACATTCCACCAATAAAACTGAGAGGGGGGGTGAATCATTTGTATGACAGATTATTAAACTTTAAACTTTGAATAGTGACAATATCAAATCAAATGAACACAATGAAAGCCAACACAATAACATAATATTTTTTGTCAAGTTGTTAAAAGTAAAACCCTGGTGGGAATTAACACCCACTAATGATGTACTAAGAGTATAGTATTCTTGTTAGAAGATCTATAGCCCTGTTAGGAGCTGATTAAAACATTACAGTACATAGTCCTTGTTAGAGGACATACCCTTTTAGGAGTCAAGAAAAGAAGGGTAGGCTCACTGCCCAAAGAATGTTATGTCCACCTTCAGAACTCATTTTTCACAACACAAGTGTATGTAAATAAATACACAATCTTGAACTATCTGATAGAAACTATCTTTTCTTTATCAGTTCCAATGAAGTATATAATTTATCATCTTATCTACATCCAGCAGACACAAGCTCGCAACTTCCACAATTCTCTTTTACATCACATAAATTCTACCATATCTTTTCAAAAGAAAATATCTTACATATATACCCTATTAAAAAATAAATGATCAGGTCGGCCAATTAGGCTTTCCTAATATATAAATGATTACATAACTCCTTGCTAAGATACACATAGTATCTAAAGAAAGTATACAATAATTATATCCAATAATTAAGGACCAACATCTGTAAATCATGCTCATCATTCATGATACAAGCTATAATTTTGAAGTCAGCTTCCAAATAGGTCATCTCCAGAACACACGCCACAACTGATGTCATCCTTCTTATCATACCTTGCTAAGATCAGCAAACATTCTTCAGTACCCTATCTGTCATCCCTTAAGTTTGCATACACTGAATCCTCATTGCTTGTATGATATACCCAAAACTCAAAGACTTACTCTGTTAGCTTCTACTATCACTATCCAATAACCAGTCTTCACTAAATCTTTTGTAACTCAACCAATAAGTAATATTATATCATGCGATCTTAGATATAAGATCACAACACCTTCATGTACACACAACTGACTTTGCACATTCTGAAATGTTTGTACAATATTCATACATTGTAATAACCAACTTGTTCTCTTCATAGAAATGTATGTTGACATCAGTGACAACACACGGATGACAACATCAGTAATTCCAACATCACTCAATGTAGTGATTAAACATATTAAATGTATCCAACAATCTCCCCAATGCATTAGCAATATCCAACAATCTCCCCCTTTGGCATTGATGAGATATGGGAAAATCCATCAACCCAAAAGTATTCTCTCAGTATCTTTTCCACATAGTCTCTTTTTCCCTTTGACAACAATGGAAAAGGGTGCCATAAGTCATCAACTATCTTTAACAACTATCTTCATGATCACTCCCCCTGAGGAGTAGATCCATACATCAAGTCCAGAATATGATAAGGCTTTGAAAACGTCTAGACTGATGCATCCCTGCATCATTTAATTCTCACTAGGAGGGGCCTACACACCAAGCATACCTCTGAGATACTCAAAGGCATCTTTTAACAATGACTTTGTAAAGATGTATGCTATCTATTCCTTTATGCTAATGTATTCCAACCTTATTTCCTTCTCTACTACCTTATCTCTCAAGAAGTGATACTTAATATAAATATACTTAGTTTTAGAGTGCATCACAAGATTCTTTGACATGTTTATTTTACTGGTGTTATCGCAATGACTAGTTCAATAATACTTATTCCAATATCTTTCATCATTTGTTTCATCCAAAAAATTTGAGTGTAGTTACTAGTAGCAACAACATACTCAGATTTGGTAGTAGATTGAGCTATACAATCTTGCTTTTTACTTAACTATGAAAGCAACTTTTTCCCAAGGAAAAATGCACCTCCACTAGTACTCTTCCTGTCATCAATATTCCTTGCCTAATCAGCATCAGTATAAGCATGTAGTTCAAAGTCATCATTTCTATCATACCAAAACCATATTCCATTGTTCCTTTTAGATATCTAAATATCCTTTTTACAACAGCTAGGTGTGTCTCTTTAGGTTATGCCTAATATCTAGCCACAATTCCAACAACATTAGCAATATCTAGTCTGGTGTGAGTCAAATATTATTAACACCAACCATTGATCTGTACTTGGTCTTAAAAAAACTCTTTGTCTCATCATTATTTGTTAGTTTATGACCAGTCACCATGGGTGTACCAACTGGTTTACAATTTTCCATTCCAAAAAATTTCAGCATTTTTTTAAGATACTTAGTCTGAGAAATAAAAATCTCATTCTTGCTCTGATTTATTTGCAGTCCTAGAAAGAATTTCATTTCACCTATCATGGATATCTCAAATTCATTTTCTATTTCTTTACGAAATTTCTTACACATTTCATCATTGCCTCCAAAGATAATATCATCAACAAAAACTTCTATTATCAGAATTCCATCTTCACTAGCTCTTAAATACAAGTTACTATCAATATTACCTTTTTTTGAACCCAAGTTGAAGTAAGTATTTGTCTAACCTTGCATACCAAGCCCTAGGAGCTTGCTTCAGTCCATACCGAGCCTTCTTCAACCTGCATACCATATCTTCATCTTTAGATAGAGGAAATCTATCAGGTTGTTCTATGTAAACTTCTTCAAGATCCCTATTCAAAAATATAGATTTTACATCTATCTGATATACCTTGAAGTCTTTATATGCAACATAAGCCAAAAATAATCTCACATCTTCTATCCTAGAAACAAGAGCAAATGTCTCTTCAAAATCTATGCCTTCTTGTTGTGAATAACCTTTGCATACTAATCTTGCTTTATTTCTTACAATAATTCCTTCTTCATTCATTTTGTTTCTGAAAACCCACTTAGTTCCTATCACATTTTTGTCTTTAGGTCTAGGAACTAATTCCCAAGTGTTATTTTTCTTTATCTTATCTAACTCTTCCTTCATATCTTTGATCCAAGATTCATCTCTACAAGCTTCATCAGTAGTCTTTGGTTCAACTTGAGAAATCAAACAAATTTCTTCCCTTGTCTTTGATCTAGTCATTACTCCTTGACTTGTATTACCAATAATTTGATTTTTAAGATGATTTTTCTTAACATACCTTGGATTCTTAGGAATCTCAATAGCCTCATTTGTGTCATCATCACAAGTCTCATTTTCACATTCAATCTCAACAATTTATTCTTCTTCTATAGAAGCAACCTCCTTGATCTCTGTAATCTGATTACAATCATACATTCTCTCTTGTATTTGAAACTTTTCATCCATCTTCACATTGTTACTTTGAATAATCTTCCTTAATATCAGGTTAAAACATTTGTAATCCTTTCTTTTAGTAGAATAGCCAAGTAAAATTCCTTCATCACTTCTAGCATCAAATTTTCCTATCTCATCATCTCTTTTGATGTAGCATTTACTACCAAATATTCAAAAATATTTTATAGTAGGGGAATGATTAAATCACAATTCATAAGGAGTCTTACTTGTACCTTCTCTTATTTGAATTATGTTCAATGTGTATACTTTTATCTGAACAGCTTCTCTCCAATGCACATGGGATATATTTCCTTCAAGAAACATTGTCCCAGCAACATCCAGTATCATTCCGTTCCTCTTCTCGACTATCCCACTTTGTTGTGGAGCCCTAGGAGTAGATGTCTGCCTTATTATTCCATGTTCTTAGTAGTATGAATTGAATAGATCTAAAGTAAACTCTCCACCTCTGTTTGATATCAAACATTTTACCTTTAGACCTGATTCATTCTCTACTTTTGCTTTGAATATCTTGAATTTGTCAAATGCTTCTGATTTCTCTTTTAAGTAAGTGATCCACATCATTATAGAAAAGTCATCAACAAAAATTATAAAATACCTTTCACCATAGTATGATCTTGTCCTTGTAGGTCCACATAGGTTTGTATGTACCAGATCCAACTTTCCTTTTTCTGTATATGATTTACTTGTATAGCTGCTTCTAGTCTATTTTCCCATAACACATTCTCTACAAATGGTGTTAGATGGTTTCACAATATTTGGTAGGTCTCTTACTACATTAGTCAAGCTTTCCTTCACAAAATTATCAAAGTTAACATGATAAAATCATTTGTGCCATAACCAACTATCATCTATCTTCACAACAAAACAAGAAGCTTCAGATGTATTTAACTCAAATACATTACCTCTAGATTTAGTACTGGTTCCAATCAAGTTTCCTCTCTTACCTTTGATAAAACATTTCCCATAAATGAACTTTAATTGATATCCCTTATTCATCAGTTGTCCAACACTCAACAAGTTATACTTAAGTCCATCAACAAGTAGTAAATTATCAGTATTAGTCCTTCCATCCAAAGAAATAGATCCTACTCCTATGATAGGCTTAGGAACATTGTCTCCAAATCTTACAACACCACCATCATATTTCATCAATTTAGCAAAAAAAAATTTGTCTCTAGTCATATGATGTGAAAAACCATTGTCTATAACCCATTCAAATTTCTTATCAACATGTGATAATAAATCTTTTTCCTCATGTACTAGTTTTTCATCTTTAATAGCAATAAATCCAATCTCTTCATAATATCAATCATCATCATCAGAGATACCTTCACTAACATAATAATATTCCTTTTCTTTTGAATACTTAGGCTTGAAAAACTTAGGTTTGTGCTTAGGAACTCTTGTAGGACATCTAAATGTAAAGTGACCTATCTTATTGCATGACAAGTATTTCAAAGGTAACTTTCCTTAAAATTTACCCTTACCTCTTTTTTCTCTTCTAGCGATCAGTGCAAAAAGTTCATCTAGCTTTCAATATTCTTCTTTTATGTGTTCCCATTCATCAGCATATTCACCAAGCTCTTCTTTTATGTTCTCATTGCTGGTGCTTAGAATTGCAGATATTATCTTCTTGTGTGTAGATACTTTAAATGTTGTTTCAACTTTAGGTAGAGAATCTCCCATTTTTGCAGCTTCAAAGGTAGTTAGCTTTGCAATCAATATTTCTCTACTAAAGTTTGGATTCAAGGGTATAATTTCTTCTATATCTTGAACTTTGGTCTTGTAGACTGGTGTCAATGATTTAAGGATCTTCGCAATGACTTCTTCCTCTTCATAGGTGCCTCCAACATTTCCGATTCCAATCACAACCTCTATAACTCTTTGTACATAAGCCCTAATGTTTTCATCATCCTTCATTTGTAGCTTCTCCATCCTTGTTTTCTAGTTCTATAACTTTTCTTGTTTGGTAAACTTGTCTCCTTCATACAATGCTTCTAATCTTGTCCAAATCTTGTGTGTTGAATCCAGATCTTTAACTTCAGTAAATTCTCCTTTAGAGAGTGCACTGATCAGTGTTTCCCTTGTAACCATGTTATATGAAAATATCTTCTTTTCTTAATTAATAGCTTTATCCAATTCATCTTCAACCTTCATGGTTATGTCATTCTTTGTAATCATCCATTAGTTGATGCCCAAACATAGAAAATGAGTTTGTATCTTGTTCTTCCAACTGTCAAAGTTTTCAAGATCAAATTTTGGACTATCCTTCCTATAGAATGCCATCGCCAAGATCACCTCAAGTTGTTAAGCTTTCTCTCTAAGGACCAGTAGCTCTGATACCAATTGTTAGGAATAAAATTCCACCAATACAACTAAGAGGGGGGGTGAATCAGTTGTATGACATATCATTAAACTTTAAACTTTGAATAGCAACAATATCAAATCAAATGAACACAATGAATGCCAACACAATAACACAATATTTTTTGTCAAAGAAATCTTGTTAAAGGTAAAACCTCGGTGGGAATTAACACCCACTAATGACGTACTAAGAGTATAGTATCTTTGTTAGAAGATCTAGCCTTGTTAGGAGCTGATTACAACATTACAATACATAATCCTTGTTAGAGGATAGACCCTGTTAGGTGTCAAGAAAAGAAGGGTAGGCTCACTGCCTATGCTCACTTTCCAAAGAAGGTTATGTCCACCTTCAGAACTCACTATTCACAACACAAGTGTATGTAAAGAAATACACAATCTTGAACTATCCAATAGAAACTATCTTTTCTTGATCAGTTCCAATGAAGTATATAATTTACCCTCTGCCCTACATCCAGCAGACACAAGCTCGCAGCTTCCACAATTCTCTTTTACATCACATACATTCTACCATATCTTTTTAAAAGAAAAGATCTTACATATATAACCTATTACAAAATAAATGATCAGGTCATCCAATTAGGCTTTCCTAATAGACAAATGATTACATAACTCCTTGCTAAGATACACGCGGTATCTAAAATAAGTATACAACAATTATATTCCAATAATTAAGGAAAAAATATGTAAATCATGCTTGTCATTCATGATACATGCTACAATTTTGAATTTGGCTTCTAAATAGGTCATCTCCAAAACACACGCCACATTTTACTATTATCTCTATTTGAGCATTAGATGTTGTCATTAGTATCAAATTAGATTAGTCGGTTATCTCAGCTGATCAATCGGTAAAAGATAATACAAAAAGATACTTTATGCTAGTCGGTTAAACAAACAAGCCTTCATACTGAGAATTCACAAGGCAGAACTGAGAGCTAAAATAAAATAGGTTTAACCGAGCACCAGTGTATTCACCAAAAATAAAAGGTTGTGTTTACTGAGTGATTCAGGAAACAACATAGTATTCAGGAATGGCACATCTATCTATGCAAATGGTTACATGGGTTCATAAAATGTTTTATCAAGATTGAAGATTATTTTTTATGGATGTAATCATTAAATTTTGTGATGATTCCTATGTAATAGTTAGATCTAGGTTGATTTTGTACACCATAGATATTAAGTTTTCTAAGATGTTGTAAACCTAATTAGGTCATGGAAATCATAGCATTTTGCTATATATTTGTAATTGATGTCATTTTGACAAGTATTGATCATATATGAAGGATATCTTGAAGCAATAGCCACCTTTAAGACATCATAATTCAAACAAGGTTTGTATGACAAAGCAATTACTAGAAATACAGATTCAATTCTATTTATTTAGAAGTAATCAAGGCTACCAAGAAGAAAAAAGGATAGTTTACTACACATAGAGGTGATATTTATTCAATATATCCTAGATCTGATTTAGACAAAGTATATTTGTCATTTATAGATACTTTCTGTTATTCTCTAATCATTGTAACCAAGTTTGTAAGTTCTCTTAACAAAGTAGACTTAACAGTCTGATTGTAAATCTATTAACTGAGTGCAGACTCAATTAGTGTTGTTTAAATCCTTTCACAAGGTAGATCTAATCAATCTGATTGTTACTCCTAATGGGGTAAGATCACCAAAAGTGATCAAACTTGTAGCCTTAACTAGCATACTTTATTATCTACAATTGTGAAGAATTTGTGGGTGTCATCCCCACCATAGTTTTTACCTTCTAAAAATGGTTTATGTATAACCAAAATACTTGTGTTACATGTTACATTTCATGATTTTTGGTTTAATTAAATATTCCTAATTACACTTTACTTAATCTTAATTAGGTTAATGCATTTCATAGTAGTTTTTTATTGAGACACCTAGGAGTGTGCACATCTATTAAGCACATGGTGTAGGAGAAATTCCACTTTAGGTGTGATAGTTGTCATCACATACCTCTTTGTTTGTGAGATCCACCTTTCGTGCTCTTATCACATTATCATCCTAATCCATTGCACATACTTTATTGCATAATGGAGGATGATCCACATTTGTGGACATGTGATTACACCTAGCATAGATAATAGCTTATCAGCTCCTTATCTTTCTCTCATATCGCCTTTCCTATATAAGGAGGCCTATTATGTAATCAATCAATCAATCATTCAAGGTGAATTCATTGGATCAATTCAATATCATCATTGCATTCATATCATATCTTGTGCTTTTCTTTAACCTCTAGATCCTTGGTTCAATCTTTTCTATTTGCAAATTCTTACAATGATTGATTTATTATTTGATTGCATGCACTTTACATTTACATAGTTGTTTGAACAAATTTTGCAAACAATAGATTCAGTTGGATAGTTAGTCACTACTATTGCAGATTGGTTATCCAGTTAAATTTTTTGAGGGTATTGATTCACCTCTCCCCTCTCAATCCCTTATCTTTCCATTCCAACAATTGGTATCAGAGCTAGATCTCTTATTTGCAAGTTTAACCACTGAAGAGGAAACATCTCAAGATGGAAAAATACAAGTTGAACAAGACAATTGAGAATCAAAAGTTTCAAATGAAAATCTTCATTGAGAAATACAAGCAAGACAAGGATGAGCTGAAAATGTTACTAGTTCAGAGAAAGGACATGGCTATTTGGAAATGTGAGACTGATTACCATGAAGAATAAATTGATGATCTAATTGAGAATATCGGATCCAATTCAAGCAGTATATCTGACATATCTGAAAGTGCAATTTCCTATTTATCTAAGAAAAATATTCATTTGAAAGAACAAGTGAAAGCCCTGCAAATCCTAGAAGCACAAATGGTAAGAATGATTGATGTGATGAATAATGCTAGACAAGCTAAACAAGAGAGAAATTTGGCTATTGAAGATAGAAGACAAATGATTGAAAAGTTATAAGTGAAGGAATATGAGATACTAAGACTTACCAGGCATCACTTTGAGATATCCAATCAGTTGGTTGTTGTAAGCTAGGAGATCAATTGAGTAAATAAGGAGTTATCAAGGAAACTTGAAGACATTGGTGTACTCAAGGAAGAAAATAAAAAATTAAGAAATGAAGTGAAAATGCAGCAACAAAATAATGAGATGATGAAAAAGGTTGAATATAGTTCCAAGAAAATTGATGATTTTATGATTGGTCAAAGAGGACTTGGAAGAACTACTAGATTAGTCTATACCAAGCAAGGAGAATCATCTAAGAAAGATGAACAGGTGAATAGCTACAAGAGTCAAAGACATAAGACACTATCATGCTATCACTATGGTAAACTGGGCCACACTTTAAATGTTTGCAGGAGTAAAGCACAAGGTAAACCTAAAACCACTCCTAAGTTCAATGGTCATTGTTATAGTTGTAACAAGTATGGACATCAAGCATATGAATGTAGATCTAAGTTGAATAGGAATCCTAACAAAACCTACATGGAGAAACACCGTCACACTTGCAATATGCATGGACATGCCTCACAAGAATTTAGAGCAAAGATGAAGCAAGTCTAGACACCGAAAGGACAGAAAAAGACCTATCAACTAAGAAGACAAGGTAATGTCTATACTTGGGATTATAACACATGGGTTAACTGCACAACATGTGGAAGATATGGATATATTGCAGCTAATTGCATGAGGAAGAGATGGATAGGCAGATCTTGTAGCTGGACAAGCACTGGTATGGCATGCTTACATTATCACAAGGTTGGTCACCTAAGTAAAGATTGTAGAAACCGAGCACTAGAGACACAAATATTTGAAAATGGAAATACAATTGAAGACATCATGAGGATAAGAAACACTATGTGGAGAAAAGCATCAAATGATAATGCTGAGTCAAGTAATGCAGTCGGTGAAACCTCATCCATTGGATTGGGTGACATCAGCACCTCCACCTAAGCTGAAAAATGTATGTATAGAATTGACAATTCAAACTAGTTACATCTATCATATAGTAAATCATGTGTTACTCATGTGGTGTTTCCATCAATGCCAAAGAGGGATATTGTTGGAAACTACAATTGAAACAATTTTTGTATTGTCATTGATGTCAAACCTTAACTTGTAAGACAGTTGCTATCTAAGAAATTACTATATCTATTGATTGATGCAAAGGATTAGGGCAAGGGAGATAACAATAGCACCTAGGGAAAGGTTGAGTTATTTGATACTTCAATGAGTACTTGATTATTTGGCACTATGATAAGATAATGTATTGTTTATCTAAGTAATAAGAAAGACTGAAGAAGTAGGCTTAAGTGAGAAAAAGTGAAGAAATCTAGTTTAAGCCAAGTGATGTTAGTGTTGATCGAGTGATAGTATATATCGAGTAAATATAGTATTAACCTAACATTAGTATATGTCAAGTTTCAGGAAATTACCAAGCAAGGCAGTGTTAGTCGAGGAAGAAAATTTGAAGAGATGACCAAGTTATGTAATAATGACCAAGGAGATGAACACAGTATTGACCGAGCGTCAGCAATTTACATTTGGAGGAAGAATTCAGATTTCTAGCCGACACAGTTGAATTCTTGGGTTATGTAAATCATGTTGACTTTATTAATTGACTTTATAAGTTCAATTGGTACTTCTGGACCTAAGAACAATTGATTCACCCCCCTCTTTTTTGTTCTAAATAATTAACACTTTTTATGACATGGATGGTTATGATATGGATAAGAGATGGTGTTGGATCCACTGAGGGGATCTAGAAGCACTTGGAGATGCTTGGAAGAGAAAGCCATAGGTAAATGTACCTAGAATGGAGGGTTTTGATGTTGGGTGATTAAAACTTGTTGTATTCTCTTGAAAAGTGAAAAATCCTTAGTTTAGGATCATTTTATAACTTTTTTTTTGGTTAGAAGTTTTGGGAAGGTGTTGTGATAGCACTTGCTTTGTATTTGGAGACCTATTGGAGGGGTAAAAGTCTGTACACCAGCAATTGTTCATATAGATGTTCCAAAAAAGTGATAGTTGGTTTTTAAGTATTTTATGCAATAAAATGTATTTTAAAGTTTTGGAGTCCCTCAATTTGCATATCAAGTCCACCATAACAATGTAAAATGTATTTTATGCAAGTTTCGTGTCTCTACCTGTGAGAGTACAGTCAATGTATTGGGTGTCCAAAACATCTCTTTCATTGCAAAAATGGATTCAAATGAATGTTATTATGATTTTAATTCATAGAATTATTCTATGAAATCAATCCAAATCAACATATAAATGAACAATCATACTAACATCTATCTTTTCTATCCATATTGTAATGAAAGAAAATGTTTTAGGCAACCAATAAGAGGATTGTTCCCTCACGGGTAGAGAAAGGGCTAGTCTTGTTTAATTTACATTTCAGTGAAGAAAAGTATATTAAATTCATCCATTTTATCTCCAATCAACCATATACCTTCCTTTACTCCTCCTCTCCCCTCTCACTTGGGTCACTTTCACATTGAATTTCCTCACAAATTCTTCCACCAATTCCTCATAAAATCCATATTTTTGGGGGAGTTAGGAGTTTATTTGTATTAAGATCCATGTGAGTGGAAGGAGAGAAGTAGGGTGGGATGTGTAAGAGACCAATTTTTTAATGATTCCAATCAATAAATAAAAATCATCCTTGCAACAGTAAATCTCTTCTCGTGGGTATAGTCACTACAAGAGTGAATTAAATTTCTTATGGAAACATGTTCTTGAGTGAATAGTGATGTAAGATCATTGCCTTGTGTTTTACTTACATGTTTGTGAAATTATTTGTGTTTTACTCCTCTAAGGATCCCAATACACTCATTAACATCTCAATCCATTCTCGTGACCATTCTATCTCCTTGCACCAAATTGTCTATAATGTCCCTATTAGTTTGTAACCTTGGAAAGCCCACATTGAAATAGACTCAAAATCTTCAAAGAAACTTGACTGCAACCACCTAACTATCCAAAACTATTCCATAACAGTCATAAAACCAACTATCAAAACCAAATAGATCAACGATCAAAGATTTTAGATTCTGAGAACACGTACATTCAATGAAGGCTGTAATAAGGGATATTTGTGAAGATTTGCTAGATCTCTAAAATTCTATAGAATATCTTCTTTACTAAGTTGAGGTGGGACAAAAGTAACATAGCTCTATGAAACCTTCACAAATATTCATTCTTTGGCCCTCATTCATACCTCTTCTCAAAATCTGGAAACTTTTCAAAGAAACAAGTGATGAACATGCAGATTTTCCTAAGCACTACTGGGAGTTGACCCAGCAACACATGTACTATTGTGAAAATCATCACAAGTCCATTTGTTGCCAGGTCTAGTTCCCAGTAAGGCTTGGTCAAATCTACATGTTTATCAAATGTAAATGGAATGCTTTGTGTCTGACATACTTAAATGGAATACACCAAGAAGTACCAAATGATGAATGCTCAATTTTTGTAATGGAAAAGCATCATAACCATCCATTTATAGAACTTGATTTTCTATATTCTTAATGAGTTTTCTACAGTCCTAATGATTTTTCTTATTTTTTGTCTTTTGTCTCTTTTTTATTTCCTATGTCTGTGCTTGGAGATAGGATTTTGAACATTGTTGACAAAGCGTGTTTCTTTTTTTGATTGTCATGGGGTTCCACACTAATGGGAGCTTACCCAACAACACATGTATTATTTTGAAAATCATATCACAAGTCCATTTTCTACTGGGTCAAGTTCCCAGTAATTTTTAGTCAAATATGCATGTTCTTCAAATCTCAATTGTTAAAGAAATTTTATTCATTGGTCATGTGATTAGAGAAGGTATATGCACAGGTGATGAACATGCAGATTTCATAATAATACTTTGAATATTATTTTGACCTATTCTCATAACAATAATAATATTAGTTTGTGTTTTACATGATTGCATTTTGTAAATCATTACTGGGAAAATTTTGAACATATCTAAATGGAATACTTTGTGCCTAACATACTTAAATGGAACACACCAAGAAGTACCAAATGATGAATGCTCAATTGTTCTAACAACAAAGCATTAGAACCGTCCATTTCTAGAACTTGATTTTCCATAGTCTTAATGATTTTTCTATACTCTTAATGATTTTTCTATAATCCTAATGATTTTGAACATTGTTAAAAAAGCGTGTTTCTTTTTGTGATTATTTGATTGATCCTCTCACAAAATTAGAGTTGACAAAATGGTTGTTCAGTGACTGTATCTGTCATTAGAGACACTTCATATGCACAAGTGATGAATATGCAGATTTGCCTAAGCACTACTGGGAGCTTACCCCGCAACATATGTACAATTATGAAAATCATCACAAGTTCATTTTCTGTGGGGTCAAGCTCCCAATAATTTTTAGTCAAATCTACATGTTTTTCAAATCTCAATGATTTTTCTATAGTCGTAATGATTTTTCTTATTTCTTGTCTTTTGTCCCTTTTTTGTTTCCTATGTTTGTGCTTGATGACGGGATTTTGTCACCTTTTGATGGTATATTTCATTCACTCTATGTGGAATACTATTTTGTTCAATGTTTTATTTCAACTTGATATTTCATTCATTTTTCATATACATAGAGACTACACATGCTGATAAAAAAATGAGCTATTTGATTTAGGTTTACTATTCATGATTGTAAATGGTTAATATTTCTGATGGTACTCCTTGGTGTATTCCATTTAAAAATAATTAGGTTTCTATGGCTATGATAAATGTCCCTTTGTGTTGAGAAAATTAGAGTTGACAAACTGGTTGTTCAGTGTCTGTATCTGCAAGTTGCAAACATATCATCCTTCTTCCACCAATGAGTCATTCCATTCAAGAAAGTTCATGTTTGACAATATCAACCCTAAGCAAAATAAGATGAACATTATAGGTAACATGGTAACATTGAAGGGGGAAATGAATTTTTTCAATTGGTATGTATTTTAATAATTTATAAAATACATAAGACATGATTTGATGATGACATCATTGTCATGGTTAATTTAAGGTCATCATTTTGATATAGGTCAACCATCTTGGGTTTCATATTATGGACCATGACAATCCTGAGAATGTGGATTTCCAAATGAGGGAACATGGAGGTGTGAATATCAAAGTAGAAGGTAATGATCCCACGGAAGAACATCATGATGATCAAGATGATCACGATGATCAAGATGATCATGATGATCAAGATGATCAAGATGATCAAGATGATGATGATGATGATGATGATGATGATGACCTTAATGTACCTATACTTGAGAAGGCATACAAGCCCCTATATGAAGGCTCCCAAACAACTCTTATTGCTGATGTATTGTTGTTGATGAACTTGAAGGTTATGAATGATTTATCCAACGTAGCAATGACACATATGTTAAGGTATGCCATCTTTTTTTCATTTTTTTAGTTGTAATTTCCTTACAGTTAACAAAGGTTGAATCATGTAGCAATTAATATTCTTTATATTAACAAATTATATTTTTGGTCGTAGGTTGATAGGTGAGTGTTTGTTACCAACATCAAATATTCTACCTCGCTCGTACCAAGAATTATCTTTCATTATGAAAGATATTGGAATGGAGTATCAAACAATACATGCATGTCTGAATGATCATATTATATATCATAAACAACATGAATTTGCAACAAAATGCCCTGATTGTCATATTAGTAGATATCGATCAGATCAAATAACAAAAAAGGTGCCTCACAAGGTTCTTCGGTATATTCCCATTATTCCACGTCTACAATGATTATTCAGGTGCAACAGCTTGGCACAATCTATGGATTACCATGCACGCAATAGAAGTTGATATGACATTATGTGAATGCCTGTGGATGGTTTAACATTTAAGGAAATAGAGGAAACTTGGCCACACTTTAAAGAAGAACCTCATAATCTCAATCTTTCATTGGCATCAGATAGTGTCAATCCGTTTGGAGAGATGAGATATGTTTACTCGATGTGGCCTATTTTTGTTATCAACAATAACATTCATCCTTGGATGTCCATCAAGAGGGAGTACATAATGTTGGAAATGATTGTTCTAGGTATTTTTTCATTTAATAATCATCTAAATTAATTTATTATAAATAATCCATCAAAATGGTCATAATAATTATGTAATGTTTTTGTTCCTTCAACTAGGTAAGTACCAAGTTAAATATATGAATGTATATATTGAGCCCCTTATTAACGAGTTGATGGTGTTATAGACTAGGGTCACTATGTATGACATCTCTAGACCAATAGGATAAAGACAATTTCAATTTCATGCAATGCTTGTATGGACAATACATGATGCCCCTGGGCTAACACATTTTTGTGGTATGCTCTCTTCTTAACACCTCTTTTTTGGTATGTTATAGTGCTAACAAAAAATTAACATATTTAATCCAATTATACATAATCTTGTAGGTCTTCAGACAAAGGGAAAATTTGCATGTCCAGTTTGTGGTTCAAAGATGAAATCTTGTCATTCAAAAAGTTTAGGAAAGAAGGTGTTCGATGAGCATACACACTTTCTCCACAGAAATCATAAGTACCAAATTACCAAAACATATCTTTTCAATGGGAAAGAAGAGACTACATCAAAGTCACAGAGAATGACACCTCACCTATGAAATTTGGAATACAATAAAATAAATCGTCAAGGTAATGTCATTCCATCTGATGGTTTTTGTTTGAAATTTATATTTTGATATTGTGTTTTATTTACTAATGATGTAATTGATGCTCGTGAAGGTCGTCAAGGCATTAATGACCAACTTTAAAAATGACAAAATTTATCCTAAACAATTTAGTAGGTTGTCATACTATGAGCAATTCTCAATTGTGTATTTGTTTGATGCTATGCATATTGGAAATAATGTAATAGAGACATTATGGAAAATATTGGATGGAAGGCATGACAAAGGTAAAATTGTCAAAATTTGTAGTGACATTGAAGAATCCAACCATGAAATGAAAAATGTCATTCGATCAAATAATAATGGAGACCATGTTGATATAAGTGCCCTTACTTGGTTATTGTCGGAGCAGCAGATCAATGCTATAAAAGAAGTCATAAAAAAAATATAATTTCCCACAGGATTTGCTACGAACATAAACAATCTCATATCAAAGAAAGGTGAATTTGGGTCAGGGATGAAAACACACAATTGGCATACATTTATTAAGGTAATTCATGTTATTTTGTATTCACTATATATTTGTATACTGCATGTAGTTTTCATTGCATTATTTTATAAAATATTGATAAGATCATTTTACAATTCTTCCAGTACGTTCTACCTCTATCTCTCCCACACCACTTCGACAACAATGTCAAACAAGTTATATATGATTTTGGAAAATGTGTGAGGTGGTTGTCATCAAAAGAAATTAATAAAGAAGATATAATATAGTGGAAGAGAAAAATTCCTCATCTTATGTGTGAAATGCAAAAATGTCTACTTTCAAATTTTTTCAATGCACAAGAACACTACCTCATACATCAAGTTGAGGAGATTGAATTGTGTTGACCTGTACAAACTAGGTCAATGTGGATGGTTGAGAGGCACTTGAAATTTTTTAAGGGTTTGGTTTGACAGAGAGCACATCCTGAGGGTTCTATGGTAGAGGGATATATGGTATACCAAACCATGGTGTACATTAGTGAATATCTTCCTAAGTTTGCAGCAAAGATCTATGTAGATCGTATTTGGGATCCCAACTCCATTAATAAATTTGAAGGGGAGTACTTTATGGGGAAAGGTTGATTGACTAAAGTGAGAGGTAATTATATGATGTTATTGTAAGTAATTAATTCTTATAAATCTTTAATATAAGTTATTGTAATTGGTCTATTTTTTTTACATAGTTGTTCGAGAGTGGGATGCAATACATTTATATATTGCAAAAAATCTTTATTGGATGATGGTATGGATTGAACGATGTCAACAAAATGATTTCTCATTAACACAAGAAGGTGTTGCTTCATTGGTTAGAGAAGCTCATTGTAATGGAGATTCCAATCGTACGCCAATGGTAATTGATCTAGCATATGGTTTCAAGGGTAGAGAGGTATGTAAAATTTTATTAATGATCATAACCCATATGTTTCATATCAACTCATGATGCAAATGATTTTCACACACTTGAAAAAGTGCAAGTCAAACACCACAAAGCTATGTACTATCATGGCCACAAATTTTGCATAAAAAAGTGGATGACATGAAGAAAATTTGTGATTCTAGGATAACTACAGTCTTTAAGGTCACTAATATATCATCTAGAAATGACATACATCCTCAAAAATCTCAAAATTGATACTATGGCATCTTGGATGATATACTTGAGTGCGACTTTAACTCCTTCAAATTAGTTCTATTTGTCGTTAAATTGTATAGGCTATGACTGAATCAAAATGATCATGATAGAACTTTTATTTAACATGATAATAGATTTATAATGATTAATACAAGGTCATTTGAGCTAGTTGGAGATGATCCCTATGTTCTTCCAAGCCAATGTGAGAAAGTGTTTTACTTAGAGGTTCAACATAAACCGGGTTGGTCATTTGTTGTTAGACATGATCCAAGAGGAAGGCCGATAAAGTATAATGTGATGGAAAAAGAAGATATTGGAGATGAAGAAGAAGAAGAAGATGATGGTGGTGGTGGTGGTGGTGGTGGTAATGATGATGATGATGATGAAGATGATCAATGACATGATTGAAATGTACAAGGTATGTGATTTAATTATTTATATATATTTATTGATTGAATTATTTTGTGACTATTATATTAAGAACTTCACTCTTAACTTCAAGTTTATTACTATCATTTTTATTTAAAGTCACAATATTTATCCATTTATATGACTGCATAAAAGACAGTGCACGTTTCCATGAATAAAGATTATTTTTTATGTGATTAAATGACTCCGTTGGAAGAACACTCATGCTACACCATTATGTTTCAAATTGATGACCTTTCTATCCCTTAAAATTGTTCACTTTTATTGTATCTAGGACCTTAGCCATATTGTTTGTACCATGGTTTAGGGGGATGGCTCACTTCAATCTTTTCTGAAAAGACCTAAAAACACATCAAAAGGTATGATCCTATGATTTCATCTTAGTATAAAAATGGTGACCATGTATTAAAACAAGTTTTACAGTATATAGTATATACTAGCTTACTGACTCTAAATTTGATTTCTTGGTAACAAACTAAAATGCAAGTCATGTGAAGAAATCTTAAAATTTTTATAATATGATATACAATTCTTCATTATTAGTGATCTATCTAATCACTAAGTTCATCTTTTTCAATATACACGGTATATAGTATATACTCGCTTACTATCCTAGATTTTATTTCTTGGTAACTCAATAAAACACATTTCTCATGCATTGAAAACTAAGATAAATTGATAAACCCTTAAGTTGTTTAATGGGTTGATACCAAACTGAGACAGGAAAGAGAAATGTGAAAAGAAAATTGTTTAATGTAATGTTGGAATTGAATCAATCCAGTGATCATCATTTACTCCATATACTTTGTGCCTGACATACTTAAATGGAATACACCAAGAAGTAACAAATGATGAATGTTCAATTATTGTAATGGAAAATCATCTGAACCGTCCATTTCTAGAACTTTATTTTCTATAGTCTTAATGATTTTTCTATAGTCCTAATGATTTTTCTTATTTTTTGTCTTTTGTCCCCTTTTGATTTCTTATGTATGTGCTTGGTGATAGAATTTTCAACATTGTTTACAAAGTATGTTTCTTTTTTTTATTGTCATGGGGTTCCACATTGTTTGTTGCTCTTGATAAATTAGGCATTGAATTTGAATTTTTGTTCACTTTTTTATTTCAACTTGATATTTCATTCATTTTTCATATACACAGAGACTACACATGCTGATAAAAAGATGAGCTATTTGATTTAGGTTTACTGTTCATGATTGTAAATGGTCAATATTTTTGATGCTACTCCTTGGTGTATTCCATTTAAAAATAATCATGTTTTTATGGATATGATAAATATCCCTCTGTGTTGAGAAAATTAGAGTTGACAAATGGTTGTTTAGCGACTGTATCTTCCATTAGAGCCACTTCATATGCACAGGTGATTAACATGCAGATTTGTGTAAGCACTACTAGGAGTTAACTCAACAACACATGTACTATTATGAAAATCATCACAAGTTCATTTGCTGCTGGGTCTAGCTCCTAGTAATTCTTGGTCAAATCTGCATGTTTTTCAAATGTAAATGGAATACTTTGTGCCTGACATACTTAAATGGAATACACCAAGAAGTACCAATTGATGAATGCTCAACTGTTGTAATGGAAAAGCATTAGAACCGTCCATTTCTAGAACTTGATTTTCTATAGTCTTAATGATAATAAAAAATGAGCTATTTGATTTAGGTTTACTGTTCATGATTGTAAATGGTTAATATTTTTGATGGTACTCCTTGGTGTGTTCCATTTAAAAATAATTAGGTTGCAAACAAATCATCCTTCTTCCACCAATGAGTCATTCCATTCAAGAAGGACCATGTCTAACAATATCAACCCAGAACAAAATAAGGAGACAATTTCTATTATCCAAAATGCTATATCCTCGGTTGGATTTGCATCATCCAAAATGCTATTAATTTTTGCATTGATTTTTTTTAGTGTTTTCTTGACCATATTTATAGGGTTAGAGATATTTGGGATATTTACAAGAAATTGACTACACACATCATCACCCCCTATGTTGACGATCTTGCATTCCATATTTAAGGTAAAGGTAATTTGTTCATGTTTACGATCTTGCATATTGTTCATGTTGTCTTCTACATAATTTGTAGCATATGTATCATGTAATTTTTAGCTAACGCAAGATAAATGATTCACATATGCATTAGTGAAACTCCCTTAGTTTAGTTACAACATATGTGATTTACAATTACCAATGTATTTCTTATGATGCTCAATTAATTGCTGATGATACATGTATATATTTTGTTTGATTGTCACCCTTTCTAGAAACAGGCAATTGACTACACACATTGTCACCCCTTCTATTGATGATATTGCATTCCATATATAAGGTAAAGGTAATTTTTTCATGTTTACGATCTTTCATATTGTTCATGTTGTCTTCTATGTAATTTTTAGCATGCATATCATGTATTTTTTAGCTAACTTAAGATAAATGATTAACATATGCGGGAAATTTAACCCCTTTGATGAGGATCCTGCACAGTGACATGGATCACCAGGTATAAGTCAATAAATAGACATAATTTTCTTATATTCTTCTTGTTTATCATTGAGCACATATGTTTCTTGTGTGCTATGCTAAGGATATGACTTGTCTTTGTCACTTTTCTGATCATTTTATATGGTTACTATTTTTTTGTGCATTTCCTTCATTTTTAACTTACATTTTATATCTCCCACGTATAGACAAAGAAGAATCATATGGGTCATGACTCTATTCAAGACTTGATTATTCTATATATATTATTTAATTATTATCAAAATTCTATTTGAAGCGGGGACATGACAATATCTCATTTGATGGATTGCAAGACCCACCAAATAGGTACTTGTCAGATCTATCTTCCTTGAATGAGGGAAATAAAGGAATGGTAGATGAATTTTTGACATGTAGTATGGCTAAAATAGGGAGATCAACTAGAGGTCAAAAGATTAGAAAAAAATTCAATAAACGCATGCAATTTTTCCTTGATCAAGGGGGGTCATGTTCTTATGATGATGAGACCAAAGGCGACATCAAGGTGCCCTTTCGGTACACACATCTTGAGAAAGAATGGGTACCCAATAAACTACCTCCAATTAACAGTGATTTTTGTGTTAATGAGAGGATATATTGCATAGCTCCATCCTCATTACATGGTTTGGGCCTATTTTCCATGGATGAGATAAAGGTATGTTACAAAAAGGTTTTTGAATTGATGGAGTATGTCGGACCTTGTTACAATTACAATAATTGGATGCGGATTGTTCAATATAAAAAAAGTATGTGTAGGTATGCACTGTCAACAAATTATATACAATGGAAAGAAAATGATCAATGTAAAAGATTTTCTATGTACATTGATGAGAGACCAAAAGCAACAGGGAATATTGCAGGTTTTATAAATAGTATGCGACCTTCCTCAACTAATAAGCAACCCAATTGCATATTTGAGGCACGTGAGGGGAATCATGTTTTTGTATGTGCGATAAAATCAATAAGTACAGGGGAAGAACTGCTAATAGATTACCATTTAAATCGCATAGATACAAACAAAGTTACTATCATGGGGTTGGTAAGTACTAGTATATACCATTTAAACTAACCTCAAGTTTATGACTCCAATATATCATTTTATTAATAAGTGTTATTTGCTAAGTCTATTGCTTTCAGTTCATTGAAATTTTTATGTTTAATCTTTGTAATAGGATGACATGGATCCTCCACATGATAGAGGTCACATGGATGCTCCTCCCACCCATTTTTCAGCAACGATAAACCTTATTATAATTGTACAAATTAGATAGTTGAGAAATGTTATATTATTATGTTATTTTATTTAGGGTTTTGGAGTTATTCTGATATTTTTACTGATATTCCTGTCACAAATTGATGTTTAGGATAGGGGAAAAGCACTTGCAACAATAAAGGAAATAGTTGTAGATACGGATGAGGATATCCCAGATATCCCTAACCTTATAAATATGGCGAAGAAAAAACTAAAAAAAATCAATGGAAAAATTCTTTCCATTTTGGTCGATCCAAATCCAACTAAGGTGATGCTGGCAAGGTAAGAGGAATTAATGCGATAAGCATGTTTTTATGAAGTAAGAAGTAACGAATCTTTAGTTATAAAAAAATTTCAATAAAGGTTTATATTTTATACTCTTTTATGTCATGAACTAAAATATGTATGTGTTCTTGTTACAGGATTTTTTGTTTGCTCAAGTACCTGGTCATGGACATCATAGTGAGGTTGGTACTAGAAGAACTCCAGCCACCTCAGGTAAAATAAACCTTAAGTTAACAAGTTACAAGGAATTTTTTCATTGGCCTTACTGATATCATAGATACAGCTATAGGAAAAGGTACAATTTCAACTAATTCAAAATTTATAAGAAAATCTTCACTCAAAATTTATTGAAAGCTACTCTTACTTTTATTATTTCAGAATGTCTTTACTAACAATATATTGTTCAGGTCATCTAGTGTAGGTGACTCCTCCTAGAAGGTCAACCAATGTCCATCCAAGATTTTCAAGTACAATATAGACAATAAGGGGCATGCAAACATCGACACCTTCACGGTCTATGCCTGGTAAATCCTTATTTTTCTATATTTGGTTTTTTGTTAATTATGATTTGATAATTTGTACTTTAATCTTGAGTGCATCTCATAATGGATTAATTTTTTGGAGTAGGAGATACATTGGCATTGTCTGTTACGCCAGATACAAATCAGAGCACCTATATTGGTGATAATTCACCATCATTTCCTATATCTACCCGTGTTTCTAGCACGGGAGTTATGCAGACATCATTGTCAATTGACGATAAAGAATTGATGCCTTTAAAATGTTTTAAGCTTATAGGTACTTTAAAATTATTATTATTTATATTGTAATATGAATTTACCTATTCATAACAAGTTTTAGATTGATGATCCCATGACATTTTTGTAGGAAATGATTATTTTTATAAGATTCTTTATGACTTCACATTGAAGATATTCAGGCCCACCATACATACAAGGTGGAACATCATAAGTGAACTAACCCTATCCCACTATTTTGATTTCATATCATTAATTGGTACAATATTTTTCCTTTCATTTAGACCTTTTCTTTTACTATATTCAAGGTACACAACTTTAGTTAATTTTTCTATCTAACAATTTTGTGTTTTTTCTTAAAAGGTGGAACTTGCAATAAAAAATATGAAAAGATCAACTCATAAAAGATTTAGAGCATGAGTTTGGTAGTAAAATTTTTGAGGAAAAGAAAATTTTAGAAAAAACTACCAAACATCTTAAGACTGTGAGGGACTTGTTGGCAATTTGGCTGAGTGGGATATCAAGTTGTTGTCATTATGGCAACATATAATCAATATGAAGATCACAATATGATAGAAAGTAGTCATAACAGAGCACAAGTAAATTGTCTAAGTATAAGTAGCATTTTCCAGACTAACCAGAGATAGTTTTGGATAGTGATGTTGATAGAAGTAAGTTTAGTGCTTGTGCACTTGAACATGGATACTATTATGTATGTTGAAGACTCACCTCAAAGTGCAAGTCTGTACAACATTTATGGAATGAATCATTACAGGATTACAGAGATAGAGTTGAAGCTGACAGGACAGAGAAAGAAGATAGAATCAGTATAATAGTTAAGGGATTATTTTGTTTATCAAAATAATAACTTAATCATATAAGGGATGACATCCTAGATGTTAATCCTTGGGCAGTGCAAGTTAATGTGTATTTTGTAAAGTGCTTTATGTTTTATAAAGTCAACTATAAAAGTTATTATTCTTAATAACTTGTATAAATGTAAGGCATATGTAATGTGAAGACATAGTGTGATATATACATGAAAAAGAAATTGACGTGAAGTTGTAAATTATAGAAGTCAAGCAAGCAGACTTTGTATATGTAAGCAAAGAGACAGATCGAAATAGTAAAGCTATTTGGCAGCAGTGAAAGGTTATATACCTTACCCTTTTTGTAATCAGAAATTATTGTATATTACATGTTTGGGTAGTGAGCTCATCTTGTAATCATTCTATTTGTACTACCAACTCTTAGCAGGGTTGGGGCTTCTAACAAGGCCTTAAGTCCTTTAATCAGGACAGAGACACTATATGTATGTAATAGACTCCTAATAGGGTCAACATCCTTTACCAGATACTTTTGATTAGTGGACCACTTGTGGGTATCATCCCCATCGGGGTTTTCCCTTGGCCAGGGTTTCCTCGAGAAAAAAACATGGTGTTATGAGTTCATTTGCTTTATTTCTATGCATGGTATTTAGTTTACTCTATTTTGCAAGTATCAAGTTAATCTATTATATCCATAATTGGGCAAAAGTAAAAGTTTGTAGAATACTAATTCACCCCCCTGCCCTCTCAGTATTCCCTATTTATAACAATTGGTATTAGAGCTTAGTTACTTAGAAAAGAATCATTTAGAGAAAGCCTAGCAACTTGAGTAAGATCTCTATGGATATGGATCAACTACAAAAAAATCTTGAAGATGCTCTTGAACAAATTGATATGCTTACTAAAGAAAGAGATACTCTAAAAGGGAAATATGATTATGCAAAGAACTTCATTGAGAAACTGAAAGAAAATCTTGAAGAAATGAAATCAAAGAAGGAAACTACAATTCAAATTGAAGATTGTGATGAAATTTCAAATCTAAAGAAAGAAAATGAGATCCTTAAACATGAATTGAAGATTGTAGATCTGAAGTTAAGTTTGAAAGATGGAAACAATAAGAATGAAACAAATCTGAAATTTGAAAATGAAGATATGAAGTCTAAACTTTGTAAAGTGACATCTAAATTTGAGAAAACTAAATTACAGTATGGTAAACTTGAAAAGTACAATACAATTGTGAAAGGTGAACTGACTCTGTCTAAACAACATCTTGAGAAACTGTATTCCACCAGTGAGAAGATTGATGAACAAATGTCTTATCAAAAGCCATTCTATGATAAAACCAGTCTTGGATTTAACTCATTCAAGATAAGTGAGGAAAGCAAGGAACCAGATCTAAAATTTCTGAGAACCAAGATGAAAAGAAATCTCATGAAGCTAACAAATTTGAAGATATACCCAATCCACCTAAAGTTACGCAAAGAGAATTCAAAGGTAGATGTTTTTCATGTAATACTTTTGGACATATGAAGAAAGATTGCACAGGTAAACAATTCAAACCTCTCAATGGTTATTGTTATAATTGTCATGGTTTTGGACATAGAGCTATTGAATGTAAGAAGCCTAGATCTAATGATAACAATAGTAGTAGAATGTTTAGAGATACTAACCATGCAAGTAAGAGACCTACTGAAGATATGAACAAAAGAAATGGAGTTGTGTGTTATAGATGCAACAAGACTGGACACATTGCTAGGAATTGTAGATCACAAATCAATCAGACAGGAGTGAGATATGGAAATAATGGAATAGTTTGTCAAATATGTAACAAATTTGGTCATACAACAAGGTTTTGTAGAATGAACAACATGATAAATCCCAACAATAGGAACTACACAAGAAGAAATGAGAATGCAAGAAATAGTAATAAGGGATGTTGTAGTAATTCAGAAGAGATGAAATTTGTAAAAGGTACAAGTCAAGGAGACACATTCAACACACAAGATAATCAAACAGGTGAAGTATCTGATAGTAAGTGTGAATCTCTTCCTAACCCATCTCAAAGTACTTAATTTCATAAAAAATGCATTAGAATATGAACTAGGATAATGTAGAAGTTAAAGTAGAATGAACTAAGTCTTGCATAGTTAATGTAAGGTAGCATATGTTGTAATAATGCTATGGTTAAGAGCACATGAGCTAATATGAATGTATGCAAGTTTGCGAGAAGTATGTAGTTTTGCAGGGAAACGAGAATAACTTTTGGAAAGAAGCAAAAAAAGAATTGAATGTGATGTCAGAATCAAAAGGTTAAAAGATTTTGATTGGTATTAGTTAATCATTCAAGTGACTACATGTGATAAGGAGATCAATACAACAGTGATTGAAAGTAGTTTGTAAGATTTGGTGAAAGAATTTCACGCCAGATTTACGCAAAGCCCTAAATCATAGAATTGAGGTATTTTACTAAGAAAATCCATTAGATAGTTAAAGAATTTGTAGAAGTCATGGATATATCATTTATTCACAACATAAGAGATACAGTTAGACCTAGAATCAAAAGGGAACCAGTAGAGCCCTTAGAAGAAGACCCTAGTCTTGCTTTATCGACCACTCCAGATGGAGTTTTGCATTTGGAAGGTGTAAAAGGTTATTTAAAATGCATGTTTGAAACCATCAGTGATAGTAGTGTGACTAAGGAATATGAAAAGATATATAATCAGGATATGTCATTAAAAGTAGGGTTTGAACACTTAAAGGAAAATGAAATTGTGAAATACTCATTGCACTATGAATTCCTAGATGATGAATGCACAAAGATAATTTTAAGAATAATTCACAATGGTAAATTTTGGTTAGATGATAGAGTAATAGACATCACAATAGACCTAATTCATGAAGTAACTGGTTTGTCTAAATCTAGAGTTATACCTTTTAATGAGAAGAATGTAAAGAAGACAGTACTAGACAACACCAAATCATCTTATAATGGCAAAGGAATTGTAATCAGCAAGATAATTCAAGATGATGTTAGATATGTGTGTAAGATCTTAATATCTAAATTTTGTGCTAATTCTAGACAAGATAACATGGCAGTTGGTATGATTCATGCAGCTTATTTGATGTGTATAGAAATAGTACAAGTTGATATGTGTGAAATCTTAAGAATTCAGTTATTTGAGAACCTTGAAAAGATAAAGAAAACCAAGAACTCATAATTCAGATTCTCATCTCTGATCACATACATGTTTTTTTCATTTGTTGAGAAGATTTCCATATACTATTAGCAAAGATTGGAATGATAACAGGACCACTATGGATAGAATCAAAAAGGTATATCTGAGACACCCTATAGACAAGGTTAATGAAAGAACAACCTTGGTAATCAAAACATTTCATAATCAAATGAAGAAAAGATCAAGGATACCTCAGGCTATAGTAGAAAAGTACAAAGATGAAATATGTTTCATGGTTGACACTGACTTTACTTTTGTTGAAGCAGTTGAACCTAGAGTAGAATTCATAGATCCAATTGGATATGAAGTATCTGAAAATGAGATAGAAGAATATGTGAATGGATTACTTAAAAGAAAATTGGATGCAAGCAGTTCTAGATTTGGAACTTATGAGGAGAACTTTTACTCCGCAAAGTCTCTACAAGAATAAAATTTATCAAAGAAAAGAGTGGAAAGAACTATCAAGAAAATTCTTAAGGATACAGGAATGTCAAAACAAGAATTTTTGTCTATTCCACCCCTATCATCAGTTGGAACTCAAATTGAAGAAGCCCAAGTTACAGAAAAGGTAATAAAATTTGAAGAGGCACAGGAAAAAAGGAAATCTACTAGAACTTCCACCACTCCACCAGCAAAAAGAGTTAAGGAAATGGCAAGTGGGCCACAAAAGAGACAAAAGACTATTTCTACCCTTGTTCCAAGGTATGTATCTGAAGTAAAATATGATGAATAAATTGGAATCAATAAGATAAAATGGAAACCAAAGATAGAGAAAGTAAATGCTTCAATTATTAATGATGGAGATTTTTCTAAGATGAACAAATATTATGAGTTATATAAATTTTCAGAGAAATTGAACTTAGAGAATGCAGTTGGCAGGAATATGATTTTGGCAGATAAGAAATTTGATAGTATTCAAGGGAAGATTCCTGATGAATTGTTTGAGAAATTAGTGAATAGAAAGAAGAGAGCACCTGAAGAAGACAATAAGATTAGAGAAAATTTTGTGAGAAAGCTCTATGATATTAAAGATGAAAATCATTTCAAGGAAATAATGAAAGATCTTAGTATTCACTTAAGAACAAAAAGGAGAACAATTTTGATAATGGGAGGAAGTTATGAAGAAATTAACAAGGAAACTAAATAGGTGGTTGTAAAGGTAATAACCACAGGTGTTAGTAAGCACACAAGTGCAACAAATCAAGCTTTGGAAGTTGAGCACCATAAAATTACCTCTCCACCACCATCAATTAACATTGAAGATGAAATAATGAATGTGGAAGGAACAAATATTATACTAGACAGTGATGAAAATCCCTTCAGCAACCTTGAAAACATTGTTGATAATTCGGCTATGGAAGAACATGACATGACAGTAGCAGAGGAAGAAAGGAAGAAAACAAGAGAAGAAGAGAAAGAACAAGTAGAGATTCAGGTAAACACAAAGATAGTAGGATAGAAAGGAGCACAAGGACAAGAAAAAATCAGTCCCACTCCTAAGTTAATAGTAGAGAAACCACAATTAGAATCCATTTTTTCTAATCTTGGAAAAGAAGTTGATGATGATGATCAAATTGAGTTGATCTCATTGTTAAACAAAATTATTGGTAAAAACAAGAAAGGGAAAAGCCTTGTCGAAGGATCATTACTTGAAGTGACAGAGAAGTTGCAAAGTATTGTAACCAGTTAGATATCAAAGGTAGATCCATAGGTCAAAGGAAAAGAAGTTGTGAAAGCATTTGACAATGAATTCACAAACTTATCAGACATAGCTACAATAATGGCTCAGGCAGCCTATGAGGCCAAAATATTTCAAGATATATGTTAGAATATCAGAAATTATATTAATAATCTGGATATATGTATCAAGGAACTTAGAAGAAATTTGGACAGAGGAAAAGCCTTGTACATTCAGTGTACAAAAATAGAGAATCATGTATCAGATTTGATAGAGAAGATAAAAGTAAAAGAAACGAAAATTCAAATAGAAGCAAATCTTTTATTCGGCCCGAATGTGAAGATATCAGATATTGAGAAGAAAATTAGTAAATTGTATGATGAAATAAGAATTCTTAGTGAAGAAAGAGAAAATAAATTGAGAATATTTTCTCTACTAAGAGAGCACATTTCAATTAAGATAAGCATCATTGAAGACCAACTGGAAGAATGTCTTTCATCCAAGACATCTTATGAGAAATTTAACTATGCAAACCTTCATGCATGTGAAATAGAATCTTATGGTTTATGTGCACTACTTATTTTTTCAAAGATACCATTAAGAAGGCATGGGAGAAGGAGATAGAGAGCACAAAAGTAAATTTTTTCAGATTGTGTTGCAAGCCTACCGGCTCTGCAATTTTGAATCAAAGGTAAACATTTTTGTTACACAATTTTGACACCCTTTTTGTCATTGTTGTCAAAGGGGGATTGATAGAAGAAAATTGAGTATGATATATAGATATATGATATGAAATATATTCCTAGGCAAAGTATAGATATTCAGAAGATATTTTGGAGATATAAGTATATTGGAGAATATTTTTTGAATGGCTACAATTTTGAAGTTTCATATGACTTAGCCAATTTTCTTATATGTTGCCACCAATGACAAAGGGGGAGATTTTTGGAAATTTGGCTGAGTAGGATATCAAGTTGTTTACATTGTGGCAACATATAATTAGTATGAAGATCTCAATATGATATCAAGCAGTTATGACAGAGCGCAAGTAAATTGTCTAAGTATAGGCAGCATTTTCTAGACTAACCAGAGACAGTTTTGGATAGCGATGTTGATAGAAGTAAGTTCAGTGCTTGTGCACTTGAACATGGATACTATTATGTATGTTGAAGACTCACCTCAAAGCGCAAGTCTATATGGCATGTACAGAATGAACCATTATAGGATTAGAGAGACAGAGTTGAAGCCAACAGGACAGAGAAAGAAGACAGAATCAATATAATAGTTAAGGGATTTTTTTTTTTATCAAAATAATAACTTAATCATATAAGGGATGACATCCTAGATGTTAACCCTTCGGCAGCACAAGTTAATGTGTATTTTGTAAAGTGCTTTATGTTTTATAAAGCCTACTATAAAAGTTATTATTCTTAATAAGTTTTATAAATGTAAGACATATGTAATGCGAAGACATAGTGTGATATATACATGCAAAAGAAATTGATGTGAAGTTGTAAATTATAGAATTCAAGCAAGAAAACTTTGTATATGTAAGAAAAGAGACAGATCAGAATAGGAAAGCTATTCGGCAGCAGTGAAAGGTTATATACCTTACCCTTTTTGTAATCAGAAATCATTTTATATTACATGTTTGGGTAGTGAGCTCATCTAATAATCATTCTATTTGTACTACCAAATCTTAGTAGGGTTGAGGCTTCTAACAATGATATAGGAGCATCTTGGGTTCTTGGCGATCTTGTGTCACCAAAAATATGTTTGTTATTTTCTGTGTTGCTCAATTTTGCTTTGCTGTCGGTCGGTTATCTCTGCTTACCGATGGGTTTTACTTTGTTCCCTATTAGGCCGATGTGTGCATTTATCAAGGGTCATAGAATTAATGCTGGTATCCATTATTGGGAAGTAGGTGGTCCTTAATCTGACTGTTACTTCCATTGTTTGTGGATTTGAAGGCCGACTCAGTTCGGTAGACTCTTGTATAAATTTAGTGTCTGTGTTTAGAGTTAGGAAGGGTGAGAGATCAAGAAGTTAGAAGTTATAATTTGATGGATCCTCACATGTTTGGGGACTTCTTAATTTATTGTAATATCTGGCCTAAACCAGGAAGGCCTTACAGCCTGGCATGTATACTGTTTGTTGATGAAATTTAATGAAGATCTTGCTTTCTCCCTCTCACTTTCTGGTGTTTTGCTTCCGCACTGTGTGTTGAAGGCTTGTAAAATTAGGGTGAGCCATAGCTTTGGCCCCTCATGATCCTTGTCTTTCATCAAACAAAGCCTTAAGTCCTTTAATCAGGACATAGACACTATATGTATGTAATAGACTCCTAACAGGGTCAACATCCTTTATTGGATACTTTTGATTAGTGGATCACTTGTGGGTATCATCCCCACTGGGGTTTTACCTTGGCTAGGGTTTCTTCAAGAACAAAACATGGTGTTATGAGTTCATTTTATTTATTGCTATGCATGCTATTTATTTTACTATGTTTTGCAAGTATCCAGTTAATTTGTTATATCCATAATTGGGCAAAAGTAAAAGTTTGTAGAATATTGATTCACCACCCCTCTCAATATTCCCTATTTCTAACAGGACACATATACAAGGAGTCTCATCCAGAACCCAAAGTATGAGCATCCTCCCTTTATTTTAGTGAGGCATTGGAATGAGTTCATTTTGGATGCAAAGGAGAAAGGGGATTCTCAAAGAGGAATTACACCAGCAAATGAGAGAAGAAGGTATGCGATAGTATTAACTACTAGTAGATCTAATGATACACTAATTAGTGATCTTTATATCTATATCATCTAACCTATTTCAAACTTTTCATAGGTTGCAGCACATCAAAGGCAGCAAAGGCCAGACTGCAAAAGATTAGGCAACACAAACTTGGCTTTGGTGGATATTCAAAAATTCAAGCATGAATTGTAAGTAATAGTAAACAAATTCCAGATCAAAATTATTTATAAAATGCAAATAATATTGTTTAATAAAAAAATGCAAGGCTCAGAATTTAATTTAGAGGCCACTACAGAACACAAAAAAATTGCCTTCAAGGAAGGCTATCAAGCCGTGGCTGAACACCTGCACCAAGCTTCCACTAGCCCAACCCAAGAGTCTCATGCATCGGTTGAATAGGTAAATATGCCAAAAAAAAATAAATTAAAATTGAATACTTGAGCAACAATCTATTTGATGTTAATTTTGAACATAAATTGACTATTTTTGTTTTTAAAAAGAAAACAATAATAATAATGTGCATGACATTGCAATGCAGCCTCGTAATCCTAACATAGAACCTACGCTGCATGATCAAGGCCCTGATGTGCATCGTAGTGTCGATGGAGGTGTTCATTTAATATTAAAAATTAATTATGTAATTATTAATACTTTTTAACATCTTAAATTGAAATTGGCGTAACCTTTTTATGTATATTTTAGAGCATACAGAATGTCATGATGAATGAGTGGAGAATGTTCAGAGTGATCACCATGTAGATGATGTAGTGGCACATTCAGGTAAATAAAATCTATGTTTTCTTCTTTAAAATTTCTTTTTTGATTTCTAGTTCTTTTAATTATTTAAATACTTGTAACACTAATATAAAATGGTGTGAATTTAACCCATGATGTAGTTGTTATTACAGCGGACCCCACTTTGGTGCAGCAGCCTCATGTTCCTGAATAGATGAGGAGGAGACATGTGTTGAGATTAGAACAATTAGAGGAGGGGAATGATGAGGATATTGATTCTCCTCTTAGCTGTTACCTTAGAAAAATGGGCGAGAAACAAAAAAAGAAATGATGGTAATTAACATTTTTTTCTAATGAAAGAACATTTTATTAATGGATGTAATTTTGTACTAGTAAATGTTGATGAATGATGTGTTAATGAATTATTCTTGAATGTTGTGTGTTAATGAATTTTATGTGATTATAATGATTGAATGATATATTTCAAAAATGGATGAATGAATGTTATTAGATGTTAATGGGGAATTTAGAGTGATGCTAGGGGGGGAGGGACCAAATGAGCTTCCACCTTCACATCGTTGGCCTTGTTAAGTAGAGAATATTAAACTATTCTCAAAACCAATTGAAGCTCAAACTAAACCAATGATGTAGATTCAATGGTCAAAAACACCTACTTCTTATTTCATATTATTTCTTATTCACTTTAAGAAATATTTTACTTCTTAAACATGTTCATCAACCAATCTGCATCACCATGTTCATCAAATTATATTTATAGATAAGAGAGTGAAAACCACAAAGTAAAGCTTGATAGAAAATAAACACATAAGAAAACATATTGATAACACCAATGTATCCTTCTTTTTATCCCATATCACCCTTGGCTGAGAGGATTCATTCATAACCTGTCATGACACCCAAACAATACACAGTGTATACTCTAACTGTACAGGAATAGTCACCTCTATGTGGTTTTCAAACACACTAAAACTTCTTGAAAACCCTTTGAATGTATTAAGGAATGTAACATAATATTAAACCATCTATTTCTATTCATATTCTCCATGAAAGAGCATTTTTGAGCATCAAATACACCAATTGTACCCTCGTAGGCAATGACAAGGTCTTTTGAAATTTATTTACATTTTATTGTATCAAGGCATATGTTACAATATTTTTGTGACACAAAATTCTTTAAAATATCTTTTTACTCATCTCCCCTCTCCTAACTCTCGACTATACCATCAAATAGAAACACCAAAGACCGGTTGATGGTTAACTTCCCTATCAACCGCACACAGTCAATTATTATGACTGTTATAATTAGGTTTTTGTTTATGTTGGTTGTCTAGTTGACAAAAAGTTGTCAACTTCAACAACTTCTACCCCTTTTCATTCATATCAACCTTTTAGAAAGGCTATCCTACTTCCACTACTCTCCTAAACCCTTGCTAATCCCAACTAAGCCTTTTTTAGGCCTATTTTGCCATTATAGGCAAATTAAACACTTTGGCACTTTTAGTGCTTTGACAATATTTTATTGGGCCTTGTGGCCACATTACATTTATTATAGACCTTATAGGTCTTTAGATCCCTCTACTAGGCTAGGATCAACATAATGACCCTTAATTACCCCCCTAGGTGCATTTTGACCTTATAATGTCATTCACCTCCTATTACATGCCTTTATATGTTTAGGCTTATTACAAGAAAAAGAAATAAGCTAGGAAGGTTTGGAGAAGGAAATATGAACAAAAATAGCAAGAACGTAATCTTGTGCATATTGCACAAGAAACTTAAGTAAAATCATGAGATTGGTATACAATCAAGAGGAGTACAATGTTTCCATTTGATATCCTTGGTTTGAGATATCTATTTGAAAATTTCATAATTTGGTAGAAACATTTAATGTATTGAGAATATCTTGTCATTCCCTTTAAATCATAATCATGTTAATAGGAGTCATTGTTAGTATATTATGATCCTTCAAAATATAGTGAAGTGACTCTTAGATTAGTGTCTATGATAGAATAAATACTTAAGATCATTTTAGGTCTGTACTAGAGTGATATATTAGTCTCTCACTTTGATTTGGCAATATATATCTCAAAAAATGGCTTGAGTAGTCATGTGAACATGCAGAAGGATTTTCTACAACTCAAGATTTACAATATGAAAGAAACTTAGAGAAAATATAAGCTATTTTATTAGAGATTGTTGTTGTCCTACACTTGTAAATATAACAATAGCAAGTAGATGGTGAACATTTATAGTGATATTTGAACATGTGAAAATCTTGAACTCATCATTTCACATTGGTGAAACAGTGGATATGATATGTGCATTGCTAACGATTATTTGATAGTTTCTCAAATAGTAGATTTGCTTCATGGTTCAAGGAGGATAGTAACTTAAAGATCAAATGACTAGTACTGATATTGATATGTGTTTGAGTGAAATTAATGTGTCTGATGCAAGATTGAAGACTTGAAACAAATAGTTCTTGGTATATCCTTAGATAGTTTGCTAGAATTGATTACCTTTTAATAGAAACTTTTCCATGTCAAAAATGATAGTGAGTTCTTAGTAAAATCTTGGATTGTGAATATGTGGTTGACAGTGATTAATAGATCTAATAATGGTCGATGCTCCTCATACAATATTCAATGATTTTGGCAAAAATATAGACATTATGTTTTGATAGTGCCATATTATTTGACACGTTGGTGATTTCATTTCTGAACATACATCTGATAGTGATTTATTATCTATTGCATTTGCATTTGCAGTTGCATAATTATTTACACAAACATTGAATTAGTGATTGCACATTCAAATAGTTAGTGCATTAACTAGCATTTGTGGTACATTTGATTATTGATTTGTATTATCAGTGTGATTCTACCCCACGGTATCTTTGGTATTCCAACTGGTGCATTTTTAGTGTGGTTTTTTATAGTTTTTTTATAATTAATCTTTAATGATTTACTCCTAATTAGTGGTTTGGTCTCAGGGAGGCATGTTAGAGTCTTATTTTCTTAACCCCTTTTTGATTTATGTATTATGATGGATAATGTGGTAATTATTAGATTCAGTTTAGTGCTTAGTTAATTGGAATAGTTTGGTTATCAATCTCAAATCAACAAATGGAAATGGTGGAATATATCAGCAACAAGAGGTTTTTATTCCCTTCATATACTATGATTTGATTAATACAATCTTATTTAATTCACATTATTGATAAAATATGTATCTTTTTTTCATTAGATATTAGTGGCTAATATATCTTTGTCTCTAATAAGTCATTAATGTCTTAAAAACTCTCATTAGTAAGTCATTAACAACTTGTTACATTCATAGTATATAAGTTATTAATGACCTATTCCATACAAGGCTTGTTCATTTCAAGTACTAAGCTGGGAATAAGGAACATTACAAGAATAATCTTTTCCATTACAATTAGTCTAGCAGTTTCAAATAACTACCTTTTAGAGGTATTGGTCTCAACATTGATAGTTAATAAGTTTAGCATTTTTTGGAATGATTGATACTTTTGGCATGTCATTCTTGATTGTGTTATATATTACATATTTGATGCACAGTGATGTCACTAGCAAGAGAATATGGACAAGTATATTCAAATCCAATTTTAGACCAGTATTCAAAAGGTAACTTGTTTAATGTATGGCTTATAGTTCATGATACTCCTATAATGTGAATAGGGTAGTAGTATAGAGCTCATCTTTAGGAGGAGTTGTTCATGCTTATTAAATGACCCTATGATCCATAATTGTATAGTTCACTATACCTTTATGTATCATATATTCACTTTCATTTTGATTTCCTTGCAATATTTCAGTAGTTTCTCCTTTGGAATTATTGTCTAAAGGGGAAGAAAAGTGATACTTTGTAGTGATTTGATTCTGTGTTGACAATGACATTTTGATGTTGTTGCATTTTTGGTATTACAGTGGTATTTTGATTCATACAGTGATATTTTGATGCATTTTGAATATTATAATTTCATGAATTGTATTATTAGTGGTCATTGTATGTGATTCATTTCAATGGAACTAAAGATTTCATAGTGATACATTTGGTTTTTTTTTATGCTTTCTTGAACTTTGAGATGCATAATTTTATCTAACAGCTTCTATGACTTATGACAGGGAAATTCAGGTGCACAATTCAATGAAATTTCCATTTCAGGTATATTGTTTTCAGTTGACATTTGGCTTTGATGTTCTTATCATATTAGGTTTCAAATTAATGCCAAATTTGAGTTTTTTGTCTCCTTTGACATGTTTTTCACATTAATGTCAAAGGCAATAAGTTCAACTGTAATGTTATACGGTCGACGTGTTTTGAAAATTTAAATTAAACTAAGGGATTAGATGGATTACCTATGCATCAATGGTTGGGGTATGTCATAGGGTCAAGTCAATATATTTATTTATTGATTATTCAATCTTGCAACAATTAAAAAATGTTGCATAGCGGTCTCCCTCTCCTCTAAGCTCTTAAATTTCATAGTTATCTTCCTAATGATGAATCATTTGGAGTGATTCAAAACATTGAATAAAAATACACAAAGTTTTATCCAAAATCTTATTATCTTCATTTCAAATGTTCATCTTGAATCAAAAAGATCATACAAGGTGCCTTTCATGCATTCCTCTAGGCATATCCACTGTACTATTTGTTAAGTTACAACAAAAAGAAAGAGTTAAGACCTATAGTCACAAAAGACCCACAAAATCAACAATTGAAACATATGACCAAGGTGTTAAGTAGTTAAGCCTATCAAATATACCACAATGAAAAATATTACCACAAGTAGCTAATGGATCAACAACCCAAAATCCCTTGATAGATCAAACAAACCTCTAGAGGAAGAATATCACATGCATGTGACATATGATACCATCAATAATTAATGATATTAGGTTTCCACGGTCCATAATTTGACAAATGAATTTTTTTTGGATTAGATTGATGCTAGCTTTTACATCAATATTTTGGATCACAGTCCAAATTATTAAGCACATTTGGCAAGGAAACAACATTGAATAAGCAATATACCCAATACATTTTCTATTATTTTGACACCTAGCACCTTATCCATGAGGAATTGGTCCCTTCATTTTTTAATTAACCAATGACATCCTCTAACTCTTGTGCAAAACCTTTTGAGAAAATGCAATCCATTGATAAGTCAATATGTCTTAATTCTTTGTTTGAAATTCCTATGAGCATAATCTAAGGAAGGTGATATTTTATGCCCTATTTTTTATGTACAAGCTACATAGATCAAATATAGATTAATGGTTTTTGTTGTTCTATTCATTGTTGAATAAGATGAATAACTAAGAGGAGGGGTGAATCAATTATCCCCACACAACTTATAAAAAAAGTTCTATGTCAGTTAACTCACAAAAAATAACATTAACAACTTTAGATTTGTCGATTATGCACATCAGACATCCACATAAAATATAAGCACTAAGAACACAATAACACCAACATAGAGAACACTAGGATTTACACCCAAAATGGGAAAAACCACAGAGAAGCTAATTCTCCTAAAATGTAAAATACTTGTTAAGGTGACATCGGTATGGTAATTTTTACAAAGGTTCACTACTAGGTACACAAGGCTCACTACCAATGCATAATAAGGCTCACTACTAATATGACAAGGCTCACTAGTGATACACAGAGGTTCACTATCGATATAAAGAGGCTCACTACCAAAGTATTTGAAGTAAAATTGACTCCACCGCTGAGATCATTGTCACACCAATCTTCCATACAATCAACAACAAGTATATCTCCAGAAACATATTTTCAATTACTTTGCATAAAAGGAAAACATAAGCCACTTCAATATATCAAATAACAAGATTCATCACCCTTCTCATACTTCTTGATGTCATCAACCATGTCAGAAAACACAATTTGAAATAGGTCACACCAATATATTCCTGCAGTGGTAAGGAATGAGATGTGGACAACATCAACCAATATAACTTACCTCTCACACACCAACATGTAACACCATCTCAAAATCCATTAGTTCCAATGGTCACAATGAACACCTCACATAACAATAGCTGGGACCAAAATACAAATGAACATGCTCCACACAGGATTAACCTAAACAATCAATCTACCATATGTTGCACATAATGTAGAACCACCACCGAAATAGGAATTTGTCAGTGAAAACTTCTATCAAGACACACATCCTATTAGTACAGTAACCAATACCACCAAAACTATTGGTACACAAAAACCAATGCAACTAGAACATGAACATGCATAGGATATGTTGACATCAATGAAAACAATTGATGACAACAACATGAATAGAATCAACTTCATATTCTAAAAATTTCCTCCTTTTTCATTGATGGCAACATTCATCAATAACAAATAATATCATAAACAACTTTCCATCTTACTTTGACTTTCTCCCCCTTTGACAACAATGACAAAGGGTTGAACTCCCCTAGAAAAACACACTCCCGAGAACTGATCCAATTTGGAATAATCATGCAGCCATGTTGGACCAATGCAAACATCGGTGCAATCTAGTGAATGCTAGGAAGGGGAAAAATGCCCAACTTCCCCCTCAGATACACAAAATTATCCTTGCATAAAGGTTTTGTGAATGTCTATTTTGATTAAGGAAAAATAGGTTTTGAAGGGGCCCCAAAACCCTATACAAAATGGTCAGTAAGGATATTAAAAAAATCATACTAACTTGGGGCAGATCAAGACCATATTGAGGGTTTTACAATAGGCTCCCACAACTTGGAATAAAGAAGAACCAAAAAAAAGGAATATGGAACCCCAACAAGAAAAGACACTGCATAAAAGGATAGAACAATTAAGTCCAACAACCCTGAGACTTCCAGTAGACAGCAAAGAAAATCCCAAGAGAAATTATTTCTTTCCCGAATGGGAATGAAGGGACATATCAAAAGAGGGTAGATTTTTATATATTTTTTCCCTTTCACAGAAGTCCACCTGTCTTCCACCTTCTTAGCCATATCCTGCCACGGAAACAAATCAAGGCCCGAGACACCCAAATTTTGAGAATCAAGAGAGTGACCCAAGATAGGGCCAGAAGTTTCCAAAGAAGTTGATTCAAGAGATGAATCAATAGCATACATTCAAGAGTGAACCAAAAAAATATTGATAGAAGAAGGGGTAGAAGCCTCACAACCATTAGAGCCCTGAACAACTAAATCTGTACAAAGAGGTGTTCCAAGGATGGAATCACCACCCGGGGAAGAGCCAGCAATGGTCCCAAGAGGCACATTGACCTCATTAATATCCTAAGAAGAGGAAAAAACTTGATAAAATATCTTGATAGATGAGTCCTTCACAATAGAGTAAT
This sequence comes from Chamaecyparis obtusa, assembly GCA_027943335.1. Classification (NCBI taxonomy): domain Eukaryota; kingdom Viridiplantae; phylum Streptophyta; class Pinopsida; order Cupressales; family Cupressaceae; genus Chamaecyparis; species Chamaecyparis obtusa. The sequence goes on from BSBK01002411.1 coordinate 373,804, forward strand.
GTTGGGAGGAGGCCCTCTTCCACCAAGAAGCAAGTTTTTTAACCTTTTCCAATCCACACTGATCCGCTAAGTGACTAGTTTTAAAACATCTCCTACATCTAAAGGGGAGTCCTTCATAATCCAAGGATTGGATCCAGGATCCTTTAGGATGCTTCAACATAATCTTATCTGGAAGACCCTTGGAATAATCTAAATCAACTAAAATCCTAGCATAAGTAGAATGAAGAATCTCAGTAGATTCCTCATCAACCATTAGAAAGTCCCCAAGAGCCTCACCCACAACCTCAAGCAGAGAGTCTACCCAAAAATGAAGAGGGAGGTTGGGAAGCCTCACCCAAGTAGGTGTAATACCCCAAAAATGGGCTATAAGTTCATTAATCTCCTACATCATCAAATGAAATGAAATCGACATCAAAGTCCTAACCTAAGGCACATCTAAACATCATCGAATCATAATTGATTATCTTAAATTCTGCATCGGAGAATATTCCTAGTAATATTCCTAATCATCATAATTATCTTTAATTTTATAATTATTTGGCAATAAATCACATTTATCCTAAAGCTTGATTAATTGAATATTTTTATATTTAATTAATTAGATTTAATATCTTGCAACTTAATTGTGTAATTAAATTTAATTCTATCTATTATTAATTGTATTATTTAATTTTGACAATAAATCCAATATCCTATGAATAATTGATTAAATTCTTATTTAATTAATTAAAGCAAGTTGTCATTATTTAATAATATAGTTTTTAATAAAAATTTGATTAAATAATTGATTAACCCATAAATCAATTATTTTATTTTTAAAAGCAGTTAAGTTGGAAATAAATCACTTTATTATTAAATTAATTCATAAATAAAACATGCACAATCATAAAAGCAGACAACTATCAATTATCAATTAAAGCTAAACTCTATTTTGAGTTAAAGCTTAGCTTTTGCATGTTTTTGTGAGTTAATTATCCTTTATTTAAAAATAACTCAAAAATCAACCTGAGTTATTTGAGTGATTTATGGCTTTTTTTCCCATGCACCTCCAAAGCCTTGGATTTCTATAAAAACAAGGCTCATCTTTTCATAATTGATCTCTCAATCATCTCTCAAATTTGCATCCAAGCATCTCATATTTTTGCACAATCACGTTGGAGAATTAGAATTGAAGAAATCAAAGCTCTTGTGAATCAACATCTTTGTGAGATCAATCTTATTTTTGCATTCATATTGCATATCATTGTTAGATCATTTAGCATCCATAGCATATCAGTTTATCATTCTTATTGCATAGAAAATATCAAAAATATAGATTAATTGCATTCAATTTCATATCCATCTTTTGCATTCAAATCCTTCATTTAGGTGTCATCTAGGTCACTGATCTCGATTACAATATGAGAACATTAATCTCACACCTACTAGAAGGCAATAAATCGCTTGGTTAGATTAGAGTTCAATTTTGCATAATTTTGATTATAGCTAACCTCTAATGTTTTACTGAAGTGTTGTGTCTCTAGATCAGGTACAATTTTCACACACACATTTCTAGCGCCCACCGTGGGGCAACCCACCTTTGCATGCTGGTTTTGATTTTTTTTTGGAGCTCAAACCCCAAAGTTTCAAAGATTTAATTTTATCTCCCAAACAGCTTGGAGTTTTGGTCTGAAATTTTTTTTGCAGGTTGGAGACATATCAAGAAAGATTTGAAAATAAATTTAGAATTTTCTAAATTATTGTGAATTTTTAATAATTTTTTTTCAATTTTTCATAAAAAATTAATATCTGACGCAAATCAGCATATTTTCTAAAATTTTTACATTTTTGGAAAGCTCTTCAAATTCTATAGGGGCTCTATTATTTGTGTTTTAAATTTGGATGCAATTTAATAGTTCAAATAGTCAATTTGCAAAAACTGGTCTATTTTGATAAAACGGGTCTCTAGGGCACAAATGAAGAGATTTTTCTAAAATTTTTGCATTTTTCAAAAGCTCTTTGTTTTTTAGTAGGTGTCTCTATTCTGAATTTCTATTTTTGTGGCCAAAATCATATCAAAAAAATAGATCTTGTTGACTAGGTCAAATGTAGTGCAAAAAAATTAAAATTTTATGATGGGTATGCACTTATTTTTCATATGATTCAATGCATGATATGAGTTGTCATTTGGATTAATTTATGGTTATTATTGCTCCTAACAATTGATTTTTAGAGCTAACCCTATGGTTTTCATAAATTGAATATATTTTGCATATCTTGTTTGCTTGTTTGCTTGTTGGAGAGTTCGTCACTTGCTTGCATGGAAAAGCTCAACAAAAATTGTTAAATATCAAGTAAAATCTACTAAGCACGTTTCAAGGATCATGAGGTATTCTCCTTGTTCTGAAAACATTTTGATTTGGACTTAAAATAAATCTCTCACGTGTCAAGCTTGTGTGCATCTTTTCATGCTTTTGATCTATTTCTACACACTTGCATAATTTGATACTAGGTTATGATCCATTAAGGATTCATTAAGTAGTCTTAGAATACTTGTGATTGATCTTGATTGCTATCTTGGGTTATTGGACTCACTAATCCGCCGGCCCCTCATTTCCACCCCGTGGTTGCAATCTCAGCGCCATAAAGGGGAGGGGTCAACAGGACAGAAGTGTTAAGTGTTCCACTTGGCAACCCTTTTGTGCTTTTAGGAACTCACTTATTTTCTAAGTTGTGGACTCATTTTCAGCTTGTATGAGGTGTTAAGTGTTCCACCTTGTGGACTCATCTCATATTTTCTTTAAGCATTAAGTGTTCCTCTTTCTACTTTTTGGATGCTTTTGGTAGATTTTCTTTCGGGAATATATCTATGCTCACATAGTAATTAGGCCCTATGAACACTATTTTTGATTCTTGAGAGATTGGATTCCTAGAGAAATCTTTCTTGATGATAGAATCCTTGTAGGTAGGGAGGATACTTAGTGCATTTCACATTCAACTTGGTTAGTGCATCTTCTCTTATTGATCGACACATTCTCTCTCCGGAGAGGTTGATAGATCACGTAGGGTTGATATCACGAGCTTTGGTGAATCAAAATTGGTTAGTGCATCTTCTCTTATTGATTGATACATTCTCTCCCCGGAGAGGTTGATAGATCATGTGGAGTTGATATCACAGACCTTGGTGGAACAAAACTTTGTCTTAGTGTGTCGGATTAATCTGCTTGCTTTGTTTGGGTTAAAAGTGAAGAGGTGTCAAAACCTTGAATCTGGAGCCAAGTCCCCTTGTGGTATAAATCTATGAGTCACCTTTAGAGAGGGTTAACCATAGTGGACAATCCCTTCACAGGGAAAACTACGTTAACGGAACCTCAAGTAGTAATAGCCATTTTTGCCATGGTAGTGACAGCCGCTATATAAATGTCCTTGTGGAAGAAATCTCCATGGGTATGGTTCATTGTTGAGTTGTCAGATCTCCCTAGCAACTCTTGAAGATTAAGTTCTCAGACTGTGTCAAAACCCTGGTGCGCCGGGATTGGAGTTCACCCCTTTGAATCATAAAAGTTGCAAAGTCAAACCATTACTAAAAACCCTAGAGAGGCCAATTTTTCACTTTTAGGTATATGTGTGTTATTGCAAAACTTTTCAAAACATACACAATTAGTACTCTTAGGGATTAGCACAATTTGGTCACTTGATTGTTCATGCGCAAGGTTGCTTTTGCCCTTGTTCATTGTTTTCAGACATGCTTGGAATCACTTGCTTGCTGTTCTGCGTGCTTGTTTATCTACTTGGCTATTAAAAATGATCAAATCTGGTATAACCTTCAAAATCTGGACAGTACAATTTGCAAACAATCTAGAACTGAAGACCTTAAATTTTGCAAAAATTGACGTAAATTATTTCTAGAGTCAAAATTCATTTCAAAAAGTCAAAAGTCGTATGACTTTTTGTCAAGTGTTATTTCAGTTTAACCCATCTGTCATATGATTGAGAACCTAGTGTCGTACAAGTTTTCATGCCAGCAAATTCAAGAAAGTCAAAAATCTGTTAGCAACTGTTGTACGAGTTTTGTCAACTATCATTTCATTGCTACCCAACTATCATACGAGTTTAGCAACTGTCGTTTCATAGACTACCCAGTGTCGTACGAGTCTACAGAGTGTCATTTGGAAAAATTTGAGAGAGTTGTCAGAAATTGTCAAATTGCGAGATATCCAATGTTTCCAGCCTAGTTCCAGAATCTGTCAAAAATATCATTGTGTCAAGAACAAATCAGTAGCTATTGAAAATTAGTACACATGTCTCAAAAAATCAGTACACATGAGGAAGAAATTCTGATCACCGCTATGAAGCAGTTGCAAGCTATACAAGTTGAACTTAACAATCTTAAGAAAGAAAAGGAATCTAAAGAGTTCTCCATGGAACCTCTATACTCTTTTCCATTTGATAAAGACTTGTACATGTCACCATGCCCCCAAAAAAAATTTGAGCAATATGATACCTCTTCCACGGAGAGTGACACATCTAGCTTTGGAGACTATGATGACTATGACAACAGACAAGGTAATGATACCTATGACACCTCTGTTCCTAAGAGTCCTCCTCATTGTTCATTCCTACTTACTACAAATGGGCCGTCACATTGGATAGATCGTGATGGTGATCCATATGATTCTGATTTTGAAAGAGATTTTGATGGCTTTTGTGGACAATACCTTGATGATGATCCATCTACTACTGCTGAGGACTATAAAATACATCGTGCTAGCTTGAAACGTCAATACTATAAGGATCTCTCCTCTAAGAACTCTCAGGCTGAAAATAAAGATTACACTCTCAAGCAAGATCATGTTAATGTTGGACCTTTGTCTTGTGATGGTTCCCTTCCATCCCCTACTTCCTCTGATACCCGTACATTTCCTAAAGCTTTTGAGTCTTTCAAATCTGTCACAGAACCTTCATCTGACACAAGCCCTGATACTTTTCATGTGGTTCCCTATAGTTATCCTCCAGGGCTACCTCTTAAAGAAACTCAAGCTATCCTTCACTTGACTTCAAAGACTTTCAATAATGATAAATCTAAAGATCCTAAGCCTTCATATGCTATAATCCCTACTTCAGCTAGTCCTCCACCATCTCTTCCAAAGTCATCCATACAATCCCAACATGCTTCCTTGTCCTTAGAAGTGGCTCCATGTCAAGAGGACTATAAAAATGATGAAGAAAAGAACATAAAGAAAGATCAAGATCAAGAACCCTCCATGTCATCCACTCCTTTTCACGATGTCTCTTATCCGCCTTAGGGTTCTTTTGATCCTGTACCCCCTTTTTCATGCATTCCACCATGTCTTAAGTCTTCGCCTAAGCAAGATCAAGTTACTTACACTGTTGAGCTTATTGACAATCAAAATAACCTTACTACACTTGCATTTTCCAAAGATGATACTTCCATTAAGGTTGTTAAAAATATTGTTGTTACTTCCAATGTTAAGCCTATTGAAAATCAAAAGAAAAATTATGCACTTATGCTATCCGAAGATCCTTGTCAAGATCAAAGTCTTTCATCTTCTTGTTCTACCACTCCATGTTCACTTCCACTTTCTACTCTTCCTAAGTCTTTGCAAGCTTTGAACAATCCTATCAAAGAAGGTGCTCATATTCAAGATGTCCATGATTCTATTGAAAATTCTAATGCTCACTCTAAAGATGCTGATATCCTTGGTTGTCATATAGATGCTGATGAACTTATTGATTATCCTTTTGCATCTTCCACTTCCATCCTTGGAACTCTTCCACCACTACTAAGGGCTTCACGTCTACCTTCCATCTTGGGTCCTTATGTCCCTTCACTTTCCCCTCCTAATTCTCCTAATTTTCCATCTATCTTGGGTCCTTACATCCCTCCATCTCTCATCTTTCCTCAAGATCAACATAGATGCATACCCTTGAATCCTTTTCATCCACCCACCCATCTAAACCAGTAATATCCTCCTTCTTCTTCCAGAAGTCCCAAGTCTTTTGGAAGTAACTTGAATGTTCAATACAAGAAAAAGAAGCAATACAAGAATCCATCAAAAAGAGAAGATCACCATGTCTCCTCTAATAGACATGGAAACATAAAGTCAAAAGAGATATCTAAGAAAAAAACTACAAGACAAGTATGGGTTCCAAAATCCATCATTAAAGATATTCTCTCCAAATTACCAAAAAGAAATGAAAAGCCTACAGCTATATGGATTCCAAAGTCTCTCTTGAAAGAGTCTGGTGTTGAGAAAAAATTTAAGTTGACATTCAAGCTTCCAAAAGCTTCCACTACATCTCCTTCCAAAAATATTCTTCCATTTCATGCGCCCAAACCTCAACCTCTGCTATCCATTCACCATATTCCTTCACGTATTCCTTCATTCACGTTTCCTCCATCCTCTCACCACCCTTCAAGGTATGTGTTGACATTGATCTTGCCTTCCTTTCCACCTACCCTTTTACAATCCTTCCATGTATTATCCTTCTACCTTCTATCATTTTTCCTCATTTGCCTATTCCTCCTATCTTCCAACCTCACTCGCTTTACATAAAACCTTATCCTCCATTTTTCTCTTCCATCTCCCTTTCCCTTTCAGCATCTTTGAGCATATCATTTTGATTCCTTGGCATATCATGGTTTATCCTTTCAAGGAGCATTATCTAAAAAGCTTGCCTTCTTCTAAAAGAAAAAAAAAGAAATGAAAAATAAAATAAATTGAAAATGTGCCTTGGTGAAAACCTGGAAACAGGCACCTTGGTAGCAAAAGTAAAGAGAAATAAATTCATCCTATGGTGAAAACCACTCCCTTGTGGCGCCTTGGATAAGTACCATGATGAAAACTTGGCAATCATGCATTATGCGTAGTTCTTCTACATATTTCATCCATTCCATCTTCTCTCTTTGATCTTGACAATGTTGATCTATACACGAACATTTGACTATTTTGTGAGCTATCTTACGATGATCTTGCTTTTATTCCTTCCATGTTTAGCCTTCATATCCATTTTCCTCCATTCATTTTCGCCTATCACTATCTTTTTCCCCTTTGGTCTTGATCTAATAAAAGAAAGAAAGAGTAAAACACAGTGCTATGAAGCCTCTTGACATGTCTACTCCTTTGGATTGCATTATTTCCTACTCTTGCACTGCGCTTTTGTGACTTATCCTATGCTAGCCTTTCATTACTTGTCTAAATGCGCTTTACACCACAATTTTTCCCTAGCTTGGGTATTCTTGAGGAGTTTGCCCTTGAGGATTTCTTCCCTTCATTATCCTTTATTCTGTTGTCTTCCATCTCTTCCACTAGCTTGCCAATCCCTCTTGTTCTCCACCTTGCTAGACATTGGGACTGCACGATATGATCTTGCTTGGGAGTTTGCAATAGAAAAATATGCTATCAAGTATACCCAGTATCAGAACCAGTATAAGAACAATTATCAGAATCATTATCAAAATCAGTATCAGAACCAGTATCAGAATCAATATTAGAACCAGTATCAGAACAATTATCAGAATCAGTATCAGAATCAGTATCAGAACCAGTATCAGAACAATTATCAGAATTAGTATCAGAATCAGTATCAGAACTAGTATCAGAACCAGTATCAGAACTAGTATCAGAACAAGTATCAGAATGAGCCTACAGAACAAGTATCAAAACACCTACTGGGGCTACACCTTTCACTTTAGTTTATGGGTCTGAAGTGGTACTGCCTATTGAGGTTGAAATCCCATCACTTAGAATCAGAATGCATGGACTTGTCACTGATGAAGACTATAGAGTGTCTAGGTTACAAGAACTTGAATTACTAGATGAGCGCAGACAAGCAGCGTATGATCATCTCAGAGTGTATCAGAAGAGAATGTCTAGAGGCTGCAACAAGAAAGTCAGACACAGAGAATTTCAGGTTGGTGACCTAGTGTTGAGAGAAAATTCTAAAAATCAATCCCATCAAGAACGCAAGGGGGGGTTCGAACCCAACTAGCTGGGTCCTTTTGTCGTCACTGCTATTTTTAGCTCTAGTGCCTATCAACTCTCAACGACTGAAGGAGAACAGCTCCGAGAACCAATCAACGTTCTCCATCTGAAGAAATTCTACGCCTAAGGCATTCAGTCTATGGTTAAATGTCCTGAAAAAATCTTAAAAATTAGAAAAAGTCCTGAAAAAATAAACATCTTGGTGAAAACCTAGCAATAGGCACCTTGATGATTCACAAAAAAATCAAAAAAATATCAAAAATTTGAAAAAAAATTGAAAAAATGAAAAATACAAAAAAAAAGGAAAAAGTGCCTTGGTGAAAACTTGGAAACAGGCGCCTTGGTAGCAAAAATAGAATCTCTACCAAGATGGTGAAAACCCAGCAAACGGGCACCACTTGTTCAAAACACTCCATCTATCAGCACAATCTTGGTCTTTCCCAGCTTTCAGTCAAGCTTTAGTTTGTACATATCTCCCGATTTGTTTCAACATTTCCAGTTTTCAATAAGTCGGTCTGTACACCAATTAGCTTGCACGTCTGTATCCTATCAATGTTCAAACTTGGGAGCAATCAATGTCATATCCTATGGTCTCCAGTATATCTTAGACGTATCCTATCTAGTCAGAGTCCTTTGAAGCTTCATGTGAGTCAGTCAGTCAGTCTCATCTCCAGAAAGGATTTTGCATCAACAACAACGCAATCAACATCAAACTGAAAACTGAAAACAATCTGTGCTTTTCATGCTTTTATCTCCTTGTATGCTTACTGATTCACATTGAGATTTTTGCATATTGTGTCCCTTCGAGCTCTTCAATGATGTCCTTTATAGGATTTAGAGAGTGATGAGTAGGGGCATAATCTTTTCTTTGTCTTCTGCTTGTATGTGAAAATCTAACGTCTTTGGAAATTTTGGATTGAAATGGTGTCCGACTGTAAGAGCCTCTATCTTGAATTGGATGGCCATGCGTACCTTGACCATTGATACTCAGACAATTCAAGGTAGTTTGATCTAACTATTGTCTTTTTGAGTAAGTTCTTTCTCCTACTGTGGAACACAATCTTGCCTAAGGATGTGAATGATAAAGGGTCACTATGGGTAATTCACATTGGATTTAGAATGATCTCTTGACTGTTTGATGTGTTTGCAACACAAGCCGTACTCAGGTCATCATGACGTTTATGTTTTGATGCTTGTACCAATTGCTATATCAAAATGGACATGATATTCAGGTCATCCTGGCGTTTGTGCCTTGGTTCTTATATCTAATCCGACATTCTGAAAATAAAATCAATATTCATATATCCATGGTTGTTGACCAGTGGGTGTTGTATTGATTCTTGCGCATACAAATCGATATTCATATGTCTATGGTTTCATGGCTAGTGGGCATTGTATTGATTTATCTGGTTACCTAAAAGTTCAATGATGATAACAAATCAACACATGATCAGTGACTAGGTCCTAGGTCTTAGGTTGCATTTCATTTTGCATGTCTCATTGCATTTTGCATGTTTGCATGATCTCACAATGACTAAATGAACTTCAATGCTTAAACAATTCTCCACTTGCATCTTCAAATCTAACAAGAGCCGAATCCCACATGAAGGTTCCTCCAATGAAATAGCAAGTAGAATCCTTTTTCGGGATCAAAATTCAAATCTAAGATCATTCATATTATTAACTACTTGCATAATCAACCTTCAATCATAGTAGAAATCCAGTATTCAACTTAACTGATCATCTTACATCAAACTATCAAAATTTCAACTTGGTCAACCATGGTCAACTCATGGTTTAACCTAGTCAAACTTGTTCTTTTGGACCCCTAAACGATGCAGAATACATTCTTGGACATGTTTAACCACTTCTCAAATCAATTAACATGCTTCTAAACTATAACGCTGACTTTTCTTGTCAGATTTCAATTTTCATCCCGAAGGGGGCATGGTATTGCACATCATTCAAAGTCTGTAGATCAAATTCTATCGATCAAATCTATCATATCTTTCATTAGTGATCAATACAAACAATCACGTCTAGTTGCTAATTCATCAAAAGTCCTTATCGCTCGGGGCAAATCTATCATCACTTGGGGCATATTAGATTCATCAATCCATATCAATCTGGTATTCTCCTAATCTTGTAAACTGTATCAGTTTTTGTAACCATCAGATCATAGTGTTCTTTCCTTGGTTCTTCGGCAACTGAAGGATTCGGATGTGATACTTGCTAGTTCTGCTAAGACAATCGAGTCTAGAATGGGTCACTCACTTCTTATCAATCCTAAGGTTCAGAATCAGGTGTTTTGACACTTTTTTGCAATCATTGGTTCATTGCTGCTATAGTAAACATTATCTCTGGTCATTCAAGACCTCCTATCTCAATATCTCTCAATCGGTTTCTATCTTGAGATTGGTTTATCTTTTGAATCAGTTTCATATCTTTATCAAACACAGACTATCTTTGAACCACTGCGCCTCGCACAATAATTCAAAGAGGGGCAAAATGTAATACCCCAAAAATGGGCTATAAGTTCATTAATCTCCTACATCATCAAATCGAACAAAATCGACATCAAAGTCCTAACCTAAGGCACATCTAAACATCATCGAATCATAATTGATTATCTTAAATTCTGCATCAGGGAATATTCCTAGTAATATTCCTAATCATCATAATTATCTTTAATTTTATAATTATTTGGCAATAAATCACATTTATCCTAAAGCTTGATTAATTGAATATTTTTATATTTAATTAATTAGATTTAATATCTTGCCAGTTAATTGTGTAATTAAATTTAATTCTATCTATTATTAATTGTATTATTTAATTTTGACAATAAATCCAATATCCTATGAATAATTGATTAAATTCTTATTTAATTAATTAAAGCAAGTTGTCATTATTTAATAATATAGTTTTTAATAAAAATTTGATTAAATAATTGATTAACCCATAAATCAATTGTTTTATTTTTAAAAGCAGTTAAGTTGGAAATAAATCACTTTATTATTAAATTAATTCATAAATAAAACATGCACAATCATAAAAGCAGACAACTATCAATTATCAATTAAAGCTAAACTGTATTTTGAGTTAAAGCTTAGCTTTTGCATGTTTTTGTGAGTTAATTATCCTTTATTTAAAAATAACTCAAAAATCAACCTGAGTTATTTGAGTGATTTATGGCTTTTTTTCCCATGCACCTCCAAAGCTTTGGATTTCTATAAAAACAAGGCTCATCTTTTCATAATTGATCTCTCAATCATCTCTCAAATTTGCATCCAAGCATCTCATATTTTTGCACAATCACGTTGGAGAATTGGAATTGAAGAAATCAAAGCTCTTGTGAATCGACATCTTTGTGAGATCAATCTTATTTTTGCATTCATATTGCATATCATTGTTAGATCATTTAGCATCCATAGCATATCAGTTTATCATTCTTATTGCATAGAAAATATCAAAAATATAGATTAATTGCATTCAATTTCATATCCATCTTTTGCATTCAAATCCTTCATTTAGGTGTCGTCTAGGTCACTGACCTCGATTACAATCTGAGAACATTAATCTCGCACCTACTAGAAGGCAGTAAATCACTTGGTTAGATTAGATTTCCATTTTGCATGATTTTGATTATAGCTAACCTCTAATGTTTTATTGAAGTGTTGTGTCTACAGATCAGGTACAATTTTCACACACACAGTAGGAACCTTGGAGAAAGTCTCAAAAGAGGCATCAAAGTCAAGATGCCAAGGCTTCATCATGAGCATGAACTAGGCATCCCAGCCGAAAAAATTATCACATAGAATTAGATTCCTATCAGCGGGATTTTTAAACTTAGCAATGAAGAAACCCCTAGCCAAAGGGAAAATGTGAAATATTTTAGAGATGATGGGTTCCCACTGGTGAGTAATCCAAGCATGTAAATCAGAAAGACTCAGCTAGAAGCCCTTAAACTTGCAAATAAGACCATGCTCTGAAAAAATAGTGGAAGCACCTTCAATGTCTTTCACAACCTCATCATCTAGAGAAAGAATTAGAGGGTTAGAGACACAAACATGGGCCACACCCCCTGTGAATGTCTATTATCTTCTCCTTTGTAGGCACATAATCAAGTTTTACTTCACCATCTAACACCTTTTCTCTGATAATATGATACTTGATAGGTATATGCTTTATTCTGCAATGTTGTACTAGATTATTTGACATATTGCACCAGTATTATCACACATGATTGAAATTGGTTCTTCAAATGTAACTCCTATATCCTTCAAATTATATTTTATCCAAAATACCTTAGTACAACACAAGGACACTGCAATGTGTTTTGATTCAACAATTGATAAAGTTGCAGAATCCTACTTATTGCTTGACAAAAAAACTAACTAGGAGCCAAGAAAGTAAGCTCCACCACTGGTAATTCTTCAATTATCCAAAAATCATGCCTAATATGCATTGGTATAGGTTGTCAGTTTGAAATATGCACCTTTTGTATACCATAAACCAAACTCTTTCATTCCTTTCAAATATGTGATTTTTTTAGTTCTTGTTGAAATATGGTTGCTAGGTGAACTACATACATAATATATGTTCTAGTATAAGTCAAGTAAAAAAAACCACCAATAATTGATCTGTATTTACTTACATCTACTTCTGGTGACTCATCTTCCTTAGTTAGCTTACAACCTGTAACAATTGGAGTACATACCAGTTTGGAATTCTCCAACCCAAACTTCTTTAGCAATTCCTTGACATACTTGGACTAGGAAATGAAAAATCCTTTCTACTTTGCAATCCAAGAAATAAATTTAACTCTCCTATCATAGACATCTCAAACTCCTTCTACATCTCTTCTACAAATCTTTTGCACAAATTATCCTTGCCTCTAAAAATAATATCATCAACATACACAACAATAATCAGAATTTGATTTGAATCTTTCTCGTAATATAGATTGTTTTTTGAAGAACCTTTCTAAAAAATATCTGTCAAATCTTGTATACCAAGCTCTTGATGTGTCCTTCAACCCATACAATTCTAGCTTTAATCTACATACTAATTCTATCTTTTATGCTGATCTGAATCCTTGTGGCTGCTCAATGTAAACTTCTTGCTTTAGCTCTCCATTCAAAAATATTGACTTCACATCCATCTGATAAACCTTGAAATCCTTATATGTAACAAATGCCAGAAATATTTTGATTGCCTCCATCTAAGAAACATGCATAAGTCTCCTCCAAGTCAATTCCTTAAATTTGAGTATATCCTTTGCAAAATAGTCTTGCCTTATTTCTTATTACTTTACCATTTTGTTCCAACTTATTCTAGTACAACCACTTAGTACAAATAGCATTCTTATCTTTTGGTCTAGGAACAAGTTACCAAGTTTCATTCTTCTCAATTTGATCAAGTTCTTCCTTCATAGCATTTTCCCAATTTGGATCATTGCATGCTTCTTCTACAAATTCAAGTTGAACTTCCAAAAGTAGACACAAAAAAGCATGATCTTGTGTTACCCTACTTCTGGTAACAACTCCTCTAATCTTTTCTCCAATGATTTGATTCTTAGAATGATTCTTCTGTACATAACTTGGTTTCATATTTGTATATTTTAGTGTTAGATGAGTATCTTCTTCTTTCTTTTCATCTTTTCTTGTGTTCTCTATATCAAATTCATACTCAATGTGTCACTTAAGGAACTTCTAAAATTATTCAACCTTCGTATTCACACTTTCCATGATCTTGTTTAGTCTTTTATTGTAGCACCAATACTCTTTGTCTCTTGTAGAATAAATCAAAAATATTCCTTCATCATCTGTACTATCAAACTTTCCAATATTTCCTTCATCTTTTCGAATGTAACACTTGCTGGGCCAAATATTTTGAAGCATTTAACTATAGGTTTTCTTCCATTTTATAACTCATATGATGTCTTTCCATATTTTATTCAATACATAACTATGTTCAAAGTATGCATAGTAGTATGTACTACCGCTCTAGTAGATTTTTGGTAGATTTTCTTCCTTCAACATGGTTCTTGCTACCACCTAAATTGTAGGACAACAAAGATCAGTGTGCACAATCTCCAATATATTTATAGATGAATATTCTTTTTCCTTGAATGATTCTCTTCTGTATTTCCCTTCTCAACAACCCTTACAGATAATGTTTTCTATTTTATGTATTCTAGATAGATCTCTCACTACATGAGATGATCTTATTCTCACTAGGTTATCAAAATTTATGTGATGCATTCTCTAATGCCAAAGCCAATTGTCACTAGTCTGAGATTTTAAATAGAAACCTTTTGACACTCCTAGCTAGTACATGTTCATTCATGTTCTTTTTCCTATTGAAATTTCATCTCCTGATCTCTTCCTGATTCCACATCTATCATTCTTAAAAATAACATCATATCCATTCTCACACATTTGTCCAACACTCATCAAATTTTGATACAAAACCTTCACATAATAGACATTTTTAGTGTTATTCTTTCCATCAAAAGTAATAGATTCTTTACCAAAAATGTAAGCTACTTTGTCATCACCAAATCTAATAGGACCACCTATTGGCAAGTTGAATATACTATTTTATATGACTAAATATAGTGTTTTCATTAAGGCAAAAAAGTCATATAGTGTTTTGGAGTCAGTGCACATTATCAGAAGATCAGAATTTGGCTAAGTACAAAAGACTGGACAGTCAATAGAGTACCAGTAGATCGGAGCATTAGTGCACATGTGTATGACCTAGTTATGGTATGTGCCCTTGAATTTAAGCTTGTATGTATTTATTCATGCTAATTCTAAAAGTGCATGATCAGATGACACCATATGATGAAGATACAAACAGTTGAAGAGGTACAACCATTGAATGCCAAAACATAACAGAGTATGTAGTCGACTATTGGTAATTTGATTAGCGATGATAATATTTTTTTGTAAAGGCTATGCACCTATTGTATTTAGGTTATAAACATGTAATTATATTTGTATGTAAACATGCTTGAGCCAATTCAATTGGAAGCATTGTATTTAATCAGTTATAGGCCAACCTAGTTAATTGTTTTGATAAGCGCATATAAATATGAGATGTGCCCTTTGTAATAAGTATGGATATTGATATAGAGTTGAGATAAGTAGAGAAAAAGTATGTGAAGATTTGTTAAGATTTATTAGAGCTTTGCAAGTGGTCAAAGCATTAGCGCATCAAAGGAACTGATTAGACAAGCACTATCACAATGCCAGTTCATCTAGCAGATATAGTGTGTATCTAAGATTAGAAGGTTGTAGCCTTCACCACTTGAGTAGTGAGTTCTAGGATAGTGTGTCCCCACCCCTAAAAGGATTATTGTAAAAGACTCCTAATAGGGTCCAACCCTTGACAAGGTCACTGTACTAAAAGCAATGTAAAGATAACTCCTAACAGGGTTAAAGATCTTCTAACAAGGATCACAAGACACTAGTGCATTTTATTAGTGGGTGTCAATTCCCACCAGGGTTTTTACCTATTTGGTTTTCCCCATAACCATATTGGTAATATGTGTTGTGTTCATGCATCTTGATTATGTTGATGTTCATTTCAGTACTTAAGCATTCAAGTTAAGTTTCAAGAGTAAAAGAAAAGATTAAAATATAGTGAACACTGATTCACCCCCCCCCCCCCCCTCTCAGTGTTCCCATTCCTAAAAATTGGTATTATAGCTCTAGTCCTTAGCAAAGAAGTTTATCCACTTGAGGATATCATGGATAAAATAGAAATGAAACATCTGAAAAAGAATCTTGAAGCTGCTCTTGAAGACCTTGACAGATCTGAAAAAGAAATTGAAGAGCTAAAAGAAAAAGTCAGTGATTCTCAAGCAGTCATCAAAAGACTAAGAAAAGATTCGAAAGAATGTTCAAATAGTGATTTAGGGAATATGGTCAAAAAGCTAAATGAAGAGAACACATCTCTGAAAGATCATATTGAAGAGTTAGATGAAAAGATAACTAACCATCAAGAAGTTTATGATGAACAGATCAAATAGAACCTTCAACTGAATGAAGAATTGAGGCAAGCAAACATGGAAATCTTGGAGCTAAGAAACAACAAAGAAAACTTGGAATTTGACTTAAAAGAATCTAAGAATCACATTGATAAATTACACACAAGCAAGGATCTAATAGAATCTTAGTTAAAAGCTCAAAAGCTTAAAGGAGATACCAATGGCATTGGATTCAATGAAGCACAAAATCAAATTGATGACATGTGAGCAAGGATGAAAGCACCAAAAGACACCACAAATGCTAAGGAGACAAGAAATTAGACTAAAGACAATACTGAACCATCTAAGGATGAGTGCAAGCCAGTAGACCAAACTTGTTATACATGTAACAAGCATGGACACATAGCAAGGAATTGTAAAGAGGTAAGACCTTTCAATGATTATTGTTATTCATGCAATAAATTTGGTCATAAAGCTATGAATTGTAAAACAAGTCAGAAGAATGAGACTTGACAAAATCAGAGAAATTAGAATCAACCAAATGCAAGAATTTCCTAGAGTATTACATGTCAGATATGTAACTATAATGGTCACTCAACTAGACAGTGTAAAATGGTGACTCATATTGATGCACTGAGGAATTTAAGGCCTCTATTTATTTTTCACTCATGTAACAAGGCTAGACACATCTCAAATTTCAGTAGATCAAGAATGCAAAGTCAGGAAATCCCTAAAAAGCCAAAAGAATCAATTTTGGATACCAAAGGAGAAGTCAAGTTTTTGAAAGCTTCAGAAGATGCGAGCTTGATTTGGTCAGAGGAAAAGAAGGATAAGGTTGATGAGAATGTATTGGATGCATCCACAGTGGACTCACCCTCTACATCTAGATGAATGACTCTCAAGGTCATAGGGGGAGCTAATTTAGCTCTAGACCCCTACATGGCTGATATACTCACCCTTAGATTATGTGCCTTTATATTTAACCTTTTAGAGACTTATAGATCCTATGTGCAAGAGTGTACAGCCTGATTGATTGCAGAATGAAAGTTGGAGATTTTCAAGTGAAAGTTTGGTTTACGTGGCAAGCACTAATGGAAAAATTTTCACTTTAAAGTACACAGAGACTTGTAATCACTCATTGCATTTGATTTTGAGAAATTGGAAAGCATAGAATCCCTAAGTAGTTGTTTGTGAAGGATTGAAGCTTGATTCACTAGCAAAGAAGTGTATTTGATCAATTGCAGAAACCCTAATCCATCATGACGATTCAGAAGCTCTTGGAAACCTAATTAAAGCAATATACAAGTAAGTTATGGCTACTCCTATAGTGTTTGATGTTGCGGAGAAGAAGAGATACATTTTTAAGAGGCACCCTTTCAAATCTATCCTAGATGATTTAGAAGGGGCATTCTGTGAAGCCTCACCCCTAGCCCGTCATAGCTTTTTCAGTTCCTGCATTTGAGAAATTCTTATTCGATACCTTGTTCTGATGCACTATGGTTCTAGACTCTTGCATCATATATCTTATCACTTTATATGTTTTATGGACACTACCTTATGATGTCTGAAAACTACCTTGTGACACTAATATGGATATGTACTTATGGATAATCTAGTTTTATGAATGCTAGGGTGAAATGATGAGATTTATTTATATGACTTATTAGGAAATTAATATTTAATGTAATTATGATGCTTTGGCTTTCTATTAAGTTTTGAAAGTAAAAATTTCTTATTACATGATGTGTAGATATATATATGTTTTAACGAATGGGATAAGTTAAAATTAAATGTGCAAGTGAATTTCAATTGAATAGGTGATGTTGCAAATGAATTGTAAGTGGAACATAATTGATTCATATATATTGAGGACTGTATTTCTTGGACTACCAAGAGAGATACCCTAGCCCATCATAGCTCTTTAGTTGGTGCAATTGAGAGAGATACTTATTTGATACTCTTTAGATATTAGATGCACACTACTTTATGATGTAATAATGATTACCTTGTGACATTAATATGGGATTGCATTTATGGTTAACCTTGTTTTATGAATACTAGGAATGCATAAAGAGAATTAATTATATGACTTGTTGGTAATGGATATTTGACGTAATTATGATGTTATGGTCTCCTATTAAGTGTTGAAAGTAAATTTCTTAATTACATGTGTGTATATATATGTGTTCATGAATGGGAAAAGTTAAAGTTTATGTGCAAGAGAATTTCAATTGATAATGTGATGTGCAAATGAATTGTTAATTTGTTTATAATTAATTCATATATAATGTGGATTTATATTACTTGGACTACTGATGTTGGATTTATTGTGTAGGGAAATAGACCATGGTACTATTATTGAGGAACCAAACATAGGCTAATGTGAATTCAGTCCAAGCCAAGGTTGCGTCAAATGAAAGACAAAACCTCATTGTGTTGTATTTATTTCGTAAAAGTAATGAGCTTGTAATTGTTGCCCAAAAATTTCATATCTATTCATTTTGATCATACGCTAAATTTAATCCCTGGTCTACATTTTAACCCTATCGAGCACCTCAAAAAATTTCATGGTTTTCTACCTGCTCTCCTAGTCTCTACAAATCTCCAACTCTCTGGTCTGCAGGCTTTACTTCAAAAGGTGACCATTGGACCCTTAAAACCTTAAAAAACCCTACGCCTGTTCTAATTTTCCGTGACCTTTTTCAGCCACTTAAGAATTTTATTTTTCATGTGCACTTTTATCTTTCTTTAGTCACGAAATCTCTTATTCCTAGCAGTTTAGCCCTTAACACCCAACGATCTAGCGAGTGATTATGGTTTGGTTAGCGGTCTCAGCTCAGCATTTAAAGTGAAGAATCTAGATCTACATCTAGTGCATGATTGCATAGGCTAGGAATATTCCTTGCGATCATGCAATGGCCATCAATCTTCATTTGTCTGTAGAGTTTTGTTTTCAGTGGGTCCACTGCCAGGTCATGCCAACATGCAAGCTTCTGATTGGTCAAAGGTTGGTGATGTGGATTTTTGTCAACGAGCCCAGTGGGCTATCTTTCCTTTGGATCTAATGGTTGTTGTATGATCACAAGGAATATTCTTGGCCCATGCAATCATATACCAACCATTGATCTTACTTTATCTCCAAGCTCTGTCAGGTGGGTCCTCATAGTCTAACGTGCTCACATTCCATTGGTTGGCTGGGTTGTGATGTGGAAGTCTATTAGTGGGCCCATGGTCTTTGGCTTATGAGGTAGGTTAAGATCTGAGCAAGATCTATGGTTTTTGTTATACCGTTGAAGTAATATGTGTGATCTTTAGCATCATGGTATAATGAAAACCATCCGATGAAGGATTTAGAATGTCATGGGTCCAATGTGCTACCTGGCACTGACATGCTTGATTCTTATTGGTTTCTGGGCAGAACAGTTGGCATTTGTCAGTGGGTCTAAGTATCTTAACTGAGGTGGCAAAAGTATATGATCTACGGCTGGCACATGATCTGAAGGAATCTTCTAAGGCCTTGAGATCACGCGATAACCATCCGATGAGAATCTTAGTGGGTCATGGGTCTGATGTGCTACGTGTTGCTAAAGTGTTTAATTTTTATTAGCTTTCAACCAATGAGTTGGTGCTTGACTTTTCAAAGGGTCTCCTAACTGTCACAAGGTTGATCTGGGTCATTCATCTGCCAGGAAAGATTGATATCGATGGCCACATTTTAAATTAGACTAGCTAACCATTATTTTCAAATTTAAATATTTTTATGGGGTCTTTCTTGCTAGTTTCTTACTGTTGGTCGAATGCAAGGCTGTGGGTAGCTCAGAATTGATTGTTCCAGGATAGTTGCAGTTGGCAAGATGATGAAGAAGATCTGATGGCCATCGCGTATGATTTCTCAGGGTACCAAGTTGGTGTTCTTGCACTGAAGAAACATTGAAGGGTGGCACCACCTATGGCTTTATGTACTTCAAAATACAAATACCAAGACTAGGATCAGATTTTGAGCATTCATGATGAGCCTGACTTGTAGAGAGAAGGGATGGACACACAAATATGAGATCTGATCAGTTAGGATACATTCAAGATACATTTATGATCAGACATGATATTTTTAGGGTTTCTAATTATTTTGTGTCAAATCATATGCAACCCTAATTAGGTTTTGCTCCTGACTGCATGCAAAAGGAGATGTATATATTGTTTTTGGAGCTTTTTGAAGCTCGGAGTTTACATTTTGAAAAGAGAGATTTTCTTTCTAAGGAGTTATCCAAGGCATTCTTTCTTCCCTCTAGCTTCTACTTTCTATAACCTTTCATTGATTGTTCAGATATTGCAAAGGTACTTTGTGACATTTTCTCTATCCCTACACCTTCTTGTCTGAATTTTCTCTTATTGAATTGAGTATATGTATGTTTCTAGTGACATCTTAGGGTTCTTAATCCCTCTTTCTTTCTACAGTTTATGTGTATGCATGTGAATGATTTGATTTGAATGCTCTTGTGGGTATACTTCCACCCCTGGCAATCTATCTCATTCCTATACCCAATTGTAGAGGTGAATGTCTATTTGTAGGTTATAGTTTGTATCTAAGTTCTTGAAAGTACTTTTGCCTTGTGAAATTCTCTCTTTCCCTACATAGCATCTCTCTATTGCAGACCCTTCTATGAAATATTGATGCAAACCTATTCAGTGAGTTGTGATCTCCTAGACCTAAGCTTATGTACAGATTTCATCCTCTATACTGTAATTCATGCCATATTTTTGGTGTATCACCTAGTAGGTAGTTTGCTTTCAGTCATTTCCCTTTTAGCATTCCTTCTATCCCTTTCCCTCAAGAGTTTACTTTTCATGTCTAGAAGCAAATTAAGGTGATTATCCAAGAGGAACCAACCTAGAACCTAGAGGTCTCATCTCAGTTAGCATAGGTCCCACACCTGGAGATGAATCCCATGTTATACTAGGTTATCAAGACCAAGAGAGCTTGAAACAAGGGTGCAAACTTACTGTATAACAATTCTGGCATGCCCAGTGGGACCACAAAAGAAGTTTATCTTTGAAAGATTATGCTATCTCTGATATAATGATCGCATAGTACAGACCTTAGAGAGGTTAGTATTCAAGTATATCTAGTGACTCCCTTGGTGTTAAGAAATAGTGACCCAATTTTTGATAGAGCTTATGGGAAAAATAGACCCTTCTTATGGAAAGACAATTTGCATTTCCGCCCTTTAATCAAGGTAGTCTATTAAAGAGTCTACCTAATTTCATAGGTGAAGGCCAAACTACTACTTTTGAACACATAAGAGATGTGGCTACCATCTATAGTATACACCACATAACAGAAGAGGATGCTACCACCAAGTTGTTGGCTGCCTCCTTTAAGGGTAAGGCCCTGGAATGGTTTAGAAGTCTGGCAGTTGGCTCCATTAATTCATGGGACAGACTTGGAGAGCTCCTTAGAAAATACTTTGAGGATGATTTAGACTCTTTGTCTCTAGTAGAGCAATTCCAAATTATAAAGAGAGATCCTCGAGAATAGATGACTGATTTTAATGGAAGATTTCTGAAGACATGGAATAGGATTCTCAATATAAGGCCTTCAATAGATTGTGCTTTCCTTTATTTTTTGAGAGGCCTAACTAGTGACATATCTATCATGATTCAGTCTTTAGGAGGTACTTCATTACCTCAAGATTTTGACCTAGCTGTAAAGGCAGAAAATTACTTAATTTAGGCTGGTATGATAACCCCAACGCCACCCATACCTATCTCTCCCAATCTTCAGCCCACTATACCTTTGTAGATGCCTCCATTTACTCCCATGCCTACATTAATAGAACCTCAATCTAGCTCTGGCTATGGGGAATTTAAAGTTGACCTTCCTCAAGAGCTACTCCAATTTAAAAGTAGTTAACAAGAGATGAGAAGTGATCAACAAGCAACAAACCAAGAGATGATGAGCCTATTGCAGGCTCTAACTAAAGAGTTGATCACTATAAAAGGGCAAAATCAGGAGGTTAGATCACCCTATCAACAAGAGGATCAAAGTCCTAACCAACAGTACCAAGTTTAGGAGCAACCATATTGACAAGATAGGCCACAATATCAAGAAAAGCATCAAAGCAAAAGGAAAAATTTGGTAAAAAGGCCTTTACATCCATATAATCCAATCAGGAGGACACTCCCAACACAAAACATCAAAGCAGCTGGCAGTCATCTGAACCCATTTTTTGGGAAGGAGGCTGCAGATTTTTCGCTTGTTCTCTTGAACTATGAGCTTCCTGATGGAGAAAGGTCAGAGGTGTTACAAAAAGAGATTGTGGCTTCTCAAGCACATTCCTCTAAGGATGGAATGCAACAAGTGACCAAACAAGAGACTCACAAGGTTCAAATCCCAAGTTTCTTTCTTGGTAAGTCCACCGACACTTCTGTTGAATTTCCAAGCTTTAGAATTTCTCCTCCAGTTTAGAATCTTAGTCAATAGGAGCCTAATCTCCATGCATTCTTAGAGCCTATTCATGACCCTATCTTAGATTTCCAGCCACTTCATCCTATTCCTATAGATGAGATACCTAAAAGGTTTGATTTCCTAAATGATAATGAGCCTATCCTACAAAAAATAAAACCCTATAAGCCAATTCTTAAAGAATCCACTACACCTCAAGAACTTTTAGGCCACCAGGAAGAAGATGATTTTTGTCTTTTAGGTATAATTTTTCATGATAATCATGAGGAATAGGTAGGGTTATTACATCAAGATGGATTAGAGCCATTAGATAAGGATAAGAAAGAAAGTGAAGAAGATGAGAGCCCGGCTAATCTTTTTGAGGAGATGCCTTTTTATATTGAGCAAGATAAGGTAATGCAAAATTTACTAGTTGAGCTTACTTATTGTGATAAGAATGATGATATAAGTTCTGCTAACTTAGAGCAACAAGATGATTTTGATCTGATAATTGATGCTTTCTTCTCAACTCTTATTGATGATCCTCATCTTTCTGAAAAGGATAATGGCTTGCATGTGCTTAAGGAGGAGTTTGTGTTTCAGGGGGTTAATTATGTCCCAACTATAGAAGAGGAGAACATATGGTAGATTATCATGGAGGGACAAATTCTTGATCTTCATGCTAAAGACATTCATAAGGTACATACTAAGCACCAAGAGGGGCCTAGTTTTATGCTCTCTAAGGGGGTGTCCTATCAGATATCTAGCCCAGATGGGGTCAAGCAAGACATGCATACTCAAGGACTCAATGGAGGGTGATGTTAAGAGTCCACTCCTTGGTGACCAGGAGCTTTTTCAACCTTATCTAAACCCCTGGGGGACAACATCTATGATCTAATTGAGGTTAGTAATCTGGTATACCAAATTCAAGGGTTGATTTGCCAGATAGTTCGGTACATTTTTCTGTTCCATGTTCTCTCTATTGGCATCAAATGTGAAAAGTATAAAATTCTAAGGAGGATGGGGAATTATTTCAACTTACCAGTGAATGGTTTTGTTTGACCATCTTCTGCACTGGTTAGTTTAGAGTAGACTAGTTTTCTTGCTTCCTTCCAATTTTCTAGCCTAGTTTTTCTTGTTTTCCAAGAAGTGCTTGTGCATAGTTTTGTTCCTCCTTCAAGTCTGTCTCTCTATTAAGGAAGTTTTGTGCTCAGGAAGATGACCCCATGCCTAATGGATTATTTCAAGGCCATTGATCATGTCTAGCAGGCTGACATCCAGCAAAAATCACCAAAATGTTGCCCAAAAATTTCCTATCTATTCATTTTAGTCATAGGCTAAATTTAATCCTTGGTCTGGATTTTAACCCTGTCGAGCACCTCAAAAAATTTCATGGTTTTCTGCTTGCTCTCCTGGTCTCTGCAAATCTCCAACTCTCTAGTCTATAGGCTTTAATTCAAAAGGTGACTGTTGGACACTTAAAACCTTAAAAAATCCTAGGCCTGTTCTAATTTTTCGTGACCTTTTTCAGCCACTTAAGAATTCTATTTTTCATGTGCACTTTTATCTTTCTTCAGTCATGGAATCTCTTATTCCTAGAAGCTTAGCCCTTAACAACCAGGGATCTGGTGAGCAATTACAGTTTGGTTAGTGGTCTCAGCTCAGTGTTTAAAGTGAAGAATCTAGATCTACGGTTGGTGCATGATCACATAGGCCAAGAATATTCCTTGTGATCATGTGATGGCCATCGACCTTCATTTGTTTGCAAACTTCAATTGTCAGTGGGTCCACTACCAGGTCATGCCAACATGCAAGCTTCTAATTGGTCAAAGGTTGGTGATGTGGATTTTTGTCAGTAGGCCCAGTGGGTTGTCTTTCCTTTGGATCTAACAGCTATCATATGATCACATGGAATATTCTTGGCCCATGCAATCATATGCCAACCATTGATCTTACTTTATCTCCAGGCTCTGTCAGGTGGGTCCTCATAGTCTAACATGCTCATGTTCCATTGGTCAGCTGGGTTGTGATGTGGAAGTTTGTCAATGGGCCCATGGTCTTTGGCTTATGAGATAGGTTAAGATCTAAGCAAGATCTATGGTTGTCATTATATCATTGAAGTAATATGCATGATCTTTAGCATCATGGTATAACAACAACCATCTGATAAAGGATTTAGAATGTTGTGGATCTGAAGTGCTACCTAGCACTAACATGCTTGATTCTTATTAGTTGATGGGTAGAATAGTTGGCATTTGTCAGTGGGTCTGAGTATCTTTAGTGAGGTGCAAAAAGTATATGATCTATGGCTGGCGCATGATCTAAAGGAATCTTCTGAGGCCTTGAGATCATGTGACAACTGTCTGATGAGAATCTCAGTGGGTGATGGGTCCAATGTGCTACGTGTTTCTGAAGTGTTCATTTTTTATTGGCTTCCAATCAATGAGTTGGTGCTTGAATTTTCAAAGGGTCTCCCGACTATCACAAGGTTGATTTGGGCCATTCATCTACCAGGAAAGATTGATATCAATGGCCACATTTTAAATTAGACTAGCTAGCTGTTATTTTCAATTTTAAATATTTTTACGGGATCTTTCTTGCTAGTTTCTTGCTGTTGGTCGAATGCAAGGCTATGGGTAGCTTAGAATTGATTGTTCTAGGATAGTTGCAATTGGGAGGATGATGAAGAAGATCTGATGGCCGTCATGTATGATTTCTCAAGGTACCAAGTCAATTTTCTTGCGCTAAAGAAACATTAAAGGGTGGTGCCACCTATGGCTTTCTGTACTTCAAAATACAAATACCAAGACCAGGATCAGATTTTGAGCATTCATGATGAGCCCAACTTGTAGAGAGATGGGATGGACATGCAAATATGAGATCTAATTAGTCAAGATACGTTCAAGATACATTTATGATCAGACATGATACTTTTAGGGTTTCTAATTATTTTATGTCAAATCATATGCAACCCTAATTAGGTTTTTCTCTTGCCTGCATGCAAAAGGAGATGTATATATTATTTTTGGAGCTTTTTGAAGCTTGGAGTTTACATTTTGAAAAGAGAGATTTTCTTTTTGAGGAGTTATCTGAGGCATTCTTTCTGCCCTCTAGCTTCTACTTTCTATAACCTTTCATTGATTGTTTAGATATTGCAAAGGTACTTTGTGATATTTTCTCTGTCCCTACACCTTCTTGTCTAAATTTTCTCTTATTGAATTAAGTATATGTATGTTTTCAATGACATCTTAGGGTTCTTGATCCCTCTTTCTTTCTACAGTTTATGTGTATGCATGTGAATGATTTGATTTGAATGCTCTTGTGGGTCTACTTCCACCCCTGGCAATCTGTCTCATTCCTATACCCAATTGCAGAGGTGAATGTCTGTTTGCAGGTTATAGTTTGTGTCTAAGTTCTTGAAAGTGCTTTTTCCTTGTGAAATTCTCTCTTTCGTTGCATAGCATCTCTCTATTGTAGACCCTTCTATGAAATATTGATGCAAACCTATTCAGTGAGTTGTGATCTCCTAGACCTAAGCTTATGTACCAATTTCATCCTCTATACTACAATTCATGCCATATTTTTGGTGTATCACCTAGTAGGTAGTTTGCTTTCAGTCATTTCCCTTTCAACATTCCTTATATCCCTTTCCCTCAAGAGTTTACTTTTCATGTCTAGAAGCAAATTAAAGTGATTATCCAAGAGGAACTAGCCTAGAACCTAGAGGTCTCATCTCAGTTAGCATAGGTCCCACACCTGGAGATGATTCCCATGTTATACTAGGTTATCAAGACCAAGAGAGCTTGAAACAAGGGTGAAAACTTATTGTATAACAGCAATGTTTTCAATCTAATTTGTAATTTGTTTTGTGAAGTGCTCAAGTGGAAATGCCATGTGGCTTGTGATATGTAAATTTTGTTGTGTCATTTGACACTTGTAATGTACATGTGGCCATGACATGACCCACTTGAGTTTGGATGCCATTAACTTAGGTAAGTACCTTTTTGGATCCCCATCTGAATCCCTTGGTTAGGGAGCTTGAGGAGATGTCTTGTCATAGATTTTCGAATTTGAACTTGTCATGAGTTTTTGGGGGGTTGAAAAGGTGCCTAGGGGTGTGTTTAGGCCATTTTTAGCTAGCCCACTTGGTATATCTATAGGTAAGGGTCATTTTTAACCATAGGATAACCCTTAGTTGACCAAAAGACCCATCAAAATGTTGGATTCCCTAGATGGCCGAAAATCAACTTTTGAAACTAGGCCTTGGTAAGAACACCATCCATTAGAATGATAGTCCTTTGTCCACCTTTTGGGCCAACCCTTGTAAAAGGTCTTTTCTAGAAATCTTGTAAGGGGCTTAGGGAAGACCACCCAATGAAAAAGAAACCTTATCCCTAGGTGTTTGTGGGAAGTTGTGTGGAGGCCTTATTTGTGGGGACTCTTCATTTTGGAGAGTTTGAACACCCGCTCTCTAACTTAGAGACTAAGACTAGATTTGGAAGGAGGAAAAGCTTGGACAAAAGGGAATTCATCACCAACACTTGCCATTTTTTCTTTAGACTTAGGTTGGTGGCTCCAACTTGGAATTTCTTGCTATTTCTTTTGGTATGAGAAAAATATGGTATTTGTGTTGTAGACTTCTTCATATTCTTGATAGATACATAAGGCTTGTTTGTTAGAATAACTGAGAGGGGGGTGAATGAGTTATCCAGTGTCCCAAAACAAAATCTATAATTCAAAACAATTTCTTCAATTTCTGCTCATCCGTAAACAATAATAACTCTCACTATCTGTGCTTTTACCGATTACCATTCTAATACTTATAATAGTTTATCGATCAAATCTAACATGTAACATGCAAAGCATGATAAAAAAACAAATATAACAATCAACACATAACACAAGAGATTTAACATGGAAACCCTGTAAAGGGAAAAACCACCTAGGACTGGCAACCCAAAAATTTTCACTCTTCTAAAGTGAGGTCGGTTAAGACCCAACCTTGTTAAAGGTTACAAACACATTGTCAGGTGTGACCTTGTTAGAGGATTTTAGACTAGAAGTTATCATCCAACCAGCATTCACTATGGGGTTGATAGGATAACAATGTCCATTCTATGAATGATACATCATAAGACTTTCAGAGTCCACTCAGTTAAGAGATTTAGACTGTATACAATGGTCAAATTTGTAACAGTAAAATGACTTGGCTTAATACAACTTCAATTGCAGATTACAGATCAATATTTAGTCCATACAAATCCTTCTAATCAATATTTCACTTCAGATTTTATACTATATCAACTTACAATCCGTCAGTAACTACTCTTTATAGCTCAGTAATTTCTCTGCAGCTCGGTTCTTACTAACCAGTATGATCAGAATGCATGAAAACCTTATTCACACGATAATCCTACAACTTCTTCTTCTTCCTCTGGCTTCTTCATAAAGAAATTATGTTCTCTTATATAGATGAGTAAATCATTTTCTTCTCCACCATTAGATTTTTCCGCTTAATCACATTCATAGATTTTTCCACTTAAAACTTTCTCGGTACTTGTGTCAATAACACGTTTCAATCTTCTCCGTTAGATCTTCCCTAAATTTTTTCAGTCATCAATTTTTGTAACAAACATTATCTATTACCTTGATGTTATACTCTTGCCAGCTCATCAATCTTATAAGCTAAGCTAATCATTTAATTCATTATGTTCTGCTTGGTTAACAAAGAATGTGTCGGTGAACACTGCTCGATTTATACTGTGATCAGTATAAACTACACTCCGTCGGTGTATACTAGAAATGCTTCATTTACCGACAACACTGCTTTGTGTCTTTCATCTCTATACTTCATCATAGATGAATGAAACATAATAAAGTCAATATCATCAAGTCATAGACTCATCAATAAGTTACTCAATGTGATCCTTATACTCATCTATCATGTACATCTTTCTTCATGTAGATTTCTCTATTCTTTATCTCTTTCACCTTTCTTCAGATGTCTCAGTATGCTAACTTACAAGATAAGTGTTGTCAAACTAGTTGACATCAATGATAACATAATACTAATTTAATCATATTACATATCTAATCAGAAACTTCTCAGTGATCTTTAATCACATATTCTTCAATTAGATTCTAAATCAATTGTAGTCCAACAATCTCTCCCTTTGGCATTGATGGCAACTCAAGTAATATGAAATGTACCGTACACATACCAAACATACATTCTATAACTTTGTGAACAAATGTTGTAAGTGAAATAGACTTAATATGTTTAATCACTATGTTACCAAACCAGCATTAAATAGTACAGCTTTACCTTTCTATAGTTGTGATCTTTTCAGTTCTCCCATTCCTGCTTTTGTTCTTTGTAACTGATCTTCAATACTCTATCTCATTTAGATTGTCTCTCCCTTAGATATTTCTTGTCGGTGCTTGTTCCTTTTCATATTGTTTATCTCTTCCCTTTTCATTTCATATGGTTTATCTCTCCCTTTGACAGCAATGCCAAAGAAACAAATAAACAAACAATTTTGTCTTCCTCTATATCTCTAAATACTGATATTCTAATCGATTCAA
This sequence comes from Chamaecyparis obtusa, assembly GCA_027943335.1. Classification (NCBI taxonomy): domain Eukaryota; kingdom Viridiplantae; phylum Streptophyta; class Pinopsida; order Cupressales; family Cupressaceae; genus Chamaecyparis; species Chamaecyparis obtusa. The sequence goes on from BSBK01002411.1 coordinate 402,815, forward strand.
GTTCTCAAACTTAATCACAACCTTGAACATGATTCAAAGCATGAACTATGCTGCATCAACATGAATGATCTTCTAATAAAAGTAGGCTGATGCAACAACCAGATCACCTTAGTGACCGATAGACAGGGGACAGACCCCAAGTCTAGTCCTCAAGTATTCAAATGTGACCTTCGGTACGGGCTTTGTAAAAATATATGCAAGTTGTTCTTTAGATGTAACAAATTCTAACTTAACTTGCTTCTCTTGCACTTTTTCTCTTAAGTAATGATACTTAATAGATATATGCTTTGTCTTAGAGTGCATCACAAGATTCTTTGAAATATTAATAGCACTAGTGTTGTCACAGTATATAATCACCAGGTCAGTCATTACCTCATTCATTCCTTCCAACACTTGTTTGGTATATGCAATGTTTGAACAGTTAGTAGCAGCAACAACATACTCTGCTTTAGCTATAGACTGAGAAATGCAAGCTTTTTTTTTACTTGTCTAGGTTACAAGTCTTTCACCAAAGAAAAATGCTCCTCCGGTGGTGCTTTTTCTATCATCCACATTTCCAGCCCAATCAGCATTGGTGTAAACTTTCAGTTCAAACTTCCCTTCCTTAGAATACCATAATCCATAATTCTCTATTTTCTTCAAGTATCTTAAGATCCTTTTTGTAGCTATCATATGTGATTCTCTAGGATTAGCAGAAAATCTTGCAACTATACCCATAGCATGTGCTATATCTGGCCTACTGTGAACTACATACATTAACTTACCAATCATGGATCGGTAAAGTGTCTGATTTACCTCTGTAGTTTCATCCTCCTTTGTTAATTTGCATCTAGTAGCCATCAGTGTTCCCATAGGTTTAGCATCTTCCATGCCAAATGTCTTCAGTACTTCCCTTATGTATTTAGATTGTGTGATGAATATTCCATCACTCTGCTGAATCACTTGTAGTCCAAGAAAGAACTTAATCTCTCCGAACATAGACATTTCAAATTCCTTTTACATCTCATTATAAAATGCCTTGCAGATAAGATCTGAGCCACCAAAGATGATATCATCAACAAATATTTCAGCAATTATAATAGTATCATCAGTATCACCTTTCACATACAAATTGTTGTTTTCACTTGTTCTTACAAATCCAATACTTAACAAATAAGTATGTAGTCTTTCATACCATGCTCTCAGTGCTTGCTTTAGTCCATATAAAGCTTTATGTAATCTACATACCATGTCTTTATTATTAGGATCAACAAATTCTTTAGGTTGTTCAATGTAGACTTCTTCTTCAAGTATACCATTCAAAAATGTTGACTTCACATCCATTTGATAGACTTTGAATTTCTTATGTGCAGCATATGCAAGTAGCATTCTAACTCCTTCTAATCTAGCAATAGGTGCAAATGTCTCACCATAGTCAATACCTTATTCCTATGCATATCCTTTGCATACTAATCTAGCTTTATTTCTTGTGACTTCACCATTTTCATTCAATTTATTCATGTATATCCACTTAGTACCGATAACATTCTTATCTTTTGGTCGGGGTACTAAGGAATAGGTTTTGTTCTTTTCTATTTGTTCTATTTCCTCTTTCATTGCATTAACCCATTCTTCATTCTCTAATGCAACTTTCACAGTTTTAGGTTCAAACTCACAAATTAGACATGTACCTTGTCTTGTTTTGCTTCTGGTTTGCATTCCAGCATGTCTATCTCCAATGATTTGTGTTTCAAGATGATGTCTCCTCACAAAACTAGCCAAGACTTGATTTCTCCTTTCTTGTTCATCCTGCTCAGGGTCATTTCTTTTCTCGGTAGCTTCTTCATGTTCATCAGTTTGTGGTGCCTATTGTACTGCATTGTTTCCCTACTGACTGGTTGTTACAGCTTGCGGTGTTGGTAGATACTCTAGATGTTCAATGTAAATTAATCTACCATAATCTTTTGATTCCTTTGTACTTTCCTCTATGTACTTGTCATCAAACTCATCAACATGAACATTATTACTTTCAACAATCTTATTTGTAGCCTTATTCAAACATTTGTATGCTTTACTTGTAGTGGAATATCCAAGAAATATTCCTTCATCTCCTTTAGAATCAAATTTTCCATTTCTTTCATCTTTCAAAATAAAGCATTTACTTCCAAAAATTCTGAAATAACTTATAGTAGGTTTGTGTCCAAACCATAGTTCATAAGGTGTTCGATTGGAGTCCTTCTTCAGTTGTACTTGGTTAAGAACATATATATTTGTGCTGATAGCTTCCCTCCAATATGTTTGAGCAACATTCTTCTGTATCATTAATATTCTAGCACAGTCAATTATAGACCTATTCCTTCTTTCAGAAAGGCCATTTTTCTGAGGTGTCCTCAGTGTAGATACCTTCCTCTTGATTCCATGCTCATTGCAAAAGTTAGTAAATTCATCAGAGATAAATTCACCTCCTCTATCAGATCTTAAGCATTTTATTTCTTTTCTAGTTTCTTTCTCTACCTTAGCTTTATACCACTTAAACATTTTGAAAGCTTCAGATTTCTCTTTCAAGAACATAATAGTCATCGGTCTAGTATAATCATCAACAAAAAGAATAAAATATTTATCACCAGAATAGCTCTGAGTTCTCATAGGACCACACAGATTGGTATGAACCAACTCAAGTATCTTCTTTGTTGAGTAGTCATTTCTTTTAAAACTAGACTTAGTCATCTTACCTCTTTGACATTCATGGCACATAGCATGATCGGGTTTTGTTAACTTAGGCAGTCCTCTAACTCTTTTCTTTCTAATAATCTTGATCATGTTGTCAAAGTTCACATGGCATAACCTTCAGTGCCACAACCAAGCATCTTCATCCTTTATTAGCAAACAAGAAGACTGATCCATAACAAGATAGAATAGATTACCTCTGGATTGTGTACTAGTTCCGACAAGTCTTCCTACATCATTATAAATCTTCACCTTTTTGCTCTCAAAAGCCAGTCGGTGGCTTGAGTTGTTCAACTAAGCCACACTTATCAAATTATAGTTTAGTCCATCTACTCAATATGCATTTTCACATTATAATGTGTCATTGATCATCAGTGATCCTTTACCTCTTACCATACAAGGTGCATCATTTCCCATTCTCACAGATCGTCCATAATATTCAACAAGGTGATCAAACTTCTCTACATCACCAGTCATATGATGTGTGCAGCCACTATCTATGATCCATGTATCATTTCTGTTTACTTTAGAGATCAGTGTTGTCTCTTCATGTTTCTCTTCCTCTTCCGATTCATCTTTCATAGCAACAAATACAACTTCTATATCATCATCAAAATCAGATTTAGTTTCAATATCTTTGGCTATGTAACATACCTTTTTGCCTTTTTCATCTCGGTTGTCTCTATTATTGTGTCAGTAACCTCTATTGACTCTTCTCCCATAGCTTCCTTCAGATCAATCTTTGGATCTATCATCATCTTTCTTCTATGGACATCTAGCAGTGATGTGACCGACTTCTTTACAATTAAAGCATGCTAAAGGTAGCTTACCTCTATAACTTCCTTTTCCTTTGGGCAATCTTCTGGCCATAAGTGCTTCAAGCTCATCAAGTTCATCATCAGTATTGTCATCACTATCACAATTCTTACTATTCCTGCTAGACTTTCCAATCTTCAGAGAAGACATGAAAGTGGATTCAATAGAAGGAACAACACTATTATCAAAATTGTTTAATTCAAAGGTTGTAAGTTTACCAATCAGAGTGTCAAGAGTAAGGTTGGATGTAGCTCTTGTTTCATGAATTACAGAAATCCTGATTGCATAAACTGGTAGCAAAGTTCTGAGAATCTTTCTTATTACCATTTCATCATCAATTACTCCATCAGATGCTCTAATAGCATGTAGCACCTCTTTGAGTCTATTTGAATATTGGACAATATTCTCACCTTCTTTCATTCTCATATCATCAAATCTACCTCTCAGACTTTTAGCTTGGCCTCTTTTGACATTCAGATCTCCATTGTAGATTTGTGCTGATTTATCCCACATTCCTTTGGTAGTTGTGCATGTCTTGATATCTTCAAAGTTAGCATCAGTACAGGCAGTAGCAAGTTCCATCATAGTAACATTGTGTTCATGCTTATCCTTCAGTTGATCAATGGTTAGGGGACCAGTGGGTGGTTGCATGTAGCCATTTTCCATCAGATCTAGTGCTGAGTTCCCAATTCTAGATATGTGTAGCTTCATTCCACTTTTCCATACTGCGAAGTTCTCTTTATTTAGTTTCAGTACTTCCCTCTTATACATCTTGAGACCTTTATGCTTAAGTCCTTAAAACTATATTCCAAGCAACTTATGCTCTGATACCAATTGTTAGAATAACTAAGAGGGGGGTGAATTAGTTATCTAGTGTCCCAAAATAAAATGTATAATTCAAAATAATTATGCTCATCGGTAAACAATAATAACTCTCACTGTCTATGCTTTTACCGATTACCAGTCTAATACTTATAATAGTTTACCGATCAAATCTAACATGTAACATGCAAAGTATGATAACAAACAAATATCACAATCAACACATAACACAAGAGATTTAATGTGGAAACCCTGTAAAGGGAAAAACCACCTGGGATCGGCAACCCAAAATTGTTCACTCTTCTGAAGTGAGGTCGGTTAAGACCCAACCCTGTTAAAGGTTACAAACACACTGTCAGGTGTGACCTTGTTATAGGATTTTAGACTAGAAGTTATCATCCAACCAGCATTCACTATGGGGTTGATAGGATAACAATGTCCATTCTATGAATGATACATCATAAGACTTTCAGAGTCCACTCAGTTAAGAGATTTAGACTGTATACAATGGTTAAATATGTAACAGTAAAATGACCTGCCTTAATACAACTTCAATTGCAGATTACAGATCAATATTTAGTCCATACAAATCTTTCTAATCAATATTTCAGTTCAGATTTGATACTATATCAACTTACTATCCGTCGGTAATTTCTCTCTATAGCTCGGTAATTGCTCTGTAGCTCAGTTCTTACTAACCAGTATGATCAGAATGCATGAAAACCTTATTCATGTGATAATCTTGTAGCTTCTTCTTCTACTTCCTCTTGCTTCTTCATAGAGAAATTTTGTTCTCTTATATAGACGAGTAAATCATTTTCTTCTCCACCATCAGACTTTGCCGCTTAATCACATTCATAGATTTTTTCGCTTAAAACTTTCTCAGTACTTGTGTCAATAACACATTTCAATCTTCTCCATTAGATCTTCCCTAAATTTTTTTAGTCGTCAATCTTTGTAACAAACATTATATGTTACCTCGATGTTATACTCTTGCTAGCTCATCAATCTTATCGGCTAAGCTAATAAAGAATGCATCGGTGAACACTGCTCAGTTTATATTGCGATCAATATACACTACACTCCATTAGTGTATACTAGAAATGCTTCATTTACCGACAACACTGCTTTGTGTCTTTCAGCTCTATACTTCATCATAGATGAATGCAACATAATAAAGTCAATATCATCAAGTCATAGACTCGTCAACAAGTTACTCAATGTGATCCTTATCCTCATCTATCATGTACATCTTTCTTCATGTAGATTTCTCTATTCTTTATCTCTTTCACCTTTCTTCAGATGTCTCGGTATAGTAACTTACTGATGAAGGGTGCTCCCCTTAATACCACAAACACATAACAAAAATAGAGAAACAACAACAATAGTATGCAAGAATAGAAAATTGGCTTCTTATTATCTCCACAAATGTGGAATTGCAAACTTTCAGAATTATAATATGCAAAGCCACATGGGCATTCCCTTACAATATTCTGTAGGAAAAATCCTCAAATCAATAACCAGATCTACTACCTAGAACTGCCCTAGACAACACTACGAGCCTTCTTTATATAGGCAATTTCCACCCCCCGAGAAGGTTCCAAAAATTTAGCCCTAAGGGCTGACCCAACTTAGAATTATTTTATTTTTTAATTTATTACATCAAAGTCGGCTCAAAATAACTTTTGAAACCCGAACAGAAATTTTGAAGGAAAATTATTTTCTACCATTTCAGGTGGCCTGACTTCCAGAGACCATAAGTCATCACCAGTTGACCTGATTGACTATTATAACCCCATTTCAGAAATGCCACGAAGCACTCTACAGGATTGGCCAAAGCAAAGTGCCTGTCACCCAATTTTTTGACCTCATTCGGGGCCTCTAAAGCCTTCAAAACTAAGTTCAAAGTTTCTGTACCCTGTTGCCAATACCGAAAATCTTCAATATCATCAAGACTAGACCTAATCTAGCCATGAAACTTTGCTGGTAGGCTCATATGACTGAGATGAACCTCCACATGTAAAATCAGAACATTTTGAGATCGTAAGGCCAACTTACTAAAAATAGCAAGTTTCCATAAATAGCAGCTCTACACAAGATAGCCCTTATTGAATACAAAAATAGAAATATTTTTGGGTGATGCAAGATTGCCCTTACACCCAGGATGCTCCTGCATCAGACACTTGGGGTAATTTGAGAAGTGACCCTGTCATGACTCAGGTGTGCAGAGGAAAACCAAGATGGTTAACCTCCTCCTTTGTAGCCATGATGAATCTTCTACAGGTCATCCTTTCCATTTGACCAAATACTCTTCATATGTCCTATTCCTTGTGCTTCTGCCAACACGACTATCCAGTATGTCTTCAATCTCCTTGATATCAGAACTGGTTGCTGGAATACTCCACTGTGCTGCTGCAACCTCATCTTCAACACCTCCTTCATGATACTCTGTCAAATCTAAAATGTTAAACACTGGTGAAATATTCAACTCAATAGGCAATTCTACCTCATATGCATTTCCTGAATCATGCTTCTTCAGTATCGTACATGGTCCAAACTTCTTCATTTTCAACTTGTTATATGTACCAACCGAAAATCGCTCCTTCCACAAATGAACCATGACTTCATCCCCAACCTAAAATTCCTTATGCCTCCTTTTCTCATCTGCCTTAGTCTTATACTACGCATTCATCTTGGTAATATGCTTCCTCACCTCCTCATGGATGTTCTTCAAGTGTTCTGCAAAATCCTTAGCTTCAGCACTACTTATTTCTCCTTTATCTATCTTTCTCAACTCAAATGCATTTCTTGGACTACTTCCATATACAATCTGGAATGGTGATTTACCAGTGCTCCTGTTGACAAAATTATTGTATGCAAATTCTGCCTGTGGTAAAATGAAATCCCATCCTATTGGCTTATCTCCAACCAAACATCTCAGCAAATTTCCCAAACTTCTATTCACTGCCTCTGTCTGTCCATCAGTCTGTGGATGATGTGATGAACTAAACTTCAAATCTATCTTCAACTTCTTCCACAATGTATGCCAGAAATATCCAACAAACTTAGTGTCTCTATCTGAAACTATGATCTTTGGCAAACCATGTAGTCTCACTACTTCTCTGAAAAACAATTCTGTTACATGAACAAAATCATTAGTCTTCTTGCAGGGAATGAAATGTGTCATCTTCAAAAATCTGTCAACTACTACAAAAATTGAATCATGTCCCCACTGAGTCCTTGGTAAACCAAGAACAAAGTCCATACTGATATCCTACCAAGGCTTCTCTAGTATAGGTAATAGCTGATATAACCCTGTGTTCTGCTTCACTCCCTTCGCCATCTGACATACTCTATGACTCTGTACAAACTTCTTCACATCTTGCTACAACTGTGGCCAATAATAATTCTCACCAACCAGAGCAAGGGTTTTATCATGACCAAAATGTCCATCCAATCCTCCACTATGCTTCTCTTTGATGAGATTCTCCCTCATAGAACTTTGTGGAATGCACAACTGACTCCCTCTAAATAGCATATCATCTTGGATGATAAAATCTAGCCATTTCATCCTATCTAGAGTAACAAGTTCTTTACAAGCTTTCCAAGCTCCACCAAAATCAGGATCCTCTGGATACAAATTCTTGAGCTCCTTTAACCCAACCACCTCAATCTGCATCTTTGTTAGCAATAGTTGCCTTCTGCTAAGAGCATCTACAACCCTGTTAGACTTTCCACTTCTATGTTTCAAAACAAATGTATAACTCTGCAAAAACTCAACCCATTTCAAATGCCTCTGATTCAACTTTCCTTGACTATTCAAATATTGCAAAGCTTGATGATCAGTACACAAAAAAAACTCTTTAGGAAGAAGATAGTGTCTCCACTTCTTCAATGCCTAAACTATAGCATAAAATTCTTGATCATAAATAGAATACTTCCTCTTGGCATCATTTAACTTTTCACTAAAATAAGCAACCGGTTTACCTTCTTGGCTAATAACAGCTCTTATTGCAGTACCACTAGCATCACAATCTAATTGAAACACCTTATTAAAATCTGGAAGTGCTAAAAAAGGTTGTTCTATAAATTTTTGTTTCAACAATTGAAAACTCTTTTCTACCCCATTAGTCCACTTAAACTCTTTTCTATCCCCTCTCATTGTCTCAGTCAAGGGACCACAAATACTGCTAAATTTTTTTATAAACTTTCTATAAAAACTAGCTAGACCATGAAAACATCTTACCTCAGTAGCACTCCTTGGAGTAGGCCATTCAAGGATAGCCTATACCTTCTCTAGGTCTATTTTTAGACCTTCTGCTGAAACTAAAAATCCCAAATACACTAACTCTTTCTTCACAAAACTGCACTTCTTCAAATTAATCAACAATTTCTCATCTCACAAATTCTCAAACACCATACGAATATGCATCATATGTTCCTCCAATGTCTTGCTAAAAATCAAAATATCATCTAGGTAAAAAATCACAAACTTACCCTGAAATTCTTTCAAAACCTCGTTCATGAGCCGCATGAAAGTGCTCGGTGCATTGGTTAGCCCAAAAGGCATGGCTAACCACTCATATAGTCCTTCCTTTGTCTTGAAGATAGTCTTCCATTCATCTCCTTCTCTGATCCAAATCTGGTGATATCCACTCTTCAGATCTATCTTTGAGAAATACACAGCTCCACTCAAACAGTCCATAATATCATCCATTCGTGGCAATGGAAACCTATACTTGATTGTGATCTTGTTTATTGCTCTAGAATTTATACACATCCTCCATTCTCCATTCTTCTTTAGTGCTAATACCACTGGTACAGCATAGGGACTTAGACTCTCTCGGATCAACCCCTTCTGTAATAACTCGTGCACTTGTTTGTTCAACTCTTCACTTTCTGCTGGTGTCATTCTGTGTGCTGCCTTGTTTGGCAAACTGGCTCCTAGAATCAAATCCATTTGATGACTGATCTTCCTTACCAGTGGTAATCCATTAGGTACATTATCAGATACAATATCTTGAAACTCATTCAACAAATTTGCAACCTCTACAGATACATCCTCTACTTCCTTTTTACTAGCTTTTGGAATTAAAGCAAAACACACATGCTCATACCTCATACCATCTAAGAATTTTCTTCCATCAACAAAAATTATTCTTGCATTACCGCATACCTTTTCTTCAGTCTCCTTCAATGGATTTAGCTTATGTCGCACTCCATCCTTTGTCAGGGAATAGGTCTTTGCACGACCATCATGTACAGCACATCTGTCAAACTACCACGGTCTACCCAACAACATATGACATGCATCCATAGATATTATATCACTTAGTACCTCATCTTGGTACCTGCCAATCTTGAACTTTACCAGGCACTGTTCAATGACCGTGACCTTGTGGTCATCCTGCACCCAAGCAATCCGATATGGATGTGGGTGTTTCTATCTCTTGAGCTTCAACTTTGTCACCATCTCTTCTGACACCAAATTGTCAGTGCTTCCACTATCGATAATCATATCATAGCATTTATCTTCACACTTACATCTAGTGCGAAACAAGCTCCTCCTTTGTTCAGGTTTATTCTCACCACTCAGCATGACTCTTCTATTAATTAGTGTTTCTCCTCTTTCAGCATCTTCAGAATTTGATGATCTGGCATCTTCATCTACATGTGCAACTCTAGCCTGGCCTTCATTTCTCCTGTTTGTTCTACCTTGGTGCTGAGGACATTCAAATGCCCTATGACCTTCTTCTCCACAGTGAAAACATGTTCCACAGAAGCCTCCTCTTCCAGATCCTTGTCCTTTTCCTCTTCCTCTCTGATCTCTATTATTCTGATCTTGAAAATGATTGGAATTATTTCCTCTCTGATTCTGGCTGCTACTGGCCTTATCCTTCTTTTTCGGATCTTCATTTCAGCCACCATATGACCATCCACCAAATCTTCCACCATGACCTCTTCCATTTTGTCTGCTCTCAAACTTCTTGTTTAGCTTTTCCTCTACTCTTAGGGAAAACTGGTATGCCTCCTCAATACTATTCATTCAAACTAGATTCAACTCCTCCTGAATACTTGGCCTTAACCCATTAAGGTATCAGGCAACTTTCTCCTTATCAGCTTCTGCATGGCCTGTTCTTATGAGGAGTCAATAGAACTCCTCTGTATACTCCTGAACAGATCTTCCTGCTTGCTTCAAACTTTGTATTTTCTTTAGTAGGTCAAGCTCATAATCAATAGGAATGAACTGTCACTTCAATTTATCCACCATTCGATCCCATCTTGTGATTTTATCTTTCCCTCTTCTATTTCACTCCAATTGAATTTCTTGCCACCAAATCTTCGCATGACCTTTCAGCCTGGCCTTCTCAAATTTGACCCTATCAGGATCCTCAACATCTTCATACTCAAAATATTCCTCACATTCATTGATCCAGTCGATCAATTCCTCTGGGTTAAGATTTCTAGAAAATGTAGGAACCTCAATCTTAGGTCTTTTCCCAATCTTGGAAATCGCTCGAAAAAGTCTTTCTTCCTCCTGGTTCACAATTTCAGCTTCTCCTTCTTGATATTCTTCTTCGGCTTCATCCTCGCTTTCATCTCTGACATTAAGATTCATTCCTCTACGAATCTCTTCTTGCAATGCTTGCACTTGTCTCTGTAACTCTCTAACCTCAGGTGTCACAGCACCAGCTCTTCCGCCATGTTCTCTTCGTGGAGGTATTTTTGTGATGCGTGCTAAAACCCTAACCACGGTCCTAGTGCAAACTACCTCATAGTCAGTGATCTATTTACACACTCAAGAACTCCTACTCTAATACCACTTAATGAAGGGTGCTCCCCTTAATACCACAAACACATAACAAAAATAGAGAAACAACAACAATAGTATGCAAGAACATAAAATTGGCTTCTTATTATCTCCATAAATGTGGAATTGCAAACTTTCAGAATTACAATATGCAAAGCCACATGGGCATTCCCTTACAATATTCTGTAGGAAAAATCCTCGAATCAATACCCAGATCTACTACCCAGAACTGCCCTAGACAACACTATGGGCCTTCTTTATATAGGCAATTTCCACCGCCCGAGATAGTTCCAAAAATTTAGCCCTAAGGGATAACCCAACTTAGAATTATTTTATTTTTCAATTTATTACATCAAAGTCGGCTCAAAATAACTTTTGAAACCCGAACAAAAATTTTGAAGGAAAATTATTTTCTGCCATTTCAGGTGGCCTAACTTCCGGAGACCATCAGTCATCACCAGTTGACCCGATTGACTATTATAACCCCATTTTGGAAATGCCACGAAGTGCTCTACAGGCCTAACTAATGCAAAGCACCCATCACCCAATTTTTTGACCTCATCCGGGGCCTCTAAAGCCTTCAAAATTGAGTTCAAAGTTTTTGTACCCTGCTGCCAATACCGAAAATCTTCAATATCTTCAAGACTAGACCTAATCTAGCCATGAAACTTTGTTGGCAGGCTAATATGACTGAGATGAACCTCCACATGTAAAATCAGAATATTCTAAGATCGTAAGGCCAACTTACTAAAAATAGCAAGTTTCCATAAATAGCAGCTCTGCACAAGATAGCCCTTATTAAATACAAAAATAGAAATATTTTTGGGTGATGTAAGATTGCCCTTGCACCTAGGATGCTCCTGCATCACTTACAAGATAAGTGTTGTCAAAGTAGTTGACATCAATGACAACATAATACTAATTTAATCATATTACATATCTAATCAGCAACTTCTCAGTGATCTTTAATCACATATTCTTCAATTAGATTTCAAATCAGTTGTAGTCCAACATTGTTTGTTCTTGCATGCTAGTAGATGTGTTTTATAATTCTTGTGTTTGGTTTTGTGTCTATTATGTGATTTGAAGTTGTGAAGCATTGTGTTTCATTTTATTGTTTTGTGTTGTTGATTTGGGAGTCTCAAGGCCACACTCACCCTTGGAGGGAAGAGTAGCCTTAGGGGTGAAGTTTTTAGGACTATCCATGGATGTAGAGTCTCTCCTCAGAGAGGAGAGGGACAAAACATGGAAGTATGGGCTCCATGTATCCATTCCACTCTTTGTTTTGGAGGTCATAAGGGAGTTTCTATGGCTTTATGCCTTGGGGGTCATAAGGGATTGTTGTGCATTTTGGAAATGGTGGAGAATTTTTTAAAGCCATGTGAAGGCTTGTCCTAATTTCTTTTGATATGGGCTTTCCAAGTATGGTTGGAAGAGCTGTTGTTAAGCCATGAGAAGGCTTGTCCTGATTTCTTTTGATATGGGCTTTCCAAGTATGGTTGGAAGAGCTATTGTTAAGCCATGAGAAGACTTATTTTTTGTTTACTTTTGGAATGGATATTCTCTCCATAGGGTTTTAGTCCACTTCACCCCAAATTCATGGGACAATATGTGGCCCATTGTGTAAGCCATGGATGGGAGTTTTGGTTTTGTGTATGTGTTGAATTGTTGATTTTCTCATTCTGTTTGCTTGTGTGTATCCTACCTATGTTTGGTTCCCCTAGCTCGGGGGTGGTCTTGTAAAGACCTAGGTTGGGAGGTGAGCATCCCATGGTCTTTTCGATTTCTTATTTTTGCAAATTATGGACTTGCTTGGAGCTCTTGAAGTGGAAGATTTAGTTTGTGAGAAAGAAAAATGTATATAAAAGTTTTGTGTTTATGTAAATGTTGTATAAAGATTGAGATTAAAAATTGTTCTCTTTAAAAGATTGAAAAATAAGATGCATCTTCTATTTACAAGAATAGAATAGTAAATGAGTAGGAGTTATTTTCTCTGCATTTCCTTTTCCTTATCTATATGAAATGGAAAATTGTACATGTAAAATATCATAGAAATCTACTTATAAAATAAGAGAGGCACATTTATAAGTTTTGTTCCTAACTAAATCAGTAAAGGTTGGTTATCTCCCTTATTTTCTTTCCATTTATAGACATGTTGTAGCTAACTATTGGCCTTATAAAATGTAAATCTGCACTTTAATTTAAATGGGTAATTCAGATTTTTCAAAAGATTATGATATATTTTTTAATATATATCCTAATGTAAATTTGCATCTTCTTTTATACTGTAAGAGCTTTAAATTCTATGGTTTGTTTTAGTTCCCCAAAAGAAAGAAAAAGAGCCAAAGGCATGTTTAAATTTATGCCTAAAAGCATGTCATTTTTTTTACATTCTTGTTTATGTAAGTATTAAGAAAATGATTAATGATTAATTCCATGCATACATTTATATATATATAATGATCTAATTACTTTTCATACTATCATTCTAAATGTTGTTGTTTTAGGAATAGGAAAACATTTTCTTATTACACATTTGCTATATTTTTAAAAAAAATGGATTACTTTTAGAGGCACATTTGTGGGCATTACACATTATCCCGAACCCCTATGGATTTTTTTCATGTTGAGGACTGTTGGATTGGAGAGATAGGGTACTGAGAGGGGAGGGGTGAATCAGTGCCCACAAAAACTTTTAACTCATAAACCTTTCAAACTTTAGACAACAAATAGTAGTATCCTTCAACTATAACTTGAATCCATTGCATGCATCATTCCTTCAGTTAACTTATCAAAGTAAATATAATGAAATCAACAAGATAATCATAAAATAACACAAGTATTTTGGTAACGTAGAAACCTTTGTTAGAAGGTAAAAACTGCAGTGGGGATGACACCCATAAATTATTTACTACTACAGATAGAAAAGGTTTTCCTATTAGGGCTACAAATGGTGATCACTTCTCATGATCTTACCCTATTAGGAGCAACATGTTAGATCGATTAGATCTACCTAGTGATAGGATTTCAACAACACTACTTGAGTATGCACTTGGTTAAGAGATTTACAAAAGACTTTTAGATCTACTATGTTAAGGGATTTTACCAAAACTCTATTACAATGATTAGAAAGTAATAGGTAGATATCTACTAATGACAACTTAACTTGTCTAATATAGATCTATGAAATGCTTAATAGATATCACCTTTATGTGTGAAGATCTTTGCTCTGAACTGCTCAGTAGCCTTGTCTAATTCTGCTTAATCTAAATATTTCTGAATATTGTTCTGCTCTACCTGCTAACTAATATTCATGAAGTTGGCTAATGCTTCAAGAACTTCTTTTCATGTTCTCAACCTCCTTATAAAGCTTCTCTCTCATGCATCCAAAAATAATATGAAATTACATTTATATAACATACTACTTTTGCCACTTAACAAAATTTAGGTTACAATATCTTAGAGAAAACCCTAAGATCTACGGTGTACAAAAATGACCTGGATCTAGCAAATACATAAAGATCATCATTGCAATTAATGATTGAATCTTAAAATAAATGATCCTTGATCTTGGTAAAATGTTTTTTGATTTTGTTGTAACCGTTTGCATAGATAAGTGTGTCATTCCTAATTACTATGTCATTTACTATCTTCCTCAGTAAACATTGTATATACTGCTCGGTAATTACACTGGTGCTCAGTGTCCAGTCTGCTCAGTGTTTACTGCTACTTGATATCGGTGTATACTGATGCTTGGTAGAACTACCCTATTGCTCAGTGTGAAGACTTAATGGATTGGCTTGAAGTGCTTGCAATTACTGACTAGAGTAGCATAGGTAACCAGTCGATGTCTTTGATACTAATGATAACCTTTAATGCTCAAATAGAGATAACAATCTCCCCCTTTGGAATTAGTATCAAAACCTTGAATGTATATAGACAGATGATCTAAAAATACTTTCTATCTCTGCCATATACATAGATACTTATCAAAAAAATTCTATTACTCCCCCTCGGTGCATGCTCCCGGTAATGTGTAGTATACTTTAGCGTCTATTTACATATTTGTCATATACATTGTTATCCCCTTTTTTGATATTAATGCCAAATACAAAAAATATATATATACTTAAAACTTATCAAAAATGTGCTTGTGGGTTTTCTTCAATGACTCCAAGAGGTTTTCTCATTCCTCTTTCAAGTTGGTGAGAGTAATGTTCTCAAGACCGACATGTGCATGCATGTCAAAAATGTTATCCAACATAGAGATTTTTGGTTTTACAACAAGCGTTTGTGCCTTGACAATGTGCTTCTCAAAGATTTTCAGGTAGGGAAGCAACTCGATTTGCAATTATGTGACTTGTTTACTGATTATTTATTCCTATTTCCTGAGATCTACTCTTAACCACCTAAGTTCTTGAACTTTCAAGATATTCTTGGAAAATGCTTGAGGCTCCATTAAGGTTGCTTGTGTACTGGCTTTGATTTCATTATCAAGTTGTTTAATCTTTTCACTAATCTCAGCAGTGAATGTTTCCATAGTGCATAGTTTGAACAAAATTTGACAAATTAATTGAGTAATACCCTGAATTTTAATTATTACCTTAGATAGCTTAACCTTGTTAATTGCCACTTCTTGGCTGATCCTTTTTGCAAGTTTATCTTGTATCTTTGATTATGCCCTTTCTTCTATTCTCTTGTCTTCTTTGAGATCTAGGGCATTTATCTCTTCAGCAAGCGTAGCAAGTTGGTCCATGATCAGAGTATCCTCATCTATATGTACCTCTAGTACAACTTGTTGTAAGATAGCTCTTATAGCCTCAAGTATTTCTTTTCTCTTGCTTTCTTGTTTCAATTTTTCTTGTGCTACCTTCCTTGTACACAACTCCCCATATTTTCTTACTTCCTTGGGGCTTAGGGTCCTTAGGTCACAATCCGGTATAACTATGACTTCATCTAATGTGACCAGCCCTTTTCCTTTCTTTTTCTTCTTCTTCTTCTCTGATTATTAAGGTGAACTTTTTATAATTGGTACAATGTCCTTTACCTCAAAACTTTGTGTAACCTACCCAGGTGACATTGTATCTTCCTTCTGCTACTCCTTGGTGACCTTGTGTCAATAGACTATGTCAGAGCCTCTGATGTAGTGTCTAGTGGAGTGGCCTTAGTTACATTAGGATTCTCTTGATCCTTTGTTTCTATTATGGGTGCCTCTTTCTCTTCAGGTTGGTTTGTTTCAGTAGGTGTCTCTACTCCTTGTTCCCCTATTGTATCCTTTGGTTGTTTGAGGTCTGAACCTTCAGATTTCTCTTGTGATAAAATTTCTACTGCTTCCACAAGGATAGGAAGCTCACCCGATAATGATGTAAATGCACACTCGGTAACTTGACCTTCATCTTGTGCATTGTCTAGTGCAATTTTGACATCTTCATCATTATCTCTGTCATTAGGATCACCATTAGTGATGTCCTCAATGAGTACATCTTCATCATTTGTCTCCTTTATCTGGATCACTACTAGATCTGATGTATATTGTGAACTACTTTTGACTTCTTTGTCAAGTGTTGTATCAAACACCTCGATAAATGATACACTTGATTTTTTTTCTTCTTTACTACATCACCATCATCTATATAAATACCTTTTCCTTTTGACCTTTGTCTCTTCTTAGACAAATTAAGAAATGCATTTTTCTTAGCTTGCTCTTTGGCTCCAAAACTTGATGTCCACATGAGTTGGCCAGTATCATCAACATCTACCAAATTTTCATCTAAAATTTTCATAGCCCAGCCTTTTACTTTGAATCTTTTATAATAAGTGTCCATGTAATCCTTAATTTCATCAAGAGATAAATTTGGTGCATCCTCACCTAGGGATTGTTCCCTCATTTTCTTCTCGATGTCCAAGGCATAGGACCACTTCTGATTTATTCTTTCTTCTAATGCCTTGGGAAGTGGTTGTCCAAACTCCAATAGAACTCTTTTAAAGCTTATCATCATCTAGATGACAACCTCATCAATTTTATTCTGATCCTTGGTAGACATGTCAAATTGACTAAGTTCCAAATTTGTGAGATCTCCATTCTCAATTATGTCTACAGCAACCTCATCAATTGACCTATTCTTATTATTGACAAACTTGAACTAATTTTTGTCATCTTCTTCATCCTCAAGGTCTTCTCTTCCTCTAATTAATCTTCTCCTTTTCTTTGGTCCCACAACTACAACCTTGGTTCCTCTTTTTGCATAAGTTTTGGTCATTGTAGCTACCTTAGGTTTTATTACCTTTCCAAATTCCTTTTTCTATGGTGGTGAAGCTCCAGTTGCTAACCTTGTTTGTGCACATGTCTGCACTAGAAACTGCTACTTCTTTGGAGTTGGGGTGGGAGAAACTGGTATTGAATTTTTTTCCTTGTCAGACTCAGTTTTCACACTATCATGTGCTTTGTCAGACAACAGTAACTGACCTTTGGTTGCAAGTTCAACTGGTGACTAG
Source organism: Chamaecyparis obtusa (assembly GCA_027943335.1). Classification (NCBI taxonomy): domain Eukaryota; kingdom Viridiplantae; phylum Streptophyta; class Pinopsida; order Cupressales; family Cupressaceae; genus Chamaecyparis; species Chamaecyparis obtusa. The sequence goes on from BSBK01002411.1 coordinate 420,465, forward strand.
TCATATGAGTCAGATTCATCTCCAAACTACTCAATTAAAACTTTCTTCCTTTTCTTTTCTTTTCTTATTGTTTTACCGATGATAAGATCTATTTTTATTCTAGATTTTGCTTCTTCATAGGTTCCAAACCTCTTGGCCTTCTTGTCCTTCAATAAAGCCAAAAATACCTTGATTGATTTCAAACCAAAATCATGATCCATTTCATATCCCATGGGGGCTAGCCATTTATTCCTTGGCTCTACAACTTTAATCAATGTATGGTTGGTGTCAACTAGAAAATATATGTCCATCTCATATTTCTCAACCATTGAGCTTGGAATCCTACTTCTTAGATTCATCTTGATCTTAAACTCCTCAAAATAACCATTTATAACATTATTTACATTATCTCCCAGGATTTTCATTATATCAGAAATTTTCAAAATGATTGGTGTGTTGGTAGACCAATCTATGTGACCGATAGAAGGAAAGAATTTTTGGAGATAAAAAGATAAACATACTAGTAGTGAGCCAAACTTACAAGTATTAGACTTTTGTGACTGAATTATTTTCATATTCTCTTCAACCTATTTCAAGAGTAGCTTGGCAAGGTCTATCTGATGACACTTCTTTATCATTTTGTGAGCCATATCCATAGCACTACATGTTACACTGTTTAGTCTGCTCGACTGATAGAACTTATAACCTATTACATGTGATGTAAACATAACTTCCACATCCACAATTGATGCAATTTTTAGTGCTCTTTCATCCCATGTTGCACCTGTATTTTTCTCAACATCAGCTTGAGATGAACTTCGAAATGCTTTGGCCTTTTCGGTTGTAGGATACCATGTGACCTTATGAATCATTCTCTTTGTCACTTTGATTAGACTATCCAGACAAAATGTGCCCTCATGATATCAACATAGCACAGCCCTTATCCATTCTATTTTAAAGTTCTTCAGAAATTTTAGGGCATTAGTGAGTCCAATCATTTCTACCTGTTTGTGCTCTAGTTTCAACTTTACATCTTTGTCACATAGTACCTGATATGCAACATACATATCGAAATCTCCTATTTCTCCTATTTTTTAGTGAATGTATGATCAAATATCTTCGACCAATAAAACACTAGGTGGGATGCTCAAAAAAGTGCCTGCTGAATCCATTTTTTATGCTAGTTCTGGGTGTGAGTTGTACTCAGGTTCACTATAGTTTGCTGACACTATAAGATTAACTTTCTCTTCCACAAGTTTAGAAGTGCTCATAGTGGATGCCATTATAACAAACTAGGTTTTTGGTAAGTATGATGAATATGCTTGGTAAGGGTTTCAATTTACTCAGAATATGTTGAAGAATGTGCTCGATTCAATCTACAACTACTTTGGATTAACTTGAAAGATTATTTTCTCAAACTCGCTCTATGAAATTATCGCTCTCTGAAATGGCTTTGTGAAAATGAACTTAGACTTCCATGTATTTATAGCATTTTCCAAATTCCCGCTTAAAATTTTTTATCATTAATGCTTGACCTACTTCCAGCTCGTGACAAATGTCAACTCGAAAACTATTGCAAAACTTCCATCAACTCAGTTAACACATGATTTCTCACCTGGTTGATACTAATACTCGGTTAGCCTTGAATAGTGATTACCAATGGCTAACCTTTTGCTTGGTCTAACTTTTACTGACTGTGTGACTTTATTAGCTCATGACATATAAACCATAGTGCATCTTTATTCATGTAGATTTGGTATGTGCTCATCATATATAAGGAATTGTATGTAAAATATGATCATTTGAAATGCCAGTTCCATACATACCTATATCACCTTAAGTAGAGGTACCGATGTCACCTAATCCAGTGGACCAGGTGTCACTGACAACATTGTTTGACTCAGCATTCTCATTTGATTCCTTTCTCCATGTAGTGTTCATGATTCTCATGATATCTACAATAGTGTTTCCACTCTCAAATACATGTCCTTCTGGTGCTCGGTCTCTACAGTCCTTGCTTAGATGACTGACCTTATGACAATGTAAGCATGCCATTCCAATGCTTATCCAGCTTCATGATTGTCCAACCCATCTTTTCCTCATACAGTTTGTTGTAATGTGCCCATATCTACCACATGCAATATAGTTAGCCCATGTGTTGTAATCCCAAACATAAGAATTACCTTGTCTCTTCAGTTGATAAGGCTTGGGTTTTCTCTTCTACTTTGGTGTCCATACTTGCTTCATTTTTTCCTTACACTCTTGTGTAGTGTGTCCATGTTCATTACAAGTATAACAGAGTTTCTCCATGGTAGGATTGTTAGCATTCTTATTTAGTTTTTCTCTACACTCATAAGCTTGGTGACCAAATTTTCCACAATAATAACAATATCCGTTAAACTTAGGAGTGACTAGAGGTTTACCTTGTGCTTTGCTTCTACCCACATTTGAAGTATGTCCCAGTTTGCCACATTGATAGCATGACAGCACCTTAGGTCTTTGATTCTGATTGTTGTTGACTTGTTCATCTTGTTTGGATGATTCTCCTTCACCAGTATAGCCTAATCAAGCTTTACTTCCAAATCTTCTTTGATTAGTCAAAAAATCATCAATATTTTTCAAACTATCTTCAACCAATTTCATCATTTCATTGTGTTGTTATTGAGTTTTTATTTCATTTCTCAATTTCTCATTCTCTTCCCTGAGTATTCCAATATCTTCAAGTTTTCTTGAAAGTTCACCATTTACTCAGTTGACCTCCTGATTCACAATCATCATCTGATTAGATATTTTGAAATGGTGCTCAGTGAGTCTTTGTATCTTAGTTTCTTTTTCTTGAAGTTGTTCAGTTATCTATCTTTGGTCTTCAACAACTAGATTCCTTTCTTTCTCAACCTACCTAGCATTGTTCATTACATCTATCATTCTCACCATCTGAGATTCCTGACCAATTTGTAGTGCTTTCACTTGTTTAGTTAAGTGAAGATTATTTTCAGACAAATCAAAGATTGCACTTCTAGATCCATCAAAAATACTTCCTGAACTAGATCCAATGTGATCAAATAAATCATCAATCCCTTCTTCATGGTAACTAATGTCATTCTCCATAATAGCCAAGTTCTTTCTTTGAACCAATAACTTTTTCAAGTCATCCTTAGATTGCCTATACTACTCAACAAACATCTACATTTGAATCTTTTGATTCTCTATAGTCTTATCCAACTTATATCTCTCCATGACTAGATCTTTACCCTTCAGTGGTTAAACTATCCAATAAGAGAACTATGCTTTGATACCAATTGTTGGATTGGAGAGATAGGGTACTGAGAGGGGAGGGGTGAATTAGTACCCACAAAAACTTTTAACTCATAAACCTTTCAAACCTTAAACAACAAACAATAGTATCCTTCAACTACAACTTGAATCCATTACATGTATCATTCATTCAATTAACTTATCAAAGTAAATAGCATTAAATCAACAAGATAATCATCACATAACACAAGTATTTTGGTAATGTAGAAACCCTTGTTAGAAGGTAAAAACTACAGTGGGTATGACACCCACAAATTCTTTACTATTGCAGATAGAAAAGGTTTGCCTGTTAGGGCTACAAATGGTGATCACTTCTCGTGATCTTACCCTATTAGGAGTAACATGTTAGATCGATAAGATCTACCTAGTGATAGGATTTCAACAACACTACTTGAGTGTGCACTCAGTTAAGATATTTACAAAATACTATTAGGTCTACTCTATTAAGAGATTTTACCAAAAATCTATTAGAAAGTAACAGCTATATATCTAATAATGACAAATTAACTTGTCTAATATAGATCTATGAAATTATTAATAGATATTACCTTTCTATGTGAAGATCTCTACTTTGAACTGCTCGGTAGCCTTATCTGATTCTACATAATCTGAATATTTATGAATACTGTTCTGCTCTGCCTGATAACTAATATTCATGAAGTTGGCTAATGCTTTAAGAACTTCTTTTCATGTCCTCAACCTCCTTATCAAGATTCTCTCTCACTTATCCAAAAATAATATGAAATTACATTTATATAACATACTACTTTTGCCGCTTAACAAAATTTAGGTTATAATATCTTAGAGAAAACCCTAAGACCTACAGTGTACAAAAATGACCTAGATCTAGAAAATACATAAATATCATCATCTTAATTAATGATGGAATCTTACAATAAATGATCCTTGATCTTGGTAAAAAAATTTGTGATTCTATTGTAACCATTTACATAGATAAGTGTGCCATTCTTGATTACTGTGTCATTTATTGTCTTCCTCGATAAACACTATATATATTGCTCGGTAATTAAACTGGTGCTCGGTGTCCAGTCTTCTCGGTGTTTACTGCTACTAGGTATCGACATACACTAATGCTCAGTAGAACTATCCTATTTCTCGATGTGAAGACTTAACCAACTGGCTTGAAGTGATTGTAGTTACCGACTAGAGTAGCATAGGTAACTGACTGATGTCTTTGATACTAATGACAACCTTTAATGCTCAAATAGAGATAACAGAGGACATTTGTGCATACATTGATGTTAGAATAACTAAGAGGGGGGTGAATCAGTTATCCAGTGTCCCAATTCAAAATGTATAATTCAAAACAACTTCTTCAATTTATGCTCATCGGTAAATAATAATAACTTTCACTGTCTATGCTTTTACTGATTACCAGTCTAATACTATAACAATTACTGATCAAATCTAACATGTAACATGTAAAGAATGATAATAAACAAATATCACAATCAACAAATAACACAAGAGATTAAACATGGAAACCCTGTAGAGGGAAAAACCACCTGGGACCAGCAACCCAAAATTGTTCACTCTTCTGAAGTGAGGTCGGTTAAGACCCAACCCTGTTAAAGGTTTACAAACACACTGTTAGGTGTGACCTTGTTAGAGGATTTTAGACTAGTAGTTATCATCCAACCAGCATTCACTACGGGGTTGATAGGATAACAATGTTCATTCTATGAATGATACATCATAAGACTTTCAGAGTCCACTCAGTTAAGAGATTTAGACTGTATACAATGCTTAAATATGTAACAATAAATGACCTGCATTAATACAACTTCAATTGTAGATTACATATCAATATTCAGTCCATACAAATCATTCTGATCAATATTTCACTTCAGATTCAATACTGTATCAACTTACTATCCATCAGTAATTTCTCTCTATAGCTCGGTAATTGTTCTGCAACTCAGTTCTTACTTAACCAGTATGATTAGAATGCATGAAAACCTTGTTCACGCAATATTCCTATAGTTTCTACTTTTTTCGACATCTTCTATAAAGAAATTATGTTCTCTTATATAGATGAGTAAATCATTTTCTTCTCCACCATCATATTTTTCCACTTAACCACATTCATAGATTTTTTCGCTTCAAACTTTCTTGGTACTTGTGTCAATAACACGTTTGATTCTTATCCTTTAGATCTTTCCTGAATTTCGTCAAGCATCGATCTGTGTAACAAACATTATCAGTTACCTCGATGTTATACTCTTTCCATCTCATCAATCTTATTAGCTAAATCATTTAGTTCATTCTATTCTACTTAGTTAATAAAGAAATGCGTCGGTGAACACTGCTCAGTTAATACTATGATCAGTATACACTACACTCTGTCGGTGTATACTAGAAATGCTTCATTTACCGACAACACTGATTTGTGTTTTTCAGCACTATACTTCATCATAGATGAATGCAACATAATAAAGTTAATATCATCAAGTCATAGACTCATCAACAAGTTACTCAATGTGTTCCTTATTCTCATCTTTCATGTACATCTTTCCTCATGTAGATTTATCTGTTCTTCATCTCTTTCACCTCTCTTTAGATGTCTCGGTATAGTAACTACAAGATAATTTTTGTCAAACTAGTTGACATCAATGACAACATAATATCAATTTAATCATATTACATATCTAATTAGCAACTCCTTAGTGATCTTGCAATCATAGATTCTTCAATTAGATTCCAAATTAGTTGTAGTTCAGCAATCTCTCCCTTTGGCATTGATGGCAACTCAAGTAATATGAAATGTACCATACACATACCAAACATATATTCTACAACTTTGTGAACAAAATGTTGTAAGTCGAATAGACTTAATATGTTTAATCACTATGTTTATTAAACAAAAATTGATAGTATAGCTTTACCATTCTATAGTTGTGTTCTTTTCAGTTCTCCTGTTCCTGCTTCTGTTCTCTATAACTGATCTTCAATACTCTGTCTTATTCATACTCTGTCTCATTCAGATTGTCTTTCTCTTAGATAATTCTCATCGATGCTTGTTCCTTTTTCTTATTGTTTATCTCTCCCTTTGACAGCAGTTCCAAAGAAACAAATAAACAAATAATTATGTCTTCCTCTATATCTCTGTATACTAATATTCCAATCGGTTCAAGTTCTCAAACTTAATCACAACCTTGAACATGATTCAAAGTGTGAACTATGTTGCATCAACATGAGTGATCTTTTGATAAAAATAGGCTGATGCAACATCCAGATCACCTTAGTGACTGATAGATAGGGGACGGACCCCAAGTCTAGTCCTCAAGTATTCAAATGTGTCCTTCGGTAGAGTTTTGTAAAGATATCTACAAGTTGTTCTTTAGATGTGACAAATTCTAACTTCACTTGCTTCTCTTGCACTTTTTTCTTAAGTAATGATACTTAATAGATATATGCTTTGTCTTAGAGTGCATCATAGGATTCTTTGAAATATTGATAGCACTAGTGTTGTCACAATATATAATCACCGGGTCAGTGATTATCTCATTCATTCCTTCCAACACTTGTTTGATATATGCAATGTTTCAATAGTTAGTACCAGCAACAACATACACTGCTTCAGCTATAGACTGAGAAATACAAGCCTACTTTTTACTTGTCCATGTTACAAGCCTTTCACCAAAGAAAAATTCTTTTCCAGTGGTGCTTTTTCTATCATCCACATTTCCAGCCCAATCAGCATCAGTGTAAACTTTTAGTTCAAAATTCCCTTCCTTAGGATACCATAATCCATAATTCTCTATTTTCTTCAGGTATCTTAAGATCCTTTTTGTAGCTATCATGTGTGATTCTCTAGGATTAGCAGAAAATCTTGCAACTATACCCACAGCATGTGCTATGTGCTATATCTGGTCTACTCTAAACTATGTACATTAATTTACCAATCATGGATTGGTAAAGTGTCTAATTTACCTCTGTAGTTTCATCCTCCTTTGTCAATTTGCATCTAGTAGCCATCGGTGTTCCCACAGGTTTAGCATCTTCCATGTCAAATGTCTTCAGTACTTCCTTGATGTATTTAGATTGTGTGATGAATATTCCATCACTCTGTTGAATCACTTGTAGTCCAAGAAAGAACTTAATCTCTCCGAACATAGACATTTCAAATTCTTTTTGAATTTCATCAGCAAATGCCTTACAGACAAGATCTAAGCCTCCAAAAATAATGTCAGCAACAAATATTTCAGCAATGATAATACTATAATCAGTATCACCTTTCACATACAGATTGTTGTTTTCACTTGTTCTAACATATCCAATACTTAACAAGTAAGTATGTAGTCTTTCATACCATGCTCTCGGTGCTTGCTTCAATCCATATAAAGCTTTATGTAATCTACATACCATGTCTTTATTGTTAGGATCAACAAATCCTTCAGGTTGTTCAATGTAGACCTCTTCTTCAAGTATACCATTTAAAAATGTTGACTTCACATCCATTGAATAGACTTTAAATTTCTTGTGTGCAGCATATGCAAGTAGCATTCTGACTCCTTCCAATCTAGCAATAGGTGCAAATGTTTCACCATAGTCAATGCCTTCTTCCTATGCATATCCCTTGCATACCAATCTAGCTTTTTTTCTTGTGACTTCACCATTTTCATTCAATTTATTCATGTATATCCACTTAGTACAGATAACATTCTTATCTTTTGGTCGGGATACTAAGGACTAGGTTTTGTTATTCTCTATTTTCTCTATTTCCTCCTTCATTGCATTAACCCATTCTTCATTCCCTAATGCAACTTTCACATTTTTAGGTTCAAATTCACAAATTAGACATGTACCTTGTCTTGTTTTACTTCTAGTTTGCATTCCAGCATGTCTGTCTCCAATGATTTGTGTCTCAGGATGATGTCTTCTAACAAAACTAGCTAGAACTTGATTTCTCCTTTCTTGCTCATCCTGCTCAGGGTCATTTCCTCTCTCGATAGCTCCATCTTGTTTCTTGGTTTGTGTTGCCTATTGTCTTGCATTGTTTCCTTGCTGACCGGTTGTTACAGCTTGTGGTGTCGGTAGATACTCTGGATGTTCAATGTAAGTGAATCTACCGTAGTCTTCTAGTTCCTTTGTACTTTCTTCTATGTTCTTATCATCAAACTCATCAACACAAACATTAGTACTTTCAACTATCTTATTTGTAACCTTATTCAAACATTTATATGCTTTACTTATAGTGGAATATCCTAGAAATATCCCTTTATCTCCTTTAGAATAAAATTTTCCATTTCTTTCATCTTTCAAAATAAAGCATTTACTTCCAAAAATTTTGAAATAACTTATAGTAGGTTTGTGTCCAAACCATAGTTCATAAGGTGTTCAATTGGATTCCTTCTTCAGTTGTAATCCATTAAGAACATACATAGCTGTACTGACAGCTTCCCTCCAATATGTCTGAGAAACATTCTTTTGTATCATCAATGTTCTTGCACAGTCAATTATAGACGTGTTCCTCCTTTCAGCAGTGGCATTTTTTTGAGGTGTCCTCGATGCAAATACCTATCTTTTGATTCCATGCTCATTATAGAAATTAGTAAATTCATCAGAGATAAATTCACCTCCTCTATCAGATCTTAAGCATTTTATTTCCTTTCTAGTTTCTTTCTCTACCTTAGCTTTATACCAATTCAACATTTTGAAAGCTTCTGATTTCTCTTTTAGGAACATAATAGTCATCAACCTAGTATAATCATCAACAAAAAGAATAAAATATCTATCACCAGAATAGCTCTAAGTTCTCATAGGACCATATAGATCGGTATGAACCAACACAAGTATCTTCGTTGTTAAATATTTTTTTCTTTTAAAACTAGACTTAGTCATCTTACCTTTCTGACATTCATGGCACATGGCATGATCAAGTTTTGTCAAGTTAGGAAATTCTCTAACTCTTTTCTTTCTACTAATCTTGATCATGTTGTCAAAGTTCACATGGCATAACCTTCTGTGCCACAACCAAGCATCTTCATCCTTTATTAAAAAACAAGAAGACTGATCCATATCAAGATAGAATAGATTACCTTTGGATTGTGTACCATTTCTGATAAGTCTTCCTCCATCATCATAGATCTTCACCTTTTTGCTCTCAAAAGCCAGTCGGTAGCCTGAATTGTTTAGCTAAGCCACACTTAATAGATTATAGTTCAGTCCATCTACCCAGTATGCATTTTCACATTGTAATCTCTCATTGATCATCAGTGAGCTTTTACCTCTTACCATACAAGGTGCATCATTTCCGATTCTCATAGATCCTCCATTATATTCAACAAGATGATCAAACTTCTCTACATCACCGATCATATGATGTGTACAGCCACTATCTATGATCCATGTATCATTTTTGCTTACTTTAGATATCAGTGTTGTCTCTTCATGTTTCTCTTCCTCCTCTGAGTCATCTTTCATAGCAACAAATACAACTTCTATATCATCTTCAGAATCAGATTCGGTTTCAATATCTTCAGCTATGTAACATACCTTTTTGCCTTTTTCATCTCGATTGTCTCTGTTGTTGTGTCAGTAGCCTCTGTTGACTCTTCTCCCATAGCTTCCTTCAAATCGGTCTTTGGATCTATCATCATCTTTATTCTGAGGACATCTAGCAGTGATGTGACCAACTTCTTTACAATTAAAGCATGCCAAAGGTAGCTTACCTCTATACCTTCCTTTTCCTTTGGGAAATCTTCTGGCCATAAGTGCTTCAAGCTCATCAAGTTCATCATCGGTATTGTCATCACTATCACAATTCTCAATATTGTTGCTAGACTTTCCAATCTTCAAAAAAGACATGAAAGTGGATTCAACAGAAGGAACAACACTATTATCAAAGTTGTTTAATTCAAAGGTTGTAAGTTTACCAATCAGAGTGTCAAGAGTAAGGTTGGATGTAGCTCTTGTTTCATGAATTGTAGAAATTTTGATTGCATAAACTGGTAGAAAAGTTTTGAGAATCTTGCTTATCACTATTTCATCATCAATTACTCCATTAGATGCTCTAATAGCATGTACCACCTCTTTGAGTCTATTTGAATATTGGACAATGTTCTCACCTTCTTTCATTCTCATATCATCAAATCTACCTCTCAGACTTTTAGCTCGGGCTCTTTTGACATTCAGATCTCCACTGTATATTTGTGTTAATTTATCCCACATTGCTTTGGTAGTCATGCATGTCTTATTATTCTCAAATTCAGCATCGGTACAGGTAGCAATAAGTTCCATCATAGTAACATTGTGTTCATGCTTTTCCTTCAGTTGATCAAGAGTTAATGGACCAGTGGGCAGTTGTATGTAGCCATTCTCCATCAGATCTAGTGTAGAGTTCCCAATCCCAGATATGTGCAGCTTCATTCTACTTTGCCATACTGCGAAGTTCTCTTTGTTCAATTTCAGTACTTCCCTCTTATACATCTTGAGATGTTTGTGCTTAAGTCCTTAAAAATTCATTCTAAGCAACCAAAGCTCTGATACCAATTGTTAGAATAACTAAGAGGGGGGTGAATTAGTTATCCAGTGTCCCAATTCAAAATTTATAATTCAAAACAAATTCTTCAATTTCTGCTCATCGGTAAACAATAATAACTTTCACTGTCTATGCTTTTACCGATTACCAGTCTAATACTATAACAGTTACCAATCAAATCTAACATGTAACATGTAAAGAATGATAACAAACAAATATCACAATCAACACATAACACAATAGATTTAACGTGGAAACCCTGTAAAGGGAAAAACCACCTAGGACCAGCAACCCAAAATTGTTCACTCTTTTGAAGTGAGGTTGGTTAAGACCCAACCCTATTAAAGGTTTACAAACACATTGTCAGGTGTGACCTTGCTAGAGGATTTTAGACTAGAAGTTATCATCCAACTAGCATTCACTATGGGGTTGACTGGATAACAATGTTCATTCTATAAATGATACATCATAAGACTTTCAGAGTCCACTTAGTTAAGAGATTTTGATTGTATACAATGGTTAAATATGTAACAGTAAATGACTTGCATTAATACAACTTCAATTGTAGATTACAGATCAATATTCAGTCCATACAAATCCTTATGATCAATATTTCACTTCAGATTCAATACTATATCAACTTACTGTCCATTGGTAATTGCTCTTTGTAGCTTGGTAATTGTTCTGCAGCTTGGTTCTTACTTAACCATTATGATCAGAATGCATGAAAACCTTGTTCACGTGATATTCCTACAGTTTCTACTTCTTCCAGCATCTTCTATAAAGAAATTATATTCTCTTATATAGACGAGTAAATCATTTTCTTCTGCACCATCAAATTTTGCCGCTTAACCACATTCATAGATTTTGCTGCTTCAAACTTTCTTGGTACTTGTGTCAATAACATGTTTGATTCTCATCCTTTAGATCTTTCTTGAATTTTTTCAGTCATCGATCTGTGTAACAAACATTAACCGTTACCTCGATGTTATACTCTTGCCAGCTCATCAATCTTATCGGCTAAACTAATCATTTAGTTCATTCTATTCTACTTGATTAACAAAGAAATGTGTCGGTGAACACTTCTTGGTTAATACTATGATCGGTATACACTACACTCCATCGGCGTATACTAGAAATGCTTCATTTATCGACAACACTGCTTTGTGTCTTTCAGCTCTATACTTCATCATAGATGAATGCAACATAATAAAGTTAATATCATCAAGTCATAGACTCATCAACAAGTTACTAAATGTGTTCCTTATCCTCATCTGTTATGTACATCTTTCCTCATGTAGATTTCTCTGTTCTTCATCTCTTTCACCTTTCTTCAGATGTCTCAGTATAGTAACTTACAAGATAAGTGTTGTCAAACTAGTTGACATCAATGACAACATAATACTAATTTAATCATATTACATATCTAATCAGAAACTCCTCAGTGATCTTTCAATCATATATTCTTCAATCAGATTCCAAATCAGTTGTAGTTCAACAATTTATTGTAAAAAGGAACCAGTAGGTCTTGACAGAATTAGAGTGCACATGGAGACTATGATGAAACCATATAAAACCTTCCTTGATGAGTTTTCCCAGTTGGAAAACCATCCCATAAGTGAATATGTTACAGATTATGAGTTTTATGAGTCTGAATGGGTAAAGATTTTTCTTAGCAGAATTCATGATGACCTATTCTGGATAGGTGAAGTTTTAGTAAGGATTACAGGAGACCTAATTCATGAGATGATAGGTCTCTCTAAGAAATGCTTTATTCTTCCAGCAGAAAAGGATGTGAGAAAACTTGTTGAGAAAACATGCAAATCAAGAAGTGATAGGTGTGGAATGACCATTGAGCCTATAGAGGAGAAAGACATCAAATTGATGTCTATGATACTAGGGTATAGGTTTCAACACATGAGTAGGGTGAATAGTCTGTCAGTGGCCACAATTCTTGCAATAATAAGACTTGTGAGAGAAAATGGTGAGTTTAATCTATGTGAGATCCTGTGCGCACAACTGATAGACAATGTTAAAGCCATTAAACATGAAAAGACTAAAATATTTAGATTTGGGTCTTTGATCATATACATGTACTTCCACATACTTGGAAAGGTGTCAAATTTGTATTTATACAAGATTATTCCTACAATGCCATAGATATCCTTTAAGGCATCTATTGAAAGTACACTAAAGGATTAAATAATGCTAGAATTGAAGACATTCAGGGCCAAAATGTAGATGAGATACAGGATTCCAGAAAGCATTGTTGAGAAATACAAAGACAACATTTTCTTTATGGTAGAGACTAATGTAACTTGTATGGAAGCAGTTGAGCCAAGAATAAAGTGGATCCATCCACTTGGATATGAGGTTGATGAACAAGTCCTAGAAGCATATGCACAAGTATTTCTATCAGCCCCTAAGGACCCTAATGAACCAAGATGGGGGACTTATGAAGAGAAAACAAGAGAAGTTGATGTTGTCTTGAATAGCGTAGCAACTAAAAGAAAAGAAGCTAAGGTTACTTCTAAGATCCTTAGAATTCATGGAGTAACTCAAGAAGACCTTGACAAAGCAAGAAAAGAAAATATTTCCTTGGTAATTAAGAGCACATCTGTAGCAGAAGCAAAGGAAGATGATCCTAAGTTAAAGAAGGTCAAGATTGAGAAATCTGAAGATCCCAAGGATAAATAGGACAAATCTGATGTTGTCCCTCCTATGCCCATAGAAACAATTGATCTTACAGCTCCTCCTAAGTATAAGGAAATGCCTAAGAGGAAGAAAGAAATTATCACCAGTCACCATCCTCGCGAGAAAATAGAAGTAAGAAGAACACTCAAGCACCTCCACAAGTAGGTTTCAGACCTAGTCTTAAAGTATTGAATACAAGGATTGTTGATGAAGGAAGATTGGATCAAATTGGAAAGTTTTATGAGATGTACGATGAAATAGACAAATTAGAAATTCATGGAATGATCATCAAACATATGATTAAGTTCAAGAAAATAGTCTTGGAGCTTAAGACAGTCATTCCGAACAATATTTGGAATATATTGGAATCCTTGAAGAAATAGGCTATTGAAGAAGATCTTCGGATAAGGGAAAATATTCTTGATGAAATTCTCCCAGTGTGTTCTTTAGAAGAGAAAACATTGTTGCTAGATCTGGTGAAGCCACACCTAAGAACAAAGTTGAGAACTCTGCACCTAATGGATAAAAACTTTGAGTTGACAACCAAAGAGACAGAGAAAGCCTTTGAAAAAGTTTTTCTAAATAGGAACATGTATCCACCTATTGTGCCCATAGCTCAAGTGCCCATAATGGTAGCCAAGGAGTCAGAGACCACTAATGTACCATTTACAGGTCCTCAAGATTCATCACCTACACTTGAAATACCCATAGAGGTAGAAAAGTCTGTGCCCATGTCAGAGACAACACTGTCATTATTAATAATGTAGAGATTGCTATGGCAGCTACAAATAATGACCTAGACAAGTTTGAAGAGGCCTTTATAATCACACAAGGGGTTGAAACACTATGCGGTGAAAATTCACCCAAGTAACAAAAAGGAGGTAAAGAAGAAGAGGAGACAGAAAAAGAAGAAGAAAAAGAAACATACAAAGAAGAAGAAAAAGAGACAGAAAAAGAGGAAGAAAAGGTAGAAGAAAAGAAAGGAGAATAAGAGGTAAAAGAAAGTGAACCAATAGAAAAACCATATGTTGAAATGACAATAAGAGTAAAACAAGAAGTGGTGGATAGCACTCCTATCACTCTATTACCCTCAGCATCATTGTTGACAAGATTGACACTAGACACCACTAGTTTGGATTCTTGGGGAGAAGAAGACCTGATCAAGATCAATGTCTTAGCCATGGAGAAAGCAAAGGAAAAATAGGTAATGAGGAACCCCTTATTTTTTGAATTAGTCAACATATTGAATAGTCTATTACCTTCAGACAAGAAAGTGTCTAAGGTCAATACATTTGATGATGTCAGAAACATCCTTACAGCCTTTAAGACTAATTTTTCTAGTTTGGAAGAGTCTGCATCTCAAATTGCAGAAGAGAAGTATATAAAGAAATAGCTAAATGAATTGGTTAGAAACTTTTCACTTGACCTAAGTTCCCTAAAGATTAGTCAATCATCTTTGAAGGAGTTTGTAGCAAAGGGTAGAAAGATTATTGCTGACTGTATGGATCAAGATAAGCTGACAGATGATCATTTCAAAAAGATCCAAGAGGTAGAGGCAATGATAGAAAATGTAAAGAAATCAATGAAAGATCCCTCCACAAATGTAAACATGTGTAATAATGTGTACCAAGGATAGATGGATAAGATTGAAAAAGCTGAGAAAGAGATGTCTAAGATAAGGGCAAGGCAGACACAGCTCAGGAATGCTCTTGCATCCTCTCTAGATATTCTAAATCAAAACATCAAGGAGATCGATGCCACCATGGTGACATATGATCAAGGTCCTAGCATAGACTTGGAGAAGATGGAGAAGCTACAATATGCATTATACACCCATCTACAAATTGTTAATGCAATGATTGCATTCTAGAAGCAAGAGATACAAAACTTATAGATAGCATATCCGGATGTTCTTACATTGTAAGTACTTGTAGAGATATATTTTTTGAAGAACCTTTGTCATTAATGTCAAAGGGGGAGTAATGTATAGAATATGGAGTCTTGGATTCTTATATGTAAAGAAGATGTATAGTAAAAAGTATAAGGGAGATATAAGTTAGAGTATGATAAAGAAATTTTTGTATAAGGGTATAGTTAGGAACTTTTCCATATTCCTTTGTTGCCATCAATGAAAAAGGAGGAGATTGTCGAAAAGTTGACTATACTATTGTATATGACTAAATATAGTGTTTTCATTATGGCAACAAATTCATATAGTGTTTTGGAGTCAGCACACATTATCAGAAGATTAGAATTTGGCTAAGTACAGAAGACTGGGTAGTCAGTAGAGTACCAGTAGATCAGAGCATCAGCGCACGTGCGTATGACCTAGTTATGGTATGCGACCTTGAATTTAAGCCTATATGTATGTATTCATGCTAATTCTAAAAGTGCATGATCAGATGAGACCATATGACGAAGATACAGACAGTTGAAGAGGTACAGCCAGTGAATGCCAAAATAGAACAGAGTATGCAGCCGACTATTGGTAATTTGATTAGCGATGATAATATTGTTTTGTAAAGGCTATGCACCTATTGTATTTAGGTTATAGACATGTAATTATATTTTTATGTAAACACACTCGATCCAATTCAATTGGAAGCATTGTATGTAATCAGTTATAGTCTGACCTAGTTAATTATTTTGATAAGCGCATATAAATATGAGATGCGCCCTTTGTAATAAGTATGGATGTTGATATAGAGTTGAGATAAGTAGAGAAGAAGTATGTAAATATTTTTTAAGATGTATTAGAGCTTTTGCAAGAGTTCAAAGCATCAGTGCACCAAAGGAACTGATCAGACAAGCAGTGTCACAGTGCCAGTTCATCTAGCAGATATAGTGTGTATCTGAGATCTTAAGGTTGTAGCCTTCACCACTTGAGTATTGAGCTCTAGGATAGTGTGTCCCCACCCCTAACAAGGTTATTGTAAAAGAATCCTAACAGGGTCCGACCCTTGACAAGGTCACTATACTAAAAGCAATGTAAAGATAACTCCTAACAAGGTTAAAGATCTTCTAACAAGGATCACAAGACACTAGTGTAGTTTATTAGTGGGTGTCAATTCCCATCAGGGTTTTTACCTATTTGGGTTTCCCCGTAACCATATTGGTGTTATGTGTTGTGTTCATGCATCTTGATTATGTTAATGTTCATTTTAGTACTTAAGCATTCAAGTTAAGTTTCAAGAGTAAAAGAAAAGATTAAAATATAGTGAACATTGATTCACCCCCCCCCCTCTCAGTGTTCCCATTCCTAACACCACCATCATATTTTCTAAGTGACACAAGCTTACTTTTGTCTCAAGTCATATTATGAGAACAATCACTATAAATCAACCATTCATTTTTCTTTGTTCTAACATACAAAGAAGTTTCAACATCATCATCAATTTCTACATAGATTTTAGTAAAATCAATTTCCTATTTCTCATCCTCTTCAGAATAAAATAAATAATATTTTTTCTCTAATTTATCATTTGAAATACTAGCATATTCATTCACATAGTAATCCTTCTTATTGAACTTCTTAAATTTCTATCTAGGACCCCTCTCTGGCAATCAAGTAGCCAAAAGATCAATCTTACCACATCTAAAGCATTTTAGAGGTAACATACCTTTATACATGTTGGTACCTTTCTTCACTCTTCTTGAAAAGTTTTCTTCAAACTCTTCCTCATCATCTCCATTAGTATCATCATCTGATTTTGTTTCTTTGAATTTCATTTTAGATCTGCTCTTGTATCTTCCAAACTTTCTTAACTCAAATGATGTCAAGGTACCAAACAATTGTTCTTTGGTAAATTTCTTTATATCATACACCTCCTCAATTTCAGATTTATTCTCCACCATATAATGCTCAACAGTAGCACCATCACACCAATGAGACCTTAAGAATATACTGCAACCACTTGTGATAAACTCCTTTGAGTTTCATATTTATTCTCCATTGTCTAATGCTCAACAATAGCACCATTCCACCATGAGGCAGTCAACTTCTTTGTTTCTAAATGACATTGGGTAGTCACATGACCTATTTTGAAGCATATTCTACATCTGAAGGGAAGCCCTTCATAGTCCATCAATTGAACCCAGCTACCCTTCGATGACTTGAGTAAACTTTTAGCTGGCAAACCCTTAGAAACATCCATATCCACCAAGATATGATAAAATGTTGAATAATATATATCAAAAGAATCATTATAAACTATCAAGAAATCCCCAAGCACTTCTCCCACTTCCTCTAAAAGAGATTCCACCCAAAGATGAAGGGGGAGATAAGGTAGTTGAGCCCAAATCAGAATTTTATTGAACATCTCAGAAGAGGGATTGAAATCATCATTGCCATGATTTTTTCATTAGCATAAATTTATCCTCCTAGCTAAATAAGTGATTACACAAAATATTATTTATGTCCTCAACAACATCAAACTTTGCAATAAAAAAACCACTTTCCATAGGGAAAATATGTAGCATACCATAGAGTAGAGGTTCCCAATGTTGTGAGATCCAAGCATGCAGTTTAGGGAGACTAGGATAGAAACCCCTAAAGCAATAGATCACACCATGAGAGGATAAAATAGAAACATTATTCTCTATTTCCTCCTCTATTTAGTTATTTAGATCAATACAAATACCCTTCAAAACTAAAATAACCCTGGCATCAGAAGAGCACCACTTCACCCTATGTGGATCTTGAGAAGCAACATTATGAGACACAACATCCCCATCCACAAAGGAAACACTATCATATGGAAATCCACATGAAGTGACAATAGGAGGCCAATTATGATCAACCGAAGTTGTATATTAGTACTAGCAACTTTTCCAAGCTTTGCAATAACAACTGTAGGTTGAGAAATAGATTTGTCCTAAGAAACACCACAAATCACAATGGCCTTTTCATTCACACTAGAACCTTCCATAGAAGAAAGAGCCTGACTAGAGAACATGAAAGGAGCTAGAGAGGTAGAGGGTCCAATTGACACTATAGAACCATGGGAGTGTAAGGGGGAAGCCCTAGCAGGAATAGGAACTAACATTGGAGACCCAAAGGGTGCCAAAACTGGGGAACTAGTAGGCACCAACATAGGAGAACAACCAGTCATGCCCAAAGAGGCTAGTGGAACAACCACTGGAGAGACAATCCCCCTTGCCAAAGGATCCCCAATCCTACTGCCGATAATATGTGAAGTGAAATAGGATTTTTCAAAACAATCCCTAACCATGGAAGCCACCTTTTTTAGTAGTTGAGCTTGTTTCTTTAAGTTAGTTCTTACTTCATTTCATGCATTAAAGCACCTGTTAAGGTGACATTAATATGGTGATTTTACAAAGGCTCACTTTCAATACACAATAAGGCTCATTATCGATACAAGGCTCACTGCCAATACATAGAGGATCACTACCATAGTATTTGAAATAAAATTGAATCCATCACTAAGATCACTATCACTCCAATCTATCACATGATCAACAACAAGTAGATCTCCAAAAAAAGATTTGCAATTACTTCGCATACAAGAAAAACATAGGCCACTTCAATATGTGAAATAACAATATTCCTTTCCCTTCTTGTACTTCTTGATGCCATCAACCGTGTTGGTCAAACACAATTTGAAATAGGTCACACCAAGGCATTCCCATGGTGGTAAGGATTAAGATGTAGACCACCTTAACCAATAAAACTTGCCTCGTACATGCCAATGCATAACACCATCTCCAAATCCATTGGTTTTTTAGATCCCTATAGTTTTGTTGTCTATTAGTTTCTTACACTTAGTCATTATCTAGGAAATGTTGGTCGATCATCAATGTGACTGAGTCATCATGTATAGGCTGAGTCATGTAATGTATATTTATCGAGTAGTAGTCACTACTGAGTAAACCAATGTTCACTAAGTACTTTTGTATTAGCTGATTTAGTTTTTAATGAGCTATGTAAAGTAATTTATACCAAGTGAGAGAGATATCAGTGAACACCAACTATAGTGAATGTTGAGTACTAGAAACATCAGTTGTTGAGTTAACCATAACTGACATATGAGTTTTTTATGGTACAATCATCGAGGTAAAATATTTTGGCTAACATTCATGTTTTGTATTTTGTTTTTTGAGGAAATCATGGAGGTGATTATGCTTCTATTTTACAATCATTGATCCCAATGCAACACTTGGGGCCAATCAAAATTAGGAAAGCTTAAGTGGAAAAAAGAGTAAATTTGAATCATAGATCTTAAATCTTGAAGAAGTTCAGTTGTCTATATAAGAGAAGATCTAAACCCTAATGTGTGTGTGAGAGGATGTGAAGGGAATGTGAGGAATGAGCAAAGAATACATTCAAACTAGTGAAGTATTCTGATAGATTTCAGTGACCAAGTGTAACAGAGTAAAGCAGTGAAGGACAGAACAAAGATAAACTTGATAGATAAGATCAAATAAAATACTAGAAGGAGAAGATTTGTAATTAGCATACAGTGCAGACCAAAGGATCAGATACTGGGACATTCTAACAAGTGTATCAGGGTAAATCTCTTAACAAAGTGGTTTTAACATACCTTATGTAATCTCTTAACTGAGTGCTTACTTAGTTGTAAGTTTTAAATCCTTTTGCAAGGTAGATTGTATAAGTCTTTTAGCTCTTAATAGGACAGACCCCTCATAGGGTAGATCATATTTTGTGATCAAATTTGTAGCCCTAACAAGAAAACTTTATACTGCAGTAGTGAAGATTTATGGGTGTCATCCCCGCCCTAGTTTTACCTTTCAAGGGTTTCTAGGTAACCAAATTTTTTGTTTTATGAGTACTTTCTTGAATGATGTTTAGTGTATTAGTTCCATTACATTGATGAAGTTTGCGATAATGCTATGCCAAGTTTTTTGTAATGTTAAAATGGATTAATAGGTGATATCTAATTCACCCCCCCCCCCCCCCACCCACCCCTCTCAGTATCACATTTCCCAACTAAATTTCCAACAATTGGTATCAAAGCTCTAGGTTTTCTTATCGGAAGTCTAACCACTTGAAGATAAAGATCTTGAGATGGAGGTTTATAAGTTGGAAAAATTTATAGAGAATCAAAAGATTGATGTTCAGCTTTCATTACAACAACTTGAAGTAGCCAGAGGATAACTAAAGAAATCCTTAAGCGGGAGAAGAGAAATTGCTATTCATCAAAATGAATCACAATATCAAGAAGAAGATATTGTAATCACCTAAAAGTGGATAGGATCATTCATGTGATTAATCAAGGCAAAACCAAGGCAATTGAATCAAAATGAGCATTTAGCCAATCAAAATTAATATCAAGCTTCAATTCAATATAAATCAAAATCAAGACCATTTTAATCAAGTTAAATCAAATCAATGTGCAATTAATTCAATTAATTGTATAGTTTGGAATTAAATAAACTCAACCCATTCAAGGGGTGCACTTGGCTAAATAAATGAATTAAAATCAATTGATTAAATCCTAATTTATCTCAACACCACATGGGAGGAAAAATCCTCAACCAATAGGATTTAAGAAAAGAGCTCACATGGATCAAGCCAAATTCAATCTCAATCACTTAAATTGAAAGAGAATCTTGTCCACTCATCTTGTCTTCTTGTCCCAAGCTTTGAGGATGCAATATTTAAATTGTCTTCAAAGGTGGAACCAAAGACTCAACTCAAGCCTAATCATGATCAACTCTACCACACCCCCTACCCTTGCCAAATCCTATAAAAGAAAGGCTAAATTCACTCATAACTCATCCACAAATCTGAGAATTGCATCTAACCTCTTGAGAATTATAGCTAGAAAGGCAATTTAAAAGTTAATTTGAGCATTTCAATTTGGAATTGAATTAATTATCTTAGCTTATCACTCATTTCTCATTCTAGGATTGTCATTAATGGAGGCTTGCTCAGAGCTTCACCATTAACACTCTTAGTTAGAGACTCATAAAATGCTTAATTGCTCATTTATTTGCTAAATAGATTTTCTATTTGTGGTAACTTATTTTCTATTTGATTTATTTGACAATACTAATTCTATGAAGGTATAATTTCTACTAAACAAAATGGCACCCACCGTGGGGCAGTAGGCTTCACTTTCTAAAAATCCATAAATTTCATTTTTGTTCAAATTTTTGTATGTTAAGCTCTCTATTTTGCAGGTGAAACAACGCTTCTGAGAATTTAAGCAGTGTGTTTGAGCAATTAAACATCGCTTCTGAGCACTGTTACAGCGCTTCCATGATAAAGTTGTGTGCCTTTGCATAGGGAAATGACACTTTCGGTTCTTTTTGGCTTCTATCTAATTTCTAACAGCACTTATTCCCTGACTAGCCAGCACTTTTGACTCGATCTCCAGTGCTTTTGATCATTTTTTGATGCCTTTACACAGGATTTCAATGCTTTTACTCTTTGTTTCTGCGCTTTTACTATTTTATTTAGCACTTTTAATTCGATCTCCGATGCTTTTAAGCATTTAAAGAGTGCTTTCAATAGATTCATAGCGCTTTTTCTTAAATTGAAAATTTTCATAATCTGACTATCATAAAATCATTTTTATGTCTCTGTAGGATGAATGATCATAGGAAAGTAAGAAAACCAGAGAGCAGATTCAATCAAGAAGGCAAAGCTTTGATAAGGAAGATTAAAAAGGAGAACATTGCTCACATTAAGTTGGTTCTTGAGGATTCACAACAAGAAAGTCAGGTATATGATCATTACATCAAAGTTATAGAAGCATATAAGGAAAAAAAATTTCATCAAATTGGATATTTTCACCTTAATCAAGTTTTTCTTAAATTTGACAAATAAGGCTTAATGTTCAATTTTGTCTTTGTTTCTTCAATTTTATTTTATTTTCTTCATTGTTGTTGGTTTTGTTGACTAACTTGTTGGAGGAAAAGCACATTGGAAAGGAACAATCACCAAGGTAAGCATCAAAACATGAAAATCACTCAAAAATGCTCCTAGCCTTTGCTAGCTACAAGGAAAAGGTAAGCCTTAAAACTTTGTCATTTTTGTACTTAAATTGTAGCTCTGGTGTTTTCAAAATCTAGTAATTAAAAATAGCCTATCTTTGTTTGAGGAAGTTTAACATTAGGCCTATTCTCTTCACTTTTATTTGTTAATCAAAATGCCAAAAGTGTTAAACTCTTTCATTAAGAAGAAAGGTTAAGGAAATCAAGCACATAATCAAATAAACCCCTTGTTTGTGGAAGAGAGTAGCAATACTCGAATCTCTTTAGTTAGTGGGTTGGAAATTGAACCTTGTTAATTGTGTTTGGGGATTAAGAAGTGGATAGGGATATGTTCTTCACCTTTTTGGTGAATCAAACTCTCACAACCTATTTCTTCATTCCACTTTCTTTCTTTACATGAACATGCTAGATCATTAGTTGGGCTCGCCTCCTGAGATTTTCCTTAAAAGGGTCGATGAGAGGGACAACCCAAAGTGGGATACACTCACCTTTTCCACAATCATCCAACCCACTATAAAATGAAATACATACATCCTTAATGGGGTGTGTGACAAAAGGGTGTCAAATTTTCAAACTTCCTTGAGTAGTCCTCACGGATTGTGCAAAACTCTGACATACCAGTGGTGGGAAGCCTCTTAATATACTTGGAGGATGAAAGTTTAATATCCATTTTGAATGGAATATTGATCAAAACCTTGTTAACTTACAAAAGACTACCTTATAGAGCCATGTTTATGAACCAATCTTGAGCTAGGTAGATTTCTTGAAGTGTCTTTTTGTACAAAACCTGTGATAACGTACTTTCAAAATCAAACACTTATTGTGTAGTGGGTAAAAAGAAACAAGTGTATGTGTGATTTGTTAGAAAGTAAAGTCCACCAAGATAATTGAGAGGGGGGGGGTGTTGAATCAATTATCAGATAATTATAAATTTTAACATCTTCAATAGCATTTAACCATGTAAGCAATGCAATTACTAACCATACAAAGATATTCATACACAATGACACAATAACACAAGATATGTTGACTAGGGAACCTCTTGATCAAAGAGTAAACCCCGGTGGGAATGATGCCCATAAAAGATGGACTAATATGAATATTCCTTGTGAGAGGATGGACTCTATTAGGAGTTTTATGAAATACATTCAGTACATATAAATCCCTATTAGGAGATTTTGAATCCCTATTAGAAGATTCTAACCCTGTTAAGAGTTATGGAAGACAGAAGGACCCACTGCCCAAACAACTTCAGGGTAAGATCACTAAACTCACTGTCCAAAAAAACTTAATATTATTCAGAAAAATAATATGAAATATGTTACCTCCTTACTATGCCAAACCGCACTCACTACTACATCAGATCTCAATTCCAGATCTCTGAACTTCGCATGTCTTCCTTCACAATTTCACTTTCACAATCTCTTAGGCTCTTTCCTTCACTTCATGCTCACATTCACATGCAACCAAACCATGCTCACACTTCTTTCATATTACAACTACATACAATAAGGAAAAACATTCCTTCCTTTATACCACACTCAAATAATTACAAATGAGTCGGCACACAATTACAAAATAAAATTTTCCATACCCTACATCAAAATTACACAAAACTATCAGCTTCCAGATGCAATAACTCTTCACTTGTGTGACTTCAAAGTTTTCACTATGAACCACATCACCATCAATGTTTCTCAAACTTCCCTTTAACTGCACAAAACTAGATTCCATCCTGATTAGGAGATATCATCTAATTTCCACAAACCGCTACTCAGGAACACTACCTGAATATTGCTTCGATCAAAATGATCATAACTTTCATAAATCAATGAATTACTATCTATGCTCTTAACCATAGAAAAACAACATATCAAAGAGTATAACCTCAACATTGCATAGCACCAACTATAATATCCCATGTGCGCTAATCAAAACACTATCTACTTCTCTACTCATCTCCAAAAGATCACTGTGTTGACATCAATGACAATCATAGTCATGAATGCAACAACAACTGCTATAGAATGACTGCCAACATCCAAGATTCATTCCTAACAATCTCCCCCATTGGCATTGATGGTAACATAGATGAAAAACATCCAATGTTCCAAAAATCCAATACTGTTGCACTGCTACACTGATACTCTAAAAATTCTTCAAATCTTCTTCATCAATCAAATCTTGCTTCGTTATCCTATTAAGTTCTCTCCAAAAGATGGTACATAGGGTTTTTCATGTACACTTCTCCCCCATTGACATCAATGATAGAAATTTCATCACTATGTCAACAAAAACTCAATGTCAAAAGACATTGTTTCAGAAAAATACATTTACAAGAGTCCTCATGACTCAACTCAAATACACATACTCCCCCATAGAGGAAGTACCAACATCCAATCTAGAAAAATATAGGCCTCATATACCACTGGATGGATGCAATCAACTGCATCATTACTCAAAAGTAGGCTGGGGCATAACCCCAAGCATACCTCTCAGATACTCACTTGTATCCTTAGGCAAAGGCTTTGTAAATATGTCTACTATCTGTTCCTTTGTGCTTATGTACTCTAGTCTAACTTCTTTCTCAGCAACTTTCTCTCTTACAACATGATACTTGATCTCTATATGCTTAGTTTTAGAATGTAATACAAGATTCTTAGACATATTGACTGTGCTGGTGTTGTCACAATGTATGACAATAGGCTCAACAAATTTAATTCCAATATCCTTCAACGTCTGCTTCATCCAAATTATCTGGTTACAATTGTTTGCTGCTGCTACATATTTTGCTTCTGTTGTACTCTGTGAAATACAATTATACTTCTTGCTCAACTAGGAGACCAATCTTCCTCCAAGAAAAAAGGCTCCACCACTGGTTCTTTTCTTATCATCAACACTACCTCCCTAATCAGCATCTGTATATGCACATAGGGTGAAATCATCAAATTTTTCATACCACAATCCATAGTCCATTGTGCCTCTTAAATATCTCAATATCCTCTTTACTACTGCATAATGTGATTCTCTAGGTTCAGCTTGAAATCTTTCTACCATTCCAACTGAATGTTGTATATCTGGTCTAGTGTGTGTTAAGTACTGCAATCCTCCAACCATGGATCTGTATTTCTTCTGCTCAACTGCTGGTGTTTCATCTTTACTTGCTAGTTTGTGTCCTGTAACCATAGGTGTTCCAACTGGGTTACAGATCTCCATTCCAAATCTTTTCAGCAAATCATTCAAGTACTTTGTCTGGCTAACAAAGATACCATCATTGTTCTATGTTATCTGTAATCCCAAAAAGTATTTCATCTCACCAATCATGCTCATTTCAAATTCTATCTTCATTTCATCAGCAAATTTGTCACTAGCTTCATCTTCTCCACCAAAGATAATGTCATCAACAAAAATAACTATAACTAACATTCCATTTTCAATTTCTTTTGTGTATAGATTACTTTCTGTTGTTCCTTTATTAAATCCCAATTTCAACAAATACTTATCCAATCTAGCATACCAAGTTCTAGGTGCTTGTTTTAGTCCATATAATGCTTTCTTTAGTTTACATACCATATCTCCTTCTTGAGTCAAAGGAAAACCTTTAGGCTACTCAATGTAGACTTCTTCTTCCAATTCACCATTCATAAATGTGGACTTCACATCCATCTGATACACTTTGAATTTCTTAAAAGCTGCGTAAGCCAAAAACATTCTCACTGCATCAAGTCTTGCTACTGGTGCAAAGGTTTCTTCATTGTTAATTCCTTCTTGCTGTGAGTATCCATTACATACTAATCTTTCTTTGTTTCTCACTACTCTTTGTTCATTCATCTTGTTTCTAAATACCCATTTAGTTCCAATCACATTCTTGTCTTTAGGTCTAGGAACCAATTCCCATGTCTTGTTCTTTTCAATTTGATCTAGTTCTTCTTTCATAGCATTAATCCAATGTTCACCTTCACAAGCTTCATTAGTAGATTTAGGTTCAATTTGAGAAATCAAACATAAATGTACTTTATTTCTAGTCATAACTCCTCTGTCCAAACTTCTAATGTTCAACAGGATGATGTCTAGATAGATACCTGTTCGGTGTCATAGTCACAGATCTTGCTTCAACTGTAGATTCTTCTCTAGATTCTTCTCTGGTTTCTTCTCTAGTTTCTTTTGTAGTATTATTCTCATTCAACAATTCACTGTAAGTCTCATAGAATAATTCAGTAGTTTCAATGTTAGGCTGAGGATTAGCTTCTTCATCAAATTCATAATCAAGCATTCTTTCCTAAATTTTAAACTTCTCATCAACTTTAACATTTGCACTCTCAACAATAGTTTTAGTTCTCTTATTGTAACATCTATATGCTTTGCTCTTCAAAGAATATCCAAGAAAAATACCTTCATCACTTCTAGGGTCAAACTTTCCAATATCATCATCTCTCTTTATATAACATTTGCTTCCAAAAATTCTAAAATACTTAACTGAGGGTGCATGTCCAAACCATAATTCATAAGGTGTCTTATTTGTATCTATTCTGATTTGTACTCTATTCATTGTATATACTATCATATTCACTGCTTCTCTCCAAAATGTCTTTGCCAAGTCATTCTCAAATAACATAGCTCTTGCTGCTTCAGTTACTGACTTGTTTCTTCTTTCTGCAATACCATTTTGTTCAGGTGTTCTAGGGGCTGAAAACTATCTCTTAATACCATTCACTTCACAAAAAGTGTTAAACTCTCTAGAAGTAAATTCTCCACCTCTATCAGATCTCAAACATTTAATCTTCATTCCAGATTCATTCTCAACTTTATTCTTAATGATCTTAAACTTATCAAATGCTTCAGATTTTTCATTCAGAAATGCAATCCACATCATTCTTGTAAAATCATCAACAAGAATCATAAAATACCTTTCTCCATAAAATCCTCTAGTCCTGGTAGGACCGCTCAAGTCTGTATGAACAATCTCCAACTTCTCTGCCGATGTGAACTTCTTACTAGGAAATGAACTTCTCTTTTGCTTAGCCATCACACATTCTTTGCAAATCATGTTAGTAGGCTTCATAATTTTAGGCAAATCCCTTACTATAAGTGTAGTACTCACTTTCACAATATTATCAAAGTTTATATGAAAAAACCTTCTATGCCATAACCAACTATCATCAATTTTAGTAATCAAGCATGTCATCTCAGTAGGATTCAACTAAAATACATTACCTTTGGTTCCAAATCCAGTTCCAATTAGATTTTCATCTTTATCCTTTATCACACAAGTTTTCTCAGTAAACCAAACTTGATATCCCTTATCCACTAACTGTCCAACACTCAAAATATTATGTTTCAATCCATCAACAAAGTAAACATCATCAATATTAGTCTTTCCATCAAGAGTAATAGATCCTATACCTTTAATCAAACAAGGTGCATTGTTACCAACTCTAACAATTCCTCCATCATAATTGTTAAACTTTATGAACTTCTTCATATCTATAGTCATATGATGTGAACAACCACTGTTTATAATCTAATCAGTTTTCTTTTCAACTTGGGAAACTAATGCTTTTTCTTCCTTAACATTAGATTCAGAATTTTCTTCTTTAATTGCTACAAATCCTATTTCATCATTATTCTCAGTATCACTTTCACTCAAAGTTCTCTCTATACTAGCTTCAAGATCTTCATCATTAGCATAATAACATTCCTTAGATCTTCTAGGCTTGAAGTTACTTCTGTACTTTTTAACTCTCTTAGGACATTTAGATGCAAAATGACCATATTCTTGACAAGTCCAACATTTAAAAATTTTCTTACCGTCTGGTTCTCTTTTCACAAGCAAGGCAATACGTTCTTCAATCTTCTTATCTTCTTCATTTTTAGATCTGTTGCTAGCATAATCTCCACTCACACTAGTACTTCTTGACAAAGTAGGATGAATACTAAGAGCACTAAATGTTGTCTCCATTCTAGGTAAGTCTCCTGATAACCTTAGGTTCATCTCTGCTGCTTCCAATCTTCCAAGAAGAGTCTCTCTTGTAAAGTTTGTAGTAAAAGGTATAACTTGTTCAATCATTTTTGTTGTCTGCTTAAATACAGGAGTCAATGTCCTCAGAATTTTCCATATCACTTCATTCTCTGTCTTTGATCCTCTACAAGATTTTATTTATGCAACAATTTCTGACATTCTACCAATATAGCTTCTAACAGATTGATCTTCCATCATTCTAATATCTTCAAATGCACATATCCAATTATGTAATCTAGCTCTTTTTGCATATTCATCACCTTCAAAAGTAGAGTGTAAAGCTTTCCAAATTTCATTAGATTTCTTAAAGCATTTTACCTGACTGTATTCATTCTCTGAAAGTGCTGTCAAGAGTGCTTCTCTTGCAAGTATGTTACACATGAATAGATCTACGTCATCTTTAGAACTTGTTTCAAGATTGTCTTCTTCAATTATAGTCATATTATTCTTTGTAATCAACCAATAGCCTAGTCCTAAACACAATAGATGTGTCTTCATCTTTTCCTTCCAGCTGTCAAAATTTACTCCGTCAAACTTAGGGCTTTCTTTCCTAAAATTCACCATGCATCTCCTTAAGTTGTTAAACTTTCCTTTCAAGGACCTGCCACTTTGATACCAATTGTTAGAAAGTAAAGTCCACCAACATAACTAAGAGGAGGGGGGGGTGAATCAATTATCAAATAATTATAACTTTTAACATCTTCAATAGCATTTAACCATGTAAGCAATGCAATTACTAACCATACAAAGATATTCATACACAATGACACAATAACACAAGATATGTTGACTAGGGAACCTCTTGATCAAAGAGTAAACCCCAGTGGGAATGATGCCCACAAAAGATGCACTAATATGAATATTCCTTGTGAGAGGATGGACTCTATTAGGAGTCTTATGAAATACATTCAGTACATATAAATCCCTGTTAGGAGATTTTGAATCCCTGTTAGAAGATTCTAACCCTGTTAAGAGTTATGGAAGACAGAAGGACCCACTACCCAAACAACTTCAGGGTAAGATCACTGAACTCACTGTCCAAATAACCTTAATATTATTCAACAAAATGATATTAAACATGTTACCTCCTTACTATGCCAAATCACACTCACTACTACATTAGATCTCAATTCTAGATCTCTGAACTTCGCATGTCTTCCTTCACAATTTCACTTTCACAATCTCTTAGGCTCTTTCCTTCACTTCATGCTCACATTTGCATGCAACCAAACCATGCTCACACTTCTTTCATATTAAAACTACACACAATAAGGAAAAACATTCCTTCCTCTATACCACACTCAAATAATTACAAATGAGTTGGCACACAATTACAAAATAAAAGTTTCCATACACTACATCAAAATTACACAAAATTGTCAGCTTCCAAATACAATAACTCTTCACTCATGCGACCTCAAAGTTTGTGTTATGAACCACATCACCATAAATGTTTCTCAAACTTCCCTTTAACTGCACAAAACTAGATTCCATCCCGATTAGGAGATATCATCCAATTTCCACAAACCGCTACTCAGGAACACTACCTGAATACTACTTCTACCAAAATGATCATAACTTTCATAAATCAATGAATTACTATCTATGCTCTCAACCATGGACAAATAACATATCAAAGATTATAACCTCAACATCACATAGCTCCAACTATAATATCCCACGTGCGCTAATCAAAACACTATCTGCTTCTCTGCTAGTCTCCAGAAGATCACTATGTTGACATCAATGACAATCATAGTCATGAATGCAACAACAACTGCTACAGAATGACTGCCAACATCCAACATTCATTCCTAACATGATTTTTGTGTTTGGAAATACATAAAACAAGTGAAAGAGATATCCATTGAAATTTCATCTTACATTTTTAATCTCTTCAATTAAAATCAACCATTATCAAATCAAAGGACCAATTTAAATCAAACCTTGTTGGATGCCAGTTTCCACATGGTCCCACAAACTTAGGGTGTCTTTACAAGGAGATATCACTTACATTGCTAATGAAGTCCACAAATTTGAATACCAAAGTCTTTTCAAAGGTCATGATCAAGGGGATATTCTCCCAAATTTATTTGAAGAAAGACTTGAAGAAATGGATAGAAACTTCATGTTTCATGATTACCACCATGGAGGAAACAACACTAACACCAATAATGCTAATCAAGGTCCTAAGGAAACACTTGAAGAAAAAATTGATAGAGTAGGTCAAGATAATTATTTTCTTGAAGTCATCGAGAAATTGATAGATAGGGATAGGGAGAAATTTTTCCTAAACCTAGCCCAAATGAGAGTAAAGCTCCCACATGACTATGATATAGAGAAACTTAAGAAGAATCAAGAAGAAGATAACCCCATGAATGCTATGACCAAACAATTAAAAACATTCCAAGAACAAATAGATTTAATGAAAAAGGCTGCTGAACCTAAGCCCTTTTCTATTGAGGCCTTGTGCCCATTTCCCTTCGACAAAAGCTTGGTCATGGCACCTTTTCCCTTCAATACCATTTTTCCTAAATATGATAATTATATGGGTAAAACATACCCACATGATCATCTAAGGGAGTTTTGTGCCTTAAGCATTGAGTTCATGCATAACACTATGTACCTAATGAGACTTTTTCCTAGGAGTTTGGGAGGTCCCGCCATGGAATGGTTCTCTAAACTCCCACAAGGAATCAATACTTTTAAATAATTAGCCTCTAAGTTTGTAACCCACTACTCCTATAATATCGAGCATGAAATCACAATGCTCAAATTGTGTGATACCAAACAGAAAGATGGTGAATCCTTCCTAGGATTCCTACAAAGGTGGAGGACCCTTTTTTCAAGGTATCCATGAAGTATCCCCAAGAAGGAGAAAATGGAAATTTTTACAAACAATTTGACCATGGAGATGAAGTATAGATTACAACTCCAATGTCCCCAAACATTTGAAAAACTTATCAAAAATGGGATCAAGATTGAAGACGTATTGATAAAGAGAGGAGAGATAAAATTGTTCAAAGATAATAAATCCAATACCAATAACAACAATAAACATTATGTATCTAATTATGTTAATAATAGAGGGGCCAAAAATCACAACAATAAACCTAAGCTATGGTTAAAGAATAATAACAAAAATCTTGTGAACAATGGAGTTGTGGAAGCCCACAATTTGAAGGAAACCCCTTTTAACTTATCAAGTGGAGCTAACTCTTCAAATAATGTAAATCAAACGAATAGAGCTCCCTTTAATCCCAATAATTCCAACAATAATTCCAACAATCCCAACAACAATTCTAATAATAATCCTTTTAATAATGCCAATGGGAATAAGCCCAAACCCTTTTTCTCTGCATATCAAAAGAGAAAATTAACCTTTTTAGGTGAACCCTTGGAGAATGCATTAAGAACCTTGGTTGCTAATAAGATTATCACATTACCTAATTTGAGACCTTATGAACCTCAAATTGAAACTAATTGGTGGAATGATTCTCACCATTGTGAGTATCATCGAAATAAGGGTCACAAAACCAATGAATGCATGAAGTTAAAACACTTAGTGCAAGACCTAATAGATGATGAAACTATCAAAATTGAAGGGCCTCAAAACAATGAGGATCATATAGCCTTCAAGAATTCCTTTCTAAACCATGAAAAGGGTGAGTCATCTAATGCCAACCAAAATCATAAAAGAGGTAATGAGAAAGTGAACTTTTCTCATACCTATGATAACATAATCAATACTCTAAGTGAAGAGGACAATACCATAAATGTTATCATGGTAAAGGAGAAACCAAGAGAAGAATCATCTAATGTTGTCACTAGGGGGAAAGCTTCTAAAATCACTTTACCTACAAATGCTCCAAGAATTGTTTTACCCAACCAAAGCACATCATCATCTTCAAAGCAATATAACTTGGTTGATCAATTACAAAGAACTCCCACTCAAATTTCAATCCTAGAATTGCTCAAATTATCACCTACTCATAAGGAAATTGTAGAGAAATCTTTAGTAGAAACCAATGTGCCTCTAAACCTAGATGTGGAAAAGTTTAGAAATATGGTGGGATATCTCATTTCTCCTCATTGCTTATCTTTTTTTTGAACAAGATGACATGTCACTAAACCACCCACAAAATTTACCTTTGCATATAGAAGTCCTTTTTCATAAACATAGAGTGAAAAGAGTGCTTATCAATGGAGGAGCTGGCCTAAATATTTGTACCCTAAACTTGGTAAAAGCCCTAGGATTTTTCAAGGATGCTATTGACCCAAAGAAGGAAATAACCATCAAAGCCTATGATGATGAAGAAAGAGTGTCTAAAGGATTCATAGTACTTCCCATCAGAGTTGGTCCCATACAAAAAGAGACCATATGCCAAGTTTTAGACCTAAATTTGACCTACAATATCTTATTAGGGAGGTCATGGATTCATGAAATACAGGTCGTGCCTTCTACTTACCACCAATGTTTAAAATTTCCTTATCTATGTCAAGAGATAATGGTAAGTGGAGACTCAAACCCATTCCAATATTGTAACAACATGAATCCTATCAATGAATCTTTAGTCCCACATAATGCAGAAGGGTCTATACCTAAACAAATAGAGCAAGGGAAAAGTTCTAAGGACCTTCCATTATTAAAAGGAAAGGAAAAGATAGAAAGTGAAATTGTTGTGGAAGACATCCAAAGACCCACTAACCTAGCTACATCGACAAAAGGAAAGGAAAAGGTTAGTAAGGAGAATACATATGAGAAGCAGAAAGAAGAAAAAGATAAAGCCATCCAAATCTACACCAAAGATGCTCATTACTAGAAAATGGACCAAATGATGAGAAATTTTGATATACAATGTAAAATCAAGCAAAAAGGAGTAGGGGAATATTCTTTATCCATGATGGATTTTCCATTATCCCCCAAGTCATATGGAAAGCCCGCCAATCTACCCCATAGATATAATGATCATTTTGTGAGAGAAAATACTTCTTCATCCATGGATGAAGATGATAATGAAATTCTTAATTGGCTTTATAAAGATGAGGATTCAAGTGCCCAAGAAAAACGTATCCAAAATATCAGCATTCCCACACATCAATATGGGAAAGGATTTCAAATAATGCAAAAGATGGGATAAAAAGGCCAAGGACCTTTGGGTACAAGGAATGAAGGACTTATGGAACCCATCGAAATGACATGGAGAGATAGCAAGGAAAAGACAAGATTAGGGTACTTAGAACAAGGGTACACACAAAAGAACTATCCTAAAATCTATGATCAGATATTGCAATTAGAATCCCATAGTGATGAAGATTCTAAAAATTGGGAGTGGGACTCTTTGTCAAGTGAGTCATGCCAAGATAAGGAGGTAGATGTTATTCATACCTATACTTCTAGCAAAGGAAAGGACCAAATAGCAGAACCAAATTAGAATCAAGCTTCTAGTTCAAATCAAGTGGTCTTAGAGAACCTTCAAATTCAAGAAATTGCAATAAATCAATGGGTAGGTTAACCCTATATACCTTCAAGGAGACCTAAAATGGAGGAATCAAATGATAGGTTTAATCCATGAGACTTTTATCCAATGGAAACCTTAGAGGAGTTCAGTGAGGAAGACTTTGACCCTACTTCTTTGGAACATTTAGAAGAGGCACATGTCATAGACTTGAATGATACAATTTACAAACCATCAAACAAAGTCTTATCTCTAAATCCCATCGAACCAAGCCAAAGTGTTGATCCTTTAACTCTTATACACCCAGAATTAATCGAATGGGATTCCATTGAACCAACCATCCTTCCAACCTTTTTGAATGACAATGTGGTGTCCCAATATCTCAATGTGGTTGAGCCTTCTTCTACTATGGAATATCAAGAGGAAATGATAAAGGGGAGTATCCAAACTTTCAATCCACCTAAAAATGAAAAAAAATGAAAAAGGTAAAAAAGGAAAAGAATCTAGTGTTGAAAACCATGTTGTGGTAGCATTAGGTCGAAAAGAAAAAGAAATAAAGGATGTTTCCAAAGGTGAAAACCTGATTGAGGCACCTAATGAAGGAAGTTTGGATGCTTTACCTAAACATTATGAAGAGAGATCTCCAATTTTGATTGAGCCTACAGAAAAGATAAACATTGGGTCAGAATTTGAGCCAAAGATCATACACCTAGCGGCATCCTTATCTAGTGAAGAGAGAAAAGAATTCATAAAAAATTTCAAGGAAAAACAAGTCAACTTCACATGGTCATATGATGATATGTTGGTATTAAACCAAAATCTAATTATGCATCACTTGAACATCAAAGAAGGAGCCAAACCAGTCAAACAGAAGTTAAGGAAAAAGCATCCACATATAGCCTTGCTAGTAAAAGTGGAGTTGGAGAAATTGCTAAAAGTGGGATTTATCAGGGCCATTGATTATGCCCAATGGATTTCAAATATAGTGCCAGTTTCAAAAGTAGATAAGTCCATCAAGATTTGCATGGATTTTAGGGATCTAAATTTGGCGTGTCCTAAAGATGATTTTACTCTTCCAAGCATAGACACCATTGTGGATCTAATAGTGGAACATTCCATGTTTTCACTTATGGATGGATCTAGTGGCTATAACCAGATCAAGATAGCACCAAAGGATCAAGATAAAATAGCATTTACATGTGCATGGGGAAAATTTTGTTGGAATGTTATGCCCTTTGGTCTAAAGAATGTCGGGGCACCATATCAAAGGGGCATGAAAACAATATTCCGTGATATGATGCATAAGCTCATGGAAGATTATGTAGATGACATATAAGAAAAATATCATTCAAGAGAGGAGCATCTACCAATTCTAGAATAAAAATTTGTCAAATTAGAGAAATTCAAAGTAAGGCTCAATCCAAAAAAGTGTGCATTTGGGGTCCAATTAGGAAAACTGCTAGACTACATTGTATCAGCAAAAGGAATAGAGGTGGATCCTGCTAAAGTCAAAGCCATCATGGAGATGGAAGCACCTAGAAACATAAGCTAAATGAGTTCACTACAAGGAAGAATCCAATCCATCAGGAGATTTATATCCCAACTAGCGGAAAAATGTCATAGCTTCACCGAACTTCTCCATAAAGATACAATTTTCAAATGGGATGAGAAGTGTGAAGAAGCTTTCAATATGTTGAAGAAATACCTCATGAACCCTCCAAATTTGATGCCACCTATCAAAGGAAAACCCTTGATACTATACATTTCAGTGACCGAGCATTCATTGGGGGCACTTTTGGCACAAGAAGATGAATCAAGCAAAGAAAAAGCTATATATTACATAAGTAGAACTTTGGTCAAATACGAGTTGAATTATACCTTCATCGAAAGGGCATGTTTGGCTATGGTTTTTTCTTCCCAAAAACTATGCCACTATATTCTATCTCATAAGATAAGACTCATTGCAAAGATCGATCCTTTGAAGTATCTACTTAGCAAAATAGCATTAAATGGAAGTCTAGCCAAATGGGTCATGGTGTTGAGTGAATTCAGCATTGAGTATCAAGACCACAAATCTATCAAAGGACAAGTTATTGTTGACCAATTAGCAGAATCACCACTACAAGATGATCATCCAATTCAAGTATAATTCCCAGATTTTGAGATTGTGAATGTAGAGGAAAAGACATGGTAACTATATTTTGATGGTTCATACACCCAACATGGATCAGGAGCAGGCATACTCTTGATTACTCCTCAAGGATCTACAATTCCAAAGTTATATAAATTGATATTTCCATGCACCAATAACATAGCATAATATGAAGCCTTGGTCATTGGAATCAAGTTCGCATTAGAGTGGAAGGTGACAGAACTAAAGGTTTATGGAGACTCTCAATTAGTCATTTATCAAATTAATGATGAATATCAGACAAAATATGACAAGATGGTTCCTTATAAAAACATAGTGGAAAATATTAAGAATTACTTCACTCTTATTACATTTGAGCAAGTGCCAAGAGAAAATAACAAAGCAGCAGATGCAATGGCGACTTTGGCATCACTTCTACAAATACTAGATTAAAGCACCAAATATGAATTCCTAGTAGAAGAAATGGAACAACCTGCATTTGACCCTACCCATCCTCATACCATTTGTTTGCTAACAACACATGAATCACCTTGGTATGAACCTATTTACACCTACTTAAAAGATCAAATCCTACCCATGGACCAAACTAGGAACCAAAATAAAAGCTTCATCTTCCAAGCCTCTCATTATACCTTAATATCTGAAACATTGTATCGTAAGAGTCTAGATGGAATTCTCCTTAGATGTCTAGAGAAAGAGGAATCAGACGTAGCCTTGCAAGAAATCCACGAGGGAATTTGTGGGTCACATTCGAATGGATTAACCCCAGCTAAGAAACTTCTTTGGATAGGATATTTTTGGCCTACAATAGAGAAAGATTCTTGTCACTTTGCCAAAACTTGTAGAAAGTGTCAATTTCATGGAAACTTGATACATGTGCCCGCACAAGAACTTCATCCTATGACAACACCTTGGTCATTTTATCAATGGGGTCTATATTTAATAGGAATGATTTATCCACCATCCTCAAATGGTCATAAATTCATTATCATAGCAATGGAGTACTTTACCAAATGGGTGGAAGTTGTACCCTTATCAACTGCAATAGGAAAGCAGATATCTTTTTTTATCCTAAACCACATAATTTGTAGATATGGTGTTCTTCCTGCCATCATAATGGATAATTCAAAGCACTTCAAAAATAAGGTCCTAAAGGAATTATGCACAAAGTTTCATATGATCCATCACTCTTCATCAATATATTACCCCCGAGGTAATGGACAAGTTGAAGAAATGAATAAAAACATTCTAGAGATATTGAAGAGAATGGTGGAAAATTTAGGTAGAGATTGGCATATGAAAATAAACCCGACCTTATGGGCTTATAGGACAAGTATCAAAATGCCAACATGAGCTACACCATTTTCCTTAGTCTTTGGAATAGAAGTAGTTTTACCTTTGGAGGTAGAACTTCCATCCTTAAGGGTATCTTTACATGGTTTAATAAGTGAAGAGGATTATAGAGTTGCTAGATTGCATGAACTAGAACTGCTCAACAAGAATTTGATCACTTAAAAGTATATCAAAATAGAATGTCAAGGACTTATAATAATCACATCAAGTCAAGAACATTTCAAATAGGTGACCTAGTTTTGTGAAAGAATCCAAAGAACCAAGCAGAAAGGGAAAAGAAAGGAAAATGGGAAGAAAACTAGTTAGGACCTTTTGTGATCACTTCATCTTTTGGGACCGGCACCTACAAGTTAGTGGATTGTGATGGAGAAGAGCTACAAGAACCTATCAATAGTATTCATCTAAAGAGGTTCTATACATGAAGCAAATGAAAGACTATAAAAAGTATCAGAAAATTAGATGGAAAGCATCCTATTTATTGTATATAGTCAAAAGAGATCTTGAAAAAATGAAAAACATTTGAAAAATAGAAAAGAGAAAACAAATTGGAAAAGTAGAAAAGATAAAATATAGTGGAAAATTGAGCATGAAGAAATCTAAAAACATTCATATATGATCCTCAAAAAGATGTTGTCTTGGTGAAAACCTAGCAAATAGGTGCCTTGATGATATGAAAAAAAAAATTAAAAAAAGAGAAAATACAAAAAAAGAGAAAAAAGAGAAAAAGTGCCTTGGTGAAAACCTAGCAAATAGGTGCCTTGGTAGCAAAAAAAGGAAAAAATCTTTTATAAAAAAAAAAAAAAAGCAAAGCAAAATCCATTCAATCAATGAAAACTAGGTAAACAAGCACCATTGAAAGTCCAAGTCAATTGCATACCTAGAAGGTCACCTTGTAAATATTGCATTCACCAGCATTTGTATATATTGCATAATAAAACCCCACAGTTGCATTTGCAAGTACCTCAAGATTTTGGTCACCTAATTTGCAAATTGTCCTAAGTCCAACTTTGGAATCATATCAAACTGGGGAAATATACTCAAAAGGAGGAAGGAATCATCAAAATAAAATTGCAATCAATCATTGAATTGATTCATCAAAAATGCAAGTGAAACAATTAATCAAATCCTAAATCCTAATCCAATTTGAACCAAATGCAAAGTTTGATCCAAGATTTTCAATGACCCTATATTTATTAGGATTAAAAGTATGAAATGGATGGAACTACACTTGAAATATGGATTTGAAAAACATTTCAAAAAAAATTCTAAGTGTTGACTTGATTGATGAAATCATGTCTTTTTAGTGAATCGATGAAAGTGTTTAACTAGACAAGCTATGATGATAGCATGATATTTTAGTTGATTTTTGAATGACTGTCTTAAGATCAAAATTCTAAATCATGTATTATTTGTCTAAGGATGTGATCATCAAAGAATCATTGAGGACTTGTACATAGGATAAAACTGAGATCTTTGTTTGTTTACGCAAAAGGATACCTTGGATATTTTGATCTTCAATATCATAATACCAAAATCCACTTGCAACATAGAATCTGACAAAATCGGTATTTGCACTCTCATGATTGGCTTCAATTAGTGATAGTCATACCAGAAAGGATGGGAAAGCAACAAAAGAGGTGCAAATAGTATTCATATCATCATGGTTGAACTAGTGATGGTTGTACTAAAATTGGGATTCCAAAACTGCTCAATGTTGATTATAAGCTCCAATTTTTTAATAATGATAGTTAGTTGCATAAATCTTGAATTAAATGCATTTAATGTATTTTTCCTTTCTTAGTTTATAATTGCAAGATCTAGAAGCTCAAGAGATAGCACAAACAAGAGAGACAAGATAATATGATCAAATGAAGAATTCAATAATGATCAAATGATGGATAACTGATTGATTACATACAATGTAGAAATGCCTCAATATATAGGCAATGCATGATAACTAGAAGTTATGCAAGTGATAAGATATCAACTAGACATGGTGGAATCACATGTCCACCAAAGGTGGATCATCCTCCATTGTACATTAAAGTATGTGCAACAATGAGAGGATGATAATGTGATAAGAGCACTAAAGGTGGATCTCACACACAAAGAGGTATGTGATGACAACTATCACACCTAAAGTGGAGATTCTCCTAACCATGTGCTAAAAATAAATGCAAACTCCTAGGTGTCTCAAAGACAACTAATTATGCAAATGCATTATCCTAAGTAAAGTTAAGTAAAGTGTAATTAGTAAATACATAATTACACCAACAGTTATTATACCTTGCATTCATTTAAACATCTTCATCATTTGAATCATTATGTTCATTGCATTAGGGATCATTAAGTTCATTTCGTTAAGTAGCATTTTAAACATCAATTGCATTAGGTTACATAAATCATGTAAATCCATTTACATTACATTAAATTGCATTACATTGCATTCATTCATTCATGTTAAAAATCATTAAGTGCATTATATTGCATCATTCAAGATTCATTTCATTTAGAACACATCATTCTTTGCAAAAGAAAACATTCATATTGCATCCATTAAGTGCATTATTATTACATATATTAGGTACATTATCATTGCATTCATTACAATCAAATCATTACATCCATTAAATCATTGCATTTCAAATAGAACATAAAATCATCATTAGGTGCATATCATTTAAGTCATCTTAGAATTCATTGCATCAATCACATTATTCATTAACCACATCTATACATCATTCATTAAAGTCCATCGCATTCATTCATCTATTATATGTCATACATAAGACAACCATTTAAGCATCATTCGAACATATGCATACATATCAAAAATTGCATCTAAAAAGCATAAAACAAAGCATATAGGAGATAGAACCATCTAGATTTGCATATCATGCTAAAACACCTGAAAAGGAGATCCAACACATCATGACATCATATATAGGGAAATCTATCAAAATGAGTATCAAAGTCTATAACATCATCATGAAGTAAGCAGAATATCAGAGTCCATCAAAAGATCATAAATGCAGTATCCAGACATCAATGTCAATCAAACTATCAAAGTATCAGCATGAACAACCTCGACGAATCAAAAATGATACAATAGAGTCCAATGTCTCGGTATCAACAAAGGAATGAGATCATGTATAACAAAAATTTGAAATATCTCAAATCATATCTCAACTGGCTAAATCACCAGTACCATCTCCACCATCAGGACCATGAGCACTATCTGGAGCATGACTCGAGCTCACCTATAATCCTTGCTGACTCATCATGGCCATAAAGGTCTACATCATCAAACTCAGCTAAGTAACCTGATGCTGCATTGTGAACATCTGAGACTGAAGAGATATAAAATCTGATGCTAAAGCTAGTGCAGGAGCCTGTGTTGCAGAAGTCTATGGTGGAGGTATGGAAAAAGAAGGAATGGAAGAAGATGGATCTAATAAGGATGGAACAAAACTTGAAGAAGATGGATGTGAAGAAGATGGCATCAAAGTAGAAGCAGGTGCCTGAGAAGATGTAGCCTATGAAAAAACTGGTGGTATAACCTGCTGAACAGGAGGACCCTGTGCATGATCAAGTAAAACTTGTGCAATTTGTGCATCCATCTCTCTTTGGCACCTAGCCCTATGCCAACCCTATCTAATAGCTAGATCTGCAGCAACATGATGAAGTGCTCTATCTACACCACCTCTACCCTGATCACCACCAACCATAGGAGGAATAGGAGTAGTAGCAATCACTAGAATTTGTACTCTTCCTACTCTAATTGCTCGATGACCCCGTCATCCATACCATGCTCTAATCCTACCCCCACCTCTCCCACCATCTTCATCATTTGCATCATCTCCCCCATCTCCTACATCACCTCCAGCACCATCTGATACCTCATCAATACCTAGGACTCTCTTAGTAGGATCTGTAAACCTTAGAAATGGATGCCGATCTAGCCAATCTCCATACTCATCTATAATCCCAGCATCCATAATGTGCTCTCTCATTGACCAAGGTAAATATCCAAGGTCTTGAATCTCTTGAACAGTTGTCCCGTAATCTACACAGGGACCCCACAAAGATCCCTCTGCCTAGACTTGAGCATACATAGCCACTCTCTAGGGCATACCCCATGTGCACCCATATTGACGTAAAACTCTCCTGAAGTAGAATCTCTCTATGATATAAGTGGAACGTCCAATCATCCATCGAGGATAGAACATGAAAGGAAACTTAGACCAAGCCTCACATGCCACATATGGCCTCCAAACCACAACATCCATATCATCGATGACATGATGCCAATAATCCAACTTACCCATATGGGTCTGAATCACCATACCCTCATACATCCAGGCGAATGGCCAACCCAGATCTCGATGTTGTGTTGTGATAGGACGTGTCACTGGGAAATGCTCCCAAGTCCAAAGCTATAGTAAAATCACCCCTACAGTGAGCGTGGAAGATCATATATAAACAACTATGTGTAGCTCATGGTACAACTAGGATAAATACACAGGATCCCCAATCAAATTGTCAGGGACGCACCATCTAGTCCTCCAAAATAGGACCCCATCCAACTGCAAATCCATGACCACATATGTCTAGAAGAAGAAACCCACTAATCAAAGAACCTAAGACTATTGGTAATGAAGGAAAAGAATGGAACTATGCCCACTAGATATGATCATCTCCAATGGTCAGATCCAAAAAGACCCACTAACATGCTGACCCATCATAAATAGAATCGTAATAAACCAACTCTCCTCTAGTTGGTAAGAAAAAAATACAATACACGTCCTCCAGGGTGATCGTCATCTCACCCATGGGAAAGTGGAAGGTATTATGGTCTGAGTGCCACCTCTCGGCCATAGCAGTGATCAAACCCTGATTCACTCAGAATTGTGGTAAAATGAGAAGGAAAGACAAACCATAAAGACCGATATGGTGTCGATCAAATGCACTAAGATCATCAATCATGCTTATAGGTAAGGGATATGAACCACGAACTCCCAAGCACTTAAGCAAAACCTAGAAGTTCAATCACATCAGTTTTGAAATCAGCTATCATTTGGATTATCCTAAGTCAATCGAGAATTTACAAACATCAAACCACAATCAATTTTCCTGAGTCTACTCAGAGAGGATAGAAAATTTATTATCACCCATCATCTAAATCTAGAATGCCAATCAAACATTCAAACTATGACTGACTCATACTGACATCTTATGACTCGCTATAACATCAAATTGGTTAGCTTAACCAATCATCTAATCAATGATGTTGCACAATTTTCAATGTGCACTACGACAATTTAAAATCTTTCATAGCAAGGTAAAAGCGCTATTTCAGGCTTTAAAAGCGCTAAAACTCAAAAGCATTGTTTAAAAGTTTAAAAGCGCTACTTAAAAATTCAAAAGTGCCACATCAAGGCAAATACGCTAAAACTATTTGAAAGCACTATTTCTAAGTTCATACGCACTAATCTAAAAGGAAAAAGCAAAATCAAATTTAAACGCGCTATTTGACAAAGAAAAAGTGGTTTATACCATGGAACAGGTGTGTAAACGCGCTATTCTGATTTGTGAAAGCGCTAATTAAAACCACGGAAGTGTAACTTAAAGGGTAAACACACTATCTAAAAGGGTGAAAGTGCTATTTGAAATTTAAAAAGCAAAAAAAGAGAGTTTTACTATGAAAAATTCAATTTTTTGGAATTTAAAGGCATAAATGGAAAAATCAAGAGGATCAAGCACTTGTCGTAGGACTGTAGGTCAGTGGCCACTGATACCACTGACCGTGCTTGAATCTATGCTCACGTATTGGGATCGACATTTTCAAGGAGTCAAAGAAGGTCAGAGCTCAAAAGTCAAAAGTAATAGTGAAAATGAATAGTAAACGGACTTTTTACCCCGTTATATAAACCTTTTGACCTAAAAAGGGTATCTTTGACGTAAAAAGAGAATCTTTGATCTGAGGGGGCCCAGGAACCCAAATTTTTACCAAATCTACCAAATCAAGGGCATTTGACCTCAAATAGACACAAAAACATTATTGAAAATGAAATCAAAATTCATTATAAATTGACCCAATTAACGCAAAATGACCTAAACCGTCAAAAATTTTCAAACATCTATCAAATTTCATTTAATTTTTGAGGGGGCATACACTCAGATAATCAGAATGACTGTAACATCATCAAATCAAGGGAATGACCATCAAATCAGAGTGTAATCTTTTATTAGGAAATTTTTCACTAATCAATCGAAAGGGGCATCAAACATCGAACCACATCAAATCAAGTATCACATCATCAATCTAACATCAAATCAGCCACCAAGAACACCAAAATCAATCATAACTGAATCAAACATCATAAAAATTGGCATCTCGTATCGAACATCAAGATCGGCCATTGACAGAATCAGGACCTTTTATTAGTTAGATCAAAACATTCTTTGAATTGACACGCTTTGCATGTCAACTCAAAGAGGGGCATTTGTAATCACCTAAAAGTGGACATGATCATTCATGTGATTAATCAAGGGAAAATCAAGGCAATTGAATCAAAATGAGCATTTAGCTAATCAAAATTAATATCAAGCTTCAATTCAATATAAATCAAAATCAAGACCATTTTAATCAAGTTAAATCAAATCAATGTGCAATTAATTCAATTAATTGTATAGTTTGGAATTAAATAAACTCAACCCATTCAAGGGGTGTACCTGGCTAAATAAATGAATTAAAATCAATTGATTAAATCCTAATTTCTCTCGACACCACATGAGTGGAAAAAGCCTCAACCAATAGGATTTAAGAAAAGAGCTCGCATGGATCAAGCCAAATTCAATCTCAATCACTTAAATTGAAAGAGTATCTTGTCCACTCATCTTGTCTTCTTGTCCCAAGCTTTGAGGACACAATATTTAAATTATCTTCAAAGGGTGGAACCAAAGACTCAACTCAAGCCTAATTATGATCAACTCTACCACACCCCCTACCCTTGCCAAATCCTATAAAAGCAAGGATAAATTCACTCATAACTCATCCACAAATCTGAGAATTGCATCTAACCTCTTGAGAATTATAGCTAGAAAGGAAATTTAGAAGTTAATTTGAGCATTTCAATTTAGAATTGAATTAATTGCTTAGCTTATCACTC
Source organism: Chamaecyparis obtusa (assembly GCA_027943335.1). Lineage (NCBI taxonomy): Eukaryota > Viridiplantae > Streptophyta > Pinopsida > Cupressales > Cupressaceae > Chamaecyparis > Chamaecyparis obtusa. The sequence goes on from BSBK01002411.1 coordinate 465,091, forward strand.
ATTTCTTATTCTAGGACTATCATTAATGGAGGCTTGTTGAGAGCTTCACCATTAACACTCTTAGTTAGAGACCCATAGAATGCTTAATTGCTCATTTATTTGCTAAATAGATTTTTTATTTGTGGTAACTTATTTTCTATTTGATTTATTTGACAATACTAATTCTATGAAGGTACAATTTCTAGTACACATATACTATTGGATTATTTGATAATGGGAACTCTGCAAAAAGTGACAAAGCCATAAAAGAGCTACTGGAGAAAAATAACATACTAAGTGATGACATTAGAAATCTAAAGAGAGAACAAGAAATTCAATCTGTCAAAGTCTTTGAAGTAGTTGAACAAAAAAAGAAAGCTGAAGAAGAAAAGATAATGGCTAAAGAAGACAAAATACAAATATCAATGAGACTTGATGAAAGGATAAGTGACATGCAAAGGTTGACTAACAATCAACTAGACATGGTAAATCAGTTGTTGCTGGTTAATCAAGAATTGGGTAGGAAAGATATGGAAATGAACAATCCGAGATCTGAAAATGATCAACTAAGAAATGAATTGAGATTTGAAAAGGAAATTAATGAAAGGATGAACAAACAAAATGAAGCTACAAAATACTTTGAAGAGTTGTTAAGGTCACCTAGAAGATCTGGTGATAGATCTGGACTTGGACTAAATGAGCATTCATCATCCACTGAGGAAGGAGAATCATCAAGAAGTGGAGAGAAAAAGAATGCTAAACCAAAGAACAACAATCCCACATGCAATCACTGTGGAAAGCCAAGACATACAACTAAATTTAATGGGCATTGCTTTAACTATAAGAAACTTGGACATTAGGCACAAGAATGCATGTCTAAGGTCAGCAGTCCACCTATCTCACCAAAATTTCAAGGACATTGTTTCAACTATCATAAGTATGGACATAGAGCATTTGAATGTAGATCTAAACCTAAATGGTCATCAAATGAACAAACTAAGTCACCTATGAAGAGTAACTCATACAATTAGGAGTATAACACTTGGTACAGTTGTCATTATTGTGGAAGATAAGGACACGTTGGAGAAAATTATTTGAAGACTCATTTTAGAGGCAAATCTAAAAGTTGGATGAATGGAAGTATGGTATGCTATAAATGTAACAAGATTGGTCATCTAAAGAAAGACTGTAGATCACCCATACCGAGAAATGATCAAAGAAAGAATGAAGATATGAGTGAGAAATTGAGAAATCAGATGAATGAAACATGGAAGAAGAAATAAGGAAGCACAAGTGAAGCCAGTGCACCTGAGGTCACCCAATCTGATGGATCAGGTGATCACACTTCTTCGAACTAATAAAAGAAGGTATGTATGGAGATGAGTCTTACAATGTTTTATCTTATATCAGTTCCTAACATAAGTTGAGTAAAAGTCCATATCTCCATAGATAAAGATGCATTAGGACATATTTGAACAAACTGGAGCAATTCTTTTTGATTTTGAGTGTCAGTGTTTTGATTGAGTTATCAATATATGTCAAGCACCTATGATACCCAAGATGTGATGTACACCGGGTTGTATCTGAATGGTTGTATTGACCAAGCTTTTCTTAGCTGAGCTTAACATAAGAAAGTCGAGACAGTTGTATTCCACCTATAATATGTACTGAACATTTATGAAGCCCTAATTCGACCGTTTTAAGTCTATAAAGAAGAATGTTATCGTTCATTTCATTTCACCAAAGAATTGAAATTTTTGTGAGTGATTCAGAGAGCATGTAACTTGTTTGTTTGAAGGCAATTTAAAATATTTTCAGCGTGTCGTCAGCAAATCATCTGCAGAACACTTACGCAAAGGTACCCTACCGAGAAAAAACCTTTTTGTTGAAGTTAAAATCAATGGCATCATTTTCATCTACTGCAATGAAGAAACAAGGAAAGGAGGTTTTCAACATTCAGTTAGTAAGGAACAAAGTGTGTAAGCCACAGGAGTTTCAAGCCATTCCAGAGAGCGTGATCAAGGGAGATCTTACTGGTGCTCTGTCATCGATTGTGGAAAATGTATTGATGATAAATAACATTAGGTCCTGTTACACATGCAAAATTGGTGAAATTGGAGACTATGAAATCAAGGAAGCATATGATAGATTGTGCAGCAATGAGGTGTTGAAGCTGGAACACCAGATAGTTGTCAATCAAGGGTTAGTTCATGCCCTAGATTTTTTGCAAAATTTCAAAGTGGATTGGATCAAAAGCATACTAAGTAGAGTGCACGACATGCAATTGTGGCTAGAGGATGGACCAGTTCAGATAACAAAGGACATGATTCACCGGGTAACTGGATACCCTATAATTTCTGGTAAGAGGACAATGAAATGTTTAAGCAAGGAGGAGATTCAGGTAAACACTCAGGTAGTCTAGAATAAGCATGGAATGACAATCTCCACTATCACTGATCTAGATATTGATTTTGCAGTGAGGGTAATTGTTCAAAAATTCTATCAGTCTAGTAGGTTGGATAGCATCCCATGCATGGCAATGGACCAGGCTTGGAAAATTATCAAGAAAGGACATACGATCTCATTGAGCTCCAACTGACTCAACTTGCTAAGAACCTAACTTCAATCTAGAAAGAAAATAATTATGCGTAAGTTCAGTTCCCTACTCGTCTATCTATTCTTTTATATTCAAAAGTGTTTTCCTACTATTGGAGGAGTAATTTGGGATAAGAAGAAACCAGTCACAGTTCAAATAAATGAGTTTATTAGTCAGATAGGAGAAAGATTTGAGAGTGTGATGGAAAATTATTTCATTGAATTCAAGAAGAAAATGAGGAAAAGAAGTAGGATTCTTGTGTCTTTAGTTGAGAAGTATAGCTAGGACATTTGTTTCTTAGTTGATACAAATTTCACTTATGCACAAGTTGTTTTACTGAGGGTTTCATGGCTAATGCCATTAGCTTATGAGGTAAATATTGATGAGACCACAACTACAATAACAGCCCTATTAGCTGAGGAAATTGATAAGAAGGCTCCTTACTTTGGAACTTATGTAGAGGATAAATCCAAAATAACCATGGGATTGAAGGTTGCAACTATAGAGAGAGAAAGGAAGAAAATTGTGAAGAATCTAGTAAAAATGATGGGAGAAATAGATGATGATGCACCTCTTGAATTAACACAAGGACTGGGAGAAGATGAAGTAAGTGATCCTAGTGAGAGTGATGAAGAAGAAGAGATAGTAGTAGAAAAGAAGAAAGGCAAGAAGGAAATGCTTTCTGAGCCCATGAGTAAGAAGATGAAAATACCTAAGGTTACATCATCACCTATGCTTAGGCCAAGAACAAGGGTAGTCTCTACAACCGTAGCTACCAAGTCACAAAAGAAAACCCCTACATCAAGGAAAAGAAAAGTTGTTTAGACTAAGGTAGTGCTGAGCCAGACAAGAAAAAGGCCTAGGAGGAAACTTATTTTGGAGAAATATGATGAGGAGACAAAGAGTGATGGGGAGGTAAAGAAGAAGGTTGCAGTATAGAGTATAACACTAAATGTGGATGAAATATGCCACACTATCAAGAACTCTACTGGACTTGTAGGTTTGAAGCAATTAAGATTTGAGGGCATGAGTATAGGAGATAAGGAGAAAGTAGAAGAAGCTATTCTTGAGATGCTCTACACTTTCAAGATGTTACCTATATAGTTGGGGAAACTAGTCCCTAAGGAGTTAAGCAATAGAGTTGCACAGAAATGGGAGTTTACTCTAATGACTGAGAAGTGGATAAGGGAGAGCACTCTAGCTCAAGTTTCACCAGATCTAACCTCTTCCCATATTCAAGAAGTTGTGGAATAATACAGGAATAGATTTGTTCCCAAAATTAGAGCTTACTCTATCCTTCAACACAAGGTTGAGGATGTTGTACAGGTAAGTCTAAAGACTTGGAAGATAATTTTTAGTTTTCTAATTGACAAGGATGCACATCAAGATGCTAGAACATCTAAGGGTGTTGAGTCAAAAAATGCACAAGATATAATTGAGCCACCTATTTAGGAGAAAGAAGCTCCCAAGGAAGAAAAATGTCAAAAGTTATCTAGAGTAAGTATTGTTGACATCATAGAGGATACCCCAGTAAAAACTCAAGTATTGACCGAGGAAGACATACAAGTCAGGGAAACAAAAGACACATCTTTTCCAAGCAGTAATACTATGCTCTTACAAGTAATAGATTATTCATAAATTGATGATACATCAATTTTTAACACAAACCCCACCAAACATGAAGTTGTTACTGTTGACATGTTAGCCGGTATGAGCACTACCGAGGAACAAGATCTGTCGGAAACTACACATCTGTCTACATCTGTCGAGGAGTCACAGAAAGACAAAGGAGATCAGTCTACATTAGTGAATGTAAGTCCTCATGTGTAGGATAAGGGAAAAGAAGACAAGGACAAAGCTATTGATATCTAAGAGCCTAAGGAGCAAGAGGCAATACAAGCTCTTGTACAGATGCGGAGTGGGAGTACACCGATGAAGAAGGCACTAAAAAATAAGGTGAAATTTTCTTCACTAGAGGTAACAATTGACGAAGTTATTGTAATTCTGAAATGGGATTCTGATAACTTATCATATGAGCATATGCAGATATTGCAAGACCTAATGAAGAGGAAAAGCAGGCAAGAAGAATTAAGAAGAGAACATCAGAAAAAACAAGTTTTGCATGAGATAAAAGAAATATTTATTGATGCTTTTGAAATGACTAATGTAAATAACTCTGACCACATACTGGAACAACTTGTCCATATAGTCAAGAAAGTGACTAATGAAGAAAGTGAAGCAAATGACAAGTTGTTGCAGTGGTCAAAAAGGAAGTTTGAAACAAAGGAATTGAACAAGGTATCTATCGAGATTGCAGTAAAGCAGGTAGAACTCTCTACTCTAATAATAGATTCAGAAGAAGTGGTAGTGAATGCACAATCTTTGTATACAAAATTGTGCGCTATAAAAGAATTTACAAAGGATAACCAGGAGCTGGTTTACAAACTACAGCAAGAAATAAAGTCTACCGGTCAATCCTTGAGCTTGGATGCAAGTTCCAATTCAAAACATTATGCCAAGCTTCTACATTCACAAGGAAGGATAGCCGAGTTGATGGCTAATGATGGTACGATAAGGGCTCATCTACTCTCTATGCAAACAATGTTAACACCTCATCTAGAGGCCATTCAAAGAGAGTTAGAAAAGGCTAAGGACTTAACACAGAAATATCCTCATCTTTCTATAGTCGAGAGCCTAGTCAATCTAGCTGCCAAGCTAGAAGTGTAATCAAAGGTTCTGAAAGTTGCAACATCTAGTTGGGAATCTGCATTGCATATGGTTATGATGCTTCATAGACCATTTCTAGAGAAATATTTCAAGATTCCTACTCCCAAAGAAATCAATAGTGCCAAAAACAAGGGGGAAATTAAATGACATATCCAGGCACAAAGGGAGGTAACAGAATAAGAATGGTATGATATACTCAGTTTTGTATATGTATATATCTTAGGGGGATTATTTGGTTAATACTAAGTACTCTTGTAAATATAATTGTAAATGTCATGACAAAGTGTTTTTGCCACTAATGTCAAAGGGGGAGATTGTAGGTCCCTATAGTTTTTTTGTCTATTAGTGTCTTACACTTAGTCATTATCTAGGCAATGTTGGTCAGTCATCACTGTGACTGAGTCATCATATATAAGCCAAGTCATGTAATGTATATTTACCAAGTAGTAGTCACTGCTGAGTAAACTAATGATCACTAAGTACTTTTGTATTAGCTAAATTAGTTCTTGCCAAGCTATGTAAAGTAATTTATATTGAGTGACGGAGATATCAGTGAACACCGAGTATAGTGAATGCCGAGTATCAGAGACATCAATTGTCGAGTTAACCAAAACTGACATTTGAGTTTTTTATGGCACAATCATCAAGGTAAAACATTTTGGCCGACATTCATGTTTTGTATTTTGTATGTTGAGGAAATCATGGAGGTGATTATGCTCCTATTTTACAATCATTAATCCCAATGCAACACGGAGATAATCAGAATTAGAAAATCTTAAGCGGAAAAAAGAGTAAATCTAAATTGTAGATCTTAAATCTTGAAGAAGTTCAGTTGTCTATATAAGAGAAGATCTGAACCCTAATGTATTTGTGAGAGGATGTGAAGGGAATGAGAGGAATGATCAAAGAATACATTCAGACCAGTGAAGTATTTTGATAGAGTTTAGTGACCGAGTGTAACAGAGTAAAGCAGTGAAGGACAGAACAAAGATAAACTTGATAGATAAGATCAAATTAAATACTGGAGGGAGAAGATCTATAATCAGCATACAGTGCAGACCAAAGGATCAGTTACTGAGACATTCTAACAAGTGTATCAAGGTAAATCTCTTAACAGAGTGGTTTTAACAGACCTTATGTAATCTCTCAACTGAGTGCTTACTTAGTTGTAAGTTTTAAATCCTTTTGCAAGGTAGATTGTATAAGTCTTTTAGCTCTTAACAGGGAAAACCCCTCACAGGGTAGATCATATTTTGTGATCAAATTTGTAGCCCTAATAGGAAAACTTTATACTGTAGTAGTGAAGATTTGTGGGTGTCATCCCCACCCTAGTTTAACCTTTCAAGGGTTTCTGGGTAACCAAAGTTATTGTGTTATGAGTACTTTCTTGAATGATGTTTAGTGTATTAGTTCCATTACATTGATGAAGTTTGTGATAATGCTATGCAAGGTTTTCTGTAATGTTAAAATGGATAAATAGGTGATATGGCCACAACTTCACTCTCACTTATATAACTTAAATAATTAGCTCGATTGGTCCAAGAGGAAAAGGACATCACCATATTTTTTGAAAAAGCTTAAGCTAGAAATGCATTGGTCAATGACATGGACTCTTCATTAGGCACATAAATGAGGATGTAACCACCAACTACCACTCTACTTGTGTGATGATGAATATCACCTTCATAAAATTAAAATCTAATAGCAATAATTGAAACTAAATACAATGCAAATCTAATTAAAATTGAAACTATAATCTATAACATCTCATGGTTCTCTAGAAAGAAGTGGTAAGTGAAGCTTTCAGCTCAAATCCTCACTAGTGACACTTCTAAAATGAGAAATTATGCTTCTACCATGCTTCTACAATGCTCATTTAATGCTTAATCTAGCTCAAATTGACAAACTACAATGATAAATGCTCTAAATGCTCTTAATTGCTCTTAGAATGCTCTCAATTGCCTATAGTAACAATGGTTTGCAAATGAAGTTCTAAGATGATAATTGCTCTCAAAATGCTCTATATTTATAGTAATTTCCCAAGGGTAGGGGGTGGAGTGAAGTAATCAAAACCCTCATAGCTCATCTTTTCCTTTCCCTTAGTTGATGTTGTTGAGCTAGCTTGAGGAGGGTTTTGAGTAGTATTTAATGTTATTATAGGATCATCCATTTTGGTATCTTCAATGGTGGCTCTTTGAATGATTCCTTCCCGGTTATGTGGAATAAATCACTCATGAAGGGGTTTAAGTGCATTGCAATATTGGAACAGGTTTGAGTCCCCTCCAACCATGATTTCTTCACCCATGTACAGAAATTTGATGCATTGGTGGTACATAGATGGGACTACTTGCATCTCGTGGATCCATGGTCTCCTCAACAAAATATTATAAGTTACCTTCATGTCCAATAATTGGAAATTGGTGTCCTTCTTGATAGGTCCCACTTGAATGGGCAATATGATCATGCCTTTAGAGGCCCTTTCAGCTTCATCATAAGCCTTGATGGTGCTTTTTTTTGTAGGGTCAATGCAAGACTCGAACAACCCTAAGGATTTAACAAGACTTAATGTGAAAATGTTAAGGTCAGCTCCTCCATCAATGAGGGCTCTTTTGACTCTATGCCTTTCTATTAAGACATCTATATGCAATGGTAGATTTTGAGGATGGGTTATAGACATGTCATCTTGGTCAAAAAATGAGAGGCAATGAGGTGCTACGAGATGACCTACCATGTTTTGGAACTTCTCCTCTTCTAAGTTAGTAGGAACATTCATCTCTACTAGAGCTTTTTCTAAAATTTCCTTATGGTTAGGGGATAACTTCAATAGCTCCAAGATAGAGATTTGCACTGGAGTTCTTTGCAACTAATCAACCAAGCTATAAGGTTTCATTGTTGTAGAAGGTTGCTTGATCACAATGTTGGAATGTGAAGTGCTAATAACTTTCGGAGAAATTCCTTGTATGGTCATTCTCGAAGTCTTCCCTCTTGTAATAACATTTGATGTCTCTTTTTGGGGTTGTTCCTTGATTATTATAGTATTCACAATGTTATCATAAGGTGGCACAAAGTTAATGTTATTGGCACTTTGTTTCTTGCCATTTGATGACTCCCCTTTGTCATGTTTGTAGAAGGGTTGTTTGAATGTTGTATGGTCGTCGTTGCTTTGAGGTCCATCAATGGTGATTATGCCACCATCAATTAAATCTTGCAGTATATTCTTTATTTGCAAGCATTCATTTGTTGTGTGCCCTCAAATTCTGTGGTACTCGCAATGGCTATTGGCGCTCCACCAACTAGGCTTATTATTTGGCTCATAAGGCTGAATGTTGGGTAAGGTGATTATATTATTAGCCATGAGAGTCTTTAATGCCTTTTCAAGGGGTTCACCCAAGGGTGTGAAGTTCCTTTGAGGAGTTGGCACCAAATATTTATCAAATTTATTATTCCTTGAATTATTTCCTTGATTGCCATTGTTTGCATTGTTGTTATTGGAAGGTACATTTGAGGTCTGATTGGCATTATTCACCTGATTAGGTATCCTTGTAAGATAAAATGGGACCACCTTCAAGTTGCTAGAATCCACCACCCCATCATTAACAATTCCCTTATTGTTGTTCTTATACCGACTATTACTACTGAACCAATTATTCTTCTAATTATTGCCACTGTTGGAGTTATTGTTATTGGAGTTGTTCTTATTATCTTCATACAATTTTAGTTCTCCACTTTTGACCAACACTTCCTCCATTGTCACTTCATTTTCAATTAGATCCTGGAAGGTTTCGGGACATTGCATTCATAGTCAGTAGTTCATCTCATTGCTTAAACTATTTATGAAGATATCCATCTTCTCTTTTTCAGGCACGCTCCTAGGATATCTTGCAAAAACTGTCCTCCATCTTTGTAGGAAAGTGAGGAAGGCTTCTCCATCCTTTTGTTTAGTGTTACATAATGTTATAATTGTGACCTCATGCTTGATGTTATATGAGTAATGAGCCACAAATTTTGAAGCTAACTCTTCGAAGGTCTTAATGCCAAAGGGAAGTTTAGAAAACCACTCCATAGCCATGCCTCCTAAGCTTCGTGGGAATAGTCTCATTAAATAGGTTGTGTCATGCATGAACTCTAAGCTCAATGCACAAAACTCATGTAAGTGATCCTAGGGATTTGACATTCCTTCATACTTGTCATACTTGGGAAACACTACATTGATTGGGAATGGCTCCATAACCAAGCTTTTATCAAATGGGAACGGACACAATGCTTCTATGGAGAAAGGCTTGGGAGCCCCGCTTTGCTTAATGGTGTCCAATTGCATTTGAAAAATCTTGAACTACTTGTTCATGATGTCTAAGGTACTCTCTTCAACTTTTGGTGGTTTGAGTTGATTAACATCATAGTCACGAGGAAGCTTGAGGCCTTTCTGTGCTAAGTCCATAAAGTACTTTTCTCTATCCCTATCCATTGCCTTCTCCATGAGCTTTCAAAAATAGGGACATTAGATAGCCTCACTAACTTTTTCATCCATGGCATCTTCTATCGTTGCTTCGGTGTTAGTTCTATTGTGAGTATTGTCAATCCCTTGGGTATTTTGGTATGCCTCTCCACTATTGGTATTGCCTTGGTTATTTATGTCAATGCCCCCATTATTGGTATCACCTTGGTTATTGGGGTCGATACCACTATTTCCCTTACCACCCAAACTACCATAGTACATCATGTTGTCCTCCCCTTCTTGTTCAAGTGATTTTTGGGGTACTCTTGGAGTGGTAGACTCATCTCTTGGATAAGGGAGCTCTTGACTCAAATAGGTCCCGTCTGCTTGCAAGGTGTGCTTGATGTAGTATGACCTAGTAAAAGTAGGCATGAACCTTGGAGAATAAGAATCAGTATTGCCCGAGGTCTAATCCTTGTAAAATTTGCAAAAATGGTATAAAACAGGATTTTTGACCAAACTAAAAGTTGGAGAAGTAAGAGCATGGAAAATTTTCTTACCCCTCCTGCAAGTACTCTCTATTTGCCTTTTTAAATTTCTAGGGGTCACTAAACTAATCGTAGGCATGACTGAATTTATCATACATGTGTACTGGTATATGGTTAGGTGACACTTTGTAGGGATGCAGGTGACATTGTCCTATTGATAAGCGATTGTCCAGTTTTACCAGGTGTGTTTCAAAATTTACTGAATGTGACTTTACTGTGTCTATGCATTTTCACAAAAGTCATAGGTGTGACTGAGCCTCTGATAGGTGGGATTATTTTGTGCACAAGCGGCACTTCTCTGACCAGGTTGTAAGATTTTGGATTTTTTTAAATGTTTAAGATCAGTCTTTTGAAATTTCTTTGTTTGAAAATAAAAAAAAATCGCAACACACACATCACTTTGTCATCATGTCCCTAAAAACACTCTAGTGTGTATATTCTCCAATGTTTTTCACAAGTATAACACAAGAAAGAATTCCAAACAGCCTACCTAAAGTCAATTTTGGCTTGTAAACATGGCTCTAAAAGGTGGCCTTGCTATTTTATTCAGGATTTATTATGGATTCCATTCAAATAGAACTTAAATTTTCATCCCCCAAGTATGTTAAGGGGTTTCCCACACGCACCAAGGTACGATTTTGCACAATCCGTGAGGATTACTAGAGGAAATTTGAATAATTCAAGATCCATTTGTCACACACCCCATTAAGGATGTATGCATTTCATTTTATAGTGGGTTGGATCCCTGCAGCAAAAGTGAGTGTATCCCACTTTGGGCTATCCCTCTCACTGGCCTCGTTAAGGAAAACTCAAGAGGTGAGTCCACTAAATCTCTATTTTAGCTAGCATGTATATTGAAAACAAGAAGTGAACTTAGGCTGACAAGTTTGGGAGTTTGATTCACTTTAAAAGTGAAGAGCATATCCCTATTGTCTTTCTTTGTTCCAAACACTCAAACACAAGTTTGTCCATTCCCAATCTCTTAACAAGGAGATTCTTAAAATTGAAGTGTTTGGTTCATTTCCCATTTTAATTAAGCTATGTTCAAAAGATAATGCTGCAATTTAATCAAGTGAAAGCTTGAATAGAAGAATACCTTTCCTTTGTAGCTAGCCTAAGCTAGGGGCATTTTTGAAAGGTTTTTGTCATTGTTTTTCCACTCACCTTAGCAATAGCCTCCTCCAAATGTGCTTGTCCACCAGCAAGTTAGTCAACACTAACAAACACTATGAGGGGAAACCAAAATCTAAAATTGAAGAAGCAATACTTATGTATGAATTTTATAGAGCTTATTTGCAAATTTCCAAAAAAAACTTGATCTAAGGACTAAAAATCCAATTTAGAGACACAAACTTTGATTTGTATGCTTCAACAATTGTAAGGTAGTGCTGGAATACTTGGTTATCCTCGTCTTATGTAGTCTCAAGGATAGCTTTGATGTGTGTTATGTTTTCTTTCTTGATCTTCCTTGCTAGTGCCTTCCCTGCTTGGTTGAATCTGCTTTCAGGCTTCTGAACCTTTCTGTGGTTGCTCATTTACTATTAAATCACACAACAAGGAGTTAGACAAATGATTTAATCAATTAAATAGTAAATATAGACAACAGGTACCAAGCGACATTGTCCAGCTAATAGGCAAGAATAAACTATTAGCAAGCATAACTTTACTGATAGCAAGCGACACTCTGCAGTATCATAGGTGATACTGAAACTTACATAGGCGTAAATAGTTTATTCCAAAGCGTGAACAGAACTAAAAATTGTAGAAAATGATTATTGCAAAGCAACACTTTAGTAATCCTAAGTGTAATTAGAAATATTCCACGCGTGATTGTTATTGAAAAGTGCGAGGCAAAGCTTTAACTCAGGCGAAAACAAAATTTATCAAAGCGATACTCCCTAAGTCACAGTCATGACTTTAAGATCCAAAGGCTGAATATGTTGCTTTCGTAGGTGTGAGCTTATGATAAGCAAGGGACTGTGTAGGAATTAATGCCGGATCAAAGTCATGTTCCAGGTGTGAACCTCTAGATAATAGGCATCAATACAGAGATTGTAGGCGGCAGTAAAATAACTGTAGGCATGTACAGATCTCCCATAAATGTGACTTCACCAGTTTCTTGCAAGATATTCACGAAAAATAGAAAATACAAGCATGCAATTGGTGATGAAAATGATAAAATGAGGCTTAGAGCCCCACAGTGGGTGCCATATGTGTGATGATGAATATCACCTTCATGAAATTAAGATCTAATAGCAACAATTGAAACTATAATCTATAACATCTCATGGTTCTCTAGAAAGAAGTGGTCAGTGAAGCTCTCAGCTCAAATCCTCACTAGTGACACTTCTAAAATGAGAAATTATGCTTCTACCATGCTTCTACAATGCTCATTTAATGCTTAGTCTAGCTCAAATTGACAAACTACAATGATAATTGCTCTAAATGCTCTTAATTGCTCTTAGAATGCTCTCAATTGCCTATAGTAACAATGCTTTGCAAATGAAGTTCTAAGATGATAATTGCTCTCAAAATGCTCTATATTTATAGTAATTTCCCAAGGGTAGGGGGTGGAGTGAAGTAATCATGATTATCCCTTGGTTGAGTCAAATACTTTGCTTTGTTTATAAATAGGGGGACAATGAGGGGACAATCCTTTAAATGGTCTCAAAGCTTTGGACACTTTAAATGTTTGAGTGATTTATGTCTTTTTGTCCTCAATTTTCATTGGTTGCTCAACTTTGTTGAAAGAAATTATGAATTATTAAATTCTTGATTAATTAATTAAATTTAGCCATGTATGGGTAATAGGTTCATTTTGATTTTTTATTTAAACAAATGTACACTTAATTGACTAAAATCAATTATGTAGTGTTTTTTCACCCCTTTAAGCTTTCATTTAATTATTTAACATCATTATTTGATTTTTCCTTTGCTTTAATTGATTTTGTCCAACTTTATTTAATTATGTCCCTTTTTGCTTGAATTCGATCCCTTTTTTATTGAATTAATGCATTTTGATGATTTTGAGCCATTTATTGATTTTTGCAATTTTAAAAGCACTTTGTCCAATTTTGTGTGTCTACACTACTGATATATAAATATTTACAACTAGCAATGAAATAGAAAGAACAAAACTATTTAAGTCATGGGAAACCATTAATAACAAGTCAGCAATAAAATACAAAACAAGGGAATATGCTAAATAAAAACTTTGTCTATACTTAAATTTGAACAAATCAATCCACCATGAAAGCACAGAAAGGGACCTCAATCACAAACACAATGTAAAGTAATTACATAAGGTACAAAATTTATGAAATGTGACATGAAAGTAAATATAACCATTAACTAAGCCACAATAATATTTCTCAACTCAAATGTCAACACAAAGTTTTAACACTAAAGGGAGAGCCACTAGCCACTTCTTTTGGCACATAACCCCTTATTATATTGTTTTTCTCTAGTCCATTTATGCGTTTCTAAATCTTGAACCACTTCTAACCCTTTCACTTGGTGATTCTTAGTAAAATATTACGTTACTCCCAAATTAGAAGTGACAAAAGCACCTAGCATTCTCCCAAGATTATTTTGAGATTAAGACAATTGAAAGCTCAAAAGATTCAATTGTTTGGGTTTCCCATATCCAACATACAAACTACAAATCTTGACTATATCTAGTGAAAGATGTGAAAAAATATTGATATTGCACAAGAAAACTAGTGCCTATAACCATGTATAGAAATAAAGTGAGCACCCACCCTTTCTCACAAGAGACCTTCTTCTTCACCCTTTGGGGTGGGCTAACACTTTCTAACCGAAGAAAACTCTCTATGGGGACATCCCCAAAGGATCAATATGTTATCCAAGAACCTCAACAAAGGCAGCTTAATCGAACTGTTCATTATTTTTTATTTTTTAGATGATTTAGCTAGTGTTTCAACTCCCACTAGAATTTATGGAGGTGTTTGAAGAGCACGCAATTATACTAAAGGAGTGTCAACATGTATAATAACAAATTTTTACTTCTCAAAAATTTGATTCGATGCACTTTAAAATATAATTAACCATAAACAAAGGATCTAGCAAATCATAACACAAAGAGAACACATGATTTATGTGGAATCCCTTACAGGAGAAAACTGCAAATAAATATTGCTTTTGTAGTAGAAACTTCTTACAAATTTTGTAGGAACCAAACCCCCAAGGAGACACCAATCCACAATTAGATGATTAGTACACACCAACTCATTAGAGACAACAATCGCTACAACCGAACACCAACTTAACAAGTAACACCAATCTCTTTTAATGAGGGGCAGAAATATCTAAAGACACGAATTGGGTCTTCTTAAATCTGCTACAGATATGCCTTAAATGACTGCTCCAAATTTCTCCAATATCTACGTTAACTCTCTCAAAATTCTACTCGAAATATATCAATAAATCTACAATATTTCTACTCCAGATCTTGGAACAATTATCCTTCAAAATCTGCTCTTATTCTGCATTAGTTCACCTTCAAGATCGTCTCTTAAATATGAAAGAATCTAATCACACCCTTCTAGAATTTCTGCTCATAAGAACTTCAATAATCGACTCGTATTCTTCAAAAAACTATTGCCACATACACTCCTTAATTATGTTCTAAGATCTAAATCTTTTTCTCATGCAGTCTACAATTACCTACTCATAAGGTCTTCAATTATCTACTCATATGTCTGCAACAATCCTCAACGATGACTGCTCATCTATGTTCCTTGGATCTGCAAAAAGAATTATTACGGATGGGAATGATATTCAATTGAATGCTTGATTGAAAGACCTCAAATGATTTCTTGTTTTGATTAAAGACCTCAAATGATCTTTTATTTGTAACTATTTTATACACCTCTTTACTAGCTTAGCTAAGGCAACACGGTTAAATATTTTATTTAAATTTTCGTTTGCCTCCAAAAATGGCTGCTCAACCTCACAAGGTCGGCCCAAACAAAGTATCTTTTATTTAATTTGAATGCTACTCAAAATACGGTACATAAGACAAAGAGGTTGGCCCATTTATTTGCTTTCAATCGGCCCTATATATTTGCTTTCAAAGAAACGGAGCAAATAGCCAATGGTCAACCATATCTAAGAATAAATTTATGACGTAGAAGAAACCAATACTTCTATTCATTTGTTTGTCATGTTGTTATGCATAAACCTCCACATAAAATATCTAAATTGATCATCCCTAAGTATGATTTCCTTGAATTTCTCTTATGAAATCAATGAAAAAACATCCATTAATCTTCTTATTGTAATATTTCTGCTTGACATCATTCTTGAACTATAACGCCTTGGACATCAATGACAAACAATCCAACAATATCTACCTTTTTTATTAGCATAAAACCTTACAAATATACCATTTATTAATGTAGCTTGAGAATAATGCTCCCCTTGTCTCTACTGCCCCCCTTCCTATAACACTCTCCCTTTGACGTCAATGGAAAAGGGTATACAAAGCTAACAAGAAACTGATGTAAGATCTCTCTCTAAACACATGCTTCTTCTTGACATTATTGGCATATTTTTTTCTTTTTCCAATCACTCTCCCCCTTTTTGAAGCTAATGAGAATTAGATGTGTTACCTTAATATAAAATACATATCAATTGATCAATCTTTGAATTGTCTTCTCCACGAAGCTTGTAAGATATTGCAATGATAAGCTCCCCTTGAGTTCATGCTCTTCAATTATGGGCATAAAGTGCACAAACATAGATTCTTCCTTGACATTATTTTTCTCATATTTCCTACTCCATACTTTCTCCATTTCCTTATTCTATTTTTCCATGGTAATCTTCTTCGTGATTTGTCTAGGCGATTTCACAAAATCACTTCTACAAAAAGGGCTCTATATCCATAATTG
This sequence comes from Chamaecyparis obtusa, assembly GCA_027943335.1. Lineage (NCBI taxonomy): Eukaryota > Viridiplantae > Streptophyta > Pinopsida > Cupressales > Cupressaceae > Chamaecyparis > Chamaecyparis obtusa. The sequence continues at coordinate 481,288 of BSBK01002411.1, forward strand.
TTGCATTTATAACATTCAGCACTATAATCCACTAAAATGGAAAAGGAATCATCATTCCCTCTTCAAACCCCATAAGTATGTGACTTGTATGCTCTACAATCTCTTGTCCAAATTGAATGCATGGAAAATAATAGCCATGAAAAGATTGATGGAATCTGGTTATATGTCTCCTTTTGATATTCAACAAAGCCAAAACTAGTTTTAATAGATGGTGATAGTTACAAATTGATGATATCATCTAAAATTTCAATGCTTTTGTCAAACTTCAAGCTTTGATTCAATTATTCTGCAAATTTCTCTAATTCCTTCCTTAAGGAGATAGTTTCAAGCTCTAGTTTTCCGCAATCAAATTACTTTGCCTTAATTTGATCTCTTATAACCCCATCAATCTCTTTTGCCTCTTATAAATGAACTTTCAAATATACAATAATTTTATCCAACTTTTCTTGAGTTTCACTAACCTCTTGAATTTTTTCATACCTTTTCTTTCAAAATTATTTTCTTGAGCTTCTTGGTTTTCTCTATAATCATAGTACAGTTCTTCCTCATGATCTACTTGATCTTCCTATTTATTACACGTCTCCTTTTCTTCCTCCTCTTCATCTTTATCATCATTTTCTTCCATTTTCATGAAGATTATTTCTTCTCAATCACTGCTTGAATATTCCGCGTTTCTTCTTTGGAAAAGCTATCATCTTCTCTTGAATAAAGACTTCTATTACTTATGAAAATCCTTTTTCTTTTCATATTGACCTTGTTTGTAGCCCTTATTTTATTAATAAATTTTCCCATCTTCATGTAGTGATCCTTTTCATCCTCACTACTTTCTTTCTTACCCTTTGGACACTTAGAAGAAAAATGACCAATTTTACCATAGTCAAAACATTTGAGTGGTGATTCACCTCGATGATTCCATGATCCTTTCTTTAACTTTCTCATAAAGTGATCTTTTTCATCTATTTCATTGTTGTATCACTTGTTTCATATTCTTTGTTCTTTCAATTTCTCAATTTTTTAAAGTCTAGCTCTCTTTTGATGTCTTATCTTCAATTCTCATTTCATAAACGGTAACGATTCATACAACCTGTCATTTCTTAATATATCTAGATCCTCCATTTCTTCAATTGGAAAAACTTTGGAATCAAATCTTAAGAGCAAAGACCTTAGAACCTTTTAAACAATGATGGCTTTGTCAACTTCTTCACCTAGTTCTTTGACTATGTTCATGATCTCATCAACATGAAACAAATAGGAAGCTATGTTATCCTCTTCTTTCGTCTTCAGGATTTGAAATTGTTTCAATGAGTTTGAAGCTTCTCCTTCTTCAATTCAGCATCTCCTCTATAGATGTTCTTCAGCCTATCCCACATGTCTTTAGTTGATTTTTTTTATTAGAAAGATTAGGTACTGAGAGGGGGGCTGAATCGGTACTAACAAATTAGTATCAATTCAAACTTTTAATCTAAAGTATATAATTTGATTTCCTAAGTATCGATAGTCTTTTATGTATTATAGATATGTTGTAATTGAAATAACATAAAGAAAATAACTATAACTCGTCAAATTATTCACACCCATAACACAAATATTTTTGGTGTCGTGGAAACCCTTGGTCAGAGGGAAAAACTATGGTGGGGACGATGCCCACAACTCTTCACTGGAGCTAAAAAGAGTTTGTCGATTAAGGCTACAAAGTGTCACTTTTTGAGTGACTCACCTAGTAAGGAGTGACTGATACATGATTAAGTGTACTTTCAATCTTGTTAAGAATGCTATGCTAAGGGATTTTATCCTTTCTATGTTGCATTCACCCTATTAAATGATTTACAATGATTTCTTAAAATAGAACTTCTAAGTCTGGTTAAGGACTACCCAGTTAAGGGATTCCACAATCTTGTCTCTAAACTGTTAGGAATAAAAAATAAGAAATTTGACATGTTTGTGCATTCCTCCAAAGCTTTTCAGATCCATTATGTTCATTGTCTTTGTCTTCCAACTCTTTTTTTCCTTTGCTTCTTTCCTTACGCCTTTATATCTTTTTCCACTCTCTCTCCTTTCTCTTGATCCTTTAAATTTGAATATGTTTCTGTCCATTGAACTACATAATCATGACCTTAGTGTTACCCCAATTGAGATTGCTACTGATGAGATTGTAACTCCAAATGATATTGACTGATATTGAGATGATGAACAAGATTAACTAAGCTATGAAAGGTATGCAGAAGGATTGGATCAATTGTTATGTTTTCATTGATGTCAAGCCTATTGACGTATTGATTTCAAGTTTCCATATCAATTTGAAATATATGATATTGAGTAAAGAAATGGTTGGTAAAGATAGAAGATGAAATATCAAGAAGTGATGTTAAGTATGTGAGCTTAAATGGGCAATTGTTGAATCATTCTATGACAAGGTAATATTGATTTGATTGTTTTACATGATTTAATGAAGTGTTAGAATGATGCACAAGTTAGTTATATTGGTTGGTAATAATTGATTAAATTTGTGAAGTGAAAAGATAAACAAACAGTGTGTTCTATCGAACTGGAAATGGTTTTTGTATGTGTGAATTTTGTACCTAGTTGTAGACACAACACTTCAGTAAAACATTAGAGGTTAGCAAAAATTAAAATATGCAAATAAGAACAATATAGCTAACCAGGCGATTTACTGCCTTTAAGTAGGTGGGAGTATGGTATTGATGAAGGGTGCTCCCCTTAATACCACAAACACATAACAGAAATAGAGAAACAACAACAATAATATGCAAGAACAGAAAATTGGCTTCTTATTATCTCCACAAATGTGGAATTACAAACTTTCAGAATTACAATATGCAAAGCCACATGGGCATTCCCTTACAATATTCTGTAGGACAAAGCCTCGAATCAATACCTAGATCTACTACCCAGAACTGCCCTAGACAACACTATGGGCCTTCTTTATATAGGCAATTTCCACCACCCGAGAAGGTTCTAGAAATTTAGCCCTTAGGGCCGACCAAACTTAGAATTATTTTATTTTACAATTTATTACATCAAAGTCGGCTCAAAATGAGTTTTGAAACCCAAACAGAAATTTTGAAGAAAAATTATTTTCCACCATTTCAGGTGGCCCGACTTCCGGAGACCATAAGTCATCAGCAGTTGACCTAATTGACTATTATAACCCCATTTCAGAAATGCCACGAAGCGCTCTATAAGCTTGACCCATGCAAAGCACCCGTCACCCAAATTTTCAACCCCATACAGGGCCTCTAAAGCCTTCAAAACTGAGTTCAAAGTTTCTGTACCCTGCTGCCAATACCGAAAATCTTCAATATCTTCAAAACTACACCTGATCTAGCCATGAAACTTTGCTGGCAGGCTGATATGACTGAGATGAACCTCCACATGTAAAATTAGAACATTCTGAGATTGTAAGACCAACTTACTAAAAATAGCAAGTTTCCATAAATAACAACTCTGCACAAGATAGCCCTTATTGAATACAAAAACAAAAATATTTTTGGGTGATGCAAGATTGCTCTTACACCCAGGATGCTCCTGCATCAGACACCCGGGGTAATTTGAGAAGTGACCCTATCACGACTCAGGTGTGCAGAGGAAAACCAAGACAGTTAACCTCCTCCTTTGTTAGCCATGATGAATCTTCAACAGGTCATCCTTTCCATTTGACCAAATACTCTTGATATGTCTTGTTCCTTATGCTTCTACCAACACGACTGTCTAGTATGTCTTCAATCTCCTTGATATCTGAACTGGTTGCTAGAATACTCCACTGTGCTGCTGCAACCTCATCTTCAACACCTCCTTCATGATACTCTGTCAAATCTAAAATGTTAAACACTGGTGAAATATTCAGCTTAGTAGGCAATCCTACCTCATATGCATTTCTTTAATCATGCTTCTTCAGTATCTTACATGGTCCAAACTTCTTCATTTTCAGCTTGTTATATGTACCAACCAGAAATCGCTCCTTTTGCAAATGAACCATGACTTCATCTCCAACCTGAAATTCCTTATCCCTCATTTTCTCATCTACCTTAGCCTTATACTATGCATTCATCTTGGTAATATGCTTCCTCACCTCCTCATGGATGTTCTTCAAGTGCTCTACAGAATCCTCAGCTTTAGCACTACTTACTTCTCCTTTATCTATCTTTCTCAATTCAGATGCATTTCTTGGACTACTTCCATATACAATCTGGAATGGTGATTTACCAGTGCTCCTGTTGACAAAATTATTGTATGCAAATTCTGCCTGTGGTAAAATCAAATCCCATCTTGTTGGCTTATCTCCAACCAAACATCTCAGTAGATTTTCCAAACTTCTATTCACCACCTCTGTCTGTCCATCAGTCTGTGGATGATGTGATGAACTGAACTTCAAATCTGTCTTCAACTTCTTCCACAATGTCCGCTAGAAATATCCAACAAACTTAGTATCTCGATCTAAAACTATGGTCTTTGGCAAACCATGTAGTCTCACCACTTCTCTAAAAAATAATTCTACTACATGAACAGCATCATTAGTCTTCTTGCAGGGAATGAAATGTGCCATCTTTAAAAATCTGTCAACTACTACAAAAATTGAATCATGTCCCCGTTGTGTCCTCGATAAACCAAGAACAAAGTCCATACTGATATCCTCCCAAAGCTTCTCTGGTATAGGTAATGGCTGATATAACCCTGTATTCTGCTTCACTCCTTTCACCATCTAACATACTCTGCAACTTTGTACCAACTTCTTCACATCTTGTTGCAATTGTGCCCAATAATAATTCTCACCAACCAAAGCAAGGGTTTTATCACGACCAAAATGTCGAGCCAATCCTCCACTATGCTTCTCCTTGATGAGATTCTCCCTCATAGAACTTCTTGGAATGCACAACTGACTCCCTCTGAATAGCATATCATCTTGGATGATAAAATCCAGTCATTTCATCTTGTCTAGAGTAACAGGTTCTGTACAAGCTTTCCAAGCTTCACCAAAATCAAGATCCTCTGCATACAAATTCTTGAGTTCCTTGAACCCAACCACCTCAATCTGCATCTCTGTCAACAATAGTTGCCTTCTGCTAAGAGCATCTGCAACCCTATTAGACTTTCCACTCCTGTGTTTCAAAATAAATGTATAACTCTGCAAAAACTCAACCCATTTCAAATGCCTTTGATTCAACTTTCCTTGACTATTCAAATATTGCAACGCTTGATGATCAGTATACAAAACAAACTCTTTAGGAAGCAAATAATGTCTCCACTTCTTTAATGCCTAAACTATAGCATAAAATTCCTGATCATACACAGAATATTTTCTCTTGGCATCATTTAACTTCTCACTGAAATAAGCAACAGGTTTACCTTCTTGGCTCATAACAGCTCCTATTGCAGTACCACTAGCATCACAATCTACTTGAAACACCTTATTAAAATCTGGAAGTGCTAAAATAGGTTGTTCTGTAACTTTTTGTTTCAACAATTGAAAGCTCTTTTCTACCCCATTAGTCCACTTAAACTCTTTTCTATCCCCTCTCATTGTTTCAGTCAAGGGTCCACAAATACTGCCAAAATTTTTGATAAACTTTCTGTAAAAGCTAGCTAGACCATGAAAAGATCTTACCTCGGTAGCACTCCTTGGAGTAGGCCATTCAAGGATAGCCTGTACCTTCTCTGGGTCCATTTTTAGACCTTCTGCTGAAACTACAAATCCCAAATACACTAACTCTTTCTTCACAAAACTGCACTTCTTCAAATTAATCAACAATTTCTCATCTCTCAACTTCTCAAAAACTATACGAATATTCATCATATGTTCCTCCAATGTCTTGCTAAAAATCAAAATATCATCTAGGTAAACAATGACAAACTTACTCATAAATTCCTTCAGAACCTCATTCATGAGCCACATGAAAGTACTCGGTGCATTGGTTAGCCCAAAAGGCATGACTAACCACTCATACAGTCCTTCCTTTGTCTTGAAGGAAGTCTTTCATTCATCTCCTTCTCTGATCCAAATCTAGTGATATCCACTCTTTAGATCTATCTTTGAGAAATACACAGCCCCACTCAAACAATCCATAATATCATCCATTCGTGGCAATGGAAACCTATACTTGATTGTGATCTTGTTTATTGCTCTGGAATCTGTACACATCCTCCACTCTCCATTCTTCTGTGGTGCTAATACCGCTGGTACAGCACAAGGATTCAGACTCTCTCGAATCAACCCCTTCTGCAATAACTCATGTACTTGTCTATTCAACTCTTCACTTTCTGCTGGTGTCATTTTGTGTGCTTCCTTGTTTGGAAAACTGACTCCTAGAATCAAATCCATCTGATGACTGATCTTCCTTACCGGTGGTAATCCATCAGGTACATTATTAGATACAATATCTTGAAACTCATTCAACAAATTTGTAACCTCTACAGGTACATCCTCTACTTCTTCTTTACCAACTTTTGGAATTAAAGCAAAACACACATGCTCATGCCTCATACCATCTAGGAATTTTTTTCCATCAACAAATGCTATTCTTGCATTACCGCATACCTTTTCTTTGATCTCCTTTAATGGCTTTAGCTTATGTCGCACTCCATCCTTTGTTAGGGAATAGGTATTTGCATGACCATCATGTACAACACATTTTTCAAACTATCATGGTCTACCCAAAAACATATGGCATGCATCCATAGATATTATATCACATAGTACCTCATCTTGGTACCCACCGATCTTGAACTTTACCAAGCACTGTTCACTGACCATGACCTTGTGGTCATCCTGCACCTAGGCAATCCGATATTGATGTGGGTGTTTCTGTCTCTTGAGCTTCAACTTTGTCACCATCTCTTCTGACACCAAATTTTTAGTGCTTCCATTATCGATAATCACATCACAGCATTTACCCTCACACTTGCATCTAGTGCGAAACAGGCTCCTCCTTTGTTCAGGTTCATTCTCACCACTCAGCAGGACTCTTCTATTAATTAGCGTTTCTCCTCTTTCAGCATCTTCAGAATTTGATGATCTGGCATCTTCATCTACATGTGCAACTCTAGCCTGGCCTTCATTTCTCCTGTCTATTCTGCCTTGGCGCTGAGGACATTCAAATGCCCTATGACCTTCTTCTCCATAGTGAAAATATGTTCCATGGAAGCCTCCTCTTCCTCTCTGATCTCTATTACTCTGATCCTGAAAATGATTGGAATTATTTCCTCTCTAATTCTGACTGCTACTGACCTCATCCTTCTTTTTTAGATCTTCATTTTGGCCACCATATGACCGTCCACCAGATCTTCCACCACGACCTCTTCCATTTTGTTTGCTCTCAAACTTCTTGTTTAGCTTTTCCTCTACTTTTAGGGAAAACTAGTATACCTCCTCAATACTGTTCATTAAAACTAGATTCAACTCCTCCTAAATGCTTGGCCTTAACCCATTAAGGTATCGGGCAACTTTCTCCTTATCAACTTCTACATGGCTTGTTCTAATGAGGAGTCGATAGAACTCCTCTGTATACTCCTGAACAGATCTTCCTGCTTGCTTCAAACTTTGCATTTTCTTTAGTAGTTCAAGCTCATAATCAATAGGAATGAACTGTCGCTTCAATTTATCCACCATCCGATCCCATCTTGTGATTTTATCTTTCCCTCTTCTATTTCATTCCAATTGAATTTCTTGCCACTAGATCTTCGCATGACCTTTCAATCTGGCCTTCACAAATTTGACCCTATCAGGATCGTCAACATCTTCATACTCAAAATATTCCTCACATTCATTGATCCAGTTGATCAATTCCTCTGGGTTAAGATTTCCAGAAAATGTAGGAACCTCAATCTTAGGTCTTTTCCCAATCTTGGAAATCACCCGAAAAAGTCTTTCTTCCTCCTGGTTCACAATTTCAGCTTCTCCTTCTTGATATTCTTCTTCGGCTTCATCCCCGCTTTCATCTCTGACATTAAGATTCATTCCTCTGTAAATCTCTTCTTGCAATGTTCGCACTTGTCTCTGCAGCTCTCTAACCTCAAGTGTCACAGCACCAGCTCTTCCGCCACGTTCTCTTCGTGGAGGCATTTTCACGATGCGCGCTGAAACCCTAACCATGGTCCTGGTGCAAACTGCCTCACAGTCGGTGATCTGTTTACACACTCAAGAACTCCTACTCTGATACCACTTGATGAAGGGTGCTCCCCTTAATACCACAAACACATAACAAAAATAGAGAAACAACAACAATAACATGCAAGAACAGAAAATTAGCTTCTTATTATCTCCACAAATGTGGAATTACAAACTTTCAGAATTACAATATGCAAAGCCACATGGGCATTCCCTTACAATATTCTGTAGGACAAAGCCTCGAATCAATACCCAGATCTACTACCTAGAACTGCCCTAGACAACACTACGGGCCTTCTTTATATAGGCAATTTCCACCACCCGAGAAGGTTCTAGAAATTTAGCCCTTAGGGCCGACCAAACTTAGAATTATTTTATTTTACAATTTATTACATCAAAGTCGGCTCAAAATGAGTTTTGAAACCCAAACAGAAATTTTGAAGAAAAATTATTTTCTGCCATTTCAGGTGGCCCGACTTCCAGAGACCATAAGTCATCACCAGTTGACCCGATTGACTATTATAACCCCATTTCAGAAATGCCACGAAGTGCTCTACAGGCTTGACCCCCATAAAATGCCTGTCACCCAAATTTTCAACCTCATCCGGGGCCTCTAAAGCCTTCAAAACTGAGTTCAAAGTTTATGTACCCTGCTGCCAATACCAAAAATCTTCAATATCTTCAAAACTACACCTGATCTAGCCATGAAACTTTGCTGGCAGGCTGATATGACTGAGATGAACCTCCACATGTAAAATTAGAACATTTCGAGATCATAAGACCAACTTACTAAAAATAGCAAGTTTCCATAAATAACAACTCTGCACAAGATAGCCCTTATTGAATACAAAAATAGAAATATTTTTGGGTGATGCAAGATTGCTCTTACACCCAGGATGCTCCTGCATCAGGTATTCTCAGATTAGACTAAGATCAGTGACAATGCAACACCTAAACGAAGGATTTAAATGATGAAATCAATAAAATATGAATGCAAATTAATCTATTTTTTTTTATTTTTGATGCAATAAGATGAGAAAATTTGATAATAAATTAATCTAAATGGATTGAAATGATATGCCAATTAAGCTAACAATGATATGAAATATGAAACTAGAATGAATTGAAAACAAGATTGATCTCACAAAATGCTGATTTGCAAGAAGCTTGATGATTCCTCTAATGTCATTTCACCAGAGTAAGTATGCAAATTTTGTGGATGATTTGTAAAGAGTTGAGCCTTGATTTTATAGAAATTCAGGGCTTGAGGGTGCATGGAAAAAGTCATAAATCGCTCTTGATGAACTCAGGTTGATTTTTGAGTTAACAAAAAATTAGAAATAGATAACTCATAAAATCATGCAAAATCATGCAAGAACAACTTTTTAACTCAAATCAGAAGTTTAGATCAACTTTGAACTCAAAACAAATGTTGAGTTTTGAAAAGATAACAACTTGAATTGATTTTCTGATTTAAAGGTTAACTGCTCTTTGAATGTGCACAAATAATCATGAATTAATTAAATAAATAAAGTGATTTATCTTGAACTTAACTGATTTTAAATTTAAAAATAACTAATTTGTGGGTTAATCAATTATTTTAATCAAACTTTTATTCAAAACTATATTATTAAATATTGACAACTTGGATTTAATCAATTAAATAAATATTTAATCAATTATTCGTAGGAGATTTGATTTATTGTCAAAATTAAATAATATAATTAGGAATAAATAGAATTAAATCTAATTAAATAATTAAGTGGCAAAATTAAATTAATTAATTAAATATTCATCATATTCAATTAATCAACTTTAGGATAAATAGGATTCATCGCCAAATAATAATTAAATTAAAGATAATTAGAATAAATAAGAATATTGCTAGGAATATTCCCCGATGCAGAATTTATGATAAAATCAATTAGGATTTCGATAATGTGCAGATGTGCCTTAAGTTAGGACTTCGATGTCGATTTCATTTGAATTGAAGATGTAGGAGGTTAATGAACCTATAGCCCATTTTTGGGGTATTACATTTTGCCCCTCTTTAAATCACTATGCAAAGTGCAGTGGTTCAAAGAATAGTCTGTGTTTTGATATACGTATGAAACTGATTTGAAAGATTAAAGATTGAAAGATATCTACCTAGGCCCAAAATGACCAAGAATCAAGATGATGCTAGCTATATCAATAATGAACCGATGATTACAAAAAAGTGCCAAAATGCCTGATTCTGAACCTTATGATTGCAAAGAAGTGAGTGACCAATTTCAGACCTCAATGTCCTTGTATGAATCATATTGGTATCACATCCTGAACCCATCAGTTATTAAGAACCAAGGAAATAACACTAATGAACCGATAGTTACGAAAAGTTGATACAGTTTACAAGATAGATTTGGATACTAGATGAATCTGATATGCCCCAAGAGATGATAGATTTGCCCCAAGTGATGAGGACTTTAGATGAATCAGCAACTAGACATGGTTGTTGTTTTGATTATTAAGGAAAGATTGATTGACAGAATTGAGTTACAAACTTTGAATGATGTGCAATGTCATGCCCCCTTCAGGATTAAAATTGAAATCTGACAAAAAAAGTCAGCGTTTATAGTTTAGAAGCATGTTAATTGATTTGAGAAGTGGTTATACATGTCCAGGAATGTGTTCTGCATCGTTTAGAGGTCCTAGAGACCCAGTTTGACTAGGTTTGACCATGAGTTGACCATGGTTAACCAAGTTGAAATTTTGATAGTTTGATGTAAGATAATCAATTAAGTTAAATTCTGGATTTCTTTGATGATTGAAGGTTGATTATGCAAGTAGTGAATAATATAAACGATCTTAGATTTTGATTTTGATCCCAAAAAAGGATTCTACTCGCTGTTTCATTGGAGGAACCTTCATGTGAGATTCAGCTCTTATGATATGTTTTTAGCATTTTTGAAGAATCGTTTAAGCATTTAAGTTTAATTCAATAATTTGTGAGATCATGCAAAGTGCAAAATGAAATGCAGAATGAAATGCAAACCTAGGACCTAGGACCTAGTCACTGATCATGTGTCGATTTGTTATTATCATTGAACTTTTTAGGTAACCGGATAAATCAATACAATGCCCACTAGTTATGAAACGATGGACATATGAATATCGATTTGTATGCGTAGGAATCAATACAACACCCACTGGTTAGGCAACCATGGACATATGAATATTGATTTTATTTTCAGAATGTCGGATTAGATATAAGCACCAAGGCACAAATGCCAGGATGACTTGAATATCATGTCCATTTTGATATAGCAATTTGTATAAGCATCAAAACATAGACATCGTGATGACCAAAATATGTCTTGCGTACAAACACATCAAATAATCAAGAGATCATTCTAAATCCAATGTGAATTACCCATAGTGACCCTTTATCGTTCACATCCTTAGGTAAGATCGCATTTCACAATAGAAGAAAGAACTCACTCAAAAAAGACAATAGTTAGATCAAACTTCCTTGAATTTTTTGGGTATCAATGGTCGAGGTACGCATGGCCATCCAATTCGAGATAGAGGCTCTTACAGTCGGACACCATTTCAATCCAAAATTTCCAAAGTTGTTAGATTTTCACATACAAGAAGAAAATAAAGAAAAGATTATGCCCCCAATCATCACTCTCTAAATCCTATAAAGGACATCATCGAAGAGCTCATGGGAACAAAATATGCAAAAATCTCAATGTGAATCAATAAGCATACAAGGAGATAAAAGCATGTAAAAAGCATAGATTATTTTCAGTTTGTGTTTGATTGCATTGTTGTAGATGCAAAATCTTTTCTGAAGACAAGACAAACTGACTGACTCAGATGAAGCTTCAAAGGACTCTGACTAGATATGATACATCTAAGATACATTGGAGGCTATAGGATATGACTTTGATTGCCCCCAAGTTTGAACATTGATAGGATACAGACGCTTTAGCTGATTGGTGTATAGACTGACTTATTGAAAATAGGAATGCAGAAACAAACCAAGAGATATACAAACTAAAGCAAGACTAAAAACTGGGAAAGATCAAGATTGCGCTGATAGATGGAGCATTTTGAAACAAGTGGTGCCCGTTTGTCGGGTTTTCACCATCTTGGCAGAGATTCTATTTTTGCTACCAAGGCGCCTGTTTCCAGGTTTTCACCAAGGTACTTTTTTTTTTCTCATTTTTTTGTATTTTTCATTTTTTCAAATTTTTTGTACTTTTGATATTTTTTTAATTTTTTTTTTGTGAATCATCAAGTCGCCCATTGCTAGGTTTTCACCAAGATGTTTATTTTTTTAGGACTTTTTCAAATTTTTTAAAAAAATTTAGGACAATTTACCATACACTAAATGCCTTAGGTATAGAATTTCTTCAAATGGAGAACGTTGATTGGTTCTCGGAGCTGTTCTCCTTCAATCGTTGAGAGTTGATAGGCACCAGAGCCAAAAGTAGTAGTGATAACAAAGAGACCTAGCCAATTGGGTTCAAACTTCCCCTTGCATTCTCTATGTGATTGATTTTTAGGATTCTCTCTCAAGACTAGATCACCAACCTGAAATTCTCTGTGTCTGACTTTCTTGTTGTAACCTCTAGACATTCTCTTATGATATACTCTAAGATGATCATATGCTTCTTGTCTGTGCTCATCTAGTAGTTCAAGTTATTGCAACCTAGACACTCTGTAGTCATCATCAGTTACTAAACCATGCATTCTATTCTTAGTGATGAGATTTCAACCTCAATAGGTAGTACCTCTTCAGACCCATAAACTAAAGAGAATGGTGTAGCCCCAGTGGGCATTCTGATACTTGTTTTGTAGGCCCAGAGAGCTAGATTGATCATGAGATGCTAGTCTCTTCCTATTTTATTAACTGTACAGTGTAAGATTTTCAATAGATTCTTGTTAGAAGCCTCGGCTTGTCCATTCCCTTGAGGCTAGTAGATAGATGACCAATGTTGTGTAATCTTAAATTTGGCACATAGATCATCCAAGTCTTTGTTCTTAAATTGCCCACCATTATCTATGACTATAGAATGTGGAATACTATACCGGCATATGATGTAGTTCAAGATGAACATAGATATTTGCTTACCAGTTGGTTGTGTCAAAGGGACTACTTCTATCCATTTTGTAAAATAATTTGTAGCCATGATTATATGGGTATGTCCATTAGAAGAATGAGTATGTGTGGATCCTATAAGATCAAATGCCCATTGATGAAAAGTCCATTGAGCAGTGAAGGGAATTAGATCTCTCCCTGGAGCATGAATTAAGTTTCCATGCACTTGGCACTTTTGACAGTTCTTAGCAAACTTGATAGACTCTTTCTCCATTTCAGGCCAATAGTACCCAGCCCTAATAAGTTTTTGAGCTAGTTTTAAACCATTCGAGTGTCACCCACATATACCATCATGGACTTCCTCTAACACACGTTGAGACTCTTCCCATTCTAAACATCTAAGGAGTGTACCATCTAGACCTCATTTGTAAAGATCATGACCAATGATGACATACTGGGAGGTATTATGGATAAGGTATCTCTTTTCATGGTGGTTGAAGGTATCGGGAATGATTTGGTCTTTCAGATAGGAGAATAGGTTTTTATATCTAGATGAATCATGACCTACAACCATGCAAATCATGTGAGTTTCAAGGGAGTCATATGCAAGGTAAGGTAGTGCTTCCACCAGGAAGCATAGCTCATGTTTGGGCTGCTGTAATAAAGTAGATAATGTTGCCATTGCATCGGTAGCCTTATTCTCTGTTCTAGGTATTTTCTCAAATGTAATAGAGATGAAATATTTCTTGAAATCATCTACCATTCTCTTGTATGGAATGAGCTTTTCATCCTTAGTTTGGTACACATCATTGACTTGATGGATTACAAGTTGTGAGTCTCCATGAATGTGTAATTTTGTTACTCTCCACTCAATTGTTATTTTCATACCATTCAAAAGGGCTTCATATTCAGCAATATTTTTTGTACAAGGAAATTTGATTCTAAATGCCTTAGGAATGGAGTATCCTTGAGGAGTGATAAACAAGATGCCTGCTCCAGGTCCATTGTGTATAGGAGCCATCAAAGAACAATTTCCATTCTCTAGAAGAAAGATTCATGATAGAGGAATCTGGAAATTCCATTTGCATTGGTGTGTCATCAAACAAAGGTGCATCTGCTAATTGATCAGCAATAACTTGGCCTTTAATATCTTTTCTTTCAACATAGTCAATGTCAAATTCACTTAAGAGCATGACCCATTTGGCTAATCTACCCATGAGGGCAGCTTTGCTGAGTAGGTACTTTAGTGGATCAATTTTAGCTACTAAATGTGTGGTATGAGCCAACATATAATGTCTTAGTTTCTATGATGCAAAGGCCACAGCTAGACAAGCCTTTTCAATCATAGAATAGTTCTTTTCGTATGCCACCAATGTTCTACTAATATAGTATATAGCTCTTTCCTTTTTATTCTCATCATGTTGTGCAAGCAATGCCCCCAGTGATGTATCTATTGCGGAGACATATAAGATCAATGGTTTCCCTTGAATAGGAGGCATCAAGATGGGAGGATTTGATAGATACTTCTTGATATGATCAAAATTCTTTTCACATTCCTCACTCCATGCAAATGTCACACCTTTATGTAATGTCTTTGTAAAAGGTTGTGATATGTCTGCTAGCTGAGATATGAAGCATCTGATAGATTGAACTCTCCCTTTTAATGTTCTCATTTGACTAATATTCTTGGGAGGTTGCATCTCCATTATAGCCTTTACTTTAGCTGGATCTACCTCAATTCCTTTCTTTGAAACAATGTAGCCTAAGAGCTTTCCAGAAGTGACACCAAAAGCACACTTCTTAGGATTTAGTCTGAGACTAAATTTTTCCATTCTTTCTAGTATCTTGCTCAAGTCATTTAAATGTTCAGCTCTAATCATAGATTTTCCTAAAGTATCATCAACATAATCCTCCATAACTCAGTGCATCATGTCATGAAAAATGGATGTCATAGCTCTCTAATATGTAGCACCAGCATTCTTAAGCCCAAATGGCATGACATTCCAACAGAAGGTACCCCATGCACATGTGAAAGTAGTTTTCTCTTGATCCTCTGGAGCAATTTTAATTTGATTATATCCAGAAAAACCATCCTTTAAAGAATACATCTCAAAGCCCGCAGTCATGTCCACTATCATATCAATGTTAGGTAATGGAAAATCATCCTTAGGGCATGCTTTGTTTACATCCTTGAAATATGTGCACACTCTTATAGATTTGTCTGGTTTAGACACAAGTACAATATTAGAGATCTATTCTGCATAATCAATAACTCAAATAAATCCAGCTTTCAGGAGCTTCTCTAATTCAGCTTTTACCAAGAGTGCAACATGTGGATGCATCTTTCTCAATTTTTGCTTAACAGGTTTAACATTTGGAGCTATAGACAAATGGTGCATTATAAGATCAGGATCCAACCCTGGCATATCTGAATATTTCCACGCAAATTTGATCTTCTTCTCTGTTAGGAATGTTGTAAATTTTTTATTTTCTTCCTTTGATAAAGATTGTGCTACATGGATCAACTCTGGTTCTTATGTTGCTCCCAAATTGATAGATTGAGTGGGATCAATTAGAACTGGAGATCTGTCCTATAAATGACTTGGAAGGACATCAAATATCTCATCTTTAGGAACCTCAGAGAGGTTTTCATCTTTGGATACGTCTTTTATTTTTACTTTTCTAAGTTCTAAGACTGCCACAAAGTGGTTTTCACCCTCAGAACTTCTTTTCTTTTTATTCTTATTCTTATTTTTCTGACTAAGATACTTGATGTCCAACTCTGTCATGGTAACTCTCGGTTCACTGATGGAAGTCCTCATAGGCTCAACTTCATTTAGGTAGCAAGCAAGGGTATAGTCATTGGGAAAGGTATAAATACCTTGGTTCAAGTTGGTGGATGTTATGTCAATAAGGTCAGGGCGTTGGATAGTCAAAGTGGTGAAAGATTGGGAAAGAGTGTTTACGGATATGGATCTATCATTATTGGTCCTAACCTGACACTTGAGTTCAAAGGTGATATTACAACTTAAGACATTCAATTCATGAATAGGATCAATGTCATTGTGGAAATCCACTTCATCCATCGGTGGATCAGACTCGATAAGTTCATCATTTCTCTCTAGACTTATGTTAGGTTAAGGTGCATATTGTTGAATAACATCAACATGCTTTTCTGTAATAAGTTCATCTGGTTCTAGAATGACCCCCCATTCATAGTCATTTGATTCATCTTTTGTTTCTTCATCTAGACCTCTAGGAAATCTGAGAACATGAGTAAAGTCAGGATGAATACCCCAAGAAGGGTTTCCCTTAGATTCTAATTTGAATTCATACTCATGGTAATCCATCTTAGAATAACTACCACCTTCCTCTTTTTGATTGCCTTCAAGATTAGCTAGTTCTTATGTTCAACTATCTCTTGCTCTATAGTAGGTTCTTGTGTTTCTACGACATTAATTCTTTTTATTGGATCGTCTTCAGCTTCAAGGAGGTATTTTATTTCTTTAGGAAAATGCTCATAAGGAATGAGCTCATCAATGGTGTCTAAATCATCACTATCAGATTGTTCAATTATTTCTCCCTTTAGTTGATTTGCTACGAAAGGCTCAATCTATTCTAATACATGTGAGGAGTTCTTGCTAAGATAGAAAGGCTTCTTCGTGTATCCTAGACCTATTGTATTCTTGTTTTCTTGTCCATGATGATCAAGAGGTGATAGAAGACCTTTACCCTGTAGTCCTAGAGGTCCTTTTCCTTTATATCCCATCTTTGTAATCAATTTATCCCCTGGGCCATATGACTTAGACAGGATATTCTATATTTTAGCATCACATTTTTGGACAACTTGAGATTTAGGTTCATCTTTGTATAGCCATGTGAGCATAGCTTCATCCTCTTCAAACTCATGTTTAGATACTTGTTCTGCAACAAAATTTCCTTTATATGCTTCAACAGGTTCTTTAAATTTGAGCTTGGACTATTTTAGATTTTGTCCATAAGACTTAGGAGAGATAGGGAGACATGTCAAAGATAAGATTGGCTCTATAGTATATTCTCCCATACCATTTTCTTTGATTTTAACCTCTTTAGCAATGTCTTCCATCTTGGAGGTTGAAGCAACATCTAGCTGCTTAGTGGAAGATTCTCTATTATTGGGAACAAGTTTATCTACACTCTCTTTCAAGGTATTGCAAGTTGTATATAGATCAGCTGGAATCGTCACCTCAACACCTTCATAAGGAAATTTCAAACACTGATGGAATGTAGAGGGAATGGCTTTCATGTCATGTATCCAAGGTCTTCCTAGGAGGATATTGTAAGCCAAAGGTAGATCAAGAACTTGACATATAGTATCTCTAATGACAGGACCTACTCTGATAGGTAGGACAATAGTTCCCTTAGAAGATCTTTCTTGCTCATCATATGCTTTGATAGTTATCTTCTTCCTAGGATCAATGGCCATTTCTAAAAATCCCAATTGTGTAATCAAGCTGAAAGAACAAATGTTTAGGCCAGTGCCTCCATCTATCAACACACGTTTGACACAACAATTTTGGATCAAGACTTCAATATGCAAAGGCTAGTTATGTGGATGACTCAAAGAGTTATCATCTTCCTCTCAAAAGGAAATGTATTGTGGAGATGTAAGATAACCAACCATAGTCTAGAATCTGTCTAAATCAAGCTCATCAGGAACATTGGATTCGAGCAGAGCTTTGTCTAGAATGGCTCTATGAGCTAGAGATATCTGAAGCAACTCAAACATGGAGATTTTAGCATTTGTGTGCTAGAGCTATTGGACAATACTATATGAAGTAGGCCTCATGTCTTTAGGATTTGAAGATTTAGATGTAGCCTTCTGTTTAGAAGAAGATGAAAGATTGAAAGGCACCTTAGGGACATTGGATGAATATGGTATTTGTCCTTGTAGGTGTGCTTGAGCTTGTGATCGAGTAACTACATTAGCTTATTGATTTTCTCTATCTCTTCTTACAATTGTGATGACATTGCAATGCTCAGATAGGCATGGTTCAACCATATTGATGACAATATTGTTTCCAGAGTAGGCATAATTGACTTTAGCACCCATATTAGGCTGAGAAGAAGAATCTTCTTTACCATGTTTAGGAAATGGTTCTGTGAATGTTGTATGATCATTATTGCTCTTATGATTGTCAATAGTGATGTCACCATTATCAATTTTGTCTTGTATAATGTGCTTCAAGAGATTACAGTTATTAGTCTTATGACCTTTATTGTGATGGAATTCATAGAAATCATTCTCTCTCCACCATTTCAGTTTAGGTTCTAGATCAAAGACTTTCATCTCAAGCAAGTAGATGATTTTGTTTGCCAATAGAGTTTTCATGGCAAATTCCAAGGATTCTCTGAGAGGAGTGAATTTTCGATTAGGATCTATAGCCCAAGGTTTGTAATCATATGAATTTTTGTTGGACTCTGTAGCTTTGGCTTCAGAAGCTTTGATGGCTTGGGTACCAACAGTAAGATTGAAAGCATGTGGCTTAGATGGGGCACAAATATTATCAACAATGCCATCTATGACAACGCCTTTATTCTTGTTCCAATTTTTGTTCTTGTCCTAAGAACTAGATCTAGATTCATACTTGTCTTTTTGAAGTGATATGTCTTCATTTTGCTCAAGTACTTTCTCAATTTTGATCGCATTATCTACCATCTTGTCAAAAGATTTATGATTTTGCATTTGTAAAGGGTAGTTGATTTCTGGAACAAGATTTTTGATGAAGATTTCCAGCTTCTCAATTTCTGGAATAGGTCTAGCATATAGAGAAAATTTCTTCCTCCACCTCTTGAGAAATGTCAAGAATGGTTCTCTTGGATATTGTTTCAGATTGCAGATGTCGATCATGGTGACTGGATGTTGAATATTGTAGGAGTATTGTTGATAGAATAGTTTGATTAACTCCTCAAAAGTTTTGATAGTAGGGGGAATTCTAGAGAACCAATGAATGGTTGCTCCTCCCAGAGATCAAGGGAAAAGACACATTAAGTAGGTTGGTTCCTGCATAAACTCCATAGATTGAGTACAGAATTCTCTGACATGATCTTGAGGGTCAGAGTTTCCATCATACTTATCATATTTAGGCATCTCCACTCTTTTAGGGAATGGTGGCATGTACAAGTGTATATCAAATGGAAAAGGACATAGAGCCTCCATGGAGAACTCTTTAGGTTCCTTTTCTTTCTCAAGTTTGTTAAGTTTGACTTGCATGGCATGCATCTATTTCATCATAGCTATGATAGGAGTTTCTTCCTTATGTGTAATGATATCTTCCACATTAAAGTTTGGAGGAATTTTAGCTCCTTGATGAGCTAACTCTAGAAAGTATGCTTCTCTATCTTCCTTCAAGAAATGTTTCATCATTCTTTTGAAGTCATCATCATTTTGATATCGAATAATTTTAGAAGGTGTAGGTTCTTGATCCATACTGTGTTGAGATTGGTGTCCTTGAGACCCATGATGTGTTCCTCCATGAGACATGTTAGGATTTTTAGGGCTCCCTAGATTAGATTGAGGTGGGGTTTGTTGATTACCTCTGTGAGTTGATGGAGGGGGTATGTAACCAATTTTCAATCAAAAATTCCCAAGACAGTCATCTTCGTAAAGACAAAAATTGTAGAGTTGTTCAAGATTTGGGGCTTGGAGAGTATTTAGAGGTATTGTATGGGATACCTCTCCAGATTTCTTATGTGACGAAGCTCTGGTTTCCACCATTAACCTTGGGTGAAGCCAAAGAATAAGATGAAGACAACTGAAGAATGAATTGATTCTAGAAGATCAAATGACACAACCTTGTTAAGATTGAAGTGATTAAAGAATAGATCAAACGTAAATGAAGGATATTGTGCCACAGTAGTGTGGATAGATGCCCAACAGATGGTGGGCACGAGCTCACAACACTTAGCCATTTAGTAAAAAGATTGAATTTTGAAGATAATTTTGACAAGGTTTTAACACAAGATGAAAAAGACTCTAATCGATAAATCAAAAGGCTAAATCAGACTCAACTGACCACTTTAGGAAAATCAATGTATTCGTTATAGGTTATGCTCTATTCCTAAAACAATGATTTGTTTGACAGATTTTGGAAATAGGCTATAAAATTAGATTTCTAACAAATTTGACCAATCTCTGACAACTTTGACTTTGGCTTTGATACGAGTTTTGAAATTTTAGGATGACTTTTGACACTAGAAAGGATTTTTACTTCAGATTTGCAATTTTTCAGTTTTCAATACCAGTTTGTTTGCAAATTTTTCTATCCAATTTTTGAAAATCTATGTAATAGTTTGTCTCAAGTAACCAAGAAGATATCAAGCATGAAAAATAGCTGTATGCACCCTAAAATGGTCACCTAGATTTTGGGCCTCCATTTAGCAATTTATCAAATCGTTGAATCGATATTTTCAAAAATCAACATTTTATCAATAATATCAATTTCCTTGATCAAGTCCTATTTTATCATTTTTTATTATTCCTTGGGCTAACCATTTTATCCTAAAGTCTTTATTTATTTAAAAGGAATATTTCCTCCCCTTTTAATAAATAAAAAGCCCCCACTTTTCCTCTTATCCTAAGTTGCACAAATAAATGTTAGGATTAACAAGACAGAAATAACAATTATGTGCAAATATAACTAATATCAAAAAATAATAAACCACACAGATTTAACGTGGTTCACCCAATCCCTGGGCTACGTCCACCAATAGCAAGTCCAGTATTATTATTATCCAGTGATTACAACCTGATTACAATCCGTAATCCCTTACAGCCCAATTCTGCCGCAAGTACTAAAATCATACATAGTAAAAATCCCTAACCCTAAGCCATATTATACAATATTTTCCCGCTTTAGGGTTAGAATGAGTTATAAGTAGTCGGCCCAAATAACCGAAAAAAGTAGTCGGCCTCAAATAATAACCCCGGCGAGGTCGGGAGGAAAAGTGTACAGTACTTTCCTGGATAGTACTTTCCTGATTAGTCACCACAAGCTAACAATCTCCCACTTGGTGACTGATCAGTATCCACACTATACTAAAAAACCTCCCACTTGGAGACTGATCCTGTAGCAATACCGCTACCCACATGAGGCTCCCACTGGATTGAACCACCTTGGACTCAGTTGTTCCTTTATTTTGTTCAGTCTAAAAGACCAACTGAAGCTGAACATGAGTTCAACTTCTCCCTTGTTACTACCTTGGTAAACATATCTGCTGGATTATCATCAGTATGAATCTTTTCCAGCCTTAACTGTCCATCATCCAAAACTGATCGAATGAAATGGTACCGCAACTGTATGTGTTTTGTCTTTGAGTGCAAAGCAGAATTCTTTGCAAGATGAATGGCACTTTGGCTATCTGTATGTAGAAAATTATCCTTTTGTGGATGTCCCAATTCTTCCATGAAGAATTGAAGCCATATCATCTCCTTGGCTGCCTCTGTAGCAGCAACATACTCTGCCTCTGTAGTGGATAAAGCAACCACCTTTTGTAGTCGAGAAATCCAACTCACTGCTGTCCCACCAACAGTAAATATATAACCTGTAGTACTCCGCCTGCTATCTATATCTCCTGCCAAATCTGAGTCAACATAGCCTTGTACAGTAGTAGTAGAACCCCCAAAGTGTAAACACTTACTGGATGTGCCTCTCAAATATCTGAGAATCCATTTGACTGCATTCCAATGCTCAATACCAGGGTTACTCATATAACGGCTAACGACTCCCACTGCGTGTGCAATATCTGGCCTAGTACATACCATAGCATACATTAAGCTCCCTACAGCTGAAGCATAAGGTACCTTAGACATTTTAGTCTCTTTTTCTGGTGTCTTGGGACACATATCCTTAGTCAATTTCAAATGACCAGGCAAAGGTGTGCTGACAGCTTTGGCATTTTCCATAGAGAAACGTTGCAACACCTTCTCAATATAATCAGCCTGAGATAGAGACAATTTCCTATTTTTCCTATCTCTACAAATTTTCATACCAAAGATTTGTTTTGCTGCCCCCAAATCCTTCATAGCAAAAGATTTTGCTAACTATTGTTTCAACCCCTTAATGTGATCCATGTTAGACCCAGCTACAAGCATATCATCAACATATAAATATAAAATAATGTAGCTGTCATCATCCAACCTCTTAAAATAAACACAATGGTCAGAATGACACCGACTATATCCATGCCCATTCATAAAAGTGTCAAATTTAATATACCATTGCCGAGGTGCTTGCTTCAAGCCATATAAACTTTTCTGCAATCTGCACACCAAATTCTCCTTACCCTTGACCTCAAATCCTTGTGGCTGAACCATATATATTTCTTCATCCAAAACACCATGAAGAAAGGGTGTTTTAACATCAAGCTGCTCTAAATGCAAATCTTCAGTAGCCACAATACTTAAAATAGTACGAATAGAAGTCATTTTAACAACTGGAGAAAATATCTCATCAAAATCAATACCATGTTTTTGTGCAAATCCTTTTACAACTAATCTAGCTTTAAATATTTTTGTACCTCCATCCTCTTCTTTGATCCTGTAAACCCATTTATTTTGTAAAGCCCTTTTACCTGCAGGTAACTTACATAAATCCCATGTCTGATTTTTCAGCAAAGAGTCCATTTCATCTGTCATTGCAGACTCCCACTGAAGCTTTGTATCCACCTGCACAGCTTCATTATAACATTCAGGTTCACCAGCATCTGTTAACAGAATAGAATACAAAGATGGAGAAAATCTTTTTGGAGGTCTACTTAGCCTTGTTGACCGTCTAACACTCACTGGGGTGTGTGGTATTTGTTGTTGCTGTTGTTGCGGAGCATAAGGAACTACTGGAACATGAACTTGTGGAGTATCATCCAGTACTACATAGTCATTTTCTTTCTTCTCATGCTGCAGCAACAGATCTTTGTACAATACTTTCTCATTGAATATGACATCCCTGCTTCTTACAATTTTATGATTTTCAAAATCCCAAAGCCTATAACCAAATTCATCAATGCCATACCCAACAAATACACATTTCTTTGACTTAGCTTCTAGCTTGGTTCTATTTTCAAAATCTATAAGTGCAAAAGCTTCACAACCAAAGGTTTTGAGAAAAGAATAACTCACCTTCTTACCACTCCATGCTTCCTCTGGAATACCACAGTCCAAAGGAGTAGAGGGGCCTCTATTGATTAAATAAATAGCAGTGTTCACTGCCTCTGCCCACATATTTTTGGGCAGCCTAGCATGCAACCTCATACTCCTTGCACGCTCCATTATTGTCCTGTTCATGCGTTCAGCCACTCCATTTTCTTGTGGAGTCCTTGGTACAGTTTTCTGCCTACGAATACCATTAGAGGAACAATATTCTTCAAATTCTGTGCTGCAATACTCACCACCATTATCAGATCTGAGACATTTTAACTTTTTACCAGTCTCAGTCTCAACCAAGCATTTCCATTTCTTAAAAGTTTGAAATACATCAGATTTCTGTCTAAGGAAATAAATCCATACTTTTCTTGTTGCATCATCTATAAATGTAACATAATACAGAGAGCCACCAAGGGAAGATACCTGAGCTGGTCCCCATACATCTGTATGCACAAGCTCTAATCTCTCATTTTTCTTTTCCTTCCCACTCTTCACAAAACTAACTCTCTTTTGTTTTCCATAAACACAACTTTCACAGAAATCCATATTGACACATTTCAGACCAGGTAAAACTTTCTTTGAATGAAGTAATTTCATACCTTTTTCACTCATGTGCCCGAGTCTGTTGTGCCACAGTGCTGTGTCAAAATCTACAGCAACAGTTTGATGTTCTTCCTGCTCAACTGCAGCTACTGTTCCTGAGCATTCATTATCTTCTGAAACAATTAAAGTAGAAGGAACAGTATGACCTGTACAAAGATATAAGGTGCCTACTTTCACACCTTTTGCTACTACTAAGGAACCTTTTGAAACCTTCCAATTTTTATCATTAAAAGTAACTGTGCAACCCTCATCACCCAGTTGCCCTGCTGAAATTAAATTCCTACTCAGCCTTGGAACATGTCTTACCTCTTGTAGTAGCCAATGATTCCCATTCTGCAACTTAATCTTAATTTTTCCCTTTCCAACAATCTGACAGGGTTCATTATCTCCCAAATAAACTAGCCCAAAATCCCCTTGGACATAATCAACAAAATAACTTCTATGGGGTGTAGCATGAAATGAAGCCCCAGAATCTAAAACCCATGAATCATCAATACTTTCTAAGGACAAGAGCAAAGCATCCTCCTCAGATTTGTTACTTACCACATTTGCCTCCTTGTTTCCATCATTTTTGTCTCCTTGATCTTTCTTTCGAGACCAACAATCTTTCTTCTTATGACCTGGTTTTCCACAGTACCAGCAATCATTTGGCCCTTTAGATTCAGACCTCTTTCCCTTTGATTTTCCTCTTGATTTCCCACGATTTCCAGAGTTGTTTCCTCTATCTCTTGTTCTGCCTCTACTTTTTGTGTTCAATACACTACCCGATGTGGATGCCCCTGAGCTTTTCCTACGAATTTCCTCACTCAATATAACACCAATAACATCATCATACTTTAGGGTATTAGAACCAGAAACAGAATTACTAACAGCCATTACCAAGCCATTCCAGCTTTCTGGCAAAGAACACAAAATCAAGAGAGCCCTAACCTCTTCATCAAAAGTAATTTTAACTAAGGTTAATTGACTTGTAACTGTATTAAACTCATTCAAATGATCAGTAACTGATCCACCTTCTACCATTTTCATATTAAATAAACGCTTCATAAGAAATACCTTGTTTGAAGCTGAAGGCTTTTCATACAACTTCGCTAGGGTTTCCATCAGATCTTTAGCTGTCTTTGCTTCAGTAATATTGAATGCCACCGATTGTGCCAGGCATAGACGAATACTCCCCAGTGCCTTCCTATCCAAAATATCCCAATCCTCCTGAGACATTGATTGCTCTTTCTTGGCTACTCCCTCTAATGGCCGCCATAGATCCTTCTGATAGAGATAATCCTCCATTTGCATCTTCCATAACTGGAAGTTCTGCCCATTAAACTTATCAACCTTCAGCCTACCCTCTTCTGCCATTTCTCCCACTTAACCGAGAGACTCTCCCACTAACTCGTGAGACCTGCTTCAGAGAATAGATGAAAGAACGAATGAAATAACCTCGCTCTGATACCACTTGTTAGGATTAACAAGGCAGAAATAACAATTATGTGCAAATATAACTAATATCAGAAAATAATAAACCACACAGAATAGAACACAATGGCACATAGATTTAACGTGGTTCACCCAATCCCTGGGCTACGTCCACCAACAGCAAGTCCAGTATTATTATTATCCAGTGATTACAACCTGATTACAATCCGTAATCCCTTACAGCCCAATTCTGCCGCAAGTACTAAAATCATACATAGTAAAAATCCCTAACCCTAAGCCATATTATACAATATTTTCCCGCTTTAGGGTTAGAATGAGTTATAAGTAGTCGGCCCAAATAACCAAAAAAAGTAGTACAGTACTTTCCTGGATAGTACTTTCCTGGTTAGTCACCACAAGCTAACAATAAAGCATTATTCTTATTTTATAAAAAGGAGAAAAGCACTTTTTGTCTCATATGGACACAAAAGTCAACTCTTATTTTCTCATTGGAGGATATTTGTGCACATGGATTGCTCCTCTTTGATGCTCCACCGTTGATTAAATCTTTTTCCTCTTAATCTCCATGGTCCATTCTTTCTCATTTCCTATAAAAGAAGAGCTCTCTTCCTCATTTGCATATCATTCTCTTTTATGCTAACTTTATGTTGCAGGTTTTCTAGGTCATTTGGAGCTCTTTGAAGACTTTCTTGCATCCAAGCTTTGAAGACATTGTTTTTGCATCTCATTTAGCTTGCTTTCATAGTTGCATAATCATGGCATTCTTAGTATAGACTTTCTTTATGCAATAGATTAATCTCACATAGTTTAAATAAGAAAGATTTGTAACACTTGTTCTTTCCTTTCATAGTTTAGTTGCATTGTACTTTCATTTTCATAGATTACACTAATACATTTGGGGGCATTTTGCGACGGCTATGTGTCACAATTGCGATGGCTATGTGTCGCAATAGTGACACCCATAGACGTCGTAGTTTTTTAGTCACAAATTGCGACGTCTATGGGTAGCCGTCGCAATTGTGATGCCCTCCCATCGCAATGTTTCCCCTTTACCCATTCTGGGCCTCTACCACATTGCAACGGCAGGGCGTCGCATTACGACGGGCTCCCGTCGCAATTGCGACGCCCGTGGATGGATTAAAAAAATAAATTATTTAATACATTGCTAATGAACCACATTAATGCTTTTTTCTTTCAACAAATGAGGACACTCACTGTAAAGACAACATTATAATGTACACTCACTGTAAGGACAGTCACAAATGAGGACATCTCACAGTGACTGTCCCTTGTGTAATTGCCACTTGAATGTATTGCTATTCAGCCACATTAATGCTTTTCTTCTTCAACAAATGAGGATAGTCACTCTAAAGACAACATGATAATGTACACTCACAGAGTGTACATTATCATGTTGTCTTTAGAGTGACTATCCTCATTTGTTGAAGAAGAAAAGCATTAATGTGGCTGAATAGCAATACATTCAAGTGGCAATTACACAAGGGACAGTCACTGTGAGATGTCCTCATTTGTGACTGTCCTTACAGTGAGTGTACATTATCATGTTGTCTTTACAATGAGTGTACATTATCATGTTGTCTTTACAGTGTCAATAAATGCATTATTACTTAAACTGAAGAGTACTCTAAAAAATATGTCATTGTGGAGTTCTGATTGCTTCCAATTTGATATACACTTGTTCTACTTATGTATCCAGCATCATGTAAGAAAAGTTGATACTTTTAAAATAGATTCATTTAGCCATGAAATGCCTGTGCATGTTACATACAAGATTCCAAGGCCCAAAACTGATTACTCATTATAATTCATGTACAGAATGATAATCAACCACAACAAGGCATGCGTAGGCGCTGCTTAGATTTTGAGGCATCAGAAGCTCGCAGAAGAAACTTGACCAATGGCTCATGGAATGCAACAAACTTATTGCCTAAAACAGGAACATTGGTAACCACAGATGATGGTTCTGAAAAGAACACTTCACCATCAATGTCACGTGAGGGAACTGCAATTTTTGATGGCAAGAAACTTGTAGTATATAAGAGAGATGCAGGTACAGATGCTGGGAGAAGTTCCCAATCTTTATCTGTTGGACAGTTTTCATCTTGCTCTTATAAAACATCTGAGGGTAACTCAAACAAGTCTGATAGCTCACTTAGAAATAATGGGCATTCTTCTATGTCAGTGGGTATGCCAACTGGGATTGGTTTGCATTTAAATAGCCTTGCCTCTTCAATGTCATTAAATTGTGGAACTGGGCTACTAACAACTTCAAAGGGAGCTACTGGCATGCAGGGAATGCTGACTTTGTCTAGAGTGAAGGAGGCTCCTGGTGACAGTCGAACAAGTTCTTTACTTCTTGTAAGCTCAGGTGGAAATATTTCAGTATCAACAAATACAAGCATGGCTCCTGTAATGCTTGTGTCAGTTGTGGAAAAGACTAGAATTGATCAACATGAGGTGCAGTCTTCTAGAAACACACAGATTGGAGTCACAAAGTCCACTACATGTTTTCGATCCCTAACAGTTGGCATAAAGCCATTGCAATGTAGGCAACCTTTTAAAACTGAATATATGAACTCAAGTCCACTTGACAAGAAGAGGCCAGTGCTACAAGATATTTCTCGACAACCTGGATTTGGTATAGGGGAAGAGTATAATCAAAGCAGTCCTAAGAAGAAAAGGTAATTGTAGGATTTTATCAACTTTACAGAGATTTGTCTTCATTTGTAATGCTTTGTTGTCTGGATAATTTTGAATTCACTTTTGCATCCTTTTCTTTAGCTTTGACTTTTTCTTTGAATGCCCAGAAGAAAGTCTGCCACGACTGGGGATAAAGAAGGCTGCAAACGTTGCAATTGTAAAAAGTCAAAATGCCTTAAATTGTGAGTCTTTGTGCACTAGAGTGGGTTTATTATTTGGTTCCTATGTCTTTTCTATTTGTCTCGGAACTTGAACATTGCTATGAAGGTCTATGTGTTAGCACTTAAGAAAAGCAAATTGCAATCCAGAACATTCTACGTACCTCTTAGATGCAGCAGATCAGATAATTAAATAAATAGATTTTTTTTGATTTTTGCATTTCAATTCATGTATTGACATGACTAGATTTATAGTTTTAATTTAAATGAAATTCTTACTAGTACTCTTGCAGGTATTGTGAGTGTTTTGCAGTAGGAGTATACTGCGTTGAGTCCTGCACATGTCAAGAGTGCTTTAACAAACCTGAGTATACAGATATGGTTGTTGGCACATGCCAGCAGATAGAATCATGCAATCTGCTTGCTTTTGCTCCTAAAATTGTTCATGGTGCTGACTCTCCACCAACTAATGGGGTGAGAAAATACTGAGAGGTTTTCCTTTGTTCTAGTGTTTTCTCTTTATAGTATCACTATTACTTAACTATCTATGGAGAGTTCTTATCTTTCTCGCTATCTTACTTCAGCAGAGAGAGTGCACCGAGACTCCAACATCGGCAAGGCACAAAAGAGGCTACAATTGTAAGAAATCAATGTGTCTGAAGAAATACTGTGAATGCTATCAGGTAGATATCTTCAATTGATTGCTTAATTTAAGGTTAAAGGCTGGAGAGTAGTTTATGTGTATTCTGATTAGTGCTCGTATCTTTTATTTTAGGTAGGGGTTGGCTGCTCAGATGGCTGCAGATGTGAAGGTTGTAAAAACACGTTTGGCAAGAAAGAAGGTATCCGGTCACTTTTTTCAAATATTGAATGCATCATATTATCTCAATATATACATGAACGATAATACAAATATTGAATGCATTATATTCTATCATTCTATACATGTACGACGATTCAAATATCAAGTGCATTATATTATCTCAGTCTATACATGAATGATAAATTTCATTTGCAACTTGTATAGGAGGATCAGATGACACAGAAGACAAAGAATCTCAGGATGAGGTATGGGAGAAGGCTATATCAGAGGAAAAGCTAGGGCTTTGTTACTGTCCCTTGTGACAGTAACAAAATTTGATGAAAATAATTTTTGTTTCACTCAACTTTGACATTCACAACTTCCTCTTTTATTATAATAAGAAAAAATACAGTGACTTTAGAGAAAATAATGAAACTAATACAATTGCAATACAGTGGTATTTAGAACAAACAGAGCTTCACAACCATCAAAGAAGAAAAAATCACATGCATATATCGAGTACTCCTCAATCAAAGAGATAGAGAAGAATTCAAAACATACCCAGACTGAACATGGCCATACCAAGACCAGCATCAGACAATATTCTTATTGACTGCTCTAGGATAGCTGGCATTTCAACTTTCCATCTGCAAAATAGATTATAAAAGCATGAAAATATATCAGAGATGTTTGATATTGATACAAAACAACACAGATTCATTTCTTCGTACACCTGTATATCATAAAAATCCTTGCACACTTCGAAAAATTGTATTGCCTTTTACTTACTCAAAAGTAATTTACATAAAGCAATCATTTGATTAACATGGATCATAATATTCACAAGTACATGGTCATGTGCTCCATCGTAGCATCTTATAGATTTAGATCTGTTCTCTGAAATAATTCAATGTTTTGTTTACAATCCACAAAAGAAATATTTTCCCTCGTCTACTTAATCCTAAACAAAAGGCCATATAGCAATATAGATAGAACTATATAACAGAAACCATAAACAATGGTAACCTTAGCAGTAGCAAGAAATTGTTGCAAAAACTTTACCTTATCATACCCAAATTGTTGCTTTGCCTGGCAGAGGGAAATTTGATCAGTAAAATTGACACAGAGTATGTTGTCTCCATTGTCATGCTGGATAACAAAACACCAACTTTAATGGGCATGTATTGTCCCTTGTGTAATTGCCACTTGAATTCATTGCTATTGAACCACATTAATGCTTTTTTCCTTCAACAAATGAGGACAGTCACTGTAAAGACAACATGATAATGTACACTCACTGTAAGGATAGTCACAAATGAGGAAATCTCAGAGTGATTATCCCTTGTGTAATTGCCACTTGAATACATTGCTATTGAACCACATTAATGCTTTTTTCCTTCAACAAATGAGAACAGTCACTATAAAGACAACATGATCATGTACACTCACTGTAAGGATAGTCACAAATGAGGAAATCTCAGAGTGACTATCCCTTGTGTAATTGCCGCTTGAATACATTGCTAAAGAACCACATTAATGCTTTTCTCCTTCAACAAATGAGGACAGTCACTATAAAGATAGCATGATAATGTACACTCACTGTAAGGACAGTCACAAATGAGGACATCTCACAATGACTGTCCCTTGTGTAATTGCCACTTCAATGTATTGCTATTCAGCCACATTAATGCTTTTCTTCTTCAACAAATGAGGATGGTCACTCTAAAGACAACATGATAATGTACACGGTCTGTAAGTGTACATTATCATGCTGTCTTTATAGTGACTGTCCTCCTTCAAGTGGCAATTACACAAGGGACAGTCACTGTAAAGACAACATGATAATGTAGAGAAACATTGTCATTTGTATTTTCAACAGTGCCGAGAGAGATTCCCTCCGCGAAATCACAACTACAATTTCTGAGTACGTTGGGTTTATTTTTCTTTTGTCATTATTATGTAATCTGGTATTCAGCTGTTACAGAGCTAAAATACCCAGAAATGAGGACATATCTATGTTGAATTTATTGTTAGCGGCTTTGGTTATTTAGAAGTTTAATTTTATTTGTTCATCTTTCAAGTACAAACGTTTTGTGGACGGTAACATCTTCATTGTTTCGGGTATGCAATGAAACAGCCCTAACTTGCGACTACCTTCACAGTACTTGTGTACATTATCATGTTGTCTTTACAATGACTGTCCTCATTCAAGTGGTAATTACACAAGGGACAGTCACTGTGAGATGTCCTCATTTGTGACAAGGACAGTCACACATGAGGACATCTCACAGTGACTGTCCCTTGTGTAATTACCACTTGAATGTATTGCTATTCAACCACATTTATGGGCCCATTTGGACCACAGCACATAGTAGCGTCTACAGAGAAGAATATCCCAGGTGTAACAAGTTGTAAGAATATACCAACAGTTCTAAGAAGTTCCCTAGCACATAGTAGCATCTACAGAGAAGAATATACAACATGAGGGCAGCCACTGTAAAGACAACATGATAATGTACACTCATTGTATGTGTACATTATCATGTTGTCTTTACAGTGACTGTCCTCATTCAAGTGGCAATTACACAAGGGACAGTCACTGTGAGATGTCCTCATTTGTGACAAGGACAATCACACATGAGGACATCTCACAGTGACTATCCCTTGTGTAATTGCCACTTGAATGTATTGCTATTCAACCACATTTATGGGCCCGTTTGGACCGCGGCACACAGTAGCATCTACAGAGAAGAATATCCCAGGTGTAACAAGTTGTAAGAATATACCAACAGTTCTAAGAAGTTCCCTAGCACATAGTAGCATCTAAAGAGAATTCCAAATGGGCCCATAAATGTGGTTGAATAGTAATACATTCAAGTGGAAATTACACAAGGGACAGTCACTGTGAGATGTCCTCATGTGTGACTATCCTTGTCACAAATGAGGACATCTCACAGTGACTGTCCCTTGTGTAATTGCCACTTGAATGAGGACAGTCACTGTAAAGACAACATGATAATGTACACAAGTACCGTGAAGGTAGTCGCAAGTTACGGCTGTTTCATTGCATACCCGAAACAATGAAGACGTTACGGTCCGCAAAACATTTGTGCTTGAAAGATGAACAAATAAAATTAAACTTCTAAATAACCAAAGCCGCTAACAATAAATTCAACACAGATATGTCCTCATTTCTAGGTATTTTAGCTCTGTAACAGCTGAATACCAGATTACATAATAATGACAAAAGAAAAATAAACCCAACGTACTCAAAAATTGTAGCTGTGATTTTGCGGAGGGAATCTCTCTCAGCACTGTTGAAAATACAAATGACAATGTTTCTCTACATTATCATGTTGTCTTTACAGTGACTGTCCCTTGTGTAATTGCCACTTGAAGGAGGACAGTCACTGTAAAGACAACATGATAATGTACACTTACAGTGAGTGTACATTATCATGTTGTCCTTAGAGTGACTATCCTCATTTGTTGAAGAAGAAAAGCATTAATGTGGCTGAATAGCAATACATTCAAGTGGCAATTACACAAGGGACAGTCACTATGAGATGTCCTCATTTGTGACTGTCCTTACAGTGAGTGTACATTATCATGTTGTCTTTAGAGTGACTGTCCTCATTTGTTGAAGAAGAAAAGCATTAATGTGGTTCAATAGCAATACATTCAAGTGGCAATTACACAAGGGACAATCACTGTGAGATGTCCTCATGTGTGACTATCCTTGTCACAAATGAGGACATCTCACAATGAATGTCCCTTGTGTAATTCAAGCGGCAATTACACAAGGGACAGTCACTGTGAGATGTCCTCATTTGTGACTGTCCTTACAGTGAGTGTACATTATCATGTTGTCTTTAGAGTGACTGTCCTCATTTGTTGAAGAAGAAAAGCATTAATGTGGTTCAATAGCAATACATTCAAGTGGCAATTACACAAGGGACAATGTCATGAGCCGTGACATATTGAACTTAGTATAATAATAAAATGATTAGATGATATATAATAATCTATTATTAACGGTATATAACAATAATATATAATTATTATCAAAAGATAATAATAATATATAGTTAGCATAATAAGTAATATGTTAATTAAATAATATTAAAATATTAATAAATAATATAATTATGATTATAATTATAATATAAATTAATAATAAATAATTATTAATAAATTATATATATTATATTATAATAATATATTAAGTAATAATATTAAATCAATTATTGATATAATAATTTTAATATATAAATAATATTAATAAACCTCTCAATATAAAACAATATGTTATCACTATAATAATATTTATTATAATATTATTAATATTACTAACATCATTAATTATAATATTTAATAATAACAATAACATTAATAATAATAATAATAATAATAATAACGTTTAAAGCAATATCGAATATCTGTAATCGATATACATCTACATTAAACATCTGCATTATCTATCACGATGAGGAATGAAGAAGTGATACAACAATCACTAGTCATTACACATCGATACCATGAGAGGATGATTAATGAACCAAATACTATGAAGTCAAGATCAACATGATATGAATAAGGGATAGGTCGCTATGTGTTTCAGAAGATGTATTGATAAGCAAGAAGGATAACCATTCATATATTATAAATAATCATTAATTGCACAAGTTTAGACAATGACATATCCGATAAAGCAATATCAAACATGAAGACCCGCTAGCAAATATGCACCATCACTTCCTATGTTACCATGACAATAACATAAACTAGATTGAATTCTACTATCTATATCAATAGACACCACATAGAAGGATATCGACTAAAGGATTGAAAGATTATCGATTGTCTGAGATAAACCACATCTTGTAGAAACACAAAAGCATCAGTGATTATATCACAAGCTATTGATGAATGAGGCATCAGTCATGGATAATAAGTACAATGTATCCTTAAGTATTAATAGGAATGGAAGTCAATTTGAAGATCAAACTCCATTACCAGCAATCAACCAATAAATGGACAATTATCAGAAAATGATATCGACTTATATCAGAGTAGAAAGATTGGATATAATCATAACAATATGGGATAAGGCAAGAGTTAATATCGATTGACTAAGTACTAATGATAGTTAGACCAAACTAATACAAACACAATGGATGTTAACTACTGGTTGCACTACCAATTAGGGAAGATTACCTTCATAAAAAGATTTGATATTGAGTCAATCTGGGAGTTATCTATGATCAGAAAATAATGAAATAATATTATGTGAACTATCGGATTATGGAAAGGTGTGATTAACAAAGGGACATGGAGGAAGAAACAAGACACGTCTCATTCATAGCATCTCTTCATTTGTTAAAGACAATATAAGAATGCATTCTCGTCAGTCACTCAAGGCATCATTAGAACTTTATTTACTTATCCATATTTGGATATACTCAATAGAGCATCTGCCTTTGGCAGTTTGGTTTCAAGTTTATCATTGCAGATAAGAGACAGCACCATGATTGCACAGATAGAAAGGATAGTCAGAAACAGCATCAATATTTGAAGTTGCAAGCATATAATTCAGAATCTGAAATAGCAACATATCACTCATAGCGATATTACACATTTGCATAATTACATCATCATATCAGACACAGCAAATACATTACTGTAAGCAATACTTATTGATTGTATATCGATATTGTTTATATCAGACATAGCATCATTATACTATCACTATAAGTGATAGGAAACATCATATTCATAGCATATTTCATATCATTATATCCGACAGTGCTATTAAACATATTGGTATCAATATCATCTTGCACACATATTGTGATTGAATCTGAAATAGCTGTTGATATCTTAAGTAACCTCCATTACTTAGTTTAATTGTAAGTATCTGATAGAGTAAGTCTGAAAAGTGGAGTAATTGTTCCTGTTTTCCAAGTTAGCCAAAAAGGGGACATTACAGACAATCACTGTGAGATGTCCTCATGTGTGACTATCCTTGTCACAAATGAGGACATCTCACAATGACTGTCATTTGTGTAATTCAAGCGGCAATTACACAAGGGACAGTCACTGTGAGATGTCCTCATTTGTGACTGTCCTTACAGTGAGTGTACATTATCATGTTGTCTTTAGAGTGACTGTCCTCATTTGTTGAAGAAGAAAAGCATTAATGTGGTTCAATAGCAATACATTCAAGTGACAATTACACAAGGGACAATCACTGTGAGATGTCCTCATGTGTGACTATCCTTGTCACAAATGAGGACATCTCACAATGACTGTCCCTTATGTAATTCAAGCAGAAATTACACAAGGGAAAGTCACTATGAGATGTCCTCATTTGTGACTGTCCTTACAGTGAGTGTACATTATCATGTTGTCTTTAGAGTGACTATCCTCATTTGTTGAAGAAGAAAAGCATTAATGTGGTTCAATAACAATACATTCAAGTGGCAATTACACAAGGGACAATCACTGTGAGATGTCCTCATGTGTGACTGTCCTTGTCACAAATGAGGACATCTCACAATGACTGTCCCTTGTGTAATTCAAGCAGCAATTACACAAGGGACAGTCACTGTGAGATGTCCTCATTTATGACTATCCTTACAGTGAGTGTACATTATCATGTTGTCTTTAGAGTGACTGTCCTCATTTGTTGAAGAAGAAAAGAATTAATGTGGTTCAATAGAAATACATTCAAGTGGCAATTACACAAGGGACAGTCACTGTGAGATGTCCTCATTTGTGACTGTCCTTACAGTGAGTGTACATTATCATGTTGTCTTTAGAGTGACTGTCCTCATTTGTTGAAGAAGAAAAGCATTAATGTGGTTCAATAGCAATACATTCAAGTGGCAATTACACAAGGGAAAATCTATCACTGTGAGATGTCCTCATGTTTGACCTTTGTGAAGGAAAGTGCCAATTTGTACCCAAGTTACCAATATTGTGGCAAAAGTGGGAATGAAGCATTTAGGGGTCAAATTGGGCAAAGAAGTGTAGAAGTGGCCTATGTGAGGTCTAAATAGCCTAACTAATTCATGGTTAGGGTCTTATGGTGTTTGAACAATAAGTTTTGAACCAAAATCCCAAAGGTTGTAACAAGTTGTCAATGTTGTCATTCACAACATTGACAACATTTGTGCAAGGGAGCATTTTCGAGTAAGATGGTTATGTAACTATATGAAACCATTGAATTAGGAATTAGATCAACTATAAGAGGCCTCCATCGATCTTTGCAAAAGGTTGGGGGGAAAAACATTTGGAATTAAGAAGATTTGTAGAGTAACACGGTTTTAGTGAATTCTTGAGTTTTTTTGTTTCTTTGTTTTCAGTTGATTAATGGATTAGATAGCTCGCAGTGTCTATTGGAAAAGTTAGTACAAGTTGTTTTTTTATTCTGTGTTGTGTTTTTTTTGAGTTTTGAAGCATTCCAACTAGTTTGTTAATTCTTTTGTTAAGTACCCTATCATTGGTTTGAACCAGGCAGGTTGAACAAATGGAGTCTTAGCTCATCATTCCATTGTCAATTTTGTACGGGCTCTTGGAATGGGTGAGGAGACTCCATGTACTATATGTTTGGAAGGAGGGGCCCTGGGAAGCTCATTTTCTATGTTTGTAATGATGTCCTAGGTGAGTTAGTTGAGCACAGTTAGGGATGACAAATCATTACAAGAAGATTACAACAAGTTGAATGCATTGGTTGCTTCAACTAAAATCTCATGGAGAGGTAGACACACATCTAAAGAAGCCCCAAGTCAAATTAGAAGATTGGGTGAGTTTCTTTGGTTGCTAAGAAAACAAACTCTTAGTCAGACTGTCCAAGTTGTGTCAAAATACTTGTTTTCAGGCATGGCTGTAGCAGTTGGTGTACAAAAAATCTAGGAGGAGAAGACCTTAGATATCTTGGAGTTCTCAATAAAGGGCATCTGAATCCTAAGCCCTTTAGGTGGCTTAATATAAACAAAAAGGCTTGACAAAGGCCTAATTGCTAGCAGCCTATTTTTGGGTGCAATTGGCATGGTTTGATGAACTGGATTGAAGTACTGATGAAAAGTATAGGTGAAGGAGTAATATTGAAACCAATAGAGGTCCTAGTGGCCAGCCTCTCCATGGAGTAAAGTTCTAGTTGAATGTGTTTCAATTTGTGAAGACAAGACTAGGAGTGTCCTAGTAGCTAGATTGGTATTGAGCAGAGTTCGTTGTATTTCTTATTGGTGTGCACTAGTTGAAGGAGTGGGATCTTGGGTAG
Organism: Chamaecyparis obtusa; assembly: GCA_027943335.1. Classification (NCBI taxonomy): domain Eukaryota; kingdom Viridiplantae; phylum Streptophyta; class Pinopsida; order Cupressales; family Cupressaceae; genus Chamaecyparis; species Chamaecyparis obtusa. The sequence goes on from BSBK01002411.1 coordinate 518,681, forward strand.
AGATACCTAAAGAGTGTAGGGATAGTTAAGTACCCTATCAAGTCAAAACATTGGCCTAAAGAGACCCTAGTAAAGGATAGGGAGTGAGCAAGACAAAGTGTTACATCAATTAACAAGATCATTTTTTGGTAATTGTGTACATTATCATGTTGTCTTTACAGTGACTGTCCTCATTTGTTGAAGAAGAAAAGCATTAATGTGGTTCAATAGCAATACATTCAAGTGGAAATTACACAAGGGAATATCACTATGAGATGTCCTAAGTGTGACTGTCCTTGTCAAAAATGAGGACATCTCATAGTGACTGTCCCTTGTGTAATTGCCACTTGAATGAGGACAGTCACTATAAAGACAACATGATAATTTACACAAGTACCGTGAAGGTAGTCGCAAGTTAGGGCTGTTTCATTGCATACCCGAAACAATGAAGACATTACAGTCCACAAAACGTTTGTGCTTGAAAGATGAACAAATAAAATTAAACTTCTAAATAACCAAAGCTGCTAACAATAAATTCACAGATATGTCCTCATTTCTGGGTATTTTAGCTCTCTAACAGCTGAATACCAGATTACATAATAATGACAAAAGAAAAATAAACCCAACGTACTCAGAAATTGTAGCTGTGATTTCGCGGAGGGAATCTCTCTCGGCGCTGTTGAAAACACAAATGACAACGTTCTTGTTTTTTTTGCCCTTATATCCTGATGTGATTTTGCAGAGGGTTACGATGCTGTTGAAAACACAAATGACAACGTTCCTCTTTTTTTTGCCCTTATATCCCGACAACATCGCAATTGCAAGTTAGGGCTGTTTCACTGCATACCCGAAACAATGAAGACGTTACGGTCCATAAAATGTTTGTGCTTGAAAGATGAACAAATAAAATTAAACTTCTAAATAACCAAAGCCGCTAACAATAAATTCAACATAGATATGTCCTCATTTCTGGGTATTTTAGCTCTCTAACAGCTGAATACCAGATTACATAATAATGACAAAAGAAAAATAAACCCAACGTACTCAGAAATTGTAGCTGTGATTTTGCAGAGGGTTACGGTGCTGTTGAAAACACAAATGACAACGTTCTTGTTTTTTTTGCCCTTATATCCTGATGTGATTTCGCGGAGGGTTACGGTGCTATTGAAAACACAAATGACAACGTTCTTGTTTTTTTGCCCTTATATCCTGATGTGATTTTGCAGAGGGTTACGGCGCTGTTGAAAACACAAATGAAAACGTTCCTTTTTTTTTTTGTCCTTATATCCCGACAACGTCGCAATGGCGACGTTGCCAAATGTATTGTCATCGTAATTGCGATGGTGTTAGGCTATATTTGAAAAAAAAAAGCCAAAACCGCATGACATTTGCCTGTCGTCGCAAATTGCCGTTGCAATTTCACCCCAAATGTATTAGTGTTAGTTTGAATCTTCATTCTTAGCTTACTTGCATTGCATTTCATTTTATTCTTAGGGATATTGGCATTTTTTCCCTTGTCTTCACTTGAATCTCTCATTCTATGGTTGACTAGCAAGGTCATTAAGCCTATTAGCTCTAGCTGAGAGCAATTTTACAATCTTGCAACTCCATACATAAAGAGCTGTGGATTGATTTTTGAGACCTCATTCTTGAGTGTTCTTGATTGTAAGGATTCATAGAAGTGTACTACTTTTGTGTGTACATTTCTGGCACCCACCGTGGGGCAGAGTAGATTAGCTTTGTCCTTTAAATTTTGCATTTCTGTCATATTTTCAGCAATTTTTGGACATTATTCGCGGTCTCTGGGTTTTCTATCTCAGTGTATCACATGATAATTCTAGGAATATCATGCAATATTTCTCTATATACATGAGCGATACTTCACCTGTCGGAAGTATCACCCACCTGTTTCAAGAATTATCGCCTAGTCTCAGGCGAAGTATCACCTGGGTATAGAGTAGAGTATCACTCAGACTAATATTATCACTCCAATACACTGAGAAGTGTCGTGCAATAATTTTGGTGTCTGCAGTCTATTTCTATACCCGGCAGTGAGCCTTTTTGAGGTTTTTTGGCCGAATCTTGATTTAGTTAGCTTGCTGTTTCTATTTCCTGCACTTAGAATTAATTTGCATAGTTGTACTTAGTTTCTTACACCTTCATTTGGATTTTGGATCTAAAAATAACCTCTCATGTGTTTGGCTTGAATGTTTACTTACTTTCATAGGCACATCTAATTTATGCTCTTAATGGTGAATGAAAGAACATAGATTTGTTTTTACAAGTTTGTGTAAGTGAATGCTTCTTGGTTTCCAATATCAAACATCTCATTGAGTGATTGGGGGCATGGATTCATTCCTTGTTTACATAGGGAGTTAAATGCACCACTTTGTGGACTCACTCTATGTTTTCTTGGAAATTTAAATATTCTAGTGATTCAACCCTTTTTCATTTGTGAGTAGTATTGATAAGCAACTTTAGAGTACTTCTGATTGATCTTGTTAGCTAAATTGGGTTGTTGGACTCGCTTATTTCTAATCACCCCTCATTTCCACCCTTTGGATGCAAGGTTAGCATTCATACATAGGGGAGGGGTCTACTTGAAAATAGCATTAAGTGTTCCACAAAGTTTCCCCCTTTTTATGCTTTCTTGATCTCATTAGTTTTCTAAGGTGTGGACTCACCTTGAGTTTGTGTGAGGAGTTAAATGTTCCACTTTTTGGACTCACTTCACACTCACTTGAAGAGTACTTTTGATTGATCTTGTTAGCTACATTGGGTTTTTGGACTCACTTATTTCTAATCGCCCCTCATTTCTACCCTTTGGATGCAAGGTTAGCATTCATATATAGGGGAGGGGTCTACTTGAAAAGAGTGTTAAGTGTTCCACAAAGTTCTCCCTTTTATGCTTTCTTGATCTCATTAGTTTTCTAAGGTGTTGACTTTCTTTGAGTTTGTGTGAAGAGTTAAATGTTCCACTTTTTGGACTCACTTCACATTTATTTGAAGAGTTAAGTGTTCCACCTTTAGTGCTTTAAATACTTTTGATAGTGGATTGCTTAATTTTTTAAACTAATTGGATTTTGGATTGTTCTACCCTTTGTTGGCTTAAAAAGTTGTGGTTGTAGGTGCATTAGATTTTCCATATTGCATGCAAAAAAAGGGCTACTAATGGTTTTTGTAGGGCTGCCCTAAGCATAAAGATCAAATCAAGTGCTTGTTTAATTGCTTTCTTTATTGAGTGCGGCATATACTAGTTGTTTCATTTCATAGGCACTTAATATCTTGTGGAAGAAATTTTGAGGTGGTAGGAGAAGTATGCTCTTCACCCTTGTGGTGAACCAAAAAATCTTGACCCATCTTGGGATTTTGGAAGAAAGAGGGTAATTGAACCTCTTCTTGGTGTGTTTGGGAGAAATCTTTGAGATAAAGGAGTATGTTCTTCACCCTTGTGGTGAAACAAAATCCTTGAACCTTATAAGTTGATCCATTTTTTGTTTAGATCTTTGGAATTTTTTAGTGGGCCTACTCTTGAGCAATCAAGAGGAACGGCCCAAGTGGGAACAAGCTTATTGCCATCTATTCTGACCCACTATAAACTCAAGGCTATCAAGGACACAAAACCTTGGTAGACGTAGTGCTTATCTTCTTTTGATGTGAGTAATTGTGGGATTGTGACCATGAGGAAAGTATTGAGCAAGAATGCTTAAGGTACTCTTGAGGCCATGAGGTTTGTTACTTGCCACAAGGTAAGGATTCCCTTTGGGGAGCAAGAGGGGTACTACCAATGGAAGCCCTTATTAAGAACCCTAGTTAGAGGCCACCCTATTTTTTTTCTTAGCTTCTTGGTGCAAGGATTGATCCAAGTGGAATAACCTGGATCACCCCAAGATTACTCACCATATGTGTTCCTTTGGTTGTGTCTTTGGCACTTTCATGACAAGGCCAATATCTATTGTGGGCAACCACTTTGTGTGAGGCAAGGGAGCATCAAGTGTGGGCCAAGTTGTTAAGTATTGAGCCTTGACTTTCTAAGATAGGAATTGCTTAAAGTATCTTCAATTATGTAATACCAGTGTTAACATTCTTGAACATTCAGACAATTGGTAAGTATTCCTAGGGTGCTTTTCTATTTTGATATCACAAGTGTTTGTCTTGGCAAGGTTGTTTTTTCCCTTGTTTCAAGTGCTTTAAGACATGTTTGATCCCTTACTGTTTGCAAACCTATCAAATTTCTATTGATATTGTGATTGAGATCAAAAACATCAACCCTGAGACTGAAAATTTTGATCAAACAGACCCGAAAATGCACATTTCACACAATTCTGGTCAAGTGTCATACAAACTAGCAACAATATCACCTGGTGAAAGGAGAAATATTTCCTCAGTGAGAAGTATCACCTGGTTAGCCTGGAAGGTGTCGCTTGAGAATTTTCTATTGTATACCTGGTTTCATTCATTTTGCAATTACTTTTACTTGGCTAGGTCTTTAGGAAGGCAACTTATCTTGCCACTAGAAGCCTGTTTTTACTCTGAATTTCTATTTTTAGCTCTCTAGGGGTAGTGTCATTCAATTTACAAGGTCACTTTGGGAAGAATTGTCAAGTTAGAGGATTATTCCTATTGAGAAAGTATATCTCTAGAGTTGTTAGTAACATTCTTGGAGAATTCTAGTACTCTTTTTGTCCAAATCATTTCCATTCAAATTCAATTTTAATTATACAATTTGGCTAAGTCCATCCTCCTGGTTCAAATGTGCAAGGATATTGATCCTTTGAGTTAAGCACCTCTTTGACAGTGTTGGCAACACCTTTTGTAATTCCTATCTTACCATCTCTTTTTGGATATTAGAGAACTTTAATTATCTTAGTTTGGTGTTGACACTTTGAGAGGTCACCTTATCATCAAGACTCATTTTCTTTCATGTCAGTTACAAGGTACCAAGTGAATCAAGGAAAATGACCCCCGGTTGTCTTTAATCAGTTACCCTTAGTTAAGACTCGTCAACAGTGAAAGGGAAAAGAACCCATTTTTGATCAATCCCCTAAGAGTGAGTCTGAGGTTTGTTTTGACCCAAAGAGTAATCCCAATGAATTGAGTTCCTCTTTAGCACCTTTTTCATCAAGTATGGAGATGAGTTATACCTTCACTAGACAACAAAGAGAAGCAATGAATCAAACTCTTAATGACATGTTCCAACGACATAGGAGTGGCACGATGTCTACTGGGTCTTCTTTTGATAGTCCACCTAGATCACCTCCTATCAACACAAGGTATCTAGATGCTCATCAACGAGCTAAGAAACATCATAGACAAGCTCACTCAGATGCATAGTCACAATATGAAGACCAAAAAAATGAATCTAGTGATGCTCATATCAATGCAGCTAATGTATCCAAACATTCAAGACAACCTTCTCCACTTAGAGACACCTCACAATATGTGAGTAAGAGGTTAAAGAGCATTGAGAGAGAAAAACAAGCTTTCTTAGATGAACAAGCTACTAAGAAAGAAAGGTTCAAACAATTGGAGGATGAGGAACGAGCTTTTCTAGACATAAGGAGAAGAGCCGCACAAGAAGAACAAGATAGGCTCCTAGCGCAACAACTCCATGATCAATTCAATAATAGGGGTACCAACAGTGGAACCAACTCTCCACCATCTACTCCCTCGCCAAGTCCAAGAGCTAGAAGAAGGTCAAGGACCCCATCAAGATCACCTAGTCCTAGAGGAAGAAGGACTTCTCGGTATAACCATCATAGGAGATAATCATCTCCTAGACATTCAAGACAACCCTCCCAATGAGCTCATCATGGCTCTCAACATGGAGGAAGTAATGCCAACTTTGACACTATTGATTTCATGACAATGCAACAAGAACCATCCTTCCAACAATATGTGGAGAAGTATGTGGAGCAAAATAAGGATCAATTCTTGGAAACTCTAATTGATAAGGGTGCAAAAGTCCCATACAACTTTGATGTGGACCAAAAGATTAAGAAGCAAAACCCTTCAACTGATGAGGTGATTAAGCAGATGCAAAAGACTATGGAAAAAATGATGGCTCCTAAGAATTCCTTCAACTTGGATTCTATATGTCCTAATCCCATTGACAAAAGTGTGTTTATGGTAGATTTTCCTAGAAAGGTTGAAATTCCCACATATGACAAATATGATGGTAGTGGTGACCCCCATGACCATGTGCATCAGTTCTATATTATGAGTTTTGAATTCCACTATGAAGATTCCTATCTCATGAGGTTATTCCCAAGGAGTTTAAAAGGTCAAGAAATGGAGTGGTTTACCAACATTACCCCTCCTATCAAAACTTTTAAAGAACTTGTTCAAAGATTTGTGCAACATTTTGCATATAATTTATCAAGGTCAGTCACCATGCTTGATTTGTGTAAATTAAAATAGAATCAAGGGGAACCCTTTGTGACATTTTTGCAAAGATGGAGACGCTTATGCTCCAAATATTCTAGGACCATCCCTGAGGAAGAAAGGATTGATATAATTGTGAGAAATCTAGTGCCAGAATTAAGATATGAAGTTAGAAAAATGGTCTTTAATTCTTTTGACACTATGGTGGAAACTGCATGTCGCATCGAGGATGTTCTAAAAGAACAAGATATTTTGGCCAAACAAAGTAACAACAACAATGGCCAAAACAATAACAACAACAATAAGGATAAAAAGAACTCATATTGGAACAAAAATAAGCATGTAGTCAATGATGGAGTTGTTGACTCTCCACAACCTAAGGAACAAGGAGTTCTTAATTTATCTAACGCAGTTCAAGCTATGAAGCTGCAGACATCCTTAGACCAACAAGAGCACAAGCCCAAGTATCAAGGTAAACCTAAGTCAGGAAAGAGGCAATTCACTAAGCTTGGAGACTCTTTTGCAAACATTTTTAAGACCTTGATTGCTCATAATTTGGCACAACCTCAAGATCCTACAATGTTTTGCATACCAGATCCTAAACCTTATTGGTGGAATGAGAAAGCTTACTATGTATACCACAATGGGATTGGACATGACATTGAAGGTTGTTTTAAACTCAAACATCTTGTTCAAGACCTTATTGAGAATGGGAAATTAAAATTTGATGGGTTGACCACAGATGTAGACCATAAGGCCTTTAAGGAGCCCTTGCCTAAGTATGAGAAGGGGGAGACTTCTAAAGACAAGAATGGTAAGGCCGCAATCAATTATACCTATAGCTGCAAAAAATGTCATTAATATGCTTGAAGTTGTGGACAATGATGACAACATGATGAGAGGGAATAATCCCTATGATTATGATGTAATCTCACCTCAAATATTTGATGGACCCATTGTTGTGCTTAGAGGTCCTCAATCTCGAAGGTCATCTCAACCTCTCAATGCTGTTACTAGGAGTCAGTCCCAAGGTCCTATTATCAATAGAGGTCCTAATGCTAGCAAACCTAAGCAACCAATGTCCAAAAGTGTTCCTCCCAAATTTGCAATTGGTCCTGATATGAGTTACAACCTTATTGATCAGTTACAGTGAATGCCAGCACAGATTTCCATTTTTGAGCTCTTAGAATTATCTCCTAGACACAAGTGTGTCCTTGAGGACACTTTGCATGCAGAAAATGTCCCTAATAATATAGATGTCGACCAATTCCAAAACATGGTCAACCACCTTGCTAGCCCACATTACCTTACATTTTCTGAAGAAGATGATAAAGCCTTGATCCATCCGCACAATCTTGCCCTTCACATTAAGGTCATGATCCATAAAACCCATGTTAGGCGTGTGTTGATAGATGGGGGTGCTGGGCTCAATATTTGTTCTTTAAGTCTTTTGAAAAACTTGGGTTACTCAGAGCATGCCATTGATACCAGGAAGAAAATTACTATCAAAGCCTATGATGAGCCTGAGAGAATTTCTAAGGGGTTAGTTGTTCTTCTAGTTAGAATTGATCTTGTTGAAAAGGACATTTTGTTTCAAATCATTGATGCTGGTCCTCTAGCATACAACATCCTACTAGGTAGACCTTGGATTCATGACACGCAAGCAATACCATCTACCTATCACCAATGTGTCAAGTTTCCATACAATGGTGTAGAAGTCTGCATACCGAGTGATAGTACCTTATCAGTTAATGCCATTTTACTAGGGGCCCATGTTCCCTTAAATAGAGAAGCGGACAATTTTGGGGCAGCTCTTGAGCAATGTAAGGATAAATTCAAGTCCATAGACCTTGATATGGGAGGATATCAAATTGACTCCTTTACAAAATTGCCAATTTCACCTAGGTCCTATGGTAAACCATCACAAGAGATGCGTCCCTCATCTTCAGCCATGACTCTGTTCGATACATTTGTAGAGTCTTTAGTACCTATTCAGGATGAGAAAGAAGAGGTGGCTATTAGAGATTGGATATACAAAGAAGAAAAATACCCACATAATGAAAAATTTTCTCCATCTCCTAAGACTTATGGGAGAGGATACACATTGGTCACCAACATGGGCTACCCAAGTCATGGCCCTCTCAGTCACATGTTAGATGCCAAGGCCAAACCACTCAACCATGCTCTTTTTGGTCATAGGACTAAATCAATGGTTGGCCTGGGATTTGATAATGGAAAGAACAAAAGTGTCCCTATCCTAGCTGCGATGGATAGTGACAGTGACTCAGATTATACACCTAATCTCCAAAACCAGCAAGACATGATTGATGATTGGGTGCCTTCCACCAATCTCCTTTGGGGAGATTCAGATGATTCAGCAGTTGAAAATATAGGCACTAGAGAAGGTGATACCCTTCACAATCTCGAAGCTTCTACATCAAGGCATCCCAAGCCTTCTTGGTGTAAACATCCCAATAGAGATTCAGAAATAGATTCACATGAGTTTGAGTGGGACTCTCTTTCAGATGGAATAGTTGATTTGGACATGGATGTTGTCCATACCTATAGTACTCAACCTGATGTGACCAATGAGCCTAGTGTAGGACTAGAGGATTGGACTCCTCAAATTGCCTTAGTAGATGACGCTTCATTTGGTAGGACGAGTCCTAATTCGGTTATCTTAGAAGGTGACTTGATAGATCCTAACTGTGTGATCACCAGAGATAATGCCTTTCGTATCAATAATGTTGAACCAGTCATTGACCTACCCCTTGTAAACCATCATTTGATTGATTGGTCACAACTTTGTCAAGAGCCTCAGCTCCTCACTTTTCACAATGACTACAAAATATCTTGCTACCTAAATGTTCTTGAACCCGTAGTCTCTTCTACCAGTGAACCTACAACAAGTATGATGGAGCCAGATATTAAGTACCTCAGTCACAAAATAAAAGAAAAGAAGAAAAAGAGAAATGGTTCTGATGGTGAAAACCACTATGTGGCGGTGTCAGAACCCAAAAAAGTAAAAAGAAAGGACATGTCCGAAGGTGAAAACCTCTTTGAGGCACCTAAGGATGGGGTACTTAATAACCTGCCAAGTTATTTCCAAGATAGGTCATTAGTTCTTATTGAGCCTACACAACCAATAAATTTGAATATGGAAGAGGCTCCACAGGTGGTTCATCTAGCTCAGTCTTTGTTAGTGCAAGAAATGGAGGCATACACAAAGTTCTTACAAAAGGAGAAAATCAATTTTGCTTGGACATATTCAAACATGCCAGGGCTTGACACTAATCTCATTATGCATCACTTATCTATAGCTCCAGGAATTAAATCAATAAAACAAAAGTTGAGGAAAATGCATCCTCACATAGCTCTCCTTGTTAAGGCTGAATTAGAAAAGCTCTTGGGAAGAGGATTTCTTAGAGCTATCAACTATGCTGAGTGGATGTCAAATATTTTTCCAGTTTCAAAACATGATATTTCCATTCATGTATGCATAGACTTCAGAGATCTTAACAAAGCTTGCCCAAAGGATGACTTTCCACTCCCTAACATAGACATGATAGTGGATATGGCTGCAGGCTATGAGATATACTCTTTAATGGATTGTTTTTCCAGTTATAACCAAATAAAAATAGCTCCTGAGGATCAAAAAAAGATAGCCTTCACATGTGCATGGGGAACCTACTGTTGGAACATCATGCCATTTGGATTAAAAAATGTAGGAGCCACATACCAAAGAGCTATGACTACAATATTTCATGATATGATGCATAAAAACATGGAGGATTATGTGGAAGATACCTTGGCCAAGTATAAGCAAAGGGATACACACCTAGAAGATTTGGAAGTAATTCTAGATCGAATGGAGCAGTTTCAGTTAAGGTTGAATCTGAAAAAGTGTGCATTTGGGGTTACCTCAGGTAAACTTCTAGGATTCATAATTTTAGCCAAAGGAATAGAGGTGGATCCCGAAAAGGTTCAAGCTATATTAAATATGCCTCCTCCTAAGAACATTAGTTAGATGAGAAGTCTTCAAGGATGACTCCAATCCATACAGAGGTTTATTTCATAGCTTGCAGATAGAGCACAACCATTCAACAAGACATTGCATAAAGGAACCACATGTGCCTGGAATGAGGATTGCCAAAAGAGCCTAGATCAAATAAAGCAATACTTGGCTAATCCTCCAATTTTAATGCCTCCTATCCTAGGAAAACCATTAATTTTGTACATCTCAGTGACAGAATCTTCCTTGGGGGCATTGTTGGCTCAACTTGATGATACTGGGAAGGAAAGAGCCATCTACTACATTAGCCATACTCTAGTATCTTATGAGATCAATTATAATAGTATTGAAAAGTCTTGTCTTGCGGTAGTGTTTGCTTCCCAAAAGTTGTGACACTACATGCTTGCCCATACTATACATCTCGTTACAAAAATTGATCCTCTTAAATATTTGCTTGGTAAGGCTATTCTCATAGGTAGACTCACTAAGTGGATGATGGTTTTGTCAGAATTTGATATAGAGTACATTGAGTGTAAGGCTATAAAGGGGCAAGCTATTGTAGATCAACTTGCTGATTTCCCAGTCAAGGATAGCATGCCTATTCAAGTAGAATTCCTAGATGAGCACATAATGTACATGACCACACGTACTTGGAAAATGTTCTTTGATGGTTCAAATATGCAAAATGGATCAGGAGCTGGAGTATTGTTTATTTCTCCTGATGGGTGCAACATACCTAAGTCTTACAAACTTTTGTTCCCATGCACAAATAATATTGTAGAATATGAGGCTCTAACTAATGGACTTAAGATGGCTATTGAGTGGAATATAACAAAGTTACATGTCTTTGGGGATTCACAATTGATAATCAACCAAGTAAATGAAGAATACCAAACTAAGGATGATAAGCTAATCCCTTACAAAAAAATGGTCAATTCATTGTGATGTTACTTCACATTTGTGACATTTCAACAGATCCCTAGAGCAGAAAACAAGGTTGCAGATGCTATGGCTACATTAGCTTCACTTCTTTAGTTGGAACAACATGAATCAAGATTTGAATTCTTGGTGGAAGAGCTACATCATCCCATCTTTGACTCCTTTGAAAGCCATGTCATTTGTACCTTGGTCACTCATGAGTCTTCCCATTATGGTGCTATCTATTCATACCTTCATGATGGCATCATTCCTGAATCATTTAATTGATCTGAATGAAGAAACCATGTATGTAATACCTCTTGCCATACCCTTATCTCTGGTGATCTGTATAGGAGGGGTTTAGATGGGACACTTCTTAGGTGCTTGGAAAAGGATGAGTCCGACCGAGCCTTAGTTGACATCCATGAGGGAATTTGTGGAGGATATTCCAATGGTCTTTCCATGGCCTGAAGGTTGCTTAGGGTGGGGTACTATTGGCCCACAATGCAGATAGGTGCTATAGCTTTTGCCAAATCATGTGAAAAGTGTCAGAAACATGGAAACCTGATTCATGCTCTAGGTAGGGAGCTTATTTCTTCTATTTCTCATTGGCCATTTCAGCGCTGGGCCTTTGACCTTGTTGGGCAGATTCATCCCAACTCATCAGGTGGACATAAATTCATTATTACTACTACTGACTACTTTACCAAATGGGTAGAATTTGTTCCACTATTTGTTGCTTCAGGGAAGACAATCTCTTTGTTCATATTGAATCACATCATTTGTCAATTTGGGATACCTTCTGAGATAATCATTGACAATGGAGGTCAGTTCAAAAACAAGGACCTTACACACCTCTACAAGAAATTCAAGATAAAACAACATTGGTCCTCCATTTACTTCCCACAAGGAAATGGATAGGTAGAGGCCTCTAATAAAACCATCCTTAAGATTCTCCATCGAACAGTTCACAAGAATGGTCGAGACTGGAACTTACAGATCAATCCAGCCTTATGGGCCTACAGAATGAGTATTCATACTCCCACAGGGGCTACTCCTTTTACCCTCACTTATGGTGCTGATGCAGTATTACCTTTATAAGTTGAGATTCCCTCACTTAGAGTCTCTCTCAAAGGTTTGATTACAAATGAAGATTATCATTCCATGAGATTGCAAGAATTGGAACTTCTTGATGAGAAATGTAGAACATCTTTTGATCACATGAGAGTCTACCAAAAGTGTATGTCAAAAGCATTCAACAAGAAGGTTCGCCCTAGAGAATTTCAAGTAGGAGATCTTGTCCTGTGTGAGAATCCTAAGAACCAACAACATCAAGAACAAAAGGGAAAATTTGAACCTAATTGGCTTTGACCATACATTATTACTGTTGCTTTTGGGACAGGTGCTTACTTGCTATCTAATGAATAGGGGGAACAGCTCCCTAATCTTATTAATGTGTTGCACCTCAAGAAGTTCTATCCATGATGCCTATTCTATTTGGGGGCATCCTTTGTATATATTTTATTGATCCTGAAAAAATACCAAAAAATAATTCATATATGATGCCGAAAAAATCCTAAAAAGCATATAAAGTCCTAAAAAAATACAAAAATCAAAAAATCAAAAAATCAAAAAATCTCCAAGTGGTGAAAACCTGGAAACAGGCACTACTTGAGGCCTTTGCACCCTTGTCTCTTAGCATGTGTCCTTGACACTTAGCCATTCTCCATCATGCCTTGACCTTATTTGACTTAGTTTGGAATTGGTCTTTATTTTTGTCTAGGGGGCATACCTGTTAGCATAGGTCCTTTTAGGTGCGTTTGTCTCTTGGGGCATTTCACAAATAGGTGTTTTTCAACACCACCCCCAAACTATGTTTTTCAACACTACCCTAGCGTCGAGTGTTTCTCAACACTTATCAATTGTCTTACCCACCAATCTAAGTATGATGCGATACTACTCATTAGCAAATTTGATACTCAAAGTTTGACTCTATGACTAACACACACACACTTAAACAATCAACTCAATTGAGATATGTTGACTTTATTTTTCTTTGTGTGTTGTCTATGATGATTTCTTTGATGAGTGGTCTCTCCCTGAGAAGTTTTCGATGATGCATAGCTAGAAGACTGAGGGTATGAGAACATTTTTTATTTCTTTATCTGCTTGTGGGTATATTTCGTTGATCCTAAACTGTCATGAGCATTTATGCTGGTCCTAATTGACATTAGGGATTGATAAGGTATTATCCTTGACTATTTTACAAGTGCATGCTTATAGCCATCTTGACCTTCTTATGTCCCGATGCAAGCATAATCTCCCTTTAGCAAACTTAGAAAATCTCACTGCACTAGTCATCTTGACCTACATGTCTTTGGTGCCTAGGTGGGATATCCACATTTCATCTAATATAGATCATATTCATATACCCATAGTCATACTAGTGTGTATTGTATGATCTTATGAAACTACCAATAAAGCTTGATGATGATAATTAGATGTCTATAAGCGTTGTGACCTTGCAAGTCAACCACTTTTCATAGTAGCTTGCATTTTTAGGTTCATGTTAGTTTAGTTTTGCATCTTGCATATGGAGAGAGCTCTCTTTTTATCTTTCGTGGACTTGTTGGTCAACTGTGCTCACCTTTCCTTTTCTTGATCATGTCTTTTTCTCCTTATCTTTCCACATCTTATCATCTTTTATAACATTTTGACTTTTTGACCTAATTTTCAAAACTCCTCAAAATTGTGTGAAAATTGCACCTCTAGCTAATTTCGACGTCCTGGATCCATTTTCAGACTCAAAATTGAAATCTAAGTTCATCTTGATAGTCAAAATTGCATTTCAAATTTCACCCTCATCTATGCAGTTGGCTAACCATTTGAGGCCTGATCCTTTGATCTTTGTCGAGGCATCTTTTCTTCACCCCCATCTCTTCCAAACTCCTAGTCTATCATTCATTTTCACTCACTTCATTTCTCTAAGGTTTGACTTAATTTTTACCCTATATCTTTCCTAGTCAAACCTAGTCAACCTGGGGCATGTCTTCACTACTTGATGGTTATCCTATTGTCCTATTCTTCAACTATGATTTCTAGTGCTTTGATCAAGTTTATCAATTTCCTATTCTCCTCTACCTGATTTTGATTTTGATTCTGAGGGGGTAGTACCTATCATCTTTAAGCTTTGATTCAGCTTTATCATTCAGCTCAGCTTGAGATTCTTATTTTTAGACTTGATTATCACCTAGCAACGACGGTGATGATTTTGTCTTTCAATTTTTATCTCCTATTTTTCAAACTTGATTATTGCCTAGCAACGATGGTGATAGTTTTGTCTAAGGCTTGATTTACATCTAGCAGTGATGGTGTTGGTCTTGTCTTTCATCTTTTTGCTTATGCTTGTCCTGATGTGTTCCCATCCATCGAACACACATCTGAGTTATTTTGTGATTCCAAATCGATCTCACATTTCAATTCTTCTTTGACCACATGTGTTCCCAGAATGATCACACATTAGTCAAAGAGGGGAAAATGTATGCACCGTAAAATGGTCACCTAGACTTTGGACCCCCATTTAGCAATTTATCAAATCCCTGAATCAATATTATCAAAAATCAAGATTTTATCAATAATATCAATTTCCTTGATCAAGTCCTATTTTATCATTTTTTATTATTCCTTGGGCTAACCATTTTATCCTAAAGTCTTTATTTATTTAAAAGGAATATTTCCTCCCCTTTTAATAAATAAAAAGCCCCCACTTTTCCTCTTATCTTAAGTTGCACAAATAAAGCATTATTCTTATTTTATAAAAAGGAGAAAAGCACTTTTTGTCTCATATGGACACAAAAGTCAACTCTTATTTTCTCATTGGAGGATATTTGTGCACATGGATTGCTCCTCTTTGATGCTCCACCGTTGATTAAATCTTTTGTCTCTTAATCTCCATGGTCCATTCTTTCTCATTTCCTATAAAAGAAGAGCTCTCTTCCTCATTTGCATATCATTCTCTTTTATGCTAACTTTATGCTGTAGGTTTTCTAGGTCATTTGGAGCTCTTTGAAGACTTTCTTGCATCCAAGCTTTGAAGACATTGTTGTTGCATCTCATTTAGCTTGCTTTCATAGTTGCATAATCATGGCATTCTTAGTATAGACTTTCTTTATGCAATAGATTAATCTCACATAGTTTAAATAGGAAGGATTTGTAACACTTGTTTTTTCCTTTCATAGTTTAGTTGCATTGTACTTTCATTTTCATAGATTAGTTTGCATCTTCATTCTTAGCTTACTTGCATTGCATTTCATTTGATTCTTGGGGATATTGGCATTCTTTCCCTTGTGTTCACTTGAATCTCTCATTGTATGGTTGACTAGCAAGATCATTAAGCCTATTAGCTCTAGCTGAGAGCAATTTTGCAATCTTGCAACTCCATACATAGAGAGCTATGGATCAATTTTTGAGACCTCATTCTTGAGTGTTCTTGATTGTAAGGATTTATAGAAGTGCACTACTTTTGTGTGTACAATAGCAAGCAAAGGAAGCAAGCAATTGTCTAAAAATAATGAACAAGGGCAAAAGCAACCTTGTGGATGAACAAGAAATAGTGACTTATTGTGCTAATCCCTAGAAGTGCTAATTGTGTATGTTACAAAAAGTTTTTCAATAACACACATATTCCTAGAAAAAAAAAAAAAATTGGCCTCACTAGGGTTTGTAGTAATGGTCTGACTCTCTAAATTTTGTGATCTCAAGAGGGCGAACTCCAATCCAGGTGCACCGGGGTTTTGACATAGTCTGAAAAATTAATCAATCAGGAGCTGCTAGGGAGATCTGACAGCCTAAAAAGAGACCACACCTGTGAAGATTTCCTCCACAAGGACATTTATCTAGTGACTACTGCTACCACAGCGAAAATGGCTATTACCACTTGAGGTTCCATCCATGTGGTTGACCCAATTAAGGGAATGTCCACTATGGTTAACCCTCTCTAAAGGTGACTCACAAAAGATACCACAAGGGGACTAGATCAGATTCAAGGATCTAGGTTTCTGGTACTATCCAAAAAAGAAGTAGAGCATAATACCCTAACCTCTTCACTTCACCAAGACAAAGCAGATAGATTAATTTAACATGTTAAGACCAAGATTATCTCACAAAGATCTATGATGTCAACCGCTTATGATCTATCAACCTCTCCGGAGAGAGAATGTATCAATCAAAAGTTGAAGACACATGAATCTAGTAGAATGTGAGACTTTCTCAGTACCTTCCCTACCTACAAGGGGATCTTTCGTCAAGAGGAGCTTCACATGAATAAAAAAGTGAAAGAAGCTCAATCTCTCAAGATCATCAAAAATAGTGTTCATAGGGCCTATTTACTATGTGTAACAGATATGCAAAAAGCAAATCTATGTTTGTTTTATAGCCCAAAAATTGAAGTCTGATTTATGAAAGCAGGAAGGCACTCAAGCTAGAAACATGAGATATTCATTTTATGTCCAAATTGAAATGTTTTCAGATGTAGTAGAACACCTGAATTCCATCACAACATGCTTAGTAGATTTTACTTAATTTTTAGCTTTGTTAAGCAATCCTGCGCAAGCAAGCCACAAACTCTCCAACAAGAAAACAAGCAAACAAGATATGCAATGTATATTCAACTTATGAAAACCCTAGGGTTAGATCTGAAAATGAATTATTACGATCAATAATAACCAGAAAATAATCCAAATGACAACTCATATCATTCATTGAACCATGTGAAAAATAAGTGCATACCCATCACAAAATTTTATTTTTTGTTGCATTTGACCTAGTCAACAAGATCTGATTTTTTTGATATGATTTTGACCACAAAAATAGAAATGAAAAATAGAGACCCTTGCTAAAAAATAGAGAGATTTCTAAAAATGTAAAAATTTTAGAAAAATCTCTTCATTTGTGCCCTAGAGACCCATTTTACCAAAACAAACTAGTTTTTTATAAATTGACTATTTGAGCTATTATATTGCATCCAAATTTAAAACACAAATAATGGACCCCTTTTAGAATTTAAAGAGATTTCTAAAAATGTAAAAATTTCCAAAAAATATGGTGATTTACGTTAGAAATTAATTTTTTTCAGAAAATCAAGAAAAAAATTATTCAAAAATTCAAAACATCTCAGAAAATTCTGAATTTTTTATTGAAGCTTCCCTGATATGTCTTCAACCAACAAAAAAAAATTTAGACCAAAAATCCAAGCCATTTGGGAAATAAAATTAAATCTTTGAAACTTTAGGGTTTTAGCTCAAAAAAAAAATCAAAACCAACATGTAAACATGGGTTGCCCCACGGTGGGTGCCAGAAATGTGTGTGTGAATTTTCTACCTAGTTGTAGACATAACACTTCAGTAAAACATTAGAGGTTAGCAAAAATCAAAATATGCAAATAAGAACAATATAGCTAACCAGACAATTTACTGCCTTCTAGTAGGTGCAAGTATGGTATTCTCAGATTAGACTGAGATCAGTGACAATGCAACATGTAAATGAAGGATTTAAATGATGAAATCAATAAAATATGAATGCAAATTAATCTATTTTTTTTATTTTTGATGCAATAAGATGAGAAAAATTGATAATAAATTAATCTAAATGGATTGAAATGATATGCCAATTAAGCTAACAATGATATGAAATATGAAACTAGAATGAATTGAAAACAAGATTGATCTCACAAAATGCTAATTCACAAGAAGCTTGATGATTCTTCTAATGTCATTTCGCCAGAGTAAGTATGCAAATTCTGTGGATGATTTGTAAAGAGTTGAGCCTTGATTTTATAGAAATCCAAGACTTGAGGGTGCATGGAAAAAGTCATAAATCACTCTTGATGAACTCAGGTTGATTTTTGAGTTAACAAAAAATTAGAAATAGATAACTCATAAAATCATGCAAAATCATGCAAGAACAACTTTTTAACTCAAATCAGAAGTTTAGATCAACTTTGAACTTAAAATAAATGTTGAGTTTTGAAAAGATAACAACTTGAATTGATTTTTTGACTTAAAGTTTAACTGCTCTTTGAATGTGCACAAATAATCATAAATTAATTAAATAAATACAGTGATTTATCTTCAACTTAACTGATTTTAAATTTTAAAATAATTGATTTGTGGGTTAATCAATTATTTTAATCAAACTTTTATTCAAAACTATATTATTAAATATTGACAACTTGGATTTAATCAATTAAATAAATATTTAATCAATTATTCATAGGAGATTTGATTTATTGTCAAAATTAAATAATATAATTAAGAATAAATAGAATTAAATCTAATTTAATTAATTAATTAAATATTCATCATATTCAATTAATCAACTTTAGGATAAATAGGATTCGTTGCCAAATAATAATTAAATTAAAGATAATTAGAATAAATAGGAATATTGCTAGGAATATTCCCCGATGCTAAATTTATGATAAAATCAATTAGGATTTTGATAATGTGCAGATGTGCCTTAGGTTAGGTCTTTGATGTCAATTTCATTCAAATTGAAGATGTAGGAGGTTAATGAACCTATAGCCCATTTTTGGGGTATTAAAGTTTTTAGTAAGTAAAGATATTGGTAGGTCGTAATTAACTGAGATGTTGATAAATGAGGAAGACATTAACTAAGCACCAAAGCATGATTGCATCATAGTAAACTGAGCACCAAGTGTCAGTAAACACTGAGCAGTATACACACCGAGCACCAGTGTATTCACTGGACAGAAAAGGTTGTGTTTACCGAGTTATCTAGGAAATGGCATAGTATTCAAGAATGGCACATCTATCTATGCAAATAGTTACACAGATTCATAAAATGTTTTACCAAGATCGAAAATTATTGATTATGGATGTAATCATTAAATGTAGTGATGATTCCTATGTAATAGTTAGATCTAGGTTAATTTTGTACACCATAGATCTTAGGTTTTTTAAGATATTGTAAAACTAATTAGGTCATGGCAATCATAGTTGTTTGTTATATATTTGTAATTGATGTCATTTTGACACAAGGCAAGAAATTGAATCGAGCATATACAAAGAAGGACATCTTGAAGCAGTAGCCACTTTCAAGACATCAGAATTTAGACAAGGTTTTCATCAAAGAACAGTTATCAAAAATAGAGATTCAATCAAGGCTACCGAGCAGAATAGAGGACATATTACTACACATAAAGGTGATATTTATTCAATATATCATAGATCTAAATTAGACAAATCATATTTTTCATTTACAGATACTTTCTATTATTCTCTAATCATTGTAATAGAGTTAGTAAAATCTCTTAACATAGTAGACTTAACAGTCTGTTTATAAATCTCTTAACCGAGTGCACACTCAAGTAGTGTTTTTTAAATCCTTTCACAAGGTAGATCTAATCGATCTGATAGTTACTCCTAATAGGTTAAGATCACCAGAAGTGATCACAATTTGTAGCCTTAACTGGCATACTTTATTATCTACAATAGTGAAGAATTTGTGGTTGTCATCCCCACTACAATTTTTACCTTCTAACAAAGGTTTATGTGTAGCCAAAATATTGGTGTTATGTGTTACATTTCATGATTGATCTATTGTTTGATTTCATGTACTTTACATTTACAAAGTCATTTGAATGAATGTTGCACGCAATGGATTCAGTTGTTTAGTTAGTTACTACTATTTGCAGATTGAGTATTTAGTTAAAGTTTTTTAGGGTACTGATTCACCCCTCCCCTCTCAGTATCTTATCTTTCCATTCCAAAAATTGGTCAGTTAAATAATAAATCAAGTAAAAGATGACATCGATTAAAGATATGGAATGATCTAGAAGATTCTAAGGAAGGAACAAAGTCATTTAATGAAATCAATAGATCAAAAATGTTAGGTAAAGATAAATGGAAAATATTTAGTGATTGGTTTGAGATCCAAGAAAAGTTCAAGTTCCAAGGTGAAGATACAACTGGCAAGAATCACAAAATGTTTTACCAAGCAACAGATTTGATCGAATGGATGAGATTAAGTGGTAAATAGGATTAAGAGGAAAAAAGTATTTATATAAAGGATGATCATGATGATCATATTGTTGATGTTGATGTTGATGATGAATTGTTGATAACCAAAGTAGATAGATGAATTAGAAAAGAAGGGTACACCAAGCATAATAGAGTTGAAGGGAAGTGTGAATGAAGTGAAGAAAAGTGATGAGATGAAGATTGTTTGTTGATTATCCATAAAGGAAGAGTTTGAAGAAGACAAATGAGAAGAAAGGAGATCTGAACAGACAAAGGTAGTTGCATATTTTATCAGATCATTTCACTGTTACTTTCTAACCATTGTAGTAGAAAATATCTTAACCAAGTGGATTTAACAATCCTATTTCTAAATCCTTTGTAAGGTGGAATTCTAACGAATGTTCTAAGTCCTCTAATAAGGCCACTCATTATAGGGTGATAGATATAGTCGATCTTTAGTGAGAATCCCCTAACAGGGTCACATCTAGTAATTATATTTTTGTAATCTTTAACAGGATTGGCTCTTAACCGAGCTCACTTCATAAGAGTGAATTATTTTATGGGTGATAATTCCTACAGTGATTTTTACCCAAATTGAGTTTCCACATTAAAATACTACTATTAATGTGTGATTGAATGTTTTACATGGTATTTTTTTATTTTTTGATGCACATTGTTGTGGTTGGTTGAATACTTAAATCTGATTATAAATATTATTTATCGAGAAGGTTTTAAAGTTGAAAATTATTGAGGGATATAAGATAAATGATCCTATAACTTATTCACCCCCCTCTCAATTATCCAAAAATTGGTATCAAATCATTTTTTTCTTAGAGGTAAAAGTTAAAAATACTTAAGATAAAGATCAAAGATGTATAGGAGAGAAGTATCGAAGTTTAACAAGGAGAGTTTCCCTACATGGAAAAGCAGGATGAAGTTACACCTATCTAGAATTAGAGATTTTGCACTCTACTATTTAGAAAATGACTACACTCCACCACCTCCTGGACCTATGACACTTGATCAGATGAGAAAAAATAAGGAACACAACTTGGTAATGATTGAGATTGCTTCTTACCTAACCGATGTTGACTTTAATGATATAAAGGACTGTAATACAGAAAAAGATATGTGGGATAAACTAGCACTTGTTTATGGAGGTGATCTACATGTATAGAAAGAAAAGTTTGATAGTCTTAGGGGAAATTTTGATGAGATGAGAATGAAAGAAGATGAAAATATTACACAATATAGTTTCATAATTAAGGAAGTGATTAGTGATATCAAAGTTGTTGGTGGAACAATAAATGGAGAAAATGTGGTAAGCAAAATTCTTAGAACTCTCTTACCTAAATATGATATTTGAGTCTCTTCTATTCAAGAATTGAGATCCATATCTGGTAATGTTTTTTCTCTTAATTCTTTGATCGGTAAGATGACTACATTTGAGCTTAGTAACTTTGATAATAGTTTATCAAAGATAGAAACATCTTTTAAATCATCTTTGGCCATTGGTAATTCAAGAAGAGAAAGAGATAATCACTATAGTTTAGGTGGAAGTGACTATGATAGTATACTAATTGAGGAAATAGAATAAGAATAAATGGAAGCACTTTTGGAAAAGAGGCTACTGAGAGGAAAAGGAAAGTACAAAGGTAAATTGCCTCTAAAATGTTTTAACTACAACATGATTGGTCATATTGCATCTAGGTGTCCTGATAATGATAGGAATGAGAAGAAGGACAAGAAGGAGAACTGGTACCAAAAGTTTAGACACTACAAGGATAAAGGAAAGAAATCATGCTACCTAGTTGAGGAAGGACAAACCAATGATGAATCTGATGGCACAAAAGAAAGTGAGGAAGTGGTTTATGTTGCTATGAAGGATGATTCAAAAGAAGAAAGGTATGAAGATGAAAAAGCCCTTATTTCTCAAGTTAGAAAAATTGACCCATAGATTATTGAAAGTGGTTGTTCACGTCATATGACCAGTGACATTGATAAGTCTGAAAACTTAGAAGAATATGATGGAGGATTTGTTAGATTTGGAAGTGATGCTCCATGTTCTCTAAAAGGAAATGGATCCATTATGTTGAATGCAAAGATCAAATGTGATAATTCTTATTGGGTTCAAGGACTAAAGTACAAATTGTTGAGTATTGCACAACTGAATAACACTAGTCACATACTAGAGTTTCAAAACCAAAAAGTGAAGATCTTTGATGTTGTTGGAGATTTGATTAGAATTGGTGAACAATCTAAAGGTAACTTATTTTATTTGAATTCTAATGGAAATATGTGTCTTTTTGCAAAAGTGAAGATGTTTGGTTATGGCATAAAAGATTATGTCATGTAAATTTTGATAACATGATCAAGGTTAGTAAGAAGAAAAGATTCAGAGGTCTATCGAGATTGAGCAAGCCAGATAAAGTCATGTGTAAGGAATGTCAGATCAGTAAGATGAAAAAATCAATTTTTTCAAGAAAGTCTTACTCATCTAATGGTATATTGGAATTATTTCATATTGATCTTTGTGGCCCTATGAAAGGACAAAGTTATTATGGTGGTCGGTATTTCATTTTGTTTGTTGATGACTACTCAAGGATGATGTTTGTAATGTTTGTAAAAGAAAATTTTGATGCATTCCAAATATTTAAATGGTATAAGGAAAGAGCTGAGAAGGAAACAGGTAAACAACTGAAATGTTTAAGATCGGATAGAGGAGGTGAACTTATCTTTGATGAATTTACTATCTTCTACAATGAGAATGGAATCAAAAGGCAAGTATATGCACTGAGAACTCCATAATAGAATGGCATAGTTGAAAGAACGAATAGATCAATAGTTTCTTGTGCAAGAACATTATTGATTGAGAAGAAAGTTACACAAACATTATGGAGAGAAGCCATTAGTATTGTTGTTTACACCCTTAACTGAGTACAACTGAAGAAAGGTACAAATAAAACTCCTTATGAACTCTGATATGTGCATACACCTTAAAATCTTTGGAAGAAGGTGTTACATACTGAAAGATACTAGGAATGGAAAGTTTGATTCTAAAGTAGATGAAGGTATATTCCTAGGATACTCCACAAAGAGAAAAGCTTATAAATGTCTGAATAAGGCTACTAAAAAAATTGTGGACAGTGCAAATGTAAGGATTGATGACTTAGCAAATAAGAATGAAGGAGATAGAAAAAAGGAACCGTAAGATTATCAAATTTTTGTATATGTACAGGAAGGATTTTTTGGTACTTTACCCAACCTACAAGAAGAAACTGAGGAACTAGTTGAGCCCCCACCAAGAGAAGAAAATGTTGAAGAATAGATAACCGAGCCAGTGCTAGCAAAGTATGACAAAAAGAAATATTCATTGAATCAAATAATTGGAGAGAAGAATGCAGGAGTCGTGACAAGAAGGAAGTTGAGAGACAATACATGTTTGATTTTTGAATTTCAGCCTAGATTAGTCAAGGATGCACTTGAAAATGAATATTGGATTAATGGAATGAAAGAAGAGATTGATCAAATTGAAAAGAACAATACTTGGTCATTGGTACCAAGACCTAAGGATATGAATTTTAATGGTAAAAAGTGAAATTTTAGGAATAAATTAAATGAAAATGAAGATGTGATAAGGAATAAAGATGGACTTGTATGCAAATGATATGCTCAAGAAGAATGTATTGAATATGTTGAGACATTTTCTCTTGTTTCTAAATTAGAAGGTATGAGAATTTTACTTGCATATGTTGCATATAAAACTTTCAATGTTTATCAAATGGATGTAAAGTCTACATTTTTTATGGAATACTCAAAGAAGAAGTGTGCATTGAGAAACTAGAAGGATTTGTTGACAAAAGAAAGAAAGACATGGTGTGTAAACTACACAAGGAACTATATGGTTTGAAACAATCACCCTCAGCATGGTATGAAAGACTCCACTCATATCTAATGAGAATAGGTTTCATTAGAACTAGTGATAATAGTAATGTGTACTTGAAAAGTGAATCTGAAGATAAGGTACTAATTGCTGAAATCTTTGTTGATAATATCATATTTGGAGGAAATGATTCAATGTGTAGAATATTTTCTAATGAAATGAGAAAGGAATTTGAAATACCAATGATTGGAGAGATCAAATTTTTCATTGGATTGCAAATTCAATAGATCAAGGATGGCATAAACAATAACATACTCAAAATACATCAAAGAGATCCTAAAAACTTTTGGGATGGAAGACTCAAGAATGGTTGGTACACCAATGATTATTGGATGCAAGTTATCAAAAGAAGATGACTCTACTGAGGTTGATGAAACTTTTTATAGATCCATGATTGGTAAGATACAATATGTGTTAGGATTTGGTAACACTAAGATGGGGGGTGAATCAGTGTTACAGTACTTTACTGAATTCTTAAACTTCTTTATCTTCTTCCAACAACATATAAAGATATAGCATAAGATAAATAGCCATGCAACATAGAAAAACATAGAAGAACTCATAACACCATATTTGTTTTCGAGGAAACCATGTTAAGTGAAAACTCAGGTGGGGATGGTACCCACAAATATCTACACTATAAGTATAATAACCTTGTTAGGAGTTTTGACCATGTTAGGAGCTAAGTATTACAATAGGCAGGTCCTGGTTAAAGGCCAGACCCTATTAGGAGCCTTTACAATGTGATCCCAATTAAGGAATTGACTCTTCTAGGAGTCCATCCCTGTTAGAGTCAATCAAACCCTATTAGGGGTGTACAATAGGTGCAACATCACTTACAATCAATCTATTGTCCTGAATACAAAGAGTTAACAAAGTATTCCTTGAAGAATGCCTCTTTTTCTTCTTGCTCTTGATCTTTTCTTTGTCTCTTAGATGTCTTCATAGTTGGAATCCATCAATTATCTTCTCCAGATCACCGCACACTTATACAAAGTGTTTGTATACTTATACCTTGCAAGAGGTATATTATTTGCAAGAGATAGTCAGCATTACTCTAGCTAAACAACATATTATTTAATGCACATTTTCATGTTTCATAAATATCCTTAGTCAGTCTTAGATCTAAGAATGCATCCAAAAATAACTTTCCAATTGTTCACAAAGTTGGGCTTAGTGATCGCTAATAAGTTATACTTTGTTTACTATCTTTGCATCCAATCATTTGAACATATCTCTTTGATACCTCAATATTAACACGTGTGACCTTGCATATGTATTCATTGGTGTCCTACAAGCATATATCTAAGATCACATGCCTTTATAAAGCTTTTGTGAAGTTCACTACTCTTTTCTATTAGAGTGGGCCATAGGAAGAGTCTATGGACTTAGGCATTTTTCCTTCATCAATTGCATTCAAACATATTCATGATATCTAATATGTGTGGTCATAAAGATGATAAGTGTTTCCATAAATTACGATATTCTATATATGTGTATGTGCATATCTGTGCATGTGCTAACCACTTGCCAACAATCTCCCCCTTTGGCATTGATGGCAACACTTAGTGAAAAAATGACTAAGTGCAACATCAAGAAAAAAATGTAAACAGAAATATTGACATAAATGCAACACATAGAAGTTTGACACAAAGCCTTCCGAGGAAACTTTTATTTTATTTATGTTTTCACTTTACACTTCATTACATTTTTTCTCTATCTCTCCCCCTTTGACATCAATGGAAAAGGGTGCCAAAAAATATTAGAAGCTATTGCCAAAACAACAAAAGTGAAAGAGTACAGGATCACAATTGAATTTTTTGCAGTATATCTTTGTTGTTTATCTTCATGATTTGTATGTTTGCATCCCAAGCTACCTTAGTTTCCCTTGCAACCTAAATTATCCCATTTAGACCAAATGAGGCCTTTTCTACCTCCTCTACATCCTTAGCTATTAATTCCTAAAATATTTTTAGACCAAGTTGAAGGTCTTCATGAGTACTCTCCAAGACACTGATCTTGGGAGTCAAAAAGCTTCTTAATTCTAAAAATATCCTCTGAACTTTGTCTTTTTATAATTGGAGAGTATGGATTTTATCTATGATCATGTTTGTTTCTTTATTTATATCCAAAATATTCTTATTTACAAAATCCTCAAAGAGTTTTAGCAAAACCTCTTCATCCTGAGCTATGATATCTGAAATGCTCTTTACATTCTTGTGCAAAGTCATGCAGAGTTTATATAGATCATGTCCATCCTTAAGAAAATATTTTATTTCCCTTTTAGTGGAAATAAATGTATTAAGATCACTCTTGATCTCATCAAGAGTATCTTTTATCCTTATCCTTTTGAAATCTTCTACTACTTTTATTCTAGATGCATCTTCTAAAGTATCAAAATTTTGTTCTATTATACTTAGAACATTGTCTAGACTACTTATGGGATCTACATTATGTACAGGAGGTGTAGTCAAAAGATTACTCAATACTTATATTGTCCAGTGGATTATCTTTTGAATTTAGGTCAGTCTTTTTCTTTGATTTCTCTTTGGCTTTGGCAAAGGCAAGCACTGACTATTGGCTCAGGTTTGTAACATCCAAGTCCTCTAAGTTAGTTGGAAGTGATTGAGAGCCACTTGCCAACAAACGAGGTGTATAAAAAGGAGTGATAGATAATCCTTTTGGTTTTTCTTCTTTCTTTTTTGTTTCCTTTTCCTTTTCTTGTTCCTTTTCTGTTTCATTTTCCTTTTCCTATTTTCCTTTTGATACATGTACCTTTTTAGGTGTTTTCTCTTCTTGTTGCACTTTTTCAGCTGATTCTTCTTGATAGATCTTGGGTAGCTCAAGATTATTTACTATTTTATCAATGTTGGTCAGTGTTTCACTTATCTAAAATGGATCAGATGTATCTAGCTTGGTATCAAGTGAAATCCCAACATTGTCAATGAAGAAATTAGGTAAGGAAGTGTCAACTACCTCTGTCTCCTTTGGATCTTCAACCTTTTCTGCAACTTTGGTGATTGTAGGCTCTATAGAGATTATTACTGGGGTTGGGGTGCTTGTAGACTTATGAAGATCAGGTCACTCCTGTAGGAGTAGTTGTCCAACCTTGTCATGAGTTTCATGTTCAACCTCTTCAAACTTTCAAGCCGTGAACTTAATAATTTTGGTTTTAGTTCTTAGCTTTGGCCTTATCTTCTCAAACTAATATCCCATCTCATTTCCTGTCATAGTAGGCATATTATGTTAAATAATATCCTATCTCATCTTGATATCCTCATCAAGGGATCTTTTCTTCCTTCCTTCTAATCTTTCAAATAGATCCTTACTTATTTGACCCTCTATTTCAATTAAATTCTTTTTAAAAGTGAGCATGTGCTCTACAACTATATCTTCTATCTTGATTTTCTCTTCTTCATCATATCTATCAAAATATTTTTCAATAGAAGAGAGCTTACCATCATTTACTACTCTCTTTTGTAGAACCTTTAAGTATGGCTTGAACAGGTTCATTTGTGTTTCTTGACCTTTCTTTTGTTCAGCTTCTTTTGCTTTCCTTTTATCTACTTCAAGTGCTCTTAGATTTTCCTTTTGAAGCTTTTTGTCCTTTTCTTCTTCTTGTTCTTTCTTCTATTTCTCAGTTTTCTCTACATCCATCATTTGGACTTCCTTATTTTTTCCTTTTTCTTGAGAAATATTTTTCTCCTTATCCTTTCCATGTGACTATGGATGGGTATCTAGTGTTTTCCTCTTCTTTCCTGGTCTGCTAGCCATGGCCTTAGGTTTGGCCTTATGAGGTGTTTGGCCCTATGTGGCTTCTCTTGCAGCTAGCCTCTGCGAAGTTCTCCTAGTAGGTGTAGGAGTGTCATATTTTTCCTTTTCTTCTTCTTCTTCCTCAACCTCTACTAATTGAGGTGCATCAATTTTAGTTTGAGGAGGGGGAATATTGTATTTCTCCCCAAGTTCTACCACCTTTTCTCTAACATTTTTCATTTTCTTCTTTAGATATCCCATGCTGGCCTACTATTTTGTCAACCAATGATTCAACTTTCTTCTCCCTTCTCCCTTTTACCAATTATTCCCTAACTGTTGTGTACTTTTCTTCATATGTACCCCATCTTGGAATATCGAGGTCTTTAGGGGACTTCAAAACATGTTGGATATGAAGTTCAAGAATAGTATAATCTACTTCATAGCCCATAGGAGTAGCCCATGAAGTTATAAGTTCTTCAGACTCAAAACATGTGTTGTTAGTTTCTACCATGAAACATATATCATCCTTATACTTATCCATTAGTCTCCAAGGGATCCTTTCCCTTTAATGCATTTTTTTTTGGAAGAGTTTCATCATTCCTGCAAGCTCAGCATATCTATTTTTCTCATCACTTATTTTGTAGCAGTCATTGATCATTCACATAGTGCATCTATCTGATCTCCATAAATACATGTTAGGGAATCTCCTCATAACATGAAAGAATATATACATTAATAGTGGTCTAAATCTTAAATGTGGTGTTTTGTTTCTCTTTATCCCCCCCAAATTCTCCATCAGTTGTTTCCTTAGGACCTCCCATAGGTCATACTCTTCATCTTCAACTACCATCTTATATGCCATATGGACAAAACTGGCTGATACACTATTTATCCTGCTACTATACCGAAACTTGTATCCCAATATCATTTCTAAAAGTTTGACATCTTCTTATGTCATGTCATTTATAATCATGGCTCTCTTTTTCCACTTGCTTTTTGTTAGTTTCTCCACTTCAAACCTAATGTTATTTTTTGTTGTAGGTACTTTACTTGTCATCGGTAAACTAGTGATTTAATGCAATAGTTCTTTGGTGACTTTGGTTGGGGTTCTACCAATCCATATATATTCATCATGAATCATACTCAACACAATTTTGATCCAATCTAGTTCATCAAATTCAAATCTCTCCATATATGTGACTATTGGAAACCCATGAACCTTCCTATATTATTCTCTTAGGGTTTTATCTACATTGTATAACCCTATCATTTCATCATATATCTATGTGGTTCCTATAAACTCAATCTTGTTATGTATATATGTACTGATGTCTTCAACATAAAGAACACCAACAGGAGTATGCAAAAATGCACCCTCTTGATCCTCTTCAGTAGATTTGAAGGGATGGCTCTTGAATTTTTATATATTCCTTTCGAGAACATTAAAAACCTTAGGTGTATCCATATTGATTTCTTTGTTACTAAAATTGATAGATATTTCTTGAGTTAATCACAAATACCTAGCTCGCATGGTCTTGTAAGAGTTTTGCGAACACGACTGCAAACTCTGCAAGCTCCAACTACTGCTCCAAGCTCTTCAATTCTCTTTGATCTCAATGTAAATGGTTAGTAATTTGACTACATTATTACCCTTATAGATAATTTTTCACAAGTCCCAAAAACTTCCCATAAAGCTACAAGAAACCAGTGCTAGCTCAAACTGATACACTTTCTCACAGACATCTTCAAAATAGATGTGATCTTGTCCAAGATCCCATAACATAACAACTAAGTTTCCTTCAATCTCACACATCTTAGCTTATCCATATAGGGGCTCTATATCTGACTAGTGTTAATCTTGCATGCTCCCCCTAAGGCATACATTGCTCATCAAAAGGATGGTGAGGCAATGTACCCTAGTAATAATTCCACAAGACTCTTAGGACTCTTGTGAGTGCTCACACTCTACTCTTTGTCTTTCTTAACTTCAAATTCCATAGGTTCATTCTATTTGACCCATTTCTCCTTGAATTATGCTTTTTAGTTCTCCTAGCTCTCTATCTTCTTCATTCAATTCCTTTTATTTTGTGAAAGTTCTAAAGAATTTCTTTACTGGTCCTCTAAATCTGTAATACTTCACAACATGTCCATCATTGTTACACTTGAAGCATGCCACCTTCTTCTTAGGTTTCAATTGGTTGTAATCAATCTACAATTTGCAATACTTGGCAATATGACCAAATTTATTGCATTTGTAACATAAAATCTTTCTAGGTCTAGTGATAGGTTTCTTGACCTCTTCCACCGTCTTGTTACCTTCATCATTACTAGTATCAGAAACATTGTCTTAAAAAATATTATTTGTTTAACATGGTTCCTTATCCTTGGATTGTCTATGCTCTGCATCTTTACTACATTCACCTTTTTCACCATTTTCCTCATTCAATATTTTCTCTTTTTGTTTCTTGAGAAAGTCATTCAAGTGATCATATGTAGGTCTACTAGATCTCATGTCAATTTTTCTACATTCTCTTATCTTGTGTCCATACAAATAGAAATTAAAACAAAAACTAGTAAACTTGGGCTTAGGAAGACCTTTTTCAGTTGGTTTCTTTGATTGATCTTTGTGACTGCAATCCTTTTCATTGTCCTTGCAAGGAGATATCTCAAGTTTTGCAATCACTACCTCAGAATCTAACTTCTTAGGTGAGTCAAGATTTACCACAATTCTATCTTTCTTCTTATCAGGATTGTCATTAAATTCTACTCTTGTCATGTCTCCAATAGGCTTATGCATGTCAATTTTCTCATCTGATTTCTTTCTTCTCTCATGAAGTTTTTCTATGCGACCTTTGGTCTAATCATGCTCACCAATAATGGTGATACAGTATCTTTCTAGCTTGTCATACTTTATTTTTAATGTATTCAGCTCATCTTCCAAGGCTTACAATCTATCTTTTGTGCTTGATAGTTCATTTTGCAACTTTTCTTTTTCTTCTTTTTCACCATCAAGTTCTTTTATCAGGTCCAATTTTGTGACTTCAATTTCATCCTTCAAGGAGTCATTTTCATGTCTTAGCTTCTCAATTTGATCTTGATCTGATAGCTCCTTAGTTTGTGCTTCCATGAGATCATCTCTCAATTTTCTCTCATGTTCAAGTTGCTACTTCAACTTCTTGATAAAGTCATCTGCCTTTCTTAGCTTGTACTTTACATCCACTCTATCTGCATTAGCAATATCCCCATCTTCCAAATCTATTTCATAATTCTTCTTCAAATTTTCCAAATCCATCTTGATCTCCCCAAAGTTGTTAAGATTTTCCTTCAGGGTCTTGATGCTCTGATACCAATTGTTAGTATTTGCTAACACTAAAAAGGGGATGAATCAGTGTTACAGTACTTTACTAAATTCTTAAACTTATTTATCTTCTTCCAACAACATATAAAGATATAGCATAAGATAAATAACCATGCAAGATAGACAAACATAAAAGAACTCATAACACCATATTTGTTTTCGAGGAAACCTTGTTAAGGGAAAAACCACGGTGGGGATGGTACCCACAAATATCTACACTATAAGTATAATAACCCTGTTAGGAGTTCTGACCTTGTTAGGAGCTGATTATTACAATAGGCAGGTCCTAGTTAAAGGACAAACCCTGATGGAGCCTTTACAATGTAATCTCAATTAAGGAATTGACCCTGCTAGGAGTCCAACCCTATTAGAGGCAATCAAACCCTATTAGGTGTGTACAATAGGTTCAACAGCACTTACAATCAATCTTTATAGGCACCGATAGACTAAATAGAGTATATGCACCGGTAGACTAAATAGAGTATAGGCACCGGTAGACTAAACATGATAGATCAAAGAGAGTACATAGTACCAGTCTTAAAGTGCATACAAGGGATGAACCGGGTATAAGATTGATATCGGTCAAGTGAATCATAATCCACACTAGATTATGTGGAGCTATCTAATTTAAAACTAGATTATACAGAACATTCACCATTTAGAACTAGAGTTATCTTTTTAACAGGAGTTAGTTTTATTTCTACGCGAATGTTTCAAGATAAACTCAAGATCATCTCGCAAAGATTTTTGCTGCATAATTTTTGGGTGACTTTACAGCTTGGTGGTTCTATGAGTTAGGTTTTAATAAGATTAATTTCTTATAAATATAGGTCATAGGACACAAAAGAAGTGTTGTTGAATATACAAAGGAGGCAGATATCTTCTAAGAGAAGCTACAGTCATAGAGGTGAAAGGTGGAAAGGATCAATAGTCAGGTAGAACAGAAAGGTCAATAGGTATGATCTAATCAGATAGAGAGTGTCAATTAAGATCATTTCTTTTATGTTGTTAAAGCATATTCAAATCCCTCTATTAGGGTGAGCCCTAATAGGTTCTTTTTATAAATCCTTTAACCGGGTATTATCTTAATTGATGTTGAAATTCCTTTAACAAGGCAGCTCCTAACAGAGTCAACATCTTAACCAATCTTCTACCAAATCCCTTTCCTAGGTAGCACTCTTACAAGTGCTCTGCAAGCTCCTAATAGGGCGCCTTTATTACTGCAGTAGTGAAGTTGTGAGCTCTGTCTCACCATGGTTTGTTTCCTTCTAACCAAGGGTTTCCATGTATATATGATGTGTTCATCTTAGTATTTCTATTTTTATTTGTGAATGGTTATTTACATTATGTTTATTCTACAAGAATCTTTATACAAGGTTTAATTGAAGATAGAAATAGTATTTACCGATTCACCCCCCCCCCCACTCTTAGCAACCAGTTAGGAATAAAAATTGGTATCAAAGCCTAGTTCTCTTAGATATAAAGCTTAACCACTTGAGAAAAAAATCATGGAGCCTTACAGGTATTAGAAGTAGCTTAAGGAAGCCAATGACATCATTGTCTATCTTGAGAATAGGCTGAGAAGATCCCTTGCTAAAAGAAAGGAGTTGGATCTGCAGTTGAGTGAGATCAATGAAACAATTGATGAACTCTCTTGGTAAAGTGGATCAAATGAATTTGAGGAGGTAGTCTCTGATCTCATGGAGAGAAACTAGACCCTAACTGATCAGATCTCTAGCCTAAAAAGGGAGCAGGAAGATAATACCCTAAGAATGACTAAACTGATTGAGAAAAAGAGGAAAGTTGAAGATGAAAGAAACACTGTAGTTAAATCACTAATAGCCTCTCAAAGAGAAAGAAATTTGGTTGAATAAGTTGTAAGGGAAAGTAATCTTTTCATTCTGCAACTTCAAGAAGACATGCAAATAGTCACTCAAGAAAATGCCAACATGCAAAAGATTTGGCATAATAAAGATGATGCATGCAAGAGGCTAGAAATTGAGTTGTATCAATTGAAGGAATAGATGAAAGAACTTGAAGAAAGGAATGAAACCCTTAGAAGATAAAACAAAAGCTCAGTAAATCTTGATCAGCAACTAAAAGCTCAAATAAAGCACAAAGATCCCACAGGACTTGGGTTCACCAGTCAAGACACCAAGGAAATTGGTGAGTCATCAGGAGCCAAGAAAAGCAAGAAGGAAAAGAAGAAACTAGAAGAACAAAAGGGTAAAAATACTTTCAACACTTCTTGTAATCACTATGGAAAATTGGGCCATAAAAGAAGTAACTGCAGAAATGCACTGGTAAAGCCAACTAACAGTTACTGCAAAAATTGTTACAAGTATGGCCACAAGACCACTGAATGTTGGTCTCACCCCATAAGTGTGTCCACTGGAAGTAGGGGAAGCTTTAAAGGCTATTTCTATGCATGCAACAAGTTTGGACACAAGGCTGATGAATGCAGATCCAAAACAATGGCATTTATATCCCCGCTAAGACTGATATTCCCAAAGAGGAATGACAACTAGAGCACAATCAATTGTGCCAACTATGGCATACATAGTCATAATGACTCCTGGTGTAATTCACCCAACCAAAGAAGGGTAAATCCATGGAAGGAAACTGGAATAGTTGGTTACACCTGCAACAAAGTTGGACACCTAGCCAAAGATTGTAGGAATCGATCAATGAACAAAAGAAGAGGATCAATCAAACCGGTGAAGAACACCTTGTCTCCCAATCAAAAGGGCAAGGGAAAAGAAACCAAGAAAGAAGTCAAGAAGATTTGGTTCAAGAAGGAATCAAAGAGCTTCACTGAGGAGAAGGAAGAGGGAAGATCATCATCTGCTAATGGTGATATCTCTTCAGCAAACTAAACCTAAAAGGCTTAGAGGGAACCAATAGCCCATCTACTATTCCCAGTAGGACTGGTGAGAAATTGACTCACTAGGTTAGTAAGAAAAACTGGACAGGTAAGCATTGATCAACTGGGGTTTGTTCAATAGGACAAAGCCTAAATACTAGTTGGAAAAAATGAATGAAAGGTTAGGTAAGGTAGTTAATGCTATAGCCATTATCAATTAGTTACCATTTTCTAATTACTGTTATGACCTAAATCTATATAAAGAAAGGAGGATTACTCTTTTTCTTTTACTTTGTGAGTTATGATTAACAATTTCTTATTCTTGAGTAATATTATTGTGCCTTGATCATCAATAAGATATTTTATGTAAGACCGATCAAGCTAATTTCTATATAAACTAGTTGATAACAATGGCATCATCATCATCTATCGCCAAGTTGATTCAAGGTAATCAATTTGATCGACCTACCTATGACCTCATGGCAATCCAGAATAGGAAAAATGACATGTCTGGTGCACTGTCATCTATGCCTGATGGTGTTCTCATGATGGATGATGACACCACTTTCATTCATGTGAAACAAGAAGAACTAGGTGAAACCTTCATCCAGAGCGAGTACCTCTCGCTATGCACAAACAGAAAGCTTCAAGACAAATATATGAAGCTGGTTTCCTTAGGGTTGATTAACAGAGTTTGTTACCCAACCATTTTCTAACCAAACTGGATACAAATGGTTCTTAGTCATGTGCATGAACCTAGTTTCTGGCTTGCAAAAGGAGCATCCACGTAAATCACCAAGGAGAACCTACATAGAGTGACCGGGTATAGTGAAAAAGGGGAACCTCTCACCCTAAGAACCATCTCCAACGTCGTGGTTGCCAAGTTGATGAAATTAAAGTCTAACAGTCGGCTAATGACCGTCAACGACATTGAAGATGAAGGAATTTGGTTCACATCTACAGTGATAGGTTACAAAATCTATCAATCAAGTAACCTAAATAGCGTACTGGGAGGATCCATTCATGCCACTCACCGAATCATGCACAATAATGCCCAGTACGATATTTCCACAATGCTTCGAGGACAGATTTTTGAGAATCTGAAGAAGCTCGGTATCATCAAAAAGAAATTCCTAAAGTATGGAACCCTACTGGTATGCCTTTACATTTACTATTATAACTTCTTTTTGAGAATAGGTAAGGTGACTTGGGGAACCGATCGACCAATCATGATCCAGATCAGTGACATGGCCAATCAACTGGGAAACCAGTTCAAAAAAGTCATGACTGACTACTTTGAGGCATTCCTGTTAAGAATGCATGCTAGGGAGAGGGTGTCGTCAACTATTGTTGACTCCTACAAAGATTATGTATGTTTTCTAATCTCCACCGATCACTACATCATTCAACTAGTGGAACCATGAACCGGTTATTCTCCTGAACTAGGGTATGAGATCTCTACAAAGAAAGCCAAGGCATATGTAGATGCCCTACAAGACTATGATTTGGACTTGTCCAGTCTCTGGTTTGGGACCTTTGAAGAGATTTAGGATAATCTAAAGAAAAGGGAACCAATTAAGAATGTTTATGTCAAAAGGACCCCCCAACCAAAGACGAAAATGGTAGCAAATCAACTGAAAGTCCAAAGGAAAAGAGCATAACAAGCGACCAACGCTCAAGGAGAAGAAACTAAAGAAACAAAGACTGAAGACCCAACTCCTCTGGTTCGCAAGAGGAAATCTACTAAACTGGTGAAGGAGGATCCACTGAGAGGAAGAAAACCCACAATCAATGAATTTTTGCAAGGGTTAAAGAAAGCAGGAGGCATGGCATCAGTTGGAAGGTGATATAGTCTTGCCACAAAAAAAGATAAGAGAAAAATAGAAGAAGCGATAGTCTATTGCATTCATAAGTTCAATCTTACTCCTACCCAACTTCACAAGATCATCCCTAATGATCTCTAAGAAATTATTGAAGTAAGATGGAAAGCTTCAATGGAAAGAGAAAAGGAGCTAAGGATTAAGGCCTTTCTTGAAGTTCAGAATCACTTAACTCTGGATGAGGCAACTCAGCAAGCAGAACTACACAAGAAAAACTTCATAATGAAAATAAGGATAAGTCAAATGCTTATTGGAGAAGTTGACATGGTTCATGATGAAGGTGTGGCAACATGGAAAAGACATCTTCAATTCCAACAACATGAAGAAGAAGCATGCTAGAAGAACACCGAGCCACCAATCAAAGATATCGGTAAGGGAAAAGGAATTTTGGGAGCTGAGCTTAGGTCAAAGCAATGATATCAGCTAAACTGGTCATCATCGATATTACTGATGACAATGCTAGTGATCCAACTCCTCCAACCATTCTTGTTTCTCCAAAAAAAGGTAAGGCTCACACTATGACTGTTAATGATATAGTACATGAAGTAATGGATTTTGGAGAAATAGCCAATGCAGCTAAATGGTATAGTGTGTTAGGAGAGGAAGATAAACAAGAAATTATAGTGGCTTTGTTGGAAACCTTATTGTATTACAATAAAACTCCAAGAGACTACAAGTCTAAGTTTCCCCCTGAACTAAATACAAGACTAATGACAAAATGGAGAACCAGTCTAGGCTCCTACACTAGAATTGCTAAGGAGACGTTGTCATGGGTCAGACCTGGTCTTAGTGAAGAAACTATCAAACTTCTGATAGAAGAAGCATCAATGAATTTGGATACTAGAAATAGGGTTGCCAAGATAATAAATGGTTATGAGAATGAATTCTATAAAGAAACACTAGATTTTTGGAAACAATATGATTTCAGTGCTCTCAAGGAAATAGGTCCACAGGATGAACCTGGGACAGAACAGGAACCACCAATTTAATTCACTTCTCATGAAGAACCTACAACTAGTGAACAAGAAGTTCCTGAGGAATAGTTCAAATCAAGTGAATAAGTACCATGAGAGTCATCAGTCAAGATGACTACTGACAACACCACATCTTGTGAAGAAGACATTGCTATAGGTTAGCTTCATACAGCTGAGAAGGAGCACTCAGATCCACCACCGGAACAAGAAGCCCCACTAATATAGCAATTGCAATAGGAAAAAGATGCACAATAAGAAGTAGAAGTACAACCAGAATGGGAAGTATAGAAAGAGGAAGAAAGACCAAAAGAGGTAAGAATACCGGAAGAGATGGTAAAACTGGGGAATGAAGAAAAAAAAGAATAGTAGAATGAATAGGAACAAGAGTTACCTGTACACATTGAGTAAGAACAATTGATATAGGAGCCAAGGCAAAAGGAATAGGTAGATGTTCCAAGCTCGTCCTCATCCAAGATGAAGTTATCCTTTGTAGCAGACATGGAAGCCAAGAAGAGAAAGGCTAGTGAGACTATGGTTGACATAAGAAAAATGTCAACTAGGAAACTAAAGGAGCTGACAAAGAGGAAATAGGACATGGTCCCACAATTGTAAAGAACATCTTGTAGAAATTTGTACCAGATGCAGACATAGATGAAGATGAACCTATAATTGATCAATTGGATATTTTGGCTGAAGTAATAGGAGAAGATGTCACCGATCCGGAGACAATTTCCATTGATCACTATGAGAAGAAGAGAATATAAATTATCCACAAATAGGTTGAAGAGATAAAGGTAACGGTATCAACCAACTTAAGGGTACTTCAACAACAATTACAAGTTGCAAGAAGTTTGATGACTAGGACTTCAAATTTTGATACTTTTTTGCACGATATCACAGAGAAGTCATCTAAGACTTCTGAAGACATAAGAGCTATTTATCCTAGTTTAACATAAAGAATACATCTACAACCGATTTCAGTAGAGAAATGAAAAGCCTAGCTCTCATTCTAAGAAAGACATCTAAAGAGAAAACCAAGAGAATCCAAGATCTTATTGGATTTCAATTATTTCTGGCCCTGACATTTTATTTAATGTAAAGGACAGCAACAAAAGCTGAGAATCTGATCAGTGAACTAGCCTAAAAGACTATAGAGGACATGGAGAACATAATTGTCTCTCTAAAAGTAGCACAGAAAAATATTGAACATGTCACAAGTCAATGGAACCCTTTTCTTCATACAGCGAAGAAAGTGTACACAGACACCTTCACAAAGTTATAGATGTAAACCAGTCAAAAATGCATAACCATTTGTCCTATGGAGGAAAAAAGGGGAAGAAGACATCAGGGAAAGGAAGAAGATCAAAAAGGGGAGAAGATTAGAAAGGAAGAAGTTCAGAAAGGATATATAGTAGATTTGGCTACAAAGCAGAAGTGAGCCCAAGAATAAGGGAAGTCTACAGATAGAAGAGCTAAAGCACACACACAGGTGAAGTCTACAAGATAGGGAATTAACTATGATGAGTAAGTGATGTTTTGCCACCAATGCTAAAGGGGAAGATTTTTGGAAAATTCAAGTTGTCATTGGTGAAGTTAGATGCAATCATCATTCCCATTGGTATAGGTACACTGGTAGATCACTCATACTTCTTTATATGCACCAGTAGACTAAACAGAGTATATGCACTGGTAGACTAAATAGAGTAGATCAAAGAGAGTACATAGTACCAGTCTTAAAGTGTATACAGGGGATGAACTAGGTATAAGATTGATATCGGTCAAGTGAATCATAATCTGCACTGGATTATGTGGAGATGTCTAATTTAAAATTGGATTATACGGAACATTCACCGTTTAGAACTAGAGTTATCTTTTTAACAGGAGTTAGTTTTATTTCTACATGGATGTTTCAAGGTAAACTCAAGATCATCTTGAAAAGCTTTTTGTTGCATGATTTTTCGGTGATTTTACAGCTTGGTGGTTCTATGAGTTAGGTTTTAATAAGATTAGTTTCTTATAAATACAGGTCGTAGGACATAAAAGAAGTGTTGTTGAATAGATAGAGGAGAGAGATATCTTCTAAGAGAAGCTACGGTCATAGAGGTAAAAGGTGGAAAGGATCAGCAGCCAAGCAAAATAGAAAGGTCAACAAGTATGATCTAATCAGATAGAGAGTGTCAATTAAGATCATTACTTTTATATTGTTAAAGCATATTCAAATCCCTCTATCAGGGTGAACCCTAATAGGTTCTTTGTATATATCCTTTAACCGAGTAGCATCTTAATTTATGTTGAAATTCCTTTAACAAGGAGGCTCCTAACAGAGTCAAGATCTTAACCGATCTTCTATCAAATCCCTTTACCGAGTAGCACTCTTATAAGTGCTTTCTAAGCTCCTAACAGGGCGCATTTATTACTGCAGTAGTGAAGTTGTGAGCTATGTCTCACCATGGTTTTTTTTCTTTCTAATCCAGGTTTTCCATGTATATATGATGTGTTCATCTAAGCATTTCTATTTTTTTTTGTGAATGGTTATTTACATTCTATTTATTCTACAAGAATATTTATACAAGGTTTAATTGAAGATAGTAATAGTATTTACTGATTCACCCCCCCTCTCAGAAACCGATTAGGAATAACATATGCCTTGCAAGAGGTATATTTGCAAGAGCTATTTGGCATTACTCTAGCTAAACAACATATTATTTAATGTCTATTTTCACACTTCATAAATATCCTTAGTCGGCCTTAGATCCAAGAATGCATCCAAAAATCACTTTCCAATCGTTCACAAAGTCGGTCTTAGTGATCGCCAACAAGTTATACTTTATTTACTGTCTTCACATCCAATCATTTGAACATATCTCTTTGATACCTCAATATTAACACATGTGACCTTGCACATGTATTCATTAGTGTCCTGCAAGCATATATCTAAGATCGCATGCCTTTATGAAGCTTTTGTGAAGTTCACTACACTTTTTTCTCAGACTGGGTCACAGGAATAGTCTACGGACTTAGGCATTTTTCCTTCATCAACTGCATTCAAACATATTCATGATATCCAATATGTGTGATCATAAAGGTGATAAGTGTTTTCATAAATGACAACATTCCATATATGTGCATGTGCTGACCACTTGCCAACAATATGTTGTTCACAGTAGGCTAGATATTGCTCATGTTGTTGGTATTGTGGCAAGATTTTCTTCTAATCCTAAAGGAACACATATGATTGTTGGGAAGAGACTTTTTAGATATCTAAAAGGAACTGTGAAGAATTGATTATGGTACAAAAAGGATAGAGATTTTAAATTGAAAGTGTATACTGATGTTGATTGGGCGGGTAATGTGGATGATAGGAAAAGTACAAGTGGCAGAGCTTTCTTCTTAGGAGAAAGATTAGTGACATGGATAAGCAAAAAAACAAAGTTGTATTTCACAGTCAACTACTGAGGTGGAATATGTTGTTGTTGCAAACCATTGTTCAAATATTATTTGGGTAAAACAACTACTTGAAGGGATACAAGAGGAGATAGATGATCCTATGACAATCTATTCTGATAATACTAGTGCTATAAATATTTCAAAGAATCTAGTGATGCACTCAAAGAAAAAGCACATAGAAATCAAGTATCACTATTTGAGAGAACAAGTACAGGAAAAACAAGTGAAGCTAGAATATGTGAAATCCAAGGAACAACGTGTTGATATATTCACAAAGCCATTTCCTAAGGATACTTTTGAGTACCTAAGAGGTAAACTAGGGTTCATTCCCCTCTCTAATGTTCATTAGAAAAATATGTAGATTGCATCAATTCATGCTTTATCAGATTATCTATTTGTGAGTTGATGCAGATGTTCACTCTTTAGCAA
The DNA here is from genome assembly GCA_027943335.1 of Chamaecyparis obtusa. Lineage (NCBI taxonomy): Eukaryota > Viridiplantae > Streptophyta > Pinopsida > Cupressales > Cupressaceae > Chamaecyparis > Chamaecyparis obtusa. The sequence goes on from BSBK01002411.1 coordinate 559,659, forward strand.
CAGCCTAAAGTTGTGAGAAAGATATGAGGAAACAAAAGTAATTGGTAAAAGCAAGGTAAAAGTTACAACTACAAGGATTAAAGTTTTGTAGGTACCTTTGGCATTGTTCTCAAAGGGGGGGATAATAAAGAATGAATGAGGAGATATTTGGAGATATATGACTAATGGGGAGAGAATGATTAAAGAATAGATAAAAATATCAAAGGAGGAGAGATATGAATGAGATGGCTATGTAAGGAGAAAAGGGGAGATAGAAATAAAGAATGAAGATTACTGGTATTTGATGGTATATTTCAGATGTGAGATGAGATATATAAATTATGTTTCCATCAATGCCAAAGGGGGATATTGTTACCCCAACTGAGATTTCTACTAATGAGATTGTTACTTCAATTGATATTGACTGATATTGAGATGATGAATAAAGTTAACTGGGCTATGAAAGGTATGTAGAAGGATTGGATCATTTGTTATGTTTTCATTGATGTCAATCCTATTGACTTATTGATTTCAAGTTGCCATATTAATCTAAAATATGTGATGGTGTGTAAAGAAATGGTTGGTAAGGACAGAAGATGAAATATCGAGAAGTGATGTTAACTATGTAAGCTTAAATGGACAATTGTTGAATATGTCTATGACAAGGTAATATTTATTTGATTGTTTTACATGATTTAATGAAGTGTTAGAATGATGCACAAGTCAATTATATTGGTTGGTAATAAATGATTGAAGTTGTGAAGTGAAAAGACAAAGAAGTAGTGTGTTCTACCAAGATGGAAATGGTTGTCAGTAAGTAAAGATATTGGTCGATCATAGTTAACCGAGATGTTGATAACTGAGGAAGATTTTAGTTGGGTAAGGGATCACCAAGTAAAAAGACTTAATTGAGTAGATGAAGTTGGTTAGTTAAATAGGAAATCAAGTAAAAGACAACATCGATTCAAGATCTAGAATAATCTAGAAGATTCTAAGGAAAAAAGTCAGTTAATGAAATCAACATATCAAAAATGTTAGGTAAAGATAATGTAATACCCTCTCCTATGATGATACTTGGACTTTTTGATTTGGACATTCTATTATGATGGTTAGAAATATATATTTACATTTATGTTTTTTGGATGATGATATGTTTATCAGATGATTAATATGCTCATTTATGGTTATCATTTATATGTTGATGAAATTAGAAAAAAAAAAACATCTATCTTTATATGTTTTATGGAGCTAACCCAAGGATTTGAATCTAACCATTATTATGATGTTTTATGTTTAATGGATGTGTCTGATGTGTCTTCATGACTTAGGACGAAGTCGTAGTTACTCAGTTGAGGTCCACACGATGTATTGATCCTAGTCATTTGTTTGCATATATCTAATTTGTATGTATATCCATATGTATACATGTATCTCTTCTGGGTGATGCAGGATTGCAGGTATCGGGTATCATCTCCACCTGGCTTCACAGGTATGAGCGATCCCTCAAAATCCTCGATCGTTGTTGTTTTTATGGAGATATCACCAGGTTCCATAGGAAGGAACTCTACCTCTGATCCTTTTATCCTTAGGTGGGGAGTTCCTAAGTCAGTCCCTTGTGTGGATAATGTATTTCTTTGTCCTCTCAGTTTATTGGTTTTGTGGATCTTATAGTTGGTTTCTTGTCTTTTGCACTCATTGAGAATGAGGTTTTGAGTATGGTAGCTCTAATTATCTTCATGGTATGTTGAATTTTGTTAGTAGATTATTGATGTGAATTATTGTTCATTTGAGGATATGATTTAGAAATGTATCTTTATTATTAGCTACTTATGTATTAGTGTACCTTGTTAGGAATGAGTTAGTATGTGATCAAATCTTGTGATTTTAATATTGATAATACTAAAGAATTTTATGATATTATTTTATAATGTTCATAATAATAAAATGCCTATGAAAATAATAATAATAAATGTTTTAATAATAGTGGTATATTTCACCTTATATATCACTATTGTATTTTGTAAAGAATGTGGATTAGTGTATGAATAAATAATATCTTTTATAATAATAATATTATGTTTGCAATAATATTTATAATAATAATAATATATGTACACATAGGCATATGGGTGCACACATATGCATATGCATACATATATTTATATAATTGTTGGTGAGTAAGTAATTATTGAATTATATTAATAAACAATTAAATAAGTTATTGGTATGGTAAATGTGTTGGAAATAATAACTACTATTACCTTCCTTAAATAAAGGAAACATAAATTAGATTATGGTAATAGGTAAATATAGTTATATCTCTTTTGGGAAAGACTTTAATAATATTGTTTAAGACTAATTATTAACTGATAGATATGTTAGAAAGTAAAGTCCACCAAGATAACTGAGAAGGGGGGGTGAATCAGTTATTAGATAAATATAACTTTTATCATCTTCAATAGCATTAAACCATATAAGCAATATAATTACCAACCACGGAAAGATATTCATACACAATAACACAATGACACAAGATATGTTAACTAGGGAACCTCTTGATCAAAGAGTAAACCTCGGTGCGAATGATGCCCATAAAAGATGCACTAATATGAATATTCCTTGTGAAAGGATGGACTCTGTTAGGAATCTTATGAAATACATTCAGTACATATGAATCCCTGTTAGGAGATTTTGAATCACTGTTAAAATATGCTAACCCTGTTAAGAGTTATGGAAGACAGAAGGACCCACTGCCCAAATAGCTTCAAGTTAATATCACTGAACACACTATCCAAATAATCTTTGCATTACTCAATAGAATAATATGTTACCTCTTCTCTGACTGTGCCAAACTGCACTCACTGTTACATCAAATCTCAATTTCAGATCTTTGTACCTCGCATGTCTTCCTTCACAAATTCACTTTCATACTTAGCTCTTTTCTTCACTTCATGCATATAGCATCACACATAACCACTCTCAACCATATCAAAACAACATTAAAACAAGGAAATATATTCCTTCCTTTACACCACACTCAAATAATTACAAATGAGTCAGCATACAATTACAACATAAAAGTTTCCACACACTACATCAAAATTACACAAAACTGTCGACATCCAAATACAATAAATCTTCACTCATGTGACCTCAAAGTCTATGCTATCATCCACCTCACTATCAATGTGTCTTCAACTTCCCTTTAACTATGCAAAACCAGATTCCATCTTGATTAGGAGATATCATCCGATTTCCACAAATCGCTACTCAAGAACACTACCTGAATACTACTTCCACCAAAATGCTCATAACTTCCATGAATAAATGGATTACTATATGTTCTCTTAACCATATACATATAACATATCAAAGAGTATATCCTCAACATCGTATAGCTCCAACTACAATAACCCACGTGCGCTAATCCAAACTCTATTTGCTTCTCTGCAAGTCTTTGATAAATCACTGTGTTAACATCAATGACAATCATAGTCATGAATGCAACAAAAACTTCTACAGAATGGCTTCCAAACATTTAGCATTCATTCCTAACAATCTCCCCCATTGGCATTGATAGAAACATAGATGAAAAACATTCAATGTTCCAAAAATCCAATACTGCAACACTGCTTCTTCAAATCCTCTTCATCAATCAAATCTTGCTTCATTAAGCTATTGAGTTCTCTCCAATAGATGTTTCATATGGTTTTTCATGTATACTTCTCCCCCATTGACATCAATGATAGAAATTTCATCACTATGTCAACAACAACTCAATGTCAAAAGACACTATTCAGAAAATACATTCACTAGAGTCCTCATGACTCAACTCAGATACACATACTCCCCCATAGAGGAAGTACCAACATCCAGTCCAAAAGAAAGATAGGGCTCATATACCACTGGATGAATGCAACCAACTACATCACTTTTCAAGAGTAGGTTGGGGCATAACCCCAAGCATACCTCTCAAATACTCAAATGTATCCTTAGGCAAAGGCTTTGTGAATATATCTACTATCTGCTCCTTTGTACATATGTACTCAAGTCTGACTTCTTTCTCAGCAACTTTCTCTCTTACAACATGATACTTAATCTCTATATGCTTTGTCTTAGAATGTAATACAGGATTCTTAGACATACTAATTGTGTTGGTGTTATCACAATGTATGACAACAGGTTCAACAAATTTTATTCCACTATCCTTTAGCATTTGCTTCATCCAAATTATCTGGTTACAATTGTTTGCTACTGCTACATATTCTGCTTCTGCTGTGCTTTGTGAGATACAATTCTGCTTTTTGCTTAGCCAAGAAACTAATCTTCCTCCAAGGAAAAATGCTCCACCACTAGTGCTTTTCTTATTATCAACACTGCCTCCCCAATCAGCATCTGTATATGCACATAGGGTAAAATCATCAAATTTTTCATACCATAATCCATAGTCCATTGTGCCTCTTAAATATCTCAGTATCCTCTTTACTGTTGCATAATGTGATTCTCTACGTTCAGCTAGAAATCTTGCTACAATTCCAACTGAATGTGCTATATCAAGTCTTGTATGAGTCAGATACTCCAATCCTCCAACCATAGATTTTTATATCTTATGTTCCACTGCAGGAGTCTCATATATGCTAGATAGCTTATGTCCAATCACCATGGGTGTTCCAACTGGTTTAAAATTCTCCATTCCAAATATATTCAACAAGTCATTCAGGTACTTTGTCTAACTTACAAAGATACCATCATTGTTTTGTTTTATCTGTAATCTGAAAAAGTATTTCATTTCACCAATCATACTCATTTCAAATTCGGTCTTCATTTCATCAGAAAATTTGTCACTAGCTTCATCTTCTCCTCCAAAGATAATGTCATCAACAAAAATAACTATAATCAAAAAACCATTTTCAATTTCTTTTGTGTACATATTGCTATCAGTTGTTCCTTTCGTAAATCTCAATTTTAACAAATACTTATCCAGTCTTGCATACCAAGTTCTAGGTGCTTGTTTAAGTCCATATAAAGCTTTCTTCAGTTTACATACCATGTCTCCTTCTCGAGTCAAAGGAAAACCTTTAGGATGCTCAATGTAGACTTCTTCTTCCAATTCTCCATTCAGAAATGTTAACTTCACATCCATCTAATATACTTTGAATTTCTTGTAAGTTGCATAAGCCAAAAACATTCTTATTGCTTCAATTCTTGCAACAGGTGCAAAGGTTTATTCATAGTCAATTCCTTCTTGTTGCGAGTAACCCTTACATGCCAATCTTGCTTTGTTTCTTACTACTTCTCCTTGTTCATTGATCTTGTTTCTGAATACCAATTTAGTTCCAATAAAATTCTTGTCTTTAGGTCTAGGGACCAATTCCCATGTCTTGTTCTTTTCAATCTGATCTAGTCCTTTCATAGCATTAGTCCAACTTTCATCTTCACAAGCTTCATTAGTAGTGTTAGGTTCAATTTGAGAAATCAAACATAACTGTTCTTGTACCTTATTTCGAGTTAGAACTCCTCTTTTGATACTTCCAATAATTTGTCCAATAGGATGATTTCTTAACAAACTCTTGCTAGATGTCACTATCTCAGATCTCACTTCAGATGTAGGTTCTTCAATGACTTCACTATGGCTTTCATTCAACAAATCACTGTCAGTTTCATAAAATAATTCAGTAGATCCAATGTTAGGTTTAGGATGAGCTTCTTCATCTGATTCATAATCAAGCATTCTTTCCTGAATTTTGAACTTTTCATCAACTTTAACATTTGTGCTTTCAACAATAGTCTTAGTTCTTTTATTGTAACATCTATAGGCTTTGCTTTTCAAAGAATATCCAAGAAATATACCTTCATCAATTCTAGGATCAAACTTTACAATATCATCATCTCTCTTTATATAACATTTGCTTCCAAAAATTCTAAAATACTTAACTAAGGGTGCATGTCCAAACCATAATTCATAAGGTGTCGTGTCTGTGTCTACTCTAATTTGTACTATGTTCATTGTATACACTGTTATCTTCACTACTCTCCAGAATATCTTCACCAAATCATTCTCAAATAACATAGCTCTTGATGCTTCAATCACTGATCTATTTCTTCTTTCTGCAATGCCATTTTGTTCAGGTGTTCTAGGGGATGAATACTGTCTCTTAATGCTATTTTCTTCACAAAAGGTGTTAAACTCTCTAGAAGTAAATTCTCCACCTCTATCAGATCTCCAACATTTAATCTTCATTCCAAATTCATTCTCAACTTTATTCTTAACAATCTTAAACTTATCAAATGCTTCAGATTTTTCTTTAAGAAATGCAATCCACATCATTCTTGTAAAATCATCAACAAGAATCATAAAATACCTTTCTCCATAGAATCCTCTAGTCCTGGTAGGACTACTCAAATCTGTATGAACAATCTCCAACTTCTCTATAGATGTAAACTTCTTACTAGGAAAAGAACTTCTCTTCTGTTTAGCCATTACACATGCTTTGCAAATCATGTTAGTAGGCTTCATAATTTTAGGAAAATCTCTTACTGCAAGTGTAGTACTTACTTTCACAATGTTATCAAAGTTTATATGACAAAACCATCTATTCCATAACCAACTGTCATTAATCTTAGTATCAAACATGTCATCTCAGTAGGATTCAACTGAAATACATTACCTCTGGTTCTAGATCCAGTTCCAGTCATATTTCCATCTTTATCCTTTATCACACAAGTTTTCTCAGTAAACCAAACTTGATATCCCTTATCAACTAACTATCCAACACTCAAAAGATTATGTTTCAATCCATCCACAAAATAGACATCATCAGTATTAGTCTTTCCATCAAGAGTAATATATCCTATACCTTTAATCAAACAAGGTGCATTGTTTCCAACTCTAACAACTCCTCCATCATATTCATTAAAATTTATGAAATTTTTCATGTCTCCAGTCATATGATGTGAATAACCACTGTCTATAATCCAATCAGCTTTCTTTTCAACTTGAGAAACTAAGGCTTTTTCTTCCTTAACATCAATTTTAGGATTGTCTTCTTTAATTGCTACAAATCCTATGTCATCATTATTCTCAGTATCACTTTCACTTAAAGTTATTTCTATACTAGGTTCAAGAACTTCATCATTAGCATAATAACATTCCTTAGATCTTCTAGGTTTGAAATTGTTTCTGTACTTTTTAACTCTCTTAGGACATTTAGATGCAAAATGACCATATTCTTGACAAGTCCAACATTTAAATATTTTCTCACCGTCTGGTTCTCTTTTCACAGGTAAGGCAATACCTTCTTCAATCTTCTTGTCTTCTTCATTTCTAGATCTATTGCTACCAACATAATCTCCACTCACACTGATGCTTCTTGACAAGGTAGGGCAAACACTAAGCGCACTAAATGATGTCTCCATTCTAGGTAAGTCTCCTGATAATCTCAAGTTCACTTATGTTGCTTCCAATCTTCCAAGAAGAGTCTCTCTTGTAAAGTTTGTTGTACAAGGTATAACTTGTTCAATCACCTATGTTGTCTACTTAAATACAGGGGTCAATGTCCTCATAATTTTCCATATCACTTCATTCTCTGTCTTTTTTCCTCCACAAAATTTTATACCTGTAATAATTGCTGAAATTCTACCAATATAGCTTCTAATAGATTCATCTTCCAACATTCTTATATCTTCAAATGCACATATCCAATTATGTAATCTAACTCTTTTTGCATGTTCATCACCTTCAAAAGTAGAGTGTAAAGCATTCCAAATTTCATGAGATTTTTTCAAATATTTTACCTGACTGTACTCATTCTCCAGAAGGGCTATCAAAAGTGCTTCTCTTGCAAGTATGTTACACATGAATAGATCTCTCTCATCAGCAGTACATGTTTCAAGATTGTCCTCTTCAATGATAGTCTTATCATTCTTTGCAATCAACCAATAACCTGGTCCTAAACATAGTAGGTGTGTCTTCATCTTTTCTTTCCAACTGTCAAAATTTGCTCCATCAAACTTAGGGCTTTCTTTCCTGAAATTTGCCATGGATCTCCTTAAGATGTTAAACTTCTTTTTCAAGGACCTGCCACTCTGATACCAATTGTTAGAAAGTAAAGTCCACCAAGATATCTGAGAGGGAGGGGGGGTGGATCAGTTATCAAATAATTATAACTTTTATCATCTTGAATAGCATTAAACCATATAAGCAACATAATTACCAACCATAAAAAGATATTCATACATAATAACACAATGACACAAGATATGTTGACTAGGGAACCTCCTGATCAAAGAGTAAACCCCGGTGAGAATGATGCCCACAAAAGATGCACTAATATGAATATTCCTTGTGAAAGGATGGACTATGTTTGGAGTCTTATGAAATACATACAGTACATATGAATCCCTGTTAGGAGATTTTGAATCCCTGTTAAAAGGTTCTAACCCTGTTAAGAGTTATGAAAGACAGAAGGACCCACTACCCAAACAGCTTCAGGTTAACATCACTGAACACATTGTCCAAATAATCTTTGCATTACTCAATAGAGAAATATGTTACCTCTTCTCTGACTATGCCAAACCACACTCACTGTTACATTAGATCTCAATTTCAGATCTTTTTACCTCGCATGTCTTCCTTCACAAATTTGCTTCCATACTTAGCTCTTTTCTTCACTTCATGCATACAGCATCACACACAACCACTCTCAACCATATCATGAAAACATTACAAAAAATAAATACATTCCTTCCTTTATACCACACTCAAATAATTACAAATGAGTCGGCATACAATTACAACATAAAAGTTTCCACACGCTACATCAAAATTACACAAAATTGTCGGCTTCCAAATACAATAAATCTTCACTCATGTGACCTCAAAGTTTGTGCTATCATCCATGTCACTATCAATGTGTCTTCATCTTCCCTTTAACTACACAAAACTAGATTCCATCCCGATTAGGAGATATCATCCGATTTCCACAAACCGCTACTCAGGAACACTGCCATAATACTGCTTCCACCAAAATGCTCATAACTTCCATGAATAAATGGATTACTATATGTGCTCTTAACCATAGAAATATAACATATCAAAGAGTATATCCTCAACATTTCAAAGCTCCAACTAAAATAACCCATGTGCGCTAATCCAAACTCTGTCTACTTCTCTGCAAGTCTTCGGTAAATCACTGTGTTGACATCAATGACAATCATAGTCATGAATGCAACAACAACTGCTACAGAATGGCTACCAAACATTTAGCATTCATTCCTAATAGGATAGTTGGGATGGTTGCATCGGTTGGATTACCCATGCAACCACCTCCTCCAATCTATATACAGGAAAGATTTCCTGTGTGAAAGGGTGTTGGATAGGAGTTGATTCGAAGAGAAGATTAGTAGTATCATTGTAGGAAAATTATTTTTGTGAGGAGAGAATTCATTATTCTCTGACTTTGGCATTTAGTGGTTACGGGTAGAGGCTGGAGATTGCATCTAGAAGGATTTGAAGGAGTGCGGGAAAAGTTTGAGAGGATTGGATATTTCTTCATCAATTGAATCTACGCAGGACTCCAGGTTGGAATTCATCCTGAGAGTTAACTCTCCTTTGTAATATGAAATGATGAAAGTATCATTGGATGTTTCTCTGTATGCTTGTTGTTTATATATATGCTTCTCTATATGTTTTGTTTCTACATATGTTACTGAATGTTTATGATATATTAATGTATTTTGTCAGTCATTTAATGTTTATGATATATTACTGTATTCTGTCAGTCATTTAATGTTTATGATATATTAATATATTTTGGCAGTCATTTAATGTTTATGATATATTAATGTAATATGCCAGTCATTATACAAATATAATATCTTTGCATTATGCCAGCCGTTTAGCACCACCTTTCTTCATCCAGATCTAGGGCATCATTTTGTTTTGTAGTTTATGTCATTTTGTGAACAATCACACAAATTGGTGAATGAAATGCATTACTTGCAATTGGTTTGATTGAATCCCGAGATCTAAGTATTGTTTTATTGTCATGTCTGGATTAGGGTTTGTTTTTGAATCCCGAGTTATTAGTATTGTTTCAAGTTTTGATTCAATCCCAAGTTATTATTATTCAATCCTGAGTTATTATTATTGTTTCAATGTCGCATGTGGATTAGGGTTTATTTTGTTTATATAATTTAGGAATGTTTTAAATTTGGGTTTTTGTTTATAGAAGTATAACATTTAATTTCAGGTTGGTTTATGCAAGTTAACATTTAATTTCGGGTTGGTTTATATAAGTATAACATTTAAGTATAAGAATACTTTAAGTTATACTTGTATAAATAAATTAGGTACATTTCATGATGATTGAGATAGGTTTCATCTTCATAGGAGTTAAGATGAAACTTCTAATTTTTGAGATTCCAAAAAAAATTCAGACTTAGTTAAATTTGAGGCATATTGAATTTTGTATAAACTATATGGAATTTTGTATAAACTACATAGAATTTTTGTATAAACTATATGTGTTCATTACTTGTTGGGTAGATGTTATATGGTGAATTTAGATGCTTTAATAGGGTTAGGATGTGTGTAGGAGGCAGGGTTAGGGTTTAGGATTGTCTGGAGGTTCAGGACTATGCTAGGTCTCCCTAACCACTCCTAATTTTCCTAAACATCCCTAAACTCCACTATTCTTTCATGTTCTTTGATGTAAGTGTTTATGATGTGTTTTATTACATGTATGATGTATTTGTGACATGTGGGTTAAGGGTAGGAAACCTAAGAACACTAAGTGAGTGGCTCTCAGTGCGGGGTCGGGGCCCTAAGTGGCTAGTACCAGGATAACCGACTGAAGAGTTATTTAACAAGTGATAATTGAATTAAAACTTATGGGAATGGGTTCAAACACTAAAAATATTAATATATGCCTCACCCATGCCATTAGTGCTAGTAAAGGCTATGGATGGGAGTGGGAGAAGGTGCCTATGTGTAGGCACAATCGAATGGTGCTTGTTTGTGCGAAAAGCATTCTGTTCCACATGTGCCTACTTGGGAGCCGGGGCTCAGAGTGGCTAGTACCAAGACAACCCAAGGCATGAGGGCTATGTGATGAAACTCACTTAGGTTGTTTCTTAGAGTTTCTACCAAGCCTTATAACCTTTGGGAAAAGATTTATACTTTGATCTTCTTTTCATTTGCTTTTTGGGAAAGGTTACCCAACCCTAGGTATGGCCTAGCTATCCCTTCTTTGTGGACCTTGGTGTTTATCTCCTAGCATGGGGGAGTGGGCCTTTTTGGTGTTCATGTGGTTTGGTGGTAAATCTTTCTATCGAGGTATCTTTTGCGGATGCAGTGCTTAAGGATTCATGCTTGCTTATGTTCCATTTTTTAAGAAGAAGACTTTGTACTTATCTTTCTTGATATTCAATTAAATGTAAAGTTATTGTAACCTCCCAAGAGGAGATGAATGTAATGTAATCATTGATGTATTTGAAAATGATGTATTTCGAATGGGTAGATTTAGGAAAAAGGGAAAAAGGAAGAAAAGGGATTTTATAAGATTTCAAGTAAAATAGGTTATTCTCTCATCATTTGTTGATTAAGAAAATTAGTGAATCAAATGTGATGATGTCCTATGTGTAATGGTTCAAATTCTTAGATGAATCTATTAGGTGGTATTAATATTTCAAATGTTATATTGTTCATAAAGAATACTTAGAAAAGTAGATGGATTTAAATGGCAAATTGAAATGAAAGTACTTTTTATTTCTTTATAAAGAATCTACAAATATTGTGATGTAGTTTGCTTAAGAAGTAAATCAAGTTGCTAGTACACTGAATAGACTTAAATGAATTATGCATTAAATTAGAAGTGAACCTTGGAGGAATCTAAGTTAATCTATGGTTTATGGTTTGTTTATATAATTCTTTTAAAAATTCAAAAAAATTCATAAATCATTACTTAGGTTTTCTTTTACAAAGAGAATCTTTGTTCTCTTCCCCGATTCCCTTGCGAGGCATGACATCTTTGGTATCAGAGCACTAAGTTGCTAAACTGGAGCCCAGGGAATTTGGCCCATGCTTCTTAAAACTTTTCATTCATCTTAGGAAAAACTTAAAACTGAAATCTAACTAAGACCCTTAAAACTTATTCTTCCTATTACCTATGGCAGGATGCCTCGTATAACCTATGGTAGAAAGGGAGGTGCCCAAAACACCCCTCCTAGATCTCAACATGAAATTTCTCAAGAATAATAAAAATATGAGGGAAGACAGGATCAATCTAATAACCAATCTAGAGGTTCTCAAGGGGCTCAAGTACAAGAGCTCCTACAACGGATACTATAGAGGTTAGATGCAGGGCAGGATAGAGGTCACCATGGGGAGACTAACACTCATCATGAGGAAAGGGAAAGGAGTCCTAAGAGGAGAGATCAGGCAGTGGAAGAAGATGCTCTATGTGCTTCTCACATGAAAGACCTCCTTAGGACTAAGACTAACCCATTTAAGGTAACTCAAGGTGGATCTACCATAGATACTTGGTTGCTAGACCTAGAAAGGCTATTTTCCATGCATCATTATAGTAGCAATACTAAGGCTTGGTTTTTAGTCATTCACCTTAGATATTTTGCATCAACTTGGTGAGAAACAAAGAAAGAGAAACTTCACATAGATATTACCACTCTTTCATGGGAACTATTCCTAGAACTCTTTCGAGCCAGATTTCTTTCTGACCACTGGAGACGAGAAAGAGCCAAAGAGTTTCACAACTTAAGGTAGCTAACTATGTCATTTGATGACTATGAGAAAAAGTTCTTTAAACTCAAGCAATACTCAAGATGTAAGGATGATGAACCCATGTTGACTCAACACTTCCTTAGAGGACTCAACGGTCGCTTGGCCGGTAGCGTATGAATGTTTGAACCTCAGACAGTTAATGATGTAGTCATCAAAGCTCACCTTGAGGAACAAAATATAGCCTTGGTGTTAGAAGGTCTGATAGGTGGCCAAGGGGGTAATGCCTTCCAGGTCGGGTCAGATTTCAAAGGGAATCTATCTCAAGGAGCACCTGGACCTAAAAATTATCCTCCCAAAGGAAGTCAAAACCACCAGAAAAGAAAATTTCATAGCAACAACAACAAAAATTACAATGGCAATAACAATAAAAATGGGGGTTCTCAATCTAACAATTCTCACAACTGGCAGCATGCAAAGCGATACCCAAACCCTCAGCTAGCTCAGAGTATGCCTCAAAACTCTAGTCGGGGTAGTTATCAGTAGTCCAACGCACCTTCCACGGGAAGGAATTTTGTTAAGAACATTGGATGTTACTCTTGTGGTCAACATGGGCACATTGCAGGTAATTGCCCTCAGAAATCTACCCCAGCAGCTAGCTATAGACGGGCCTCTTCAGAACCAACAGTAGGTAATGTAGGTAGAACTCACCAAATATTTTCCACCTTAGACCATGGACAAGCCAATCATCAAGGAGCATTCATCGAAACCCCAAGTTTTTTAAGGGGTATCTCTACCACCATACTATTTGATTCAAGAGCAAAAAATTCTTTTATTTCACCTTCTTTAGTAGAGCAGTGTGGGCTGAAGGCAGTAAGGCAAGAAGATAGGTGGCAGGTTGAGCTAGCCTCCGAGGCAAGAATAACCTCTGTTTCTGGTGTCCAGAGTTGCAAGTTAGAACTTGGACCTTTTTCCACCTTAGTAGATCTCTGAGTAATTCCTCTAGGCTCGTATGGAGTAGTTTTGGGTATGGATTGGTTGGATGCTCACAAAGCCACTTTGGATTGTAGAAACAAAAGCATTCAGTGTTCAAATGACTTAGGAGAACCTAAGAAGATTGTTGGGGTACAACTACCCATCTCCCTCTGTATGATTTTTGTGATGCATCTCAAGAAGTGCATGTTCAAAGGATGCCAATTATTTTCAGTCTCAGTAGAGGACTTGGACCAAGGGGAAAGTAGAGATGTATCATTAAATCATCCCCTATTACAAGAGTACTTAGATGTTTTTACCAAAGAAATTCTAGGAATGCCTCCCAAGAGGGACATTGACTTCCAAATTGAGTTGGTTCCAGGAGCAGAACCAATCTCCAAAGCTCCGTACTGCATGACCACACAAGAACTTGGGGAACTTAAGCTTCAATTGGAAGGGCTCTTGGAAAAAGGAGTTATCAGACCTAGTGTGTCACCATGGGGTGCACCAATAATATTTGTGAAGAAGAAAGATGGCTCTCTTCGATTGTGCATTGACTATCATCAACTCAACAAAGTCACGATCAAGAATCAGTATCCTTTACCCCGCATTGACAATCTATTTTATCAAATGAAAGGGGCAAAAATATTTTCAAAAATTGATCTCAAGTCAGGATACCATCAACTTATAATTCAGGAAGCTGATATTCATCAAATAGCTTTCCGTACCAAATATGGTCACTATGAGTTCATTGTGGTACCATTTGGGTTAACGAACGCACCTTCTGTATTCATGAGCTTAATGAATGGGGTTTTTAGAACTTACTTGGATAAATTTGTGATAGTTTTCTTGGATGATATCTTAGTGTTCTCCAAAAATCTTGAAGAACATGAGGTTCATCTTCACCAAGTATTGCAATGCCTTAGGGAAAATCAACTTTATGCCAATGCATAAAAGTGTGAATTCTTTCAGACAGAGGTTAAGTATCTTGGACATGTCATTTTAGGAAATGGCATTGTTGTTGATCCAACCAAAATTCAAGCCATAGTGGAGTGGCCAACTTCGACTAACATCCCCAAAGTTCACAGCTTTATGGGACTAGCGGGGTATTACAGACAGTTTGTAAGAGAGTTCTCTTGGATAGCTCATCCCATTACTTCCTTGCAAATGAAAGGTAAAAAGTTTTCTTGGTCATAAAAATGTGAGGTCTCTTTCCAATGTTTGAAGGAAAGATTAACTAATGCTCCAATCTTGGTGGTTCCTGAACCATCAGGAAGCTTTGTAGTCTACACAGATGCCTCACTAGAAGGGATTGGGGTAGTTCTTATGCAAGAAGGAAAATTTGTTGCTTATGAGTTTAGGAAGCTTAAAGATCATGAGCTCAACTACCCCACCCATGATCTAGAACTTGCAACAGTATTTCATGCCTTAGTAAAGTGGAGGCACTTTTTGTTGGGTCATAAATTTGAACTCCAAACAGATCATCGAAGCCTTCAATACATCTTCTCTCAACCTAACCTCAATGCTAGACAATGCAGGTGGATGGAATTCTTATGTGAATATGAGTTTGAGGATAAGTACATCCAAGGGAAGATGAATGTGGTGGCAGATGCTTTGAGCAGGCATAGACATGTTTTATCAACACTATCCCTTAGCATAGATTTGGAGAAAAGAATTAGGGAGGCTCTCACTTCCGGCTCTTGGTTTTAGGAGGTTAAGGTAGAAATAGATTCAAGAAGACCCTTGGAAGGTCGCTTCTTAGGATATTCCTTAGATACCCTTGGGTTGTTGCAATAGAAAAATAGAATCTATGTGCCCATGGCAGGAGATCTTCGTGCGCTTATCCTTTTAGAAAGCCACAAGGCTCCCTATTCGGCACATCCCAGGGTGAAGAAAATGTATACTGACCTACGCCAGTTGTACTATTGATCAAGAATGAAGAGGGATATTGCAAACTACGTGGCTAGATGTTTGGAATGTTAGAGAGTGAAAGCAGAGCATCAACACCCCACTAGTCTATTACAACCTCACCTAGTGCCAGAATGGAAATGGGACATTATATCCATGGATTTTATTGTGGGACTTCCAATTACTCCCAGGAGACATGATGCTATCATGATAACAATTGATAGACTCATGAAGGTAGCCCATTTTTCTCCCATGCAGTCCTCCTACTCAGCAGCTTCTGTAGCCAAAGTATTCATGAAGGAAATTGTGAGACTCCACGGTATTCCCAAGAAAATAATATCTGATCATGATCCAGTATTCACATCGGCTCTTTGGACTTCACTTTAGCACACTTTGGGGACTCAGCTCAACTTCAGTTCAGCCTATCACCCCAAGACAAATGGGCAGACAGAGAGAATCAATCAGGTTCTTGAGGATATGCTCAGAATGTATGTTATGGACAGACAGACCCATTGGGAAGAGTATCTATATTTGGTGGAGTTTTCTTATAATAATGGTTATCATAGTTCCATAGGTATGTCCCCTTTTCAGGCTTTGTATGGCCATCCATGCCGCACTCCCTTAAGTTGGGACCGATTGGAGGAAAGGGTACTTTTAGGCCCTGAGATGTTACAAGATATGGAGCAACAGGTCAAGCATATCAGAAAGCATATCTTGACAGCTCAGGATAGGCACAAGAAGTATGTTGATGCTCACAGGATTGATGTACAATTTTCTCTTGGTGATAGAGTCTTTTTGAGGGTGCGTCGACAAAAGAGTCCAATCCATTATGAAAAATGCTCCAAGTTGGCACCCCAATTTGTTGGCCCTTTTGAAATCCTAGAGAGGATAGGACCAATAGCTTATGGACTTGCCTTGCTGCCCAGCCTTGCTCATATTCACGATGTATTTCATGTTTCAGATCTTAGAAAATATATTCCTGATGTGACTCATGTTTTGGATTGGAATGCATTACAAGTAGCGGACGGGCAGTTGGCTTTAGAGCCGGTACGTATTTTGCAGCAGCGAACACTGACCCTCAGGGGTCACACAATAGAGTAGGTAAGGGTCCAATGGGACCCCAATTATGATTCCTTCGCTACATGGGAGGATGCTTCTAGACTTAGAGATGCCTATCCATATCTATTTGTAGGCTTCTAGGAGTAAACCTAACTCTAGGGGGGGATGTAATACCCTCTCCTATGATGATACTGGGACTTTTTTATTTGGACATTCTATTATGATGGTCAGAACTATATATTTACATTTATGTTTTGTGGATGATGATATGTTTATCAGATGATTAATATGCTCATTTATGGTTATCATTTATATGTTTATGAAATTAGAAAAAAAAAAACCATCTATCTTTATATGTTTTATGGAGCTAACCCAAGGATTTGGATCTAACCATTATCATGATGTTTTATGTTTCATGGATATGTGTCTGATGTGTCTTCATGACTTGGGACAAAGTCGTAGTTACTCACTTAGTTGAGGTCCACACGATTTATCGATCCTGGTCATCTGTTTGCATATATCTGATTTGTATGTATATCCATATGTATACATGTATCTCTTCTTGGTGATGCAGGATTGCAGGTACCGGATATCGTCTCCACCTGGCTTCACAAGTATGAGCGATCCCTCAAGATCCTCAATCGTTGTTGTTGTTATGGAGATATCACCAGGTTCCACAGGAAGGAACTCTACCTCTGATCCTTTTATCCTTAGGTGGGGAGTTCCTGAGTCAGTCCCTTGTGTGGCTAATGTATTTCTGTGTCCTCTCAGTTTATTGGTTTTGTGGCTCTTATAGAATATTTCTTGTCTTTTGCATTCATTGAGAATGAGGTTTTGAGTATGGTAGCTCTAAATATCTTCATGGTATGTTCAATTTTGTTAGTAGATTATTGATGTGAATTATTGTTCATTTGAGGGTATGATTTAGTAATGTATCTTTATTAGTAGCTACTTATGTATTAGTGTACCTTGTTAGGAATGAGTTAGTATGTGATCAAATCTTGTGATTTTAATATCGATAATAATAAAGAATTCTATGATATTATTTTATAATGTTCATAATAATAAAATTCCTATGGCAATAATAATAAATATTTTCATAATAGTGGTATATTTCACCTTATATATCACTATTGTATTTTGTAAAGAATATGGATTAGTGTATGAATAAATAATATGTTTTATAATAATAATATTTATAATAATAATAATATATGTACACATAGGCATATGGGTGCACACATATGCATATGCATACATATATTTATATAATTGTTGGTGAGTAAGTAATTATTGCATTATATTAATAAACAATTAAATAAGTTATTGGTATGGTAAATGTGTTGGAAATAATAACTACTATTACCTTCCTTAAATAAAGGAAACATAAATTAGATTATGGTAATAGGTAAATATAGTTATATCTCTTCCGGGAAAGACTTTAATAATATTGTTTAAGCCTAATTATTAACTGATGGATAGTTGCAATGGTTGCATCGGTTGGATTACCCGTGCAACCACCTCCTCCAATCTATATACAGGAAAGATTTCCTGTGTGAAAGGGTGTTGGATAGGAGTTGATTCGAAGAGAAGATTAGTAATATGATTGTAGGAAAGTTATTTTTGTGAGGAGAGAATTCATTATTCTCTGACTTTGGCATTTGGTGGTTACAAGTAGAGGCTAGAGATTGCATCTAGAAGGATTTGAAGGAGTGCGGGAAAAGTTTGAGAGGATTGGATATTTCTTCACCAACTGAATCCATGCAGGACTCTAGGTTGGAATTCATCCTAAGAGTTAACTCTCTTTTGTAATATGAAATGATGAAAGTATCATTGGATGTTTCTCTGTATGCTTTTTGTTTATATATATGCTTCTCTATATGTTTTGTTTCTACATATGTTGCAAAATGTTTATGATATATTAATGTATTCTGTCAGTCATTTAATGTTTATGATATATTAATGTATTATGTCAGTCATTTAATGTTTATGATATATTAATGTATTTTTTCAGTCCTTTAATGTTTATGATATATTAATGTAATCTGTCAGTCGTTATACAAATATAATATCATTGCATTATGCCAGCCGTTTAGCACCACCTTTCTTCGTCCAGATCTAGGGCGTCATTTTGTTTTGTAGTTTCTGTCATTCTATGAACAATCGCCTAGATTGGTGAATGAAATGCGCTGCCTGCAATTGGTTTGATTGAATCCTAAGATATTAGTATTGTTTTATTTTCGTGTTTGGATTAGGGTTTGTTTTTGAATCCTGAGTTATTAGTATTGTTTCGAGTTTTGATTCAATCCCGAGTTATTATTATTCAATCCCGAGTTATTATTATTTTTTTAATGCCGCATGTGGATTAGGGTTTATTTTGTTTATAGAAGTTAGGAATGTTTTAAATTTGGGTTTTTATTTATAGAAGTATAACATTTAATTTCGGGTTGGTTTATGCAAGTTAACATTTAATTTCGGGTTGGTTTATACAAGTATAACATTTAAGTTTAAAAATACTTTAAGTTATACTTGCATAAAGAAATTAGGTACATTTTAGGATGATTGATATAGGTTTTCATCTTCATAGGAGTTAAGATGAAACTTCTAATTTTTTTAATTCCAAAAAAATTTCAGACTTAGTTAAATTTCAGGCATATTGAATTTTGTATAAACTATATGGAATTTTGTATAAACTACATAGAATTTTTGTATAAACTATGTGTGTTCATTACTTGTTGGGTAGAGGTTATATGGTGCATTTAGATGCTTTAATAGGGTTAAGATGTGTGTAGGAAGCAGGGTTAGGGTTTAGGATTGTCTGGAGGTTCAGGACTATCCTAGGTCTCCCTAACCACTCCTAATTTTCCTAAACATCCCTAAACTCCACTATTCTTTCATGTTCTTTGATGTAAGTGTTTATGATGTGTTTTATTACATGTATGATCTATTTGTGACATGTGGGTTAAGGTTAGGAAACCTAAGAACACTAAGTGAGTGGCTCTCAGTGCGGGGTCAAGGCCCTAAGTGGCTAGTACCAGGATAACCGACTGAAGAGTTATTTAACAAGTGATAATTTAATTAAAACTTATGGGAATGGGTTCAAACACTAAAAAGATTAATATATGCCTCGCCCATGCCAATGGTGCTAGTAAAGGCTATGGATGGGAGTGGGAGAAGGTGCCTATGTGTAGGCACGGTTGAATGGTGATTGTCTGTATGAAAGGCATTTGGTTCTGGATGTGCCTACTTGGGGGCCAGGGCCCGAAGTGGCTAGTACCAGGACAACCCAAGGGGTGAGGACTATGCAATGACACTCACTTAGGTTGTTGCTTAGATTTTCTACCAAGCCTTATAACCTTTGGGAAAAGATTTATACTTTGATCTTCTTTTCATTTGCTTTTTGGGAAAGGTTACCCAACCCTAGGTATGGCCTAGCTATCCCTTCTTTGTGGACCTTGGTGTTTATCTCCTAGCATGGGGGAGTGGGCCTTTTTGGTATCCACGTGGTTGGGTGGTAAATCTTTTTATCAAGGTATCTTTTGCGGATGCAGTGCTTAAAGATTCATGCTTGCTTATGTTCCAGTTTTGAAGAAGAAGACTTTGTACTTATCTTTCTTGATATTCAATTAAATGTAAAGTTATTGTAACCTCCCAAGAGGAGATGAATGTAATGTAATCATTGATGTATTTCAAATTGATGTATTTGGAATGGGTAGATTTAGGAAAAAGGGAAAAAGGAAGAAAAGGGATTTTATAAGATTTCAAGTAAAATAGGTTATTCTCTCATCATTTGTTGATTAAGAAAATTAGTGAATCAAATGTGATGATGTCCTATGTGTAATGGTTCAAATTCTTAAATGAATATATTATGTGGTATTAATATTTCAAATGTTATATTGTTTATAAAGAATATTTAGAAAAGTAGATGGATTTAAATGGCAAATTGAAATGAAAGTACTTTGTATTTCTTTATAAAGAATCTACAAATATTGTGATGTAGTTTGCTTAAGAAGTAAATCAAGTTGCTAGTACACTAAATAGACTTAAATGAATTATGCATTAAATTAGAAGTGAACCTTGGAGGAATCTAAGTTAATCTATGGTTTATGGTTTGTTTATATAATTCTTTTAAAAATTCAAAATTTTTCATAAATCATTACTTAGGTTTTCTTTTACAAAGAGAATCTTTGTTCTCTTCCTCGGTTCCCTTGTGGGGCATGATAGATAAATGGTGAAGATTTAGTGATTGGTTTAACATCCGAGAAAAGTTCAAGTTCCAAGGTGAAGATATAGCTGGCAAGAATTATAAAAAAATTTACCAAGTTGTAGATTTGATCAAATGGATGAGATTTAGCAGTAAACGGGATTAAGTGGAAAAAAAATCTATATAAAGGATGATCATGATAATCATATTGTTGATGCTAATGTTGATGATTAATTTCTAATAACCAGAGCAGATAGACAAAATAGAAAAGAATGGTACACCAAGAATAACAGAGTTGAAGGGAAGTGTGAATGAAGTAAAGGAAAGTGATGAGATGAAGAGTGTTTGTTGATCAACTAGAATGGAAGAGTTTGAAGAAGACAAATGAGAAGAAAGGAGATCTGAACAGGCAAAGGTAGTTTCATATTTTATCACATTATTTCACTATTACTTTCTAACCATTGTAGCATAAAATCTCGTAACCGAGTGGATTTAACAGTCCTATTTCTAAATCCTTTGTGAGGTGGCATGCTAATGAATTTTCTATGTCCTCTAATAAGGCCACTCATTATAAGGTGACAAATCTAGTCGATCTTTGGTGAAAATCCCCTAACAGGGTCACATCTAGTAAATGTGTTTGTAATCTTTAACAGGATTGGCTCTTAACCAAGATCACTTCAGAAGAGTGAATTATTTTGTGGGTGATCATTCCTGCAGTGGTTTTTACCCAAATTGGGTTTCCACGTTAAAATATTGGTGTTAATGTGTGATTGAATGTTTTGCATGTTATTTTTTTTATTTTCTAATGCACACTATTGTGGTCAATTGAATAATTAAATCTGATTATAAAGATTAGTTACCAAGAAGGTTTTAAAGTTGAAAAATTTTAAGGGACCTAAGATAACTGATTCACCCCCCCTCTCAGTTATCCAACACTTAGATATTAGGGTTTCTTCATCTTGATCTTCTCCATAAAATGTTTTTCTCTTTTCCTCTTTCAGCTATCATACATGTTTTCCTTTATATTATAACTATCGGCTTCTGATAACTAACTCCAATATCTACTATAGTATGTTGATAGTATAACTCTGATAGTTTGACATCTATGACAAAACTTATCAAACTTAACTTGAGATTTCCAACAATCTCCCTCTTTGGCATTGATGGAAAAAACTCTCTGATTCTCCAAAACTGTGTTGTCGATATCTATTTGTCGGTATCTCCCCCTATCATAATTTTCTCCTTTTTTTTATTCTCTCCTTTTTACTTTACTTTTCCCCTTTATTTTTTCTTGTTTTGGTTACCACTTTCCCTTTTTCGAAAATCAATGCCAAATGAATTCTATAATTTGTCAGTGATGAACTTGTACCTGTCTCTTGGATTCTACAAAATAGTGCTCCATGAATTCTTCAGTGCATTTAGACCTATAATATGTCCATTTAAATCATATGCTAACTCCCCTAAGTTGTCCACCAAATTAAGTTCATGGGTATGTACAATTTTCTCTGCTTCTTCAACATTAGCTTGAATAATAGCTATACGAGGGGTTATTATGCTTTTCAATTCCAAAATCCTCATATGTAGCCTATCTCTCTCGACTATGAACTTTTGTTCCTTGGATTTTAACTCTCTCATCTTCATTGAATACACTACAAATTTTTTCGTTGTCGGTTGTAGGTTGTCAATATGTTGCAAGATTCCATTTTCTCCTTATCAGTATATTTCTCCTTGTCCTCATCATTATTCTTGTCTCCATCCTTCTTGTCTTTATTCTTCTTCTCATCCATCTCATTTACTTTGCTTGATTCTAGTTTATCTAACTCTGATAGTGCTTGGGATGTCTGCTTTTGTCTTCCAGTATCATCCTTATCTTTGTCTTTGCTTTTGGTATCCTCTACCTCTTTTTGCTTCTTGGTTGATGGGTCAATTGGTAAGTGTTGTTCTTCAACTCATATGAGGTTCTCCTCATGTGTTCCTAATACTTATTGCTTATTCATATCTTGTAATACTTCCTCAGTACTTTTCAATATATGCTCAGGTAACTCTTCTTACTATGTCACCGGTATAGAATCTTGTTGGTTTTGCAACTCTCCATTAGTTTCCAGTGATCTTTGCTCAGTAGTAGTGTTGATAGATGTGTCAACCTTTTAGTGTCTTCTTTTGTTGGCATTTGTACTGGTACTTCCTATTTTTCTAACTCCTTTGTAATATCTTCAATAATCACCTCATCATTATTAGTTTTCTTATCGGTTGCACTAGGTGCATTACCGATTAACTGATTGACAATAAATGAGTCGTCAACCTATGATGGTCATGCCCTGTATAGGCTTCATCTTTCTATTTGTCCATTATTTCTTTCCATAGTTGTGTAATAGTCTCCTCCAATTTTGACTCTTCATTGACTAATATCATAGCAGTCATTATTTTTGTTCTAAATGCTTTCTTATGCTTCTCTGCATAAATCTCTACATCATTCACCAATAGATGTGAAATAAGTTGTTTCAACACTTTTGTTCTTATTTCTTCCACTCTGTGGTATGCCAAATTCCATCTTACTAGTAACGTTTCATATAGTTCTTTTGGTACATTATCATTGATGTCACCAGGGTACTTATTGTATGTGTAATAATGTTTGACAATTGTGTCCTCAATTAGTTGTTTATCTTCTTCTAAAATCTTTGCAAAAGAAGTCGGGTTAATCCGCCCAACTAGTCCTGTATCAATAATATACTGTGTCATTTATGTAGGATCTATCGATAACCTAAATTGCTTTCTTCCATATCTCTTTCCCCGTGATATTATTTCTTTCTTAGATTCAGTATCTTCCTCTTCTACTTCAGTTTGTTCCTTCTTTGCAGGTGGAGTCCTTACTTGACTCCTTGTTGTTCTTTGTTTTGGCTTAGAAGGTTGATTGGTCTTCTTTCTGATTATTTTCCTTTTCAAGGGTTCTTTCTTGGCAATTTCTTTACCTTTTCTACCGATAACATTTGGTGTCTTTAGTTCAATTTCCTCTTTAGTGCTCTCTTCAATTTCTTGAATAGAAGGTAGGACTGGTGTCTCTATGGTTGTTCCATTGTGTGATGTCCTCTTCTTCTTTACTGATGTGGAAGGGAGGTGTAGTGACTTTTATTGTTGTTCTTCCTCTTCCAATTGAATATTGCTTTCTTTTGCACTTTCTCCATATTTATCTGATAATTTCTTTACCATTTTCTCCTTCTTCTTAATCTTAGGCTTCTTGATTTCCAATGTTATTCTTGTATATGCTTCCTCATGTGTTCCAAAAATTTCAAACTTACTATCGATAGATAGGCTTGGGATGTGATTAGGACATCTCACTACATCATCCTCAGTGACTTCATATCCAAATGTTTGCACCCAAGATGTTTTTGGTTGCATCGGTTGGATCTGAATTTGTCAGTATCTACCACAAAATAAAAATTGAATCTATATATTTCTCCACCATTGATGGAGGTATCCGATAACGTCCTTACATCTTAATTTGAAATTATTTAAAGTATCCCTACATTATTTGATTAAACCCTTCTCCTAACTATGAAATATACTAATTCATCTCATAGATTATTGGTCTATCTGTTTTCCAATTTACATGACCTATGCCCGAGAAGAAATTCTTGGCATAGAAATATAAACAAACTAAAAATGATCCATAGTTAACTTCTTGTTATGACCCCTTTGCAGTCGATTCATGTTCACAAATAGTTGAGTCTGAAACATGTCCGCTAAACCATATGCTTTGCCCAGCTTGGCTATCTTGTAGGCTACATACACAGCACTGCCAAGTACACAGTTTGGTCAGCTGGATTGATGAACTTTGTAACCAATGATCATTGTTGCAAATCGTGTCTCCACTTCTTTGACTTTATCCACTCTCATGGCTCTTCCATCCTTAGATGTTTCAGTGATTTTCCTAAGCTCGTCCATATTACTCACGTGTAGCATGCATTCCTTTCCTTTTGTTGGTAAACTAGTGACCATATGAATTAGGTCTTTTGTTATTCTCATCGACTTCTCCTCGTCTAACCACATGAATTCCTTGTGTACTCGACTCAATACATATCTAATCCATTCTTCATTGAATTTTGGTAAAAATACCATGTGCGCAAGTCATTTCATTTCCATATACTTATGCTCATCCTTGAGACTTCCTTCAACACTCAGCTCAGTGTAATATATCTTGTTGATTTCTTCATCTCCCAGTTCTACAACCCTGTTGTGAATAAAATTCTCGATATCCTCTGTAAGCATTACTCTCGAAGGTAATGATGATAGGGCTCTAGTATTGTCTCTTTCAGTTACCTTTAACGAGTACAGTTTAAATTTTGGTGTTGGCTCGTCGTTGATGTTTACCACTTCAGGGTTTTGAATATGCATTGCCATTATGTTCAAACAATTCCTTAAATGCAAGTTCTCTGCTAGTATCTTCTGCAACTTCAACTGATTGTTCTAAACTAGGGCATGAAAATGTTCTCAAATGCTTATGTGATAGATTCTTGCTAATAATACTTCTCAATGAATTTTCTTTTGACTCTTTGATGCTACTCAATCAATTGCTTCAGAAAATAAGGTAACTAAATAATAACGTCAACACGTTTTATTTCCCAAAAGTTATTCAAACAGCTATTTAGGCAATAAATGTTTCCAACAGTAACTTTTCTATCGATATACATCTCTTTTGTTCGATAGTGATACTTTCCACTGATTACTATCATTTCATTTGTTCACCGATAACTATCTATCTTCAAAATGATAAAGCAATGATATCTAATACTAATTGATTTCCATTAAATGTGTCTAGTATGAGTTCCATTACATCTCTAGTATGCTAACATGTGATCCATCTTATCTTTACTTGTAAAGGGACAAATAAATTTAACAATTTCTTATCGGTCCCTAAACAAAAACTTACTTGCTTAGTTTGATGTTGAATCCTCCTTCCCTAGGGTTAGAGGGTTTCCTTCTTGATTGTTGACTTTCTCCTTCTTGATCCACTTTTTCTTCATATTATTGCTCGTTTGTTCTAGATTAATTACTGCTTTTCCTTTGTTATCTGCATTGTTGGCTTGTCGGTATATTCAATTTTGTGCGATATGTCCATACTTGTGACAAATGAAATATACCATACTAGTTGACCTCCATGGTCTAGAATTTCCTCTTGGATTCCTCAATCTTCAGTTCATTGCCATATGTCCAAAGTGTCCACAAATGCTACACATTACTGAAATATTTCCTTATGTCCTCAATGTGCTTATCGGTTTAGCTAGTATTCTTGTCGGTAAAACTCTTGATCTACAGTGTTCAGTTTTATGTCTGTATCAATTGCAAGTGTAACAGTATTTTGAGAAACATCTTTCGAATAATATGTTGTTAGATCTCGGTCTGCATTCTCGTCTAATGTCCAAACTTATTGCAACTGTAACAATGTTCATTAAAGAGTGTGCTTCTTGGAACATTGACTGATCTGCTTCTACAGATATTAGATGTGTGACCAAGCTTTCCACAATTGTAACAAGTAGGTTTTATTGGTTTCGATAGGCTCCTTCGGCTTCCGTGATTGATTTTTTGATGTTGCTTTTGATGATTCACCGATTTCAAATTTTATATTACCAATATATCCTAGACCGGTTGTGTTTCCAGATATTCTTTGATTGTTCATATGTTCATCAATTCTTTGCATGCTTTGATCAAACTTAGTTAGTATGTCATTAACCTCTTTTTCAACTTTCAGATTGGTTTTCAAGGTTTCAACTTCTTTTCTCAAATTTTTGTTCTCGAGAAGTATTTGTTTGTTTTCTTCATTTGTCATTTAGTTGTTCACCCAATGTATTATTTTCATTTTGTACTCTCAATGATGTCATCTCTGTCTTTGATCGTTCTTTCCAGGTTTCTCTTATCGGCTTCAAGGCTTACCTTAGCTTCCTTGGCAGTCTTCATTTTTTCAAGTATTTCAGTCATTCTTATTGCTTGACTTTCAAGTTCCTTTTGTGCTTCATTCATATTTTCTCCCAGATCTGTCTTCTTTTCCAATAGATCAGCAACTGTTGTATCAGCTTCTTCAGAGTTTGTCCTCTTTTCTTATAATTCTTCAAGGTTTTCCAGACTTATCTACAGGTGTTATGTGAGTTGTTTTCTTTTTGCAAATGATGCTCTTAACTTCTTTAGATTTTTTATTTTGTGTAAGTGCTTCATCTAGGGCTTCTTCCAATCTTTCTTTCTTATACCTTTCCATATTCCCAGATCTACTCTCAAGCTATTAAACTTCCCTCTTAGAGAACTAAGCTCTAATACCAATTGTTGATTGGAAAGATTAGGTACTGAGAGGGGGGGTGAATCAATACTAGCAGACTAGTATCAATTCAAACTTTTAATCTTAAATATAATATAATTTCATTTCATGTTTACCAGTAGTCTTTTCTGTATTACCGATATGCTATAATTGAAATAACATAAAGCAAATAACTATAACTCATCAAATGATTCACACCCATAACACAAAGAATTTTGGTGTCGCAGAAACCCTTGGTCAAAGGGAAAAACTGCGGTGGGGATGATACCCACAACTCTTCATTGTAGCTAAAAGAGTTTGTCAATTGAGGCTACAAAGTCACTTTCTGAGTGACTCACCTGGTAAGGAGTGACTAATACATGATTAAGTGTACCTACAGTGTTTTTAAGACTACTCTACTACAAGATTTTATCCTGCCTATGCGGCATTCACCCTATTAAAGGATTTACAATGAGTTCCTAAAATAAAACTTCTAAGTCCGGTTAAAGACTAAGGGTTTCTGCGACCTTGTCGCTAAACTGTTAAGAATAAAACAACAAGAAATTTGACCTGTCTGTGCTTTCCTCCAAAGCTTGTCAGATCTCTTATGTTCATTGTCTTTGTCTTCCAACTCTTGTTCGCCTCCGTTGCTTGCTCTGCGCCTATATATCTTTTTCCACGCTCTCTCATTTCTCTTGATCCTTTGAATCTTTATATGTTTATGTCCTTTGAACCGCATAATCATGACCTTAGATCTTAGGGTTCCTTCATCTTGATCTTCTCCATAAAACATTTTTCTCTTTTCCTCTGTCGGCTATCATACATGTTTCCCTTTATCCAATAACTATTGGCTTCCGATAACTAACTCTGATATCTGCTATAGTATGTCGATAGTATAACTCCAATAGTTTGACATCAATGACAAAACTTATCAAACTTATCTTGAGATTTCCAACAGATTTGCAATGCATAACTATCACTGACTACAATTTGGATAATCCACACAAAATCGCATGCTTGGATTTTTTATTCTTCTCACTTTCTTCCCAGCCTAATTCGCTAGGGAAAATGACATGAATGTGTAGCCATTTACCATTGATTGCCAAACATCATATCCTAGGGTATTCAAATCAGTTTGCACTCTTATGCTTTTTGCCCATCAAAGAACGGTGCCTTGTTTGATGAGAATCCATGTCCTTTTCACTCGACCATTTGTACTCTTATAGATCTACCTTCAAGCAATTTAGACTAAATCAAAAGGAACCCACACTAATACCAATTGAAGAGCACACAATAATATTGAGAGGGGAGATGAATCGCTACAATAACAAACTTTTACTTTTCAAAAGCTTGGTTAGATACAATAGCAATACTTCAAAGCATATCAACCATAAATGTAGGATCTAATAAGTCGGAACACAAAGGAAACAAATGATTTACGTGGAAACCCTTGTAGGAGAAAACCATTGAATTTTTTTATTTTTTTATTAGAAACATTTTACAAATTCCATAAGCACCAACCTATTGGAGACACCAAACCTTACAGCTAAGCACCAACTCAGCAAGAGACATCAATCTCTTTCAATGAGGAGCATCATCCTCTAAAAACAAGAACTAGATCTTCTTAAATGTGCTATAAATTTGTCTTAGTGGCTGCTCCAAATATCTTTGGGATCTACCTTAACTCTCTCAAAACTCAGCTCAAAATATATCAATAAATTTGCAATATTTCTACTCAAGATCTTGCAACAATCATCCTTCAAAATATGCTCTTAGATCTGCATTAATTCACCTTCAAGATCTTGTAAGATCTGTAACAATCTGCTCACGCCCTTCTAAAATTTCTGCTCACAAGGCCTTCAACAATCTGTTCATATCCTTCAAAAATTTCTGGTCAGATATACTCCTCAGTTCTCTATTATCTGTTCATATGTCTGCAACAATCTTCAATGATGACTGCTCATCTATATTCCTTAGATCTACTTGTATGGTCTACAAAAAAAATTACTACAAAATGGGAAAGATATTCAATTGAATGCTTGATTGAAACACCTAGAATGATCTCTTATTTATACCCATCTCATGCACCTCTTCCCTGAGTCAGCCAAGGCAAACAGGTTAAATATTTTATTTAAATTTTTGTTTGCCTTATAAAATGCTCACTCAACCTCCCAAGATCGGCCCAAACAAAGTATCTTTTAGTTAATATAAATGCTACTCAAAATAGAGCGGCACAAGCCAAGGAAGTCGGCCCTGTAAAATAATATTAATTTGCTTTAAAAGAATTCATCAAAGAAACAACACCAAGAGGCAAGGGTCAACAGCCCTATTTGAGAATAGATTTCTAAATCAGAAAACCACATTTTCATTTATTTTTTATGTTGGTGTGCATAAACCTCTCCATAAAATATCTGCATTGATCCTCCATAAATTTGGTGTCCTTGGATTTCTCTTTGACTTGAATGCCAAAAGCATCCATTAATCATCTTACTGTTAACATTTCTACTTGGCATCATTCTTGGACTGTCAGACCTTTGATATCAATGACAAATAATCTAAGTGCATTTGAACTAACCATTGAAAGAAGATTGAACAATATGGTTGAAGTGACTATCGTGACTATCATGACAATCCCCCACCTCTCATGACTTCAAGCATTGGTGGTGCAGACTTGGTCTGGTAGAATGTTGTAGATGAGACAGTTGGATGATTCTCCTTTATTATAAGTTATAACCTTAGTTACGACGTATTGTTTTCTTTCTTTTTTGATGTTGTATTGGACACCTTGCATACGTCCTTGGGTTGGAAACTGTTGTTTTTATATTGTGGTGAGTTCCTTGTTTCGACCCATAATGTTGTTTCGACCCATAATATTTTATATTGTTTTTATCTATGTAAGTTTTGAGATTCGAGGACATTGCATGGTCCCTTAAGGGCAATCCTTTTCATGCTGGTTTAATATTGTTTTATCCTCAAGTCTCAATATTAAAAAATATATAGCCTTGAACTTTTTTCAAAAAATTCTTACAAATCAATATCTCTGTGGATATGGAAAAACGCTTGCTTCAAATCACTAACCAAGAAATCAAATTAGTTTCTATAATTAAAATATTGTAAATAAAAATTCTTCAAGCCAGTATGTAATAGATAAGAAACAACAAACCATTATATTCAAATATTGATGAAAACGTCAAACTATTATGCTCAAATATTGATGTCGAAATAGAGACGACAAACTATTATGCTTAAACATTGATGTCAAAAATGAACTGCAAGACTGGTCTGTGCCCACTTTGTAATTTACAAGTTTCAATTAGAAATTGATCAAATTCATAGCTAATATAATACATGGTACTGAACTACATAATGGCTACCGAAAGCTATGATAATGGAAAAGCTTGAAAGTTTAGTTGTTATCATTTGTCCAGTGTTAGAGTCAGATTGACATCGATTTCAGATCACTAAATTAATCATTTCTCTATACCAGCATCTCTGACAGGTGATCATGAAATTTTCAATACGAGGTAAGCTTTTAAAAAGCAATTGGATAATGTTACGGCTGTTAGAAGATCAGTCAATGATTTCAGTGCCATGCTCCCAGTAAATTGGAGCAAAAGGGATGAGATCGATCCCTTCAAAAATGAATGACTACTGATGTTGGTTCTAAGATACAGGTAAAATTTTAAAAGTTTTCATTCTGGCAAATATTATATTCCAACAGACCTGAAACAACATAAGTTTGCTAATATTTATCTACAAATCATATGTTTTGTCATAGCTATGATCATAGACCAGCAGATTGCTTTGCCTCACAATAAAGAACAATCAAGAATTGCTAAGAAAAACATGTTAAGATTTATCAAGCGCCAAGCAGTGACTTCGGGCATAGCATAGGCTTCTTTAGAATCTTTTGCCTGCAAAGGGGGCACTCTTTTTTTTTAGATTTAAAGACTTCCTGTGCACATCCAACACACACTTGTGTATGACCACAGGGGATTAATAAAGCTCTGTTTTCAGATGTGAGACACTCCCAGCAAACCGCACACTCCGGTGCCTGCAAACACATCCCATAAAATGTAATAATTGCAAACAAGAAAATATGTTTGTCTGCAACATACAATAGATCAGCAAATTCACTTAGCAGTACAATTTGCATATGTAAATTATTCTTCTAACCTTCTCATTCTCCTTGCATATTTGTTCCTCATTTGTCTTGAAATCAACCTTGAGTGATGCACCAAGCAGTGACATAGGACATTGCATGGGATTCTTTGTAATCTTTTGCCTGCAAAGGGGGCACTCTTTTGAAGTTTTGAAAACAGCCTGTGCACATACAACACACACTTGTGTATGACCGCAAGGAGTTAATAAAGCTCTGTTTTCTGAGGTTAGACACTCCAAGCAAATCGCACACTCTGGAGCCTGCAAACACATCCCATAAAAATGAAATAATCCCCAAACAAACAAATATGTATGTCTACAACATATAATAGATCAGAAAATTCACTTAGCAGTAAAAATTTGCAGAAGAAAATTATTTTGCTAACCTCCTCATTCTCCTTATGAGTTTGTTCCTCGTTTTTCTTGAAATCATGTGCACAATATAAGATAGATCAGTAAATTCACTAAAAATAAAAGATTGTAGAATTTGTATATCAAACTAATATTTCTCCTTCCGTACCTGTTCCTTGTTTGTCCGGAGATTTTCAAATTCTTTTCTCATGGTTTCATTTTCTTTCAGCCATTCCTTGTAGAAGTCATCTCTTTCACGTTCGCTTTCTTCAGCAAGCTTCAAGAAAAAGCCAAATACAAAATTAACAACTAGCTTACCTGACTAAGCCACTGTATTCAAAAGGATTGCAAACAAGATGGGCAGCACGATCCTATGTGCCTAACTTAAAATATGAATTGAATGGAAATGGGCAGCATGATCCTATGTGCCTAACTTTAGAAATGAATTGAATGGAAATGTTCCAGGAACTTATAAAAATCATTAAGCATCTACAATACTCAAGACCATAAATGGAACTCAATACTTAGAAGTTGTTCAATGGAATCATGATAATGCTATGGTAATATTTTAATCTGCTCAATCTGAATATCTGAATGGCATTTAAATAAAGTTGACTTGCCTAATCAAGCACGTACTATGTAATGTTTCCATCCTAGGGCTCTCTTGCAATGCAGTTGGTTCTAACCTTCTTTGTGGGTGTTTGTCTTGCCTAAAGGTTATTTGATGTTTCTAGTGAGCTCAGATGGTTTAAAGGATTCATCTGCCACTTTGCAGGGTGATTTTTATCTTCTTATATGATCTCCAAGAATCTTGGAGAGGCCACCTATTTAGAATAAGTTGCCAGATTGGCTCCATTATCATTATTCGTCATCAAAATCACTCCAATGCAATCAGTTTTCGATTCCAATGCATTTTGGCAATTTCCGCAAAATGGGTAATATTAATGACTTTTCTAAATTATTTTACTAAGGTTGCTTAAATTTAATTAAAATATTTAATTTGCACCCTAGTATTATAACTTGTTGGAGCCGGAGCGAAAAGTTTTAAATCAAGGATGCACAAAACAGGGACCTTGCAGGTCAAATTTCCATTATTTTAATGAAAAAATCATTTTCAAAACTAAAATCCTTTATAGCATCTATAAGCTAAACTTTTAGAAGAGTAACCCAATAAGATACCTGCATCAGCCCTAGGATCAAATTTCCCAAAATTCTCTTCATCTCTCTTAATATAACAAGGACTAACAAAAACTCTAAAGTACTTATAACTGAAGCAGCTTTACCTTTGCACAATTTGTATGGTGTTTTGTTATGTTTAGCTCTAATCAGCCCTCTGTTTTGAATGTAAACAGCACTATGAACTGCTTCTCTCCAAAAATAATCACTTACCTTAGACTCATTCATCATGCTACGAGTCATTTCTTGGACTAATCTATTCTTCCTCTCAACAACACCATTTTGCTGAGGTGTTCTAGTAGCTGAATATTGTCTCTTGATTTCATGTTTCTCTCAAGAACTTATGAAATCATTAGAGATAAAGTCCCCTCCATTGTCTACCCATAGGCATTTGATTTTCAGACCTTTTTCATTTTCTTCTGAAGAGTCTTTGATTTCTCCATAAAAAATGTAACCCAAGTCATACATGATTAATCATCAATTAAGAGCATAAAATATTTCTCCCCTTTGCATACTTGCAGTTCTTGTAGGACCACACAAATCAGCGTGTATCAGCTCAAGAGGTTTAGTGCTTGAATACTCCTTTGACTTGAAGCTCTTCCTTGTCTGTTTGCCAAGTTAATACTCTTTACACACAATATCTAAAGGTTTAGTCAGATGCGAGATATCTCTAACAGCTTCCTCTCTACTGATTTGAATAAAATTATCAAAGTTCATGTGTCCAAACATCCTATGCCATAGCCAAGTTTCATCTAGCTAACTTAAACATGTTTCATTCTTAACATCATCAAAGATATACAAATTGTTAGCTGTCCTTGTATCAGCAATATGCTTACTATCTTTACTGATTTCACAATAATCTGAGTTAAAAATCATGTTGTGTCCTTGATCACATAGCTGGCTAACACTTAACAAATTGTGTTTTAGACCTTCTACATACAAACGATCTTCAGCTTTAGTCTCACCATCACTCAAAACAAGTGTTCTTTTACCTCAAATTTTTGCAGATGTATCACCTCCAAATATAACTTTACCTCCATTAGTACATTTGAGAGTGAGAAACTTGCTCGTCTCCTGTCATATTCCTAGAGCAGCCACTGTCCATATATCATACATCCTTTTTACTTTGTACAGAAGGGCTGTTTGCAAAATCAAAGATTCTAATGAGAGTTGTTTCTCTAAAAGGATTGATACAAAGTGAAAGGACAAAACACATAGCTGACTAACACTTAACAAATTGTGTTTTAGACCTTCTACATACAAAAGATCTTCAAGTTTAGTCTCACCATCATTCAAAACAAGTGTTCTTTTACCTCTAAGTTTTTCAAATGTATCACCTCCAAATCTAACTTTACCTCCATTAGTACATTTGAGAGTGAGAAACTTGCTCGTCTCCTGTCATATGCCTAGAGTAGCCACTATCTCATATACCATACATCCTTTTTACTTTGTGCAAGAAGGGCTGTTTTCAAAATCAAAGATTCTAATGAGAGTTGTTTATCCTTCTTCCTCCAAACTTTGTACCCTCTTTTGCTTTGTCCTTTCACTTTGTATCAATCCTTTTAGAGAAATCTGCCACAAAACTTTTACAAACTTTTGCAGTGTGTCCAAAGTTATTACACTTTAAAACATACTGCACTGTAGTTCCTTGAAGAAATAAAAGAATTCCTACTCAAAAGTTTGAAATCATTTCTAGCAAACACTTTACAATTAACTGCCTTGTGTCCAAAATAGTTGCAAGAAAAACAATAACCATGAAAGAAAGAACTGTTAAACCTGGTCATATGTGCTTGTCTGAAGATAGGAGACCTTTTGAAGGCATCAATTCTGATTTTTTATGATGAATCCCTTGTATTTTCAGCATTGGTCTTTTGTTGTTCTTCTTTGGTGAATTTAGAACATTGACCTTCATCAAGGTCAACTCAGGTCCTATCAGTGGACTGTTTTTGTGAGTCTAAAATGTCATCTAAAGACATAGACCTTTTCTGATTTATCTTCTCATTATTCAGTAGTGTTGAAGATTTGTCTAACTTTCTCAGTGCATCAACTAATGCTTCAAGATTTTTACAGTTTTCTTCTTTTGCCTTGAGTTGACTTCTAATTTCTTTTATTCTCTTAGCTTCTTCAATCTGAACCTTCAAATTTACTATCAATTTTTTTGTATCCTCTAAGGCTTGAAATCTCTTAGATTTTTCTCCAGTTTCTTCTAGTAGCAGCACTTTTAAACTCTAATTTTTCTTCTTCAATCTCTTGATTTCATTAAGAGCACTTATTAGTTCTTGTTCAAGATCTACTTCTTCCTCTCCTTCCTTTCCTCATCTTCTTGATCTTCAATAATAGTTTCCTTTAGAGCCATAAATAAAATCTCATCATTCAAAGACTCCTCATCACTATCATCTAATGAACAACTTTCTTCCCCAGAAAGAAGAATCCTTTAGAAATTCTGAGTCTTTTTTCATTTTTCTCGTATTTCTTTTTGTTGAACTTAGATTCCTTTTCAAAGTTGATGTCCTCATTTATCTATGGACATTTGGTTGCAAAATGTCCTACCTGACCAAAGTTAAAGCACTTGAAAGGCAGCTTGCTTTTATATTTTCTAGAACAATTAATTAATTTTCTCACAAAGTGTGCCTGTTCACAATCAGATTCTCCATCAGAAATTCACTAGACACACATTCCTTATCTTTACTCTTCTTTGAGACTTTGAAGGTTGTCTCCTTTTTAGGTGAGGACTCAATATTCGTTCTCATCTCATAGGCTGTTAGGATAACATGGAGCTTGTCAATAGTCATCTTGTCAAGTTCAGCGATCTCTTTAATTGCTGAAACTTTTGCATCAAATCTCAAAGGTAGAGACCTTAGAATTTTTGGAACAACAATACTATCTTCAACCTTCTCTCCTAAACCCTTTAAAGAGATTACAACTCCAACTGTCAAAATGTAGGCTGCAACGTTCTCTTCTTGCATTCTGAGAATTTCAAACTGCACTATATGAGTTTGAAGATTGGCTTTTTTAACCTTGTCATCTTCTTCATATGTCTTTTATAGTTTCTCCCACATGCCATGAGTTGTTTCACAATGAATGACCTTCACAAATTGTGTCTCTGATAAGCCACATAATATTGCATTCATGGCTTTTGCATTGCTTTGAAAATCCTTCTTCCCAGCAGCATCCATTGGAGGAGCTACATGAATAGTATAAGCAGTCTCCACACTTAACCAAACATCCAAACCAAGAGACATAATGTAAGTGCTCATTCGTATTCTCCAAGTGCGTAGTTGGAGCCATCAAATAACGTTGATCTATTCGTAGCCAGACCTTCATGACAACCCATTTATGCAATCTTGATCAACCTCCAAGTGTTTAAGCTCTATTTCCAAAGGCACTAAGCTTTGATACCAATTAAATAACACACATGCAATACTGAGAGGGGGCGGTGAACCAGTATTGCAGATTTTTTAACTTCTAAAACTTGAAAACATAGAACATGAAATGAGCAGCCATAAAGACATATACACCAAATTTCTCATGGAAAACCCTTTTGGGCAAAAAACCATGGCATCAAATAGCTTTCATTAATAAAAATGGGCACCAACCCAGATTACAAAAGATAGCACCAACCCTCAAAGAGCACCAACTCAGATTGGCGGAAGCACCTACTCCAATTAGCTGGCGTACTAATCTCAAATAGAGCACCAACTCCAAATACAAAACTCAATTAAAATCTCTCATAATACTTCCAGAAAAAAATATATATAAAAATGATCCTCAAGGCTTTAATACACTGCTTGACTTAAAAATAACATGCATAGATTATCAACACTACTCACACAAACCAACCTTCTGTGAACTTGAAGCAACTTATCACAAAACACAGCTCCTTCATGCTTAGCATACCCGAACTTATACCTTCAACTCACTACTTATAACAAGGAATATATTCAGGCTCACATTAATGTGAAGCCTTGTGATATGACCAAGTAAATGATTCTAAAAGACTACACACAGCTTCTTAGAACAGAACAATTCATACATAGACTTTTCATTCACAGCTTATGTGACTTGCTCAATCTCATTCACGTCTCAAAATCTCCACACCCAAATAACACCACACAGCTGCCTTCTTAGTCACAGAATAAACAGCAAAAAGAAAATTTCATCACTTACATTGAACCCCAAGAACACACATTGAAAACGACACTCATCCATCAATATGTACTCAAAAGATATATTTTAAAAAAAAATGAGTCGCATAAATCTTTTTTTTTAAATGCCACCTACAACAATATGCATAGTTTAAAACAGCAGCCAAAACATTCCTTTTCATTCAAGGCTTCTAATCATATTTGTCACAGAGGCATCCTCTAATTAAAACGGCACCCTCTACCTGAAACATAATTTTCATTGGTCTCAAAAATCATTTTTAAGCCAACTCTCATAGAATATTTGAAGAAAATCACATGTGGCATCGAAAAATAAAAAACCACACTAAAATTTTTCGAACCATCATCCCTCTTTAACGGCACTCACCAAAACTTCAACAGCAAATGCCACACACACATCAACTGAACCTTTTTTACTACTTCATCATGAATTAATTAACAACCCTCTGCTTTCAGACTGAGACACGGCATCACATTTCTGCAAAACAATTCCTTTACAAATGGATTTCTTGAAAACGTTTAACTCCTACCTTTTATTTTAACGGCAGCATCAAGAAACAGCAGACATAAAGATATAGTTCAATGTCCATGAAGAACACATGACACCTATTATAGTGAAAAGAACAGTTCACAGAATATTTCCATCTCATGTTTCCTAGTTACTTCTCCATGCTGTCGGCTACAATTATTGATTAATTTCATGAATTTCTCTTCACATACGCTGAAGAATCTCCTTAAAAAATAATGCAAGTCAAATCCTATACGAGTCAACCTCTTTCATGACGTTCAAAAATGACTTGGCAATATGAATTACAGTTGGCATAAATAAGCAAACAAGCAAGAAACTCAACCAAACAGGCAGCCAGCTCAAGTAGCCAAGCAAGCAGCTCAAGCACATCAAGCAGCTCAAGCTCGTCAAACAGTTCAAGCCAATTCTCTGAAATTTAAACAACTTTGATCAGCAACCTTTGACATCAATGACAACATACTCAACAATAACCATTGACCGGTTCACAAAACCGGATGCTTCATCCATAGCCTCCTGGGACATGTTGAAGAAGGCATTTGAGGCCAAGTTTAAACTACTACGCAATGACAATGAGATCATTGTTGTTGGGAAAATGGGTAGTTAGACAGTTAGTCCATCCGAGGGAGTTACACGGATGCGATGGTTCGCCTCGCATCCCCTCGGATATTATATGTATGCATTCTTCTCCGTGAGCAAGACACAACAATGGTGATACACTTGTACTTGATGATTATTCTATGAATACAATGCTGTTATGTTCTCTTTACATTTCCTGTTGACAAGCTTGAGCTGGTATAATAATGAGGTATGGCATTCCAATTCAATTGACGAGCGACAAAGGTGGTCATTTTGTTAATCATGTCATTAAGCTCCTAACCACCGAATTCAAAATCCTCCACACATTGTCAAGTCCATATTATCCTCAGGCAGACGGTCAGGCCGAGGCAACTAACAAAATATTGGTGGGAGTTATCTATAAATCTTGTGGTGTTGAAGGTGACGACTGAGAGGAGAAGTTGCCTTCGGTGTTATGGGCACACCATACCTTATACAAGGTAACCACCAAGCAGACACCCTTCCAACTGATGTACGGATAAAAGTCAGTGGTACCACCCGAATTCATGGTTCCTAGCCTATGAATAGCCCTTGATAATAAGCTTGGCGATGTGGATAGTCTGAGGGAGAGACTTCATGCCTTGAATAAGTTGGACGAGAAAAGGGCGATGGCGCAGTGGGCGACAGACGTAGCACAGCAACAAAGGAAACTATGAAACGACAAGCACCTCTGTTGGATGAAGTTCACACCGGGTCAATTGGTATTAAAGTTCAACAGGCGAAATGAAATCAAACCTGGCAAATTCAAAGTCAAGTGGCTAAGCCCATATAAAGTTTAGGAAGTTGTAGCAAATGGGGTCGTGAAGTTATGGACGCTCAACGGCAGAGAGATCCCAGATGCTGTCAACGGCTTGAAGTTGAAAGTCTACCACCAGAGGCAAGGAAGGCAAGGTCGCCCAGAAACGCCTCGATGATTTTAAAGAGAAAAGTAAAGAGAACATAACAGCATTGTATTCATAGAATAATCATCAAGTACAAGTGTATCACCATTGTTGTGTCTTGCTCACGGAGAAGAATGCATACATATAATATCCGAGGGGATGCGAGGCGAACTATCACATCCGTGTAACTCCCTCGGATGGACCAACCGTCTAACTACCCATTTTCCCGACAACAATCATCTCCAAAATTTACAACTCCAAACAAGGGAAACATGAGATCGTACAAGCTTACAATTGTAGGCTAAAGGAATTGTTGGTAAAATTAGAGAACCACTTGGCAAACAGATTGAAGAAGCATAGATCAATCATCAATATATCAGCGACAAGTATCGACCTGCGATAATCTACGTAAAGATATTGTTGGCCGATATCTTTCAACTTATCGCCGATAAGTTGCAACTTATCACCGATATATCGCCACTTATTGGTGATAAGTTAACAACTTATCTCGCCCGCGCTTGGTTAAAACAATGACGGCCCAGCAAAGGGCCAAAATGGTTTTTTTAATGCCAATTTTGGTTTGGAGAGGTTAGAAGGGTTTTGGAGGAGAAAGGTCAATATTTGCGGCATTTTATATCGATTTTTTATGGATTTGAAGCACATTCGAAGAGATTTTCCAAGCAAATTCAAATTCACAAGTAAGTTTTCAAAATTGTTTCCCTTTTGTTTTTAAATCATTTTGTCTTGTATTAGTTGCACTCAAGTTTATACAGACTATATAATATCATTTCCAATCTACTCTAACTTGTTTTAGAATGTAATGAATAAGATCTAACACCATTTTTTAGCAATTTTTGCAAATCTTTCATAGTTTTCTCAAAAATTTCACATTTTCTTAAAAATTTCATAACCTTACTTTTTTTGTTTTTTCCTTCAAGTTTCAGCTATGTTTAAACTTATTTAAAGTTTTAAACTAACTTAGTTTGTTTCTAAATTTTTTTATTAAATTTCTAAATTTGTGCACTCATTTTGTATGTGACGTGTAGTTTGATTCTTCATCAAAATGGCAAATAGGGATACCTCTACAACTGGGTCAGCTGCAAGGTCTGTCAGTGCCCCAGTAGACACATGTCCATCAGGATATGTAGGAACGCGACCTAAAAGAGCTAGAGACAAGGCATGGGCATATGCTTTCGAAGGACCCGAATATAATATTGTGATATGCATAAAATATGGAAAACTAGTTAGTGGAGGCATGTCTCATTTGAAATACCACCTTGGAGGGATCACAAAGCGTGACACAAGGGTTTGTGACAACACCCCAAAAATAATGAGAGAGATGAATGCCTTGCTCGCTGCTAGAGAAGAGAAAAAGTTGCAAAGGGAAAGGGCAAAATTGGCCATGAGGGCAGCCATTTCTGAATCGCAAGGTATCTCACACTATCTCTTTTTTAAGAATCATTTATTATTTTATAATCACCTCAACAGTTTAAATTTTTCTAAAGCCTAAAACAATGATCATAATGAAATAATGTGAGTTGTGATTTGTGACCAGGTATCTCATCCACCCTTGAAGAAGATGAAGCAGCACTTGAGGGCATAGTGGGCTCTCATCGTGGCCAACGGATCCACAAATCTACCATCTTCTCGCCTTCCACTTCCGCTAGTTCTAGTAAACCACCACCACGCACACCTTCTATAGATAATTTTTTTGTGCACAGAAACACACCTGGAGCACAACCATCACTAGAGGATAGTGGGTGGAATAGCGATGTGCATCGGCAAGTTGACATTCAATGTGCTGATTTTTGGTATTTTAACAACATCCCCTTCAATGTTGCAACAAGTCCCTATTGGCTGAATTTTGTGTCAGGAATCATTGTCGCGGGAAAGGGCCACAAGGCACCTACTCTTGCAGACTTGAGTGGGAGCTTAGTTCACTTGTTTTAATTTTTAAATCTTTTACGGTTTTATAATTTACTTATTTTCGTTGAATGTAAAAAAATTTAAACAAAGTTGTGTACTTAATGTTATTTTTATTTTGTGCTTGTAGTTTGCTCAGAGATGTTGTTTCTAGGGCCAATGATGTGGTAGAAGACCAAAAATTACAATGGAAACAATTTGGCTGCTCTATACTTTCAGATGGATGGACGGATGGAAGAAACTGTACCATCATCAATTTTTTTGTTTCTTGCAAGGATCAAATGGTCTTTATGAAATCCTTGGATGCCTCAAACAAGATAAAGACAGCTGAAACTTTGGCTCTAATGTTAGAGCAAGTTGTGATGGAGGTGTGGATTGCTAATGTGGTGCAAATAATAACCGACGATGCAGCGACATATGTAGCAGCGGGCAGGATCCTCCAAGATAAGTATAGCACACTTTTTTGGTCTCCTTGTGCAGTGCACATCCTTGACCTTCTTTTGGAGGACATAGGAAAATTGGATTGAGTGAAACCAATTGTAGAGGATGCAAGAAAGATAACAAATATATCTACAATCACTCTTGGGTTCTCCACTTGATGAGAGAATTCACCCATGGGAAGGACTTGGTTAGACCTGAGACCACAAGGTTTGCAACAATTTTTTTTAACATTGCAAAGTGTTATTAGTTCTTAGACTTCTTTGAAGCAAATGTTTGTGAGTCAACCATAGTTAGAATCAAGTTATTCAAAGAAGCCTGAAGGACAAAGTGTTGCATACATCATCTTTGACAACCACAATTTTGATGATGCTACAGAAATTGTGAAGGTATCTTGAAAACTTCAAAAGTTGAATATTTAATTTTTTTGTATTCAAGAAACAAGTCTTTCATTATTAATTTGTAACTCTAGTCTATGATTAATGATAATCTTTTTCTACTTTTCAATTGTAGATGACGAATCCCTTGGTTAGACTTCTCCGCTTGGTAGATGGGGATCAAACCCCAATGGGTATCTTTATGAGGCCATGAATAGGGCCAAAAAGGCTATTAAAAATTACAAGGGGGACAGCCTAAAATTTGACCCATATGGGCAATTATTGGTAGGTGGAACAATCAGCTCCACCAACCCATTCATGCGGTGGGGTACTTCCTCAACCCTTATTTTCGCTTCTCTCCATTCTAGGGGGATCCCAATGGACAGGTCATGGAGAGCTTCACTAAATGCATGCAGAGGATGGTACCTAAGGTTGAGGTGAGAGACCTCATTGTGGCTGAGATGGAAGTGTATCAGAATGCAACGGGCAAGCTATTCTCCTCAGACTTGGTAAGAAGAGGAAGAAACACTCAAACCCCAGGTACAATATTTGGATTTTTGGTGTCTTTCACATGCATGATAAGTAGATAAAAACTAAGTTACTAAAATATGTTTTCACCTTGCTTTCTAACTCTTTAATATTTATCTTGCAGATGCTTGGTGGCGAAATTGGGGTGGGAATGTCCCAAATCTGCAAAAACTTGCCTTGTGCATCTTATGTCAGCCATGTAGCTCATCTAGTTGTGAGCGTAATTGGAGCTTATTTGAGGTCATTCACACGAAGAAGAGGAACAAGTTTGTACAGAAACACCTCAATGACCTTGTTTATGTGCAATATAACCTTAAGTACGCATAAGAAAGGTAGAGTTACCACCAGATGGTCCACTTGATTTGGATGACATATATCCGTATTGTAATTGGACATCATAGGAGCAGCATCCATTGTTCACAAACGATGACATCTATGATTTGGAGAGGTAGGCTATGGAGGAGGATGGATTCACAGCAGGATTGGATGACATTCAAGAGGATGATCATGAGAGCACTGAGAGTGAGGAGGATACAGATGATGAGGAGTAATTGCTAGTGTCTACACCATCTACATCTAGGGTGGAGGTCCAGTCACAGCCAATTGTGCAGAGGGAGGTGGCACAGCCACAGCGGACTACTAGGGCTATACCCCCTCCCACTCCCACAATTCTTACTAGAGCTACTGGGAAGGGGAAGAGAAAGATGTAGACTAGTTTGATATTGTACTTGACATTTGTATTTGCTTATAGTTTTATAAAGACAATTTGCTATTTTTAGTGTTCTTCAGAGTTCAAACTATCAGACTATGGCTACCAGCCATCAGCATTCCACATGAGGATGCAATTTTGTTACATATTTGCATTTATATATATCTAGATCAGCTTGTTTGGTTTGTTTACTCATTTACTAACTCATTAGATGCATCTCCTTATTGGATTTTGCAAAAAAAATGCATTTCTAATTAAATTTGAGCCATTTTTTAAGTCCCTGAGAAGTTCCCGACTTATTTTCGATATTTCCAGATTATTTTTTTTGCCCTCGGCGATAAGTTGTCAATAACAATATTTTGAACTATGTGAAGAAGTGTTGATTTATTAAGGGATTGATCCATTCGCTAAGAAAGAAAATGAAGGTGGTACCTCCGTCATCGTACACCGATGCTTATAATTGGGGGATGAACATTGAGAGTGAAAACAAAACATCCTCCCAAGGGAAGAGGAGGAAAAAATTGACAAGAGCACTAAAGGTAGCAGCAACGACAAATCAACAATAGTCCATGCCCTACGATGAGACGTAATGAGAATGATGAAAAAATTGAAGGCCAAAAAAGGAACCAATAAAGAAACTAATAAACTTCAGTGTACTGAGTACAAAATTGAGGGGCACACGAAAGTTAATTGTCCTAGACATATGTTTTATGAGATTTGCCAAGTGATTGGTTCATTCAATAAAGGAATGTCCATATAATTTGAAGACTAGAAGTATGCAAGTACTCTTCACACAAGGAGAGTCTAATCCATCAAAACCATAGAAGCATAAACCATTTGGGGAATAAATCAGCAAACCAGAGTAGGATTTTTTGGAAAAATCAGATTTACAAAAAAATGTGAAAATTTGACGAAAAACAGTCAATAACTACTTTTTTTAAATTAAAGGACATTTCCATAGCATAGATGATAAAGGACTTATAAATGATTCAAAACACTTAAACAACCTCTTCTTGATATATTTTTAACTTGGAGGACTCAAAGTTTTAACATTGATTTTGTTT
Source organism: Chamaecyparis obtusa (assembly GCA_027943335.1). Lineage (NCBI taxonomy): Eukaryota > Viridiplantae > Streptophyta > Pinopsida > Cupressales > Cupressaceae > Chamaecyparis > Chamaecyparis obtusa. The sequence goes on from BSBK01002411.1 coordinate 603,715, forward strand.
GTATAAATTTCAATCAAGCTATGATTTAAAGTAGCACAAAGATATGATGTGGGCTTTCTTATTTTTCAAAATCAGAATGAAGCTTTCTTTGTAAATTATTGTCAATAAAAGAAAATCTGCATATTCATATAAGTAGAATTCATTTTCTAGAATTATCTCAAGTTCCTTTTATTATATATACTTAACAAACAATTATATACAAAGTTGGCATGTGTAATGTCCCTTATCCGATCCTATCAGAATTGGTACTTTTTTTTCTTGTTACAAGGGACTTATCTTTAAACCAAATACTCTTCTTATAAACAGAAATTAATATCTTGATACTTTACATGAGTTATATAGCTGACAGTTCTTATATAATGATGATGATCTAATGCTCAATGAAATGATCTTTGGTTTGCATTGATTATCCCACTACCTTATCACGTTCTTATCACAATGTGTGGAATTTATATAGATCTAAATAGTTATCACTCTTGATATCTTCTTAGTGATTTTGATTTGAAGTATATGAAGACTCCTGTAATCTGATTATGAATCTTTCACTAGACAGCCACAATGACTTGTAAGAAAAACTCTTATCTTCCTCTGCTAAAGTCTGGAAATTACTTTTTCTTTATATAATCCATCCTCCAAATTTGATGTCTTAAATAGCGATGCCTCCTTTGGAAAGTATTTGCTACTCCCATCAAAGCATAACGACACTCTTATAAATTTTGTCTATGTATTAATTAAATCGTTTATGGCCTGGTTATTATCTAAGTTTATGAGACGCATTGTTTATGATTACTGCTTATACTCCCTACATTGTACGATATCTGATTTGAATGCACTGATAATACTTTTCAATGCTATTGTTTGCCGCCTTCCATGGAATAGATATATTCATATTGCTCTCACTTAGTATGGATACATAATTTAATCATTTGTCTTATCTATTAGTCGCTAGTTTACAATGGTCTTTGTATCATTTAAACTTCATGGCCACCGATTCTTCTAATCATTCCCTATTAAACAATAATTGATTCATAGTCCATGAAATGAACTGCTCCCGTAAATGCCCAAACAATCTCTGAATGCTGGTAATACACAATGAACTTCTATCTTTACGATTTCTCTATCAATTTTCTAGCTACCCTCTATTCGTTCTGGTCTTCCTTCCTATATCCGTCCTCCCTCCCGTATTATGTATTTTCCTTTCATTCTTATAGCCTTCTATTCACAAGGCTCGCGACACTTCATATGCAATGACACCACTATATAAAAAATCATTCCTTTAATTATATAATGATTTATTTATTATTGATAATTAATATGTAACTGTTGTCAAATTGGTTTCTAAGCGTAATTATTGTTTATCAGCTTGTAAGTGATTATATTAGTCTTACTTAAGCGATGTTTTTAAACATGACCGGTGCTGATTATTGTAATCCCATCGTCATCCTAATTATATATTTTAATATCGTGTATGTTGTTCAATGGTCTTGATACCAGAGTTTAATGGGTAATGTTATATCTGATGACTCATCACAGACGTCTTACACTTAGTCACTGTCATCAGCGATGTTTAATATTAGACTAGTTGACGCTCTCCCCATGGCCGATTAATATTAGTTCACCATTTCATTAATTATTATGATTACCATTTATTTAGTATCGTTGACTATTATTGAAGTCGACTAAATACCGATTCATTAGTTAATAATATTGATTACTTAAATATATATGTTGATAGAGATAATCTGAGTTTTAATATTGATATTAATTATATATTAATAAATCATAATGATTGATTATTGATACTATATATAGATTATATTAATTGATACTATGTCTCATTATATTGAATTAATAGATTATATTGATTATTCTCTAAATATATTGATTAATAATACATTATTAATTAATTTCATAGATTATCAATTGATTTATTATTGTTATTTCTAATATCGATGGTATATTGATCATCATGTTTAAGATGACATTTACTATTAGTATATTTGTACATCAGTTATGGTTCGTGACAATATTATATCTTTATTTATTTCATATTCAATAATTATTATTATTTATTTATATTATGATTTATTATTAAAGCTTATTTCAAAACGGGGACATGACAGCATGATATACACATATGTGAAGCGATATATACAAATGTATATACCAAAACAACTTTATATATGTTGAGCTTACAGATTGAATTGCATGGATTATTTAATTTTATTTTGAGTAGAGTTTTAAATATCTAGCGATTTGATTAAAAGAACTAATGTCGTAAATGACAAGACTGAAATTATTATAATGATGATTATAGAGTTCTTTGTTTTTTCCAAAATAAATAAGGCAAAACTTTGTTACCCTGCTCTTTTAGATCATATCGCAACAAATATATAAGGCAGTTTTGTTATGGTCTTCTTTTGTTTCATATTGCAACAAATTAAATATTTGAAATTTATACAAACAAAATCAATGTTAAAAAAGAAATAGTATCAATCAAGCTATACAATATATTCAATGTGGAAAGAGACGAAATTTTGTTTGTAATTGCCTATCTCCCACACTACTTTCTAACTCTACAACACTTCGGAACTTTGCAACACTTTTGACCCAACTTTCTTAGCTATGTCTTCAATGTCACGGATCAATTTTGTAGAGAATAACGTCACGTTTTTGCGGATTTTTCCCATCAACGTCACTTTCAGGGTCTTCGCTAGTTTCCCTCAAGTTTTTTGTCAATTAACCATCACTTTTTTAACATTAATCGTATGATAAATCGCAAAAAAACCATTGAACGTCATTGACCAAAAAATTCCCATTTTTGGGGAAATAAATCACTACACATGCTAACTCCCAATTAATCATGTATAGTTGCGATTTTTTGTCATTTTCTGCTTCTATACTATTAATATATATTAATAGTCAATAATAATTTAAATTTTGAAACTACTTTATAATATTAATTATAAACTATAGGGGTTTGTTGCTTTCAAGTTAAAGGGCCATCTATAATAGTGTATAGTAGTTATAATTTTAAAATTAGTGTACAATATTAATTATATATTTGATCTCATCAAAATCCATGAGGTGAGGCATGAAGAGAGCTTAGGTTATATTGAAACTGAGATTTAGAACAAATTCATTAGCTGCTTTGACACTATCTCACATGCCCCCCACAATTTAGGATGATTGAGGCCCTTCCAAATTTTGTTGATGACTGCCATTGCTCCTCTTGCTCCTCTATTTAGAGTTTTCTAGAGGTCGGAAAGAAAACTTAAGGAACAAAATTACAAATTTTTCCACGTTGATTCTAATCCTACTATAAACCTAGGAACTTGAAAGATAACGATTGCTTTAGTGAGATCTACTGCACTTTTGCTTCACCTAATCAACTACACAAAGGAGGTGTAATCTTCAAAGGTTGTGCAGGAAATTTTCATATCAAAAATGAACACCATCATAAGAACAATGCATATTCAATAATAGAAGTAAGCACCCACATAAAAGTTCAGACCAACCTTACACTGCGCATAGAAATCATCTTATTGCAAAAGGTATGAACAGACAATTTCACCATCACAATATCATCAATGTCATTCATCTAACAACTTGAAAGCAAATCTAATCTAAGTAAGGAACAAGAAACCATGCAAGCTCCAAAACAATACAAGTAGTCACCAAACTTCAATGAGTACTCTTTTATTCTGGTCGCTCATAGCAACAATCTCCAAAGTTCATTACAAATTAGGGGCAAGCACCTTTTATAGTTTTCAAATTACAATGGGCGGTCTAGATTGAAACAAAATCGAGAGCCCAAATTTTGCCACCTAAGCCCTAATTAGGGTTAGGTCATGGATAGAGAATGTCATAAAATAAGTGGGTCCACATGGACCGATAAGGAAAGGGTCACCCACTTAGTAGGAGAGTGGTCAAAGCAACCATTAATGAAATGAGATTCCCACTATACATTTAATGCCCATTCACCCAAGAAAGACTATGATTGATTCCTTTCTATAAATGTTGAGAATCTAGATATTACTATTTCTAGCTCATCCATGTAGACACTTGGCACAGTCTCCTATTTGAACTCCATAATAGCTACATCTTTTTCACACTTGCTCAAGTTCTTCCTCCCAATGTTTACAATGTATGACACCACAATGCATGACTTCAATTACCACAATGCCAACATTACAATGATATCTCTCAGATGCAAGTACATAACATATCTGATGGTCGAAGGGACGCAAGCACCAACCGTCGCAACCATTCCCAACTACCTACCCTTCGACTAACTAACAAGTACTAACAACACCTACTTTGCCCGACAACATCATCCCCCAAAAAAAGAAAGTCGTCTCCAGACAACACACAACAAAATGGGGATGCACATGTCTACACAACTATACAAAAGGAAATCAAGACAGAGGTGGAGGATGAGGGAGCGTCCCTGATGAAGAAGGTGATGGCGGTGTGGATGACGCCAACCGAGCTCTCAACTCATACACTTGCTCAGTCCTCAGCCGCAAGTCTCGTTTTGCCCCCATCCATCGCTCAATAGCAGCCTTCACCATGAGAGATGCCTCTAAAACCTCCTTATCTTTCTTGTCTATTGTCTCCATAGCACTAGCTAGGCGAGTCTCTACCATGACCCCCTTTGCACATTACTCCTCCAATTGTGCTACCATAGCTGCCTTCATTGCATGTTCCGCCTCCAACTATGTTGCCATGGATGCTTGTTCAACTACCCACACCGCCCTCTCGTGAGCCAACTCATCCCTATGGTGGACCAATTCCCCTTCTACCGCTGGTAGCCAGGTGGCCAACTCCTCCCGAGCTGACACTGCTACCACCCGCTGGGCCCCATGTCCGGAAGATACGTGCTTCGTCCGCCTAAGGGTGTAGTATCCCTCGCGGAATACTTGCTCGACCTCACGGAGTAGAGCACCAACCCGACTCTCTCTCACTGTCTCTCTGAGGGCCCAATCCTCCAACATAGCAAGGGTCTCTGTGGATGGCCACCCTCAGGACTCAAAACATGCAGTGAATGCTTCAGCCCGGCCTACTTGAACAAATGCCAACAGCCACTCAATCTCTTGTACTACCCCTTATTGGGCCTGGAACTGAGCGAAGGCCACTACCCTCCTTGCTCCTGCAGCCATATGGTCACGAGCCATGATTGGCATATAAACACATGTATAAATTGCTTTTGTAATTAAGTTCTTACTTAATTCTTGCTATGAATTAATATATTTGTTGTTAAATAAATTACATAAATAAATAATATTATACATTATTTTAATAATCAACAATAATGATATGAGTATGTCATTAATAAGAAATATATAATATTATATTAATATAATGTATAAAAAATAATTAATCTTAATAATAAATTATTATATTAATAAATATATATATATATAACATTATATATAAATAAATAATACCATATCATTCTCTATTACAAATATATAATTATATATAATGTAATACTAAACAAATTATTATTAATTATCAACATATTGGACAAGAGGGTTTGAATGTCCATGGTAATTAGCGAAACGACATTTCCCTTGTAAAGTACACCACCCACTTGCAAGAGTATATTTATACCGGTCAAAAATTAAGGAAAGAAAAATATAGGGGAATAAGACAAAATGAAATCCTTGGCATAAGACCCACGTATAAGGGGAATAATAAAAGAGAAATATAACCAGCAGCAAAGAACATTTTTGAATAAGAAAATGGACATTTGGAAAGTGGCAAAAAGAAAATAATTTAAAATAAGAGAATCTCAATCTTTATTCTCTTTGAGTCTAAGACATTAATATATATGTTAAGATAAATATGAATAAGAATAAGGTAGACATATATGTAAATAAACTCAGTCATGAGTTATGAAATATTTTAATATTAGTAAGAAATAAATTTATATTATATAGTAAATATGAAATAATTCAAATATAATGGTAATAAGTAATTAATAGATATATAAATATAATAAATAAATATATATGTATTAATTTGTATATACATGTACATATATGATTATAATAGATTTCTAAATTAATAAGGAAATAAGTATATACGAATTAAAAATAAGATTATGATTATGTTTCTAGAAAATATCTAAATTAGATATTCTAATTATGCATCATAGGAATCAACCTCCTATTTCTTACTAGGGTGTCCTAGGGTAGGAAGTTTGTGGAAGGGAGAGGCGGAGTAATTTCAGACACATGACGGTTGTTCCAACACTGGGGTTATGCCTTGAGGGAGGCCGCTTGTAGTTTGTTTCGCGCACCATTGGCACAATGAGTCTTCCACCTTATGATGATATTAGTAAGGAAAAAGAGAAGGGATTCTTGTAGACTATATGAAGAGATCCTCGAATGTTGAATCTATACTATGTTCATTAGTTTATTAGTTGATGGTTTACATTCCTTCAATATTTATAAATAATGATAATTAATAAGGAATACTTGGTTATTAAGAATGATCCCCTAATTCAATATTCATAGAATTTCACTAGCTTATGGAATAAATGCCAAGTGATAGTGAAGGGGTCATTACATATGCCTACATCATGTTGAGGAGTCATTGCCAACTGTCACACCGGTGAACTTTCTCTCTCCAACTTTCTGATGCTAATAGGCGAGCTCTCTCCCTCTAGATCTACTATCTCCTGATGAGGGTAAGTCTCACCGTGATGAGGATGGTGGTCCCAATTGGTGCCATAGGTGCAAGTCAAAAGTCGTTGAGCCAAACACTCATGAGCTCCTCTAATGGACCACTACTTGTCAACATCTATACCTTCGTTGGCTGCTCCCCTACCACCTCTACTCCCACCGTCGTCACGGCTTCCATCCCTACCACCTCAATGTACTCCCTCACCTCACTAGGCATCTCCTGTTGTACCAACTCCATAATCTCAGCCATCTCGTCCACTACGGGTTGCTCAACTCCTACGGTAGACTCAGTCACTATTGGCTTTGTGACTAATACTGGGTCTGGCTGTGTCTCGACTAGTGTAGGGGCAACCACTGTTGTAGCCACACTCGACGATGTCATGATAACTAGAGTCCTCGTTTGTCCAAAGCCTGGAATTGAATCTTCTTCTACAATCACCCCAAGCAATGTAGGCGGAGTCAACTAAGCGACTCCAGACAAGAGTGATGGAGCAAAAAGGACTTGTTGTGTGCCACCATCCAATGACATAGGTGTGTCCCTGACTCCCGCTCCTACCTCTGACTCCCGATCTTGCCTCTGAGTCCATTGTCTCTCCCTCTGCCTGATGGCTATCTCAGCTCGCTCCTGATGATTCACCCGACTCCTCTTGACCACTGTCACTGTCGTCCTCATCAGAATCAAACTCTGACATCACAACCTTACGCTTCCTCTTTTGTCTCGACTGTGGTGTCCAAGTGTCGCCAATATAGAATAGGCGGGTGAGTAGGCTCCACACACCCCTGTGACTTTAACTACAGTTTGTCGAGCGATATCTGTGTGCGGGTGCCCTCAAGAAAGAACCTAATGGAGTAATGTGGCATGTAAAATGTCTTGTGTTGCAGCATCATGACTTTATCCATTTTGTCAGCAAGTATGGACGCCCAGTCGTACTTCCAAATGCCATTCATCAAGACAATCTGAGGCAACATAATGTTTGAGGCTCAGCTAGAGCCTATGAGTTGGCTTTGACGACGTCCATCAAACCCCTGGACTCATCAGCTGCAACAAAAGACTTCTTCAGCCCACAACTCTTGGTGGCGTTAGCTATTGAATCCAGTTCTGCTTGTGTCAAGTTTCTAGAGACCATCTTTATTAGTCCTTTCTCTTAGTCATCTTTTTCACCGTTTTGTCAATCTTCCCCCTTATGGTCCCTCGAATGCCAAAAACCCTGGTAAACTCATTCGTTGTAAAAGTAATGGTGATATCCTGGCCCAAGTACTCAAAAACGGACCTACGTCAGAACCTATCGTAGGTTTCTATCATTGTGCGCAGTGCCCCTTAAAAATCTCTAACAAAAAATATTGGCATCTGTATTGCCCAATGTACCCATGCTCACCTAAGATTTTCTTTAATGGGATAGCCATCTGGGGTTTCCTACCACCAAGTGCGGCATTCAACCCCATTCGATCCTTCCAAAGTAATGCTTTGTGCAGTTACTTCTTCCTTCTAAGCTTGTATTTGCACCTTTGGCTTGCCTTTTTGCTACTACCCATGCTTCCTGCAACTCCGACTCCTAATGGCAACACTCTTTTTTATTTATCCATGCCAGAATTGTTGCTCCCTGGTGGTGATTGTGACGCATGTAACTGTTTTCTCCAATTTTGTTTCTTTGTGCTAGCTCCTAAATCCATCAACTAACGGCTTAGACATTTTGTGCAACCCAATAAGTACAATATCAAATCTTTGCTCGAATCCCTAACTACCGTAGGGTCTATCGTTTCTTTGCTGCCCTACTGGCTAGGCATATGCTGAAGTAAGAAGTCTCATTTAGATGCAACTGGTCTTGGTTCCGTTCCTTCTGACCTTTTTGGGGCTTCCTCCTGTGCAATATTCAATGTGTCGTCTTATGGTTTCCAGCCTCCACCCTATTACTTCTACACTACCCTTGGTGACACTTCCACTTCAATAGAATTTCTTGCCTCTAGTTCAGATTGCTCTTTTATTATGTTGGTTCGTGTGATTGTTCTTATGCTACCATAGCGACTATTGTGTGAAATCCATTCATGTATTTACTAAGGCGTTTGGTTCTTATTCATACGTCAATCTTGACATGGCAATTTCTTCCTCCGTAAATCATTCTCTCCTCTCACACCATGTGGCTTCTATCTCTGGCTTTTAATTCCTTGCTTGTCCGCTCGGCATCACGTTTTCTCAAACGTAGGCACTTCTTCCTCAACGTACGACAGTCATGCCTTCCGTAGGCCTGTCTTTGCCGTAGCACTCCTTTCTTCATCGTAGTTTTGTTTGCCTTTGTGTCATGAATCTCGTACGACATCTATACCTTCGTAGGCTTCTCCTAACTTCACCATAGGCACTTGTTTTTTCTTCCACAACCCTTTTTCTTTGTTTTTGTCGTGGGCTTTATGCTATTTTACTACAGCAACATTTGTTTCATCGCGCATAGGCCTTCCTTACCGTACAGAGATTTTTTTTTCCTCATCTTTTTTTTCCTCACGGAGCGTTCTCTAATTTGTCGTACGGCTTGTGTCCCGATATCACCATACGGTGATACCACCATATGGTGTTTTTTCCTTCAGCATTTTCTCCTCGTGGGGGCTGTACAGCAAGCACCCCGTACAGCCAACACTACTGTATGGTGTGATTGAAGTACGGTGAGCTCTCGTTTTCTTTTTTAATAATACATTTACCTACCTTCGAACTGGGTCCTTCTGCCTTCATTCATGATATAGTTTTAGCTTTGACTTGTTCACAGCATCGAGGACCTCGCGACAATCCAACATCCACAACTTTATCGCTCCATTTTCTGCCACTTCACAAACTTTATACAGACCCAGCCATCTCACTGTGAATTTCCCTATTTTTATCTCATTTCGCCCATTGTACTTCAAAACTAGTTGACCAAGAGTGAATCACATCCGCCTCAAGTGCTTATCATGCCACAATTTTCAGCATTGTTGGGCTACCTCCATCGCCCACTACGCCATCATTCGTCGTTCATCTAGTTTGTTTAGCGTATACAGCCTCTCCATCCAGCTCTCCATATCGCCCAACCTATTTTCAATGGCTATCCATAAGCTTGGTACCATGAACTCAACCAACACGATAGCTTCCTAGTCGTACATTAACCGAAATGGTGTTTGACCAATTGTCACCTTGCAGGTTGTGCGGTAGGCCCATAGTACTGAAGGCAATTTCTCCTCCAAATCCTCCTACTCAACTCTGCACGACTTGTAAATCACGAACACCAAAATCTTGTTGGTAGCTTCGACTTGCCCATTGGCTCTCGAATAGTAGGGGCTCGACAAGGAGTGAAAAATTTTAAACTCCGTCGTTAACAACTTGATAACATGATTGACGAAGTGTCCTCCCCGATCAATTGTCAGTTGAATAGGAATGCCATACCACGTAATGATTTGCTCATAGATAAACTTCGTCATGCTCAAGGCCGAGTTGTCAGGCAAAGCCCTTGCTTCTACCCACTTAGTTAAATATTTTGTGGCCACCACAATATAGCGGCATCTCCATGCACTGTTGGCCTTCAATAGTCCAATGAAATCCAACGCTCACCATTCAAACAATTCCTAGGCGTGTGCGGGGTTGGTTGGGGGCATGGAGTCCTCAACGGCTTCCCAGTCCTCTGACATGTATTACACCCTACTACCCACTCCTTAGTGTCGTACAACGTAGGCCACCATAAACCTGTGAGCAACACTTTGCATGTTGTTGGGTCTGGTCCCATATGTCTTGCTAGACCTTCTCGTGCTTCTCTCAAGACACTAGGGACCTCCTCCATGACGCATCTCCTTAGCACATTAGCCCGTTTCTCAACTGGAATGTTCTGCTCCTCAGGACGAGCTTCCTCCTTTCACCAGGTGGCATGTCTCTCGGAAATGATGAGGTCAAGAGGCATTCTCCAATACTTGTGTACCACAATGGAAGCACCGCAATCTAGAACAGGTGAGCATTTGGGAAATCATCATTCACTCCCACTGGCGGCTCCCCCAACTTGATACATGACAACTGGTCAGCGATCACATGACTCCTCCCTGGTCTCACGATGATGGTGAAAGTGAACTCCCGCAACAGAAGAAGTCACCTACTGATCCTTCCCTAGATGATAGGTTTGTTTACTAGGTACATGAGCGCCTAGTGGTCCACATAGAACGTGAACGGGGTCGCCAAAAGGTAATGTCTGAATTTTTGCACGGCATAGAGCATCCCTCTCGGTCGTACTATAGTTCTTCTCTGCCTTCAACAACAATCTATTGGCAAAGTAGATTGGATGGTCTAGCCCATGGTCACCCACCTGAGCCAATGTTGCACCTATTGCAAAGTTTGAAGCATCCACATGGATGTGGAACTCCTTGTCCCAATTAGGATATGCCAAGATCGACACACCCACTAGCCTTGCTTTTAACTCCTCAAAATGCTTCCCCCTATGTCATCCCCCAAGTATACAGCTCGCCCTTCCTCGTCAATTTGTCTAAGGGGTACGAAACTTGCGGGAAGTTCTTGATGAACCTCTTGTAGTACCCAATGTGGCCAAGGAAAGGCTTTACCCAATGACGTTTGTAGGGGGCTCCATCTCCACAATCACCCTCACCTTGTCGGGGTTTGTCTTCAATCTAGCCTTGCAGACAATGTAGTCCAAGAGCTTCCCATACAGCACCATGAACCTACACTTCTTCGGATTCAACGCCAATTTGGCCCTCTGAGATATTTTCATGCACTCTTGTAGGGCTACCAAGTGCGTGTCCTATCCACTATAAATGGACCAGTCGTCGAGGAATGCCTTGAAGTTCCCTACTGACATCTTATCAAAGATGTGCAAAATTATCCTCTGGAAGGTTGTTGGCGCATTACAAAGTCCGAAGGGCATCCGATTGTACGTGTAAACATCATCCTCCACCACAAATGTGGTCTTCAATTTATCTTCTTCAGCAATGGAGATTTGGTTATACCTCGAAAACCCATCCATGAATGAATACATTTCATGTCCCGCTACCTCCTCAAGAATGTTGTTTGTAAATGGTATGGGAAAGGGGTCTTTTAGGGTGACGACATTCAGGGGCTGGAAGTCCACACAGATGCGGATATGGTTTGCCTCCTTCAGTGAGATGACAATGGGGGATACCCATTCATTGGTCTGGACCCGAAAGATAATGCCCACCTCCAACATTCACTCTATTTCTTCATTTACCTTAGCGGCATAATTTTTATTCATCAAGTACGGTCTCTTCTGTACCGACTAGGCTCCAGGGACCAACAGAATGCGATGTACGCACAACTCAAGAGGCACTCCCTTCAAGTCCTTATACGTCCATGAAAAGACATCTTTGTACTCCATGAAAATTTTAAATGTTGCAGCCTTCAGCACCGGATTCTAGTCATCCCCTACCAATATATTTTTGGGGTTTGCCTTGTCTCCAAGGTTTGTGACCTTCAACGAGGGCTCTTCATACTTTATGGGTTTCTCCTTGTCAAACTTGTGTGCCTAAGTCTCATTGACGCAGGCCTCCCCTTCCTTGTATTCCTCGTACTCTAGTAGAAACAAGTCCTCTGAATCCTCTTCGACTTGCAGCATGTTACACTAAATAATTCATAATCTTCCATCTGCCAGTGGAAGAGTTCATTCATGGAATCTGTGTCATCTTTGGAGCATCCTTCAAATTCTAGAACGCCTTCGTCATTTGGCTCCATCCTGTGCTTTCCTTCGTCTACTCCGCTCAACTCTCCTTTTGACTCCGACTCCAAAGAAGATGCAAGTTCCTCACTCACCATTTGAGTTTTGAGGTCAATGAGAAATTTCCATCCTCCATTCTCCATCAACAGGGTGTTCCGCTTCCAATTGTGGTTCACCTTCGCTGTGATGAGCCACCCTCTTCCCAAAATAGCATCATACCCTTTTCTTCTTAAGGGGAATCACCACGAAATCTAGAACGAAGGGTTGGATACCAATTGTTACCCGCAGCGCCATCAAAGTACCGATCGGTTTGATGTCATGTTGGTCGGCACCCACTAGATTAAAGGTCGACAACCACAGTGTCGGCTTCCCGACTTTCTTGCATGTTCCCTCTAGTAACACATTTACCCCCAATCCTCCGTTGACAATAGTGTCGGTAAGGATGGTTCCAAGGATGCCCATCTCCACCACCGCAGCGTGTTGGCCACTATTCACGACAGGCCACATTAGGTCTGTTGTAGGGCTGACAAGAACCTCTGTGTGCTCTGTCGTACGGGTTGGTATCGGTATTGTGCTTAGTATGGCAGTTCTTCTCAGCTATGGCATGGTTTTGAGGAGGTCCTTCACCTTCACCGGCACCTCCATCTGCAATATTTGCCTCATGATGTTTTTCTCTACTTCCGTACGGGATGAAGTGCTTGTCATCTCCTGAGTTCCTCTTCATTCGGCCATCATTTCTCTTTCAATGTCAGCTTTTGCTGCCCGTACCCTCTCCTTCGTACAGGAGTCAAGGTATGTTGCCTTCTTTGCTTGTGCACGGGTGATGACCAGTATCCCTTCTTCACCCGACTTCTCAATGTTCAACAAATTGACTACAGGCTTGGGGTAGTTGGCATCCTCGTGGTTGCCAGGACCACACCATTGGCACAAGTGTTGAAAGGCTTCCTCCTTCGGGCAATCTCGGGCGAAGTGCTCCCACTAATTGCAGGCCCAACACTAAATCATTAGCCGACCCTTGGCATCATATTGTATCTGACTTCAGCTGTTATTGTTGTTATTATTATTATTGTTGCCTCCTCGTCCTCATCGATTGTTTCTGTAGCTGTCGGATGATGTCGTTGTGTTGGACTGTTGCTAAGAGGGACCCATTGTTGCGCATCTCGATGGCTGCTCGTGTAAAGAGTACCTATACATTCCTTGTCTTCATATTGTATGGGCACTCCTTGGTGGAGTATCCCGTCACCTGGCATATATCGCATAAGGCCTTCTTAGGACAGGTGCCCTTGGTATGGCCCTCCTTGCACTATGTGCACCATAAGTCCCCTTCACCCTTGTTGGTGCTTCCCTTCATGGCTTTAAACTCCATGCGATGCATGTCCTTTTGGAGCTCTTACACCTTGCTGGACTCCTTGTCATTGCTGCTTCCCTCTGAAGAATCATCTGACAATGATTTCTTCTTCTTCCTTGATATTTTACTTTCACTCTCCAGGTCCATTGCTCTATTGTAGGCATCATCATACGATGTAGGAGGAACAATCTTCATCTTCTTCCTTAGGGAGGATTTTAATCCCTCCACGAACTAACATTTTTTCAAGCCGTCGGCTGATTGGTTTTCCATCTTCCCCAACAACTCCTTTAGTCGTCAACCATACATTCTTACATTCTCGTTCTTTCTCTACTTCATACTACAGATCTTGGCGACGATCTCATTGTCGTCCAAAAGGAGTCTAAATTCCTTCTGGAATGTTGTTCTCAACTCATCCCAAGTAATCACCTTCATCTTGTCAACATCAGAGAACTAGTCTATGGCTACTCCACGGAAGGTCAAAGGGAACTATACTACCCACTCATCTTGGTCGGTGGCCGACCAGATGGTTTCGCATGTTTTGCAATGTCTTACACGGTCCTCTTTCCCATCCCCTGTGAACTTCAGTAACTTTTGTTTGTTCAACATTGAGGTGTTCCTCTGTGGCTTTGGTCCTGTAGGCCCTCCAAACCGGCTAGGAACACCTATTCCGTCAGGAACTCGTGAACCACTAGGGACTCCTAAACTGCTAACTCTTGAACTTGGTATAGTGGAACCAAGCAGATTTTTGTGATCACCGTCCTCCTGTGTACTCCTGACACCTTCGGCCGCACTGGTACCCCCTACGTCTCTGCTCTCGGTCTCCCCTACTTCCCTTTGAACCTCTTGTTCCACCTCACGAAAGCTTCTACTTCCTAGCGGTGTGATTGTGAGATGTCCCAGATGGTTTCGAGTCTCTTCAATCAAGTCAACTACCACGTTTCCTTATGTTGCTTCTTTAGTACGAATACCCTCTTCGTCACCACCGTACACTTGGTGTCCTTTGGCACCACCTTCAACCCACATGTTCCCTTCAGCACCTTCGGCCTATCTATGTAGCCTACTTCGTTGGGCTTGTTCTTCTAATCGCAAGGTCCTCTAAATTACCTCATAATCGTCTCCTCCCTTCCGAGTACGGTTTTTATCCTTGTTTAAGGTATTTGGCATTAATCTTTCCTTTTGTAGAGATTGAGGACACTTTGACGCCTTTTGCTTTCGTCATGCTCCTCTTCTTCCCTCTAGCTATTTTCTTAGTACCGCTGCAAAATTTGTTGGCAGTGATTTTCTCTATTGGTCTCTTCTCAGCGGTTCTATAGAGCAAGGAATGTTTGTCTCAATAGTCAAGGCAATCGGTACATCAACCAATCTACCGTGGGGCTTACACCAAGTGAAGTCCACACTACGCTCTCCAGAAGTTCCTCTTGTGCGGCCTCCCTTCAAACGTGAGTTTCGATGGACGCTTGCAATAGGGGTACAAAGTTTGTTGTCAACACCGTTTCACCTTTGAACAACTCCTCAAACCCTTCCTCATTCTCGGGACTGTTGCTTGCACCTTCGTCCACTGGTTGGCCCATTATACTCCTTTCACCATTAACACTCCGTCACTTCCCAAAGTTCGTATCGGCAACGGCGCCAGATGTTTTCCCCATAGGGTAATAGTTTAATGTGTACGAGAATATACAGGAAATGTAACAAAACACAGTATATCAAAGAACTCACAATTTCTTCTTTATTAATTCCATCAAATGTTTACAATGTATGACACCGCAATGCATGACAGCAATTACCACAATGCCAACATTACAATGATATCTCTCGGATGCAAGTACATAACATATATGATGGTTGAAGGGGCACAAATGCCAACTGTCGCGACCATTCCCAACTACCTACCCTTCGACTAACTAACAAGTACTAACAACACCTAATTTACTTGACAACAAGGAGTGCCTTGCGTGGTGAGCTGGTGATTGTACTTAACTTCAATTGATATTCAATCTTCAGTTTGCATCCATTGATGGGATTGAAGAGGAGATTTTGATGTGAAAAAACATTTGAGTATTCCTTAGAAGCTTGCACTAGCTAGGTGGAGTCGCTAATAAAGCTACACCTAGTAGAGTCCAAGTTCATTCATATTTCCTTTCATTCCTAGATTAGAAGTAGAAGTAGAAGTTAAGTTTGAATTTAAGTTGAGAGTCGAAGAATTGAAAAATCAAAAGGCTATATTTTCATTGCACATTGTGAAGCCAACTCTTTAGAAGCAGTTGATAGCCATGAAATGAGTGGCGTAAGTCCCCTAAGTGATTACCAACAAATCACATTATTTCACTGAGTGAACATCCACAATTGAAGGAACCTTGAAGTCATTTTATGATCTTACTTTGCAAGCTTAACATGAGAAGTGACCCTATTCAAAAGAGGATAGAGTGTCTAAGTGTTTCACTTTGAAACATTGGGTGTTTGAAGGTAACAAACAAAAGCACTAGCTATATCAATATGACTAAAGATGGTATTACTATTAAAGGCATCATCATATCGAAGAACAGCAATACAATACATTAAGGCAGCAGAATCCATCATCAATAACAACAAATTATATCTATCTATGGACAGACACAAGGATTATCAAGACTTCCAAGAGGACCTGCTTGAAAAATAATAAGTCATATTATCGTAATAGAAGATTTCTTATATTCCGAAGATCATCATATCATGCAAAGAAGCCAAGTTACATCAGATCAACTAGTGAAGGGTGATAGTAATGTAAATGACTGATGCTCATTGATGGATTGACAAACTCATGAGAAGAGACTAATCAACCAATATTGACTATCAAGCAAATTACTAGTATCGAGCTAAAGACCACTTATTGTTTTGGGATCTCTTATCAGATTTATTATCAAACACAATATACCTTAGTGAAATCATTAATACCAGTGCGATCCATAAATCAATTCCCACCCTTACTCGACAGACATATACACACAACCTGCGATGCATTAATCTCCGATTGCATGGACAAGAAAATGGTGCCACTACAAGTCCATAATCGACGAAGATATCCAAATGTCCTCCAACATGGTATACTCACTTGTCATGTTTAAGAAAATAATTAGTTGTCGACAAGTATCAATTATTAAGCAAAATCATACCAAGTTTACGATAATCATCTAGAGGCACGATAGTAAGGCAATGATTGTAATTTGAAGATTAATCAGTAAAATGGAAGGGTTAATTAGAGGTTTGTCATAAGGGTGTGATAAACTAAGGAGAGACATAAAGAGGCACGTCTCTACAAAAGGAAACCTACCATCGAATATATATGGGAGTTCAAACGCATTCAAAGCATCATCGACAAAAAGAGAAAAAAATACAAAAGGAAAGAAAAGGAGAAATAGTTTTAGACTACCGATATCTTGGTATGAGTACCATTTGATACAAATACTTGATGAAGTGTTTTGGTGATTATTATTCTTTGGGCTTTGTGTATTGTAGAGATCAAAAAATTTAATGAGTGATTATATATATAGGCATTTCTATGTGTGTGTGTGTCTATATTAATTTAATGTGAATTTTATAATTATCTTATTAGTAATTATAGTTATATTATTGGTGTAAGGATTTAATATAAAAAGTTAAGTATAAAATGTTATTTATATTTTCTAATTGTTGTAATTAATCATGGTAAGGAAAGTGTAGTAATCATGATTGGGTTAAGAGCAATGAAGCCACCTTCTAAGCACACCACCTCATGGTTGTGACAAGGGAATCCTCATGGGCCCAAAGGGGGACAAAGTAGACTACCTTTGGGCTAAGGAAGGATAGGCTTTCAAGGCACCTTATTGTGAATATTCCTCATAGTCCCTACCATGGTGAATGGGTGCTCGATCATTAGAAATAAGTTAGGAATGGAAAGATGAAGGAGATCGGCGATAGGACCCCACACTAGGTCGTCCACCTCATGTATGGCAAGGGCCACATGAGGCCAAGGGGAAACAATGTATCCACTCTTGGGCCTAGGGTAGGAGGTTTTTGGGCACCTCATCAAGTCACCCTACTGTATCATTTTTATGGTTCAGTCATCCTCAAGTAAACTCCAACATCTATTGAATTGATTTGCATTCCTTATTTATATGTTATTTATAATCCTAGCAAATCTAACAATGACATTATGATTATGTATGAACCCTAACTATGTTGCAAGGTTTCAAGTTTGGGATTACATAACCAAAGAAATCCTATATGTGGTAAACCTTAACCCTAATCTTGGGTAGTTATGATTTAGGGCAAAGTTTTAGGGCAAAATCAAAAGGAGACATTACAGGTAGCTTTATGTGTGAAATTTCATTTTTGATATGTCAGTTGTCTAGTACTAATTCTTTATTCTCCAATAATCGTAGAATGGCTTGGAATCATATATACATATCAGAACCCAAATAGTGTATCCTATGGAGCCGAGGTAGGGAAAGAAACTTTAGACACCATACATAGTAGTGAGTTTGTTTATTCTGCATTGGTTCAATGTCAGATCTATCTACAATGTTGAGTAGTATATGTACGATTTTTTTTTGTTGGCAAAAGAAATCTCCTCCTTGCCGGAATCTATGATACCATTAAAAATTTACAAACCACTGCAACCCTGTTAAGGCCCTAGAAGTATTGAAAGGTTCCTTAATTTCTACAACCTCAAAATCAACCAATTGTTTTATGCCTTTAACATTAGCTTCCACATTCTTCCAAGTTCCAAGTGTCTCCATTCTAGAACCATCATCTAGACTGATATTCATTGGTATCTTTACTAGTTTTGGCTTTCCCAATTTCTCCAAAGTGGTTGCCGCAATAATGTTCAAGTCTGCTCCAAGTCAACCAGCACATATTTCACTTTCTAGTCATTAAGATGGGCATTAATTAGTAAGGGACGAATTTTTCAATTCCAATTTTCTAATAACTGATTAACTACTTGTTTTTGTTTGTTCCAATATTTCCCAAGATGTTTAAATTTGACAACCAAATCCTTTTGTCGTGCTAGAGATGCTAGGTCTTTCAACATTTTAACTTCTCTATAAAACATGCCACTTCATCTTGTTGGATAATTTGTTGTTTAGCTTGTTCAACCACCCTCTCATGTTGTGTCTTAGAGGGCCAAAAGTATTTTCAATCTTCCTTTTTCAGGCTAGACCCATCACATTCTTCTTCTACAATTTCCTTTTGCTTATTTTTACCAGTATCTATTCCTTATCTTGCTAATACATTGGCTTTCTTCCTGCTTCTAGATTTCTTCTTGTTGTTTTTCCATTATCAACTCCTCTTTGGAATGTACTTTAGCAAAAAAGTCTGAGGACCATACATCCACTCTGTGAAAACCCCTTATCCTTTGTGGGGGCACTCTCTTGATTACACATGCTCCTCTTTGCAATTGATCACTCCAAGATGTTTGGTTCACCATTTTGAAAAAATTGTCTAGGATTCTCACATTTATAAAATATCATGTGTTTCTTCTCTGCAAAATTCACATTTCCTCTTCTCTCCCTAACATTTGGTGGTATAATGGCCTAGTTTTCCACAATTGAAACAAATTGCATCATTTCTTCTTCTATTGTTCCTTCACCTTCCTCTTCCTCTTCCTCTATAGTTGGATTGTCTATTGTCCTCCAAATACTCTTGTTGTTGATTGTTATGCCTTGCAAATGCATTCTAGTTGTGTCTTCATGGTGGTTGGCGATATCCATCATCATCTTTCATCAATGATAAAGTTATGATTGTGGCAAACTTGGTTACATTGATTCCCTCCATTCCAAACTCGAGGTTTAGAATCTGGACACTATTTTGTTAGATAGATGTCCCACTCTTTACATATGGCGCAATTTAATGAATTTGGCTTTACTATTCTGGCCGCAGAAACTGTTCTTTCTCCTTGGGCCTTAGGGCAATCATTTCAAATGTACCCTTCTTCGTTACAATAAGTACACCAGATTTCCTTCGGCTTTGTGGGCTCTTAATTAGGATTTTTTGTTGAATTGCCAATCTCTTAGCTGAAAATTGAAGGTCCTTGAGTGTTCTTTGATTTCATCCTGTTACCATGTTAATATTTTCAGATTTCTACCTAGGGTTTGCAATCTATAGGTGTTCTTTTAAAACCAAAACATAATAAGGTATTGACAAAGACATGAAGAGATAGTACCTGGTTTATGCTGTCCAATTCTCCTTGAATTTGTCCTCAATGATCATCTAGTAGACTACTCCAAATTTCCTTCTATAATGAATGCAAAATGATTAAATTCATATGTAGTGTATGACTGTTGCAAATCAGGTCTGAATAGGTCTGCTTGAGGTATGAATTTCCTTAGCATGTTATGTCTTCGATGCCTTAGATAATTCGCACCACAAGACACATATATATGTGTGAAGACATCCTCAACTTCAATAGAAAGGGCCGAACAGAATTGGCAAGAAATTATTTCTCATAAAATTAACTCAAGTCGTCCCTTGTGGACAGTATGAAGTCGTCCCTCTAGGACAATACAAAATGTTCCTTATCTTTCATTTAAAGTTTAATATAATAATTTATGAGATGTATGTTGAGATGAATAATAAATATATTATTTATTATTCATCTCAGCATGGATGTCATTGATCTTTCCGAAAAGGCCACACATATTAACAATCCCTCTTGGTCTTGAGGGAAGATCAAAATAAATCTCATAATGTAATCACAAGATCTTTATCACACTAGATTTCATTCTAACATATGAATTATTGTCCTCAATAGAAATCTAAGTGATCTCAATGAATATGGAACCAGCAAAGAAAACATAATATATTCATAATGTATTCATACCTGATGTAATCAATGTGATTAACCATCCTCAAGATTTCCCAACCTTTGTAATATCATCTAATAATGTTAGTGGATTTTCGTCATGTGAGATTCCATCCACAGGTTCTCTGAAAGATAGTCTTCATTGGTAATTTTATCCAAGAGCCTCAACGCTCTAATGTCCAAGAGCCTCATTGCTCAAATGTCAAGAGCCTCAACGCTAAAATATCAAGAGGCTCAACGCTCATATATGCAAGAGCCTCAACGCTCAAATATGCAAGAGCCTCAACACTCAGAAGCATCAACACTCAATTATCAAGAGCCTCAACGCTCAAATATGCAAGAGCCTCAATGCTCAGGAGCCTCAACGCTCAAATATGAAAGAGCCTCAGCTCTCAAATATGTAGGAGCCTCAACGCTGCAAATATGTTAGTATAACAAAATACTCACATTTTCACCACATAATAATTTAATTGTTACTTAGATTTAACATAACGAAGAATCATATTCTCAATGGATAGTAATACTTGATTTATTTACAGCAAGTGATGTTAAAATCTAACAAAGAATTAGAAAGAGTTTATAACACAACTTTTAAGTTCATGAAGGTCCATATCTGAACTCCCTCTCAAGATGAAGACTAAAGGACAAGGCGTTCAGATTCTGATTCTTTTACTTCTGCAATAGAAGCTTGATGATTGTTTCGTTCTGGTCAATTTGCTGCCTTGTGACCAAATTTGTCACATCTATAGCATTGTACCTTAGAGAGATCTCTCCTCTGAAATTTGTTGATTTGATAGTCTCTCCCTCTCCATCCATTATTGCGAGAGTTCCCTTCTTGCTTGATTTGATAATCTAGCTTTCTTTTGTTCCTAAAGTTTATTTCTCCTTTGTCTACAATGGGAAAAGTTAATGGATGTTATTGTGGGGATATAACACTATTTAACATTTAAAATATGCAATTATATTATATACACTTCTATTAGGACAAGAAAGATGGCAAATATATTCACTAGTCCAATTGTAGAGTAATGGCTAGCTGCCATATATATCTTGAGAACCTGTACAGTGAGTTGTCAACTTGAAATTAATACCTGATCCTTCTTACAGCAAGTACAGATGTTTTTGAGGTTGAAATAAATGAATTGAGACACTCATAGATTGCTATGTCAAAATCACTACCATAGGTGTTAAATGTTGGGATATAGTTTCGTTCGTATTTAAGTCATAGTCATGATAGAACAATGGATATATATATACAAACTTATATATATATATATATATATATATATATATATATATATATATATATTGTTGTCATGTCACTATGTTGAATCAAAGCATATCACCGAGTGTTAATAATAACATAGCAAGTGCTAAGTATCATATACGACAAGTAGCATGATAATTATCGTGCTACTGTAATGACATTACAGTCACGACAGTTATCGTGCTAACTGTAATGTTATTACAATGCACGATACTTATCGTGCATACTGTGTATTGTGCATGCTGTGTTAATATTAACCACCGATCGGTCACAATTAGTGACGGTTCTCAAACAGCAAAACAAACATTGATTAGTAAGCACCGTTTGGTATTGGTAATTACTTACAACATGTAGGGACATGTCCCTACATGGCAACTGCCACATATGGACATGTCTCTACATGTTCATAACCCTTGACATCATATATATATGAATCGGGTGTTGTTGAAAAGACAATCAATAACAGTGGCAATTGTTCTCCAACACATCCGATCTCTGCTATAACAAAATAGCATTTATTTCTATTTGATCCTACAATTCCCAACATTAAATTGTATCCGATGCTTGTATGATATTTATAGCAAAGGATGATGCTGCTCAATTGGGACCTTACATGATTTCCCAAGTTGGTTTCTTGACCTCACTATAACTCCCATACTTCTCATATGACGTGACTTTCTTTTACCCGTGTTGAATCAATTCTGATTCTTTCTGCTGATCCATAGAATATATAATTTGCTCTACCATTATTCATATCGAGGCTAAATTCATAGGCTACACCGAAATTCATACCATTGTTCCTTAACAAACCCTTATTAGCATTCATGATGGTTGAGTGTAAAAACAATAAGTAGTAGCATAAATGGTTGCTCACACGGTCTTGTGATTATCTTCAGCAGAGACGTTACTGACTAAGGTCCCTTATTTATCTTTGTAATGTTATCAAATTCGAAATTATTGATTGACAATTCTGCATATTATTCAAATATCTTTTCGTTGAATAATCGCATTCTTCCTATCTAAATCCACAAGACTTCAAATTCATCTTAGACAAAGGCGATATCCAATATTGAAGTTTTCATAATTTCTCCAAAAATATAGGTTGTAAGTCCCTATGATGGTGATGAATTCACTAAGTTTGTATTATTCTCTTGCCCATAGAATATTCTCCCAGCATATAACATTAAGTATTCTAAAGTTGTTATTGCAGGACCACCCTCTTATTTG
The DNA here is from genome assembly GCA_027943335.1 of Chamaecyparis obtusa. NCBI lineage: Eukaryota > Viridiplantae > Streptophyta > Pinopsida > Cupressales > Cupressaceae > Chamaecyparis > Chamaecyparis obtusa. The sequence continues at coordinate 626,750 of BSBK01002411.1, forward strand.
GTTTACGTAAGTTCCCTTTCGAATCGTCTGCATTGTTCTTTTATATATATGTTTGTATCTTCGCAACCTTCTCCCATTCTTGAAGTTCGATGAGCTGATATGATTATACCCATGTTTGCGACCCTGAACACTTGTCTATCAATGATAGGTACTTGAATTCCAAGCAAAAATGTAGATATTAATATGTATTAATTTGATTTGATGAGGATCTCCGAAGAGTGAAGCAAATCTATGACCTCAAGTTCATGTAGCCTCTCAAAGTAGAAGATCATAAATGTTCTGACTACATGAATATCTTATATGTTGAGGGTTATTTGTCGATCACACTTCTGTTGTGTTCATATATAGATAGTATTCACTAGACCTAAACCTTTGCATGCTCACCGGATTTTGTATATATTGCAGTCCTGAATTTATATTGTTTGCACGCCTAGGTGTAATTAGATCAGACCTAGATATGTACTTAGATCATCATGAAGCTGCCCAAATTTTGTGAATATTAGATAAATCGCTTGCATATGATATTCACTTCCCTCTATAAGATGTTTGTTGCCTTACCAACTGTACCTTGCTAGTGTATTGGAGAAGCCTTGATGATAATCGAATCAGATTTATTTGAAGAAATCATGAAAGAGTAGTTTACATGAGTTGAATGTAGATGTAATAACCATAGGCCCAATTTGGAGGTTTTAAAAGATAAGATTGAATCCCTTAAATCTGAATGATTTTTTTCCCAACATAGCTCTGATACCATGTTAATATTTTCAAATTTCTACCTAGGGTTTGCCATCTATTAGGTGTTCTTTTAAAACCAAAACATAATAAGGTATTGACAAAGACATGAAGAGATCGTACCTGGTTTATGCTGTCCAATTCTCCTTGAATTTGTCCTCAATGATCATCTAGTAGACTGCTCCAGATTTCCTTCTATAATGAATACGAAATGATTAAATTCATATGTAATGTATGACTGCTGCAAATCAGGTCTGAATAGGTCTGCTTGAGGTATGAATTTTCTTAGCATGTTATGTCTTCGATGCCTTAGATAATTCACATCACAAGACACATATATATGTGTGAAGACATCCTCAACTTCAATGGAAAGGGCTGACCAAAATCGGCAAGAAATTTTTTCTCATAAAATTAACTCAAGTCGTTCCTTGTGGAGACTATGAAGTCGTCCCTCTAGGACAATACAAAATGTTCCTTATCTTTCATTTAAAGTTTAATATAATAATTTATGAGATGTATGTTGAGATGAATAATAAATAATATTATTTATTATTCATCTCAGCATACATGTCATTGATCTTTCCGAAAAGGCCACAAATATTAACATCCAACCTCCTCCAAGGTTGAGCTTGTTAAATAATTTGAGATCAGAAGATAAGATATAAACTGAATATATGTAGTAGATTTCAATTGCCTTGGTTATTGATTGAATCTACATATTTGAATATCTATATATATTAAACTAGCAAGAAGTGATGTGACTGTTCAAAATGAAATGACGTGACTGTTTATAATAATTATCGGTTTGAGCAAATCTCATTATTTGTTTTAATACAAATCGCAGCTTTAACATATAGTCACTATCATGACTGTTATGTATTAACAGTCACGATAGTATCATGACTGTTAATACATAACAGTCACAATACTGCCGATAATTGTCCGCCATAGTGCATGTCACCCGGTATAATACTATATACTCACCCGATATTAATTGGGGTAAGATATGGTAATCGGTATGATATTCAAACTAAAATATAATTTGATAATATACATATATATATGTATATTAATATATATAATATTAATGACACTAACATTATATATATTAATATGCATATATATATAATGTAGAATAATATTTAAATATAACCAATACAAAATGGTATAGTAAGGTTGAACATTAATGATGTCTATTTACTCTAATATTATAAGTATATATATTAGTATAATAATAATGTCCATCATTATATATATTAATATATTGCATATAATATTATGATCATTTTATCCGATCGAAGCTATAAACATCAACAGAGCTTTTATTCGATAAGCCATAGTTATCAAATCATAATACTTATCAAAAACTCTGCCATCTGGTCTGACTCAAATATTCTTTTGTAGTCCAGAAATGAACCATTCTATATATTGCTTCTCTATGAACAGCTCCTCTAACTTCTGAAAGACTTCCTTAAATATCTTGTTGTAATTCTTCACTGATTCATCCTCTCCTTGTACTAGAGTTCTCATCTTGCTTACACTCTCTATGAGGATTTCTGGAATTGCAAATTTTATTAAAAATTCTCCTTAACTTTTGTAATGTCCCCTACTAGGGACTGTCTGTTTAACATGCATCATTATGCATTGTTATGCAATATTACGCCTTAGTTGGATTAAGAGATAGTTACTTTGTTCATATTATAATCCATAATGGTTACATTTAAACCTAATCCTTACTTCTTTACTAACCCTCATGGAGGATGGGGAATTACTACCATAGGGTGTTGAAACCATCTCCAAATTAAGCCCAAGGGTTTTAAGAACTCCTGTCAATACCACCACTTAGGAGTCACCTAACTTGGGATGGAATTACTCGCCCCTCCCTACACAAACCAACCTACCCTTCCAAAGGTATTAGCGAAAGTTTTAAGGCTAGGTCATTATAATAGTCTTTTATGTATTATAAATGTATGTGTTTTGATATATATCTATATATATATTAGATCATCTATTGGCCCCTTATTCCTAATAGCATTCTGATATAAGATTTTGTAAATCAGTATTTATGCATAGATAAGTTACAACATACTATTTTGCTGTTACACGATGCTTGGCAGCAAACTTAAAGATCCATTTCCTTTAATATATTCTTTAATATTCTCTCTTATTCGATACCTTTCAATGACCAATGGTGAACTCTTCTTATAGCTGCGATCTGAAGTGGGAAGTTATCTTGGATAAGACACATCTGATGTCTTATGATAAACTCAACTTTTCAATAATAATCAATGTATCCAGTCATTGTATCCTCTCAGCTTTTGGTTAGTGATAACTCCTCTTAATCTTAATCACACCTTGACTAGTCAATGCATATGTGTAAAGTGCTGCCAATAGGATCCTCAGCTGCTGCCTTAACTAGTCGATTAGACATACTTGATTAAGGAATGTTAATTATTAGTCGATGCTATTATCAAATATCTTATTCCCTTAACTCGAATTCAAGTCAATCGTTTGACATGCTTTAACCGATGGAATCGTTAATCAATATTTGATTATTTTCACTCCCTTGGTGTTGATAATGGTGATCGTCTTCATTCATGTTCGATACAGATTTATATGCAATCACATCACATGGAATCTCCGTTAACGAACAATAATCACAGCTTGTTCATTACTAGATTATGTCCCTGTTTATGAGCAAATATTTCCTTCATATTATGATGTGAAGCACGCCGCACAGGAAGACACTATTGCTCCCGTATATTGATGATAATAGCTATTTTATAGATACTTCTAGTGCAATGCTCATACCCTTGATATTCCATGGTATATATATTTATTTCAGAATGTGTTGGTAATCAGTATCTAATTTGCAAGGTCTCAACTTCTATCCTCTTGGCATGGGAAGTATTGGTAGGACTTCTTTGTTGATGATTTTATTTCCAGCTTGGAATAGTTCACTGATGTATCTTGGTGGTGATATTTGATTTGGCTCGAGCATAAAGAAGCTTGACCAATTATATTGATTCCCAATACTAACAATATAATCATTAGTCAACCTATGATTTGTATCCAGTTTGTACGTTTAACCCTTTGGGGTATTATGGTTGCCAGCTTTGACGGGGACATCATAGTATGGGATATGACAATCCTTCCCACCCCAAAATTGCTTGTCCTCAAGCAATGATTGGATGATCATAGAGACCTATCCGAAATCCACATTCCAATGCGCTCATGAATTATAATTTGATATTAGAAACTTGGCAAAGCTTAACACAAGAAGTTTCTCTCATCCTCCCTTGGAACAGATCTAGGCCATTTCATAATGGTGCCAATTGTATTTACAAAAATCAATGTTGCATGATAGTGTGTGTTGACTTCATATCTTTTAGTTCATTCCAAGTTATTCTTATTGTTCTAGATCAATCAAAAATAGAACCACACATGGAACATACATTCGAGAATATGAAATATTTGCATGAATATATTAAGACACAAAGCATACCCAAAGTATACACATTAAGCATGAAGACACGAAGCATACACGTAATACAAACATTGTTAGATTCCTTCCTATTGACTAGAAAAACAAAGAGTAATAAATGTGTCTTTCATAACCAATCATGGTTTAGTTTGGTAGGGAGGCCTCAAGAGGGCACTCGTAAACTGCTCAACCCAACTAAGCCCACGAGTGTGCAACGTCCCACTATAACAACTCACCTCTTGGCCCACAAGACGCAAGAACATCCCACTATGACAATTCCATCACTTGGGGTGGCCTACTTAGCTTGGGGGAACCGGTAAACTACAATCCCCTAACTTACTTCCTCCATTCACGGTAATTTATAATCTACCCACATAATTTGTTTCTTATATATGTATATATACAATTTTATCAATATTTTCTTAAGTATATATGTATGTTTTGATTCGTTTTCATCAACTACAATGATTCCTTGTTTTATCTTTTACCCTGCAGGAATGCAGGATCATGCTCTGATACCACTTGTAATGTCCTCTACTAAGGATTGTTTGTTTAATATACATCCTTATACATTGTTATGCAATATTACATCTTAGTTGGATTAAGAGATAGTTGCTTTGTTCATATTATAATCCATAAAGGCTACATTTAAACCTAATCCTTACTTCTTTCCTAACCCTCATGGAGGATGGGGAATTACTATCATAGGGTGTTGAAACCATCTCCACAATTAAGCCCAAGGGTTTCATGAACTCCTGTCAATACCACCACTTGGGAGTCACCTAACTTGGGATGGAATTACTTGCCTCTCCCTACACAGACCAACCTACCCTTCCAAAGGCAATAGCAAAAGTTTTAACGCTAGGTCATTATAATAGTCTATTATGTATTATAAATGTATGTGTTTTGATATATATATATATATATATCATTCTTATAATTAGATATATTAGATCATATATTGGCCCCTTATTCCTAATAGCAGTCTGATATAATATTCTGTAAATCAGTATTTATGCATAGATAAGTTACAACACACTAATTTGCTGTCACACGATGCTTGCCAGCAATATTAAAGATCCATTTCCTTTAATATTCTCTCATATTCGATACCTTTAATGACCGATGGCGAACTCTTCTTATAGCTGTGATCTGAAGTGGGGAGTTATCTTGGATAAGACACATCCCGTGTCTTATGATAAATGCACCTTTTCAATAATAATGAATGTATCCAGTCATCATATCCTTTCAGCTTTTGGTTAGTGATAACTCCCCTTAACCTTAATCACACCTTGACTCATCAATGCATATGTGTGAAGCACTGCCAATAGGATCCTCAGCTGCTTCCTTAACTAGTCAATTAGACATACTGAAGGAATATTAATTAAGTCGATGCTGTTATCAAATATCTTATTCCCTTAACTCGAATTCAAGTTGACCGTTTGACATGCTTTAACCTATGGAATCCTTAATCAATATTTGATTATTTCACTCCCTTGGCGTTGATAATGGTGATTGTCTTCATTCATGTTCGTTATAGATTTAGACATAATCACAGCATGAGGAATCTCCATTAACAAACTATAATCACAGCCTGTTCATTACTAGTTTATGTCCCTATTTGTGAGTGACTATTTCCATCATATTATGATGTGAAGTGGGCCTCGCAGGAAGACAGTATTGCTCCCATATATTGATGATAATTGCTGTTTTAAAGATACTTCTGGTGCGATGCTCATACCCTCAATATTCCATGGTATATATATTTATTTCAGACTTTGCTGGTAATCAGTATCTTATTTGCAAGGTCCCAACTTCTATCCACTTGGCATGGGAAGCAAGTATTGGTAGGACTTCTTTGTTGATGATTTTATTTCCAGCTTGGAACAGATCACTGTTGTATCTTGGTGGTGATATTTGATTTGGCTTGAGCATATAGTAGCTTGACCAATTTTATTGATTCCCAATGCTAACACTAAAATCATTAGTCAACCTGTGATTTGCATCTAGTTTGTATGTTTAATCCTTCGGGGTATTATGTTTGCCAGCTTTGGCAGGGACATCATAGTATGTGATATGACAACTTCATCCCAAGTGCTCTCATGTAGCGGATAATGCAGCACATACCATTCTAATTCCTCCTTTCTCAAAGATCCTACGAAGTCCAGTAACTTGTGTCAGCCTTTTGTTTTTCCTACTCTCTCCCAGAATGATTCCAATAAAAATACATTAGTTGGTGCTTTTGTAGTATCCTGGCCAAATACTGGGATCTTAAGTGAAACCTCCATTTTGCTTGTTTTGTGTTCTGGATTGACTTTCAGTTCCGATGTAGTTTTTGCTCCAGTTTGGGACTTTATTCCAGTTCTAGTGTGCTTAGTTTTGCATCCTTCTTAACATTGACCTGAGGTTTTGTTTCACTCCCCTTGTCTCTTTCTAGTTTGATGTCAAGTATTCTACTCCCAATATCTCACTGCACTGTATATCGTCCTCTTTTCTTTCTTCTCTCTTTTCTTGCTTCTCTCGCTTGTCTTCTTTTCTTTATTGCAGTAATGCTTCTACCAAAAATCTTCTACTTTTAGACTGTAATGGGAATGTGTGTTAGTCCAAGGATTCTGACTCTTCCAAACAATGTTTCAATCTTTAATTTGTAAATGACATTTGATTAGTTATCGACCTACTTTCTTCACCCAATTTTGAAGTAACTTCTTTTTCTTCTTTTCTTAATTTGCTTATACTTTTAATGATTACTCTCTCTAAATAATCATCACCTAAAGATAGGAACTTATACAGAGTTTGTAGACATTCTTTAAACATGTCATCCAACTTAATTGTGATATTGAGGCAGGGTAGAGGCTTCTATGCTATTACTTTCCCTTATCAGCAATTTTTTGATTCTCGATTACTAATAATATTTTTGAAGTTATCTGATGACCTTCTGTTTCTTTTCAATAATAGGCTCATCTTATCCTTCTTATGGTTCTTTTCAATAATAGGCTCATCTTCTATGGCGTCTTCTCCTTCTTATTTTGCTTCTCCTTCTGTCCAGCAGCACCCACGTCGGCAAACTCAGTGGCACCTGCATTGGTGCACTCTAATCTCAATATTGTTGCCATCTCCATTTTTTCTTGGTGTCTTTCTTCTCTCTCCACCACTTGGTGTTGTCTTCTCTCTTCTCCAATTGGGCTTGTCATTGTTCTGTTCCTTTCTAGGTCAATTTTCTCTCTGATTTCTCTTGAATTTCTCTAGGCCATGGGTGTTTTTGTTTTGGAATAGCATTAATCCCATGGTCATTATCTGGTAAATTTCTTGATAGTCACATCTTTCATAGGTCTTTTCAAACCTTTACCCCTTTGCATTTCCCATGCCCATGGCGCCTAAACCCCTCTCACAGGGTAGATGTCAAGAGGACAGATTTGTACTTTATCATATAAGCTTCATTAACTTCTTTGTTTCTTGATCCAATATTTGAATTTGAAAATTTCCCCGGCAAACCTCAACAAGACCTAGCCAGCATGCAGGCAACAAAACCAATGTTAGTGAGAAATCTGAGGGACATAGATCAGGTTCTAAGCCCTAGTGATCTCTTATTGTAGTCTTTATACCCCAGATTTAGTCCTATTGATGGTACAAGGATTTATATCCAGACCAAAAATTAGTTTTAAATTAGAATAAGAACATCATACACAACATAATAGATTAGAACTGAAAAGTATTTGTATTCGTTATATTCAATTGGTAAACATTACATATCCTTGTAACTTCGTATATTTATATGTGCATTCCTTATATCTTTTTTTTCTATTCTCCTTACTATTTGATGTATTCGCTGTTATCTTCACCATTATTTTGGTGAATGGATCTTCCAATGTATACTTATATCCAATACATGAGATGCAACCCTTAGGTTGTATCCCTATTCTACTTCCTACATTCCAAGTCTTAGCTTCCACAGACATCATGCAGTGAGATGCAGGAAGTTCTCTGAATACATCTATGCATCTGTTTCCTGCCAACACATATGAGAGTGCCTACTTGTACCTCTTATCATGGCAATATGGAGAATTACACCAGTAAAGCTCAAACAAAGGCTTGAGAATAAAATGAAGGAATAAGAAATTTTGGTCAAGAGCTTAGTTACCAGTTCGAGTACACGTACGAGAATCCGTTACGTGGGTACATACAAAAATAAAAATTGGGGTTTGGGTATGTTTGGGTTATAGTTGAAAAAATCACAAAGATCATGATATATCACGCGTCAAATGCCCAGACAATATAATCACACAATAACTCAGTGGCGATTTTTTAGGGTAAAAATTGCAAAATCACGCGATTTTCTGAGGAAGAAATCAGTGGTAAAATAGGGTCTCGCTGTTTCATAATATTTTCGTCTATGTTTGAAGGTTGTGATGGCCCATGGGAAAGAAGGCTGCGAACAAAAATATTAAATTTTAATCTGCCACGCCCGACAACAAACTGGTTATTATTTTCCTTCAATTGAATGCCCAAATAAACTGTCGAGAAAATAATTTATAGTAGGATTAATTGGTTTGGAGGGCCTGTCAAAGTTTATTTACTGGTTTAGATGTTAATTCTACACATATCATTTTATAATGTAAACCCTTAAGTTTTGTTTGATCAATCAGAGTGAAAACAATAAATAACATTAGTTGTTTGTGTCTTTGTCCATAGTTTTGTAGTAAATATTTCTGGATAGTAATAGTAAAAAGAATTTAAACTTATCAAAAATATTTGCTAGAAAAATGGATTAAAATGATTGGATATTTGAATCTTTATAAATCTGATGCGATAAATAGGTGATTGATCTTTATAAATCTTATGCATTCATTAATGATTTATAAATAAAGATTTATAAATTTATGAATATAGATTAATAAATCTACATCAATATATATTCATAAATTTATAAATCTCAAAATCAGTATTCATTTATGAATACGGATTTATAAATTTATGAATATATATTGAGGCAGATGTATTAATCTATATGAATAGAGATTTATAAATTTATGAATATATATTAATGCAGATTTATTAATCTATATTCATAAATTTATAAATCTGTTGTTTACCCTCGTGGGGTTACAGAGACTAGTTGCATACAGGAAGTAAAGTATTCAACGGGAAATGTAAAGAGAACATAACAGCATTGTATTCGTAGAATAATCATCAAGTACAAGTGTATTTCTACATCACCATTGTCGTGTCTTGCTCAAAGAGAAGAATGCATACATATAATGGCCGAGGGGATGCAAGGTGAACCGTCCCATCCGTGTATCTCCCTCGAACAGGCTAACCGTCTAACTACCCATTTTCTCGACAACATCATCCCCCCCAAAAAGAAAGTCGTCTCCTGACGACAACAAAACAGGAAAGATGACTATATACAATAACAAAAAAGACTAAGAACTCGGAGGGGGCTGAGAATGCATCCCTGAAGAAGCGGCTCCTGCTAACAGGGCTAGCTTCTCTCAGAGGGCATACACCTACTCTATCCTGGCCTTCAACTGGCTCTCGACCCTTAGCTCATGTTCCAAGGAAGACTTTACCATAGCCGCTGCCTTCAGAAGTTCCTCTTGTTTGGCATCCACCGAGGCCTGTGCTAGATCCCTCTCCTGGGTAAGGGCAACCCGCTCTGCTACAACCTGTGCCTCCCGATCATCCTTTTCCTTCCGCTGAGTCTCCACATACTCATCCGTGGCAGCTCTCTCCCTATCCCAAGCGGCCATCCTAGTGGTCCATTCCCTACGCTGCTCCTCCAAGGACTACTACAAACTAGCAATGCGTGTGTTCAGCATCTGCTGAGCTTTGGACGCCACCCTATGCTCCTCATATGAGTGCTCCATCTGTCGGAATGCATAGTACTGACTTCAGAAGGCTCTCTCCAAATCAGTCACCAAGGCCTCAACCCGACTAGCTACGACAGGTTCTATCACCTGCCAAGCATCCAACATAGCCGATGTCTCATGACTAGGCCAATCCCCTTTAAAGCATGAAGCAAACTGGACAGGGCAATCCTCTCTCACGAAGGTGAGAAGGCGCTGCAAGTTCGCGGCCACATCCTTGAGTGCCTGCCCCTGCGCACTCACTACCATCTCCCGACCTCGGGTCACTACCTCTGTCCAGAAGGCCTCCATGCCATTCCTTCGTCGTGGCTGACAAATAGCTTCCATCTCGGGCCTAACTTCGCTATCCCTAGTCTCCTCCTGCTATTCCTCAGAAGACAGCATGATGGGTACCTCCGCCGGTACCTCCACAGCTACCAAAACTATCTCCTTTGGGTGAGGGGAGAACCTCACAGGTTCCTCTACTAGTGCAATGTCAAACATAGTAAGCCACTCCTTCATTGAAGTCTATCGTGTGATGCTGTTATCGGCCTCCCTGAATTGGCTGTCCGCAATCTGCCCCACCCTCTCCTTTGGGTGCTCTAATTGGTCATCCCCTGCAGCTACCTGGTCAGATGACTCCATGCTATTCCCGACCTTTGCCAATTGGTTGGGTACTGCCACTTCCAGCATAGGTAAATCGGGCAAAGCCATCTCTTCTATCGTAGGGGTATCCCCATCTCTCCTAACTATGGGAGCAACTGGACTCAACACCACTGGTGCCCTCAAGTGCTCGAACATCGGAATGGAAACCACAATAAGTAAGGCAGTGGCCAAGGGCGGTATAAACTGAATAGCCCGAGCTATGGAGTGAACAATACAGGCCGTGGTGCTGACTCCACCGCCAACTCCATACGACTATGGCCGCTAGTCTGGGAGGAACTGCTGCCACTAGATGACGTTGGCTCCCGGCCACTATCGACATCTTCGGACTCTGTTTCCGGCTGTCGTTTCCTCTTTGATCCTGCTGGCACCGGTGAGCCGACTTTTAATGACATCCATAATGCACCGCCAGTGTCCTTCGGCGGTGTTAGCCCTCTTTAATCCCTTCCCTGCTGTTGTCTTTGCCAATGCCTTTACCTGATCAGGCGTGATATCTCTATCAACCCTTCGTATCCACATTTCCTTGACCTCCTGCGTCAATTTCCTAGGCTTGGTGTCAATCTTTTGCCTCTTCTTCCCTAGAATACCAAAAACTCGGCTGAAATCTGCGACATGGAATGACACTGTAAGATTGTGTCCCACGTAGCAGAAAGTGCTGGTACGGGAAAATGTATCAAAGCTTTCTATCATTTGGCGTAGCTGGGGCTCGAAATCTTTTCTGCAAAACAAGGGCATCAGAATGGCCCAATGAACTCCTGCATGTCTGAGACTGTCTTTCACCACGTCATCATCAAGCGTCTCATGCCACCATTTTCTGCACTCCACGCCATTCAAGCCCTCAAATGTAATGTTTTGTGCAGTCACTGCCTCCTTCGGGTTTGTTGCTTTCTTCTTGGAGCTCCCAGCATCCATGGCTTTCTTGTCCACGTTCTTCAACTATTTTGTCCAACTCTGTTTGCCAGCCGAATCCATAACTGTTTCTTTAATTCTTCTTCTTCAGATCTTTTTAAATAAAATATTTAATTTTGCCCCTCTGTTGGTTGTCGTACAAACACTTGTATTTGCAAACCCCTAACTGACAACAACCTCTGAAAATTTTCCTTCCTTCATCACCGTATGGCACCGTACGGTTGCTGCAAGACCTAGTTGTATACCTGGTTGCGTGCAGTGTCTTCTTCTTGTCTGTTGCGGTATCTTTTTCTTGTTTGGGCTGCGGCCTTCTCTTTATTATAAAATGGTGGCTTGTCTTTTTACTGTCCAGTGAACATGCCACCGTTCGATGGCAGTCATCGTTTCGTGACCTGTCACCGTTCAGTGGTAGTCATCGTTCGGTGACTTCCACTTGTTCCCTTTCCTCTTTTTTTTCTTTTTTTTTAATTTTGTTTTCTATCAAGGTGCTTCCGAGCGACCGTGGCTTCCTTGCCTCTCGTGGTAGACTTTCAACTTCGAGCCGTTGGCAGCCTTTGGGATCTCTCTTTCGTCGAGCGTCCATAACTTCAAGGCCCCATTTGCTGCAACTTCCCGAACTTTATATGGACCAAGCCACTTAACTTTGAATTTGCCCGGTTTGATTTCATTTTGCCCATTGAACTTTAGTACCAACTGACCGAGTGTGAATTCCATCCAACGGAGGTGCTTGTCGTGCCACAATTTCCTTCGTTGTTGTGCTACATCCGTCGCCCACTGCGTCATCGCCCTTTTCTCGTCCAACTTATTCAAGGCATAAAGCACTCCCTCAGACTCTCCACATCGCCAAGCTTATTGTCAAGGGCTATCCACAGGCTAGGAACCATGAATTCGGCGGGTACCACTGCCTCTAGTCTGTAAATCAGTTGGAAGGGTGCCTGCCCGGTGGTTACCTTGTATGATGTACGATATGCCCATAACACCGAAGGCAACTTCTCCTCTCAGTCGTCACCTTCCACACCACAAGACTTATAGATAACTCCCACCAATATTTTGTTAGTTGCCTCGGCCTGACCGTTCACCCGAGGATAATAGGGACTCGACAACGTTTGGAAGATTTTGAATTCGGTGGTTAGGAGCTTGATGACATGATTAACAAAATGACCACCTCTATCGCTCGTCAATTGGATTGGAATGCCATACCTCATTATTATTTGCTCGTAGATAAACTTGGCAGTTCTCAGTGCTGAGTTATCTATTAGTGCACGTGCTTCCACCCATTTTGTTAAATACTCAATGGCCACTACAATATAGCGGCACCTTCAAGCACGACTGGCTTTGAGAGGCCCGACGAAGTCCAGCCCCCATCTCTCGAATAGCTCCTGCGCATGGGAAGGATTAAGGGGCATAAAATCTCATTTGAGAGGTTTCCCTGTGCGCTGACAAGTGTCACATCTGACTACCCATTCCCTAGTATCATTATACAACGTTGGCCACCATAAGCCTGCAAAGAGTACCTTCATCGTTGTCATATCAGGACCCATGTGTCCCCCTGTTGCCCCTTTGTGGGCTTCCCTCAATACCTTTGATACCTCCTCCATTATGCATCGTCTAAGTACTTGGTCCAGACCCATTTTATACAACAGTCCGTTGATTAGTTGGAAGGTCCTACTTCGGAGGACCAACTTCCTACGTTCTCCAAGAGGCATGTCCTGAGGGAATGGGGTCGTGGACAAATATTCTCCTATGGTTGTGTACCACTTCGAAAGTACGGCTATGTGAAACAGATGCGCGTCCGGGAAATTGTCATTTATTCCAACAGGTGGTTCGCCAGACTTGATCCTAGACAATTGGTCGGTGATCACGTGGCTACGTCCAGGTCGCACAATAATTTTGAATGTGAACTCTTGAAGAGGAGCCATCGACTCACCCTACCCTGAATAATAGGCTTGTTGACCAGGTACATGAGAGCCTGGTGGTCCACATAAAAGGTAAATGGCGTCGCCACTAAATAGTGCCTGAATTTTTGAACAGAGTAGACCATTCCAAGGGTCTCCCTTTCTATGGTGCTGTAATTCTTTTCAATAGCATTCGACAACAACTTGCTTGCAAAATATATGGGATGATCGAGTTCGTGCCCTCCTTGAGCCAGAGTGGCTCCGATGGCATAATTTGATGCATCCACATGCACATGAAATTCCCTATCCCAATTAGGGAATGCTAGAATAGGAGCGGCCAACAACCTTGTTTTCAAATCCTCGAAGGCTTCCTCTTGCTCCTTCGTCCAAGCGTACGGCTCCCCCTTCCTCGTGAGCCTATCCATCGGATATGAAATCCGTGCGAAGTTTTTTATGAATCCGCAGTAGTATCCGATATGGCCGAGAAAGGATTTGACGCCAGTCACGTCCGTGGGGGCCTCCATCTCAACTATTACCCATACCTTGTCGGGGTCCATTTTTAATCCTCCTTTACATACTATGTGCTCGAGCAACTTTCCTTGTGGCACCATAAACTGACACTTCTTTGGGTTAAGTACCAGACAGGCTCGCCGACACCGTTCCATGCACTCCCCCAAAGCCGCAATGTGTTTTTCCTGCCCACTGAATATGGACCAATCGTCCAAGAATGCTTTAAATTTTTCGGTCAACATCTTGTCAAAGATATGTAAAATAATCCGCTGGAAGGTACTGATGCATTGCAAAGGCCGAAGGGCATTCGATTGTATGCATATACACCATCTTCCACTACGAAGGTTGTTTTCAATTTGTCTTCCTCCACAATGGATATCTGGTTATATCTGGAAAACCCATCCATGAAAGAGTAGATCTCGTGGCTGGCCACTTCCTCCAATATACTATCAGTGAAGGGGATGGGAAACGAGTCCTTGATTGTCACTGCGTTGAGACATCTAAAATCTACACAAATGCGGATCTGATTGGCTTCCTTCTTTTGGGAGATCACAATTGAGGAAACCCACTCGCTTGTGTCAACCCGAAAGATGATACCAGCTTCCAACATCCGTTCAATCTCAGTCTCCACTCTTGCAGCATAGTTCGTATTCATCCTATATGGCCTCTTCCGCACAGATTGAGCTCCCGGAACCAGAGGAATTCAGTGCACGCATAGCTTCAGGATAACACCCTTTAGATCCTTGTAAGTCCACACGAACACGTCCTTGTATTCTGTGAAGATTTTGAATGCCACCTTTTTTAATATTGGGTTCCAATTGTCACCCATTTGGATGGTTTTCAGGTTCTATTCATCTCCGAGGTTTATCTCTTTTAGCTTCGCTTCTTTGTATCGAATCGGTTCATCCTTGAAGAACTCATGGGCAGGGCTCTCCCGAATTCGAGCTTCTCCTTCTTTGTATTCTTTGTACTCCCGAGGGAACTTGTTCGGATCTTCCTTGATCTCCAGCATATTACAAGATGGAGGGAATAATTCATAATCGCTCATTTGCCAATGAAATGGGCCATCCATAGAGTCTGTATCATCCTCCAATTTTAGTACCCCTTCCTCATTGGGTTCCATACTATCTTTCCCTTCGTCTATTTCATCGTCTGATTCAAAGTCTGAGGAGGATGTCATTTCCTCTCCTACCATCTGTGTCGTGAGATCGACCACAAACTTCCTCCCCCCTTTCTCGAATGATAAAATGTTTCTTTTCCAGTTGTGATTTGCTTTGGCAACCACCTGCCATCCTCTCCCTAAGATGGCGTCGTACCCTTTCTGCTTCAGAGGAATTACTACGAAGTCTAAGATGAACGGTTGTGTCCCGATGGTTACTTGTGCCATCAAGGTTCCGGGGGATTTGATGCCATGTTGGTCGGCCCCTAGTAAGTTGAAGGTCGGCGGCCACAGTGTCGGTTTCCCCAAATTCTTCCAAGCTTCCTCTGGTAGAACGTTCACCCCTGATCCACCATCAACAATTGTGTTAGTGAGAATGGTACCCAAGATGCCCATCTCCACTACTGCGGGGTTTCGCCCACTGTTTATAGCCAATGTCATGGGGTTCACTGCGGAGCCACTAGGAATCTCCGTTCGTTCAAATGCACTAGTTGGGACATTGTCCTAAAAACAAAGTTGTTTTTAGATGCGGCATTGTTTCGAGCAGGTCCTTGACCTTTACCGGTATCTCCAATTGCATCATCTGCCTCAAGATGTTTTGTTTTGCCATGGCTCGAGTAGAAGTGTCGAAGGTATCCGTGAAGTCCCTTCGGTCCGGCATTTCCCTCTCAATCTCGACCTTCGCCACAAGCACTCTTTGTCTTTCGGTACGAGGGTCAGGATACGTGGCCTTCTTTGTTTGTGCGCATGTAATTGCCAAGATCTTTTCGCTGCCCCCTCTCTCCACATCAAGGAGGTTGCAGCCGGGCTTCAGGTAGTTGGCTTCCTCATGGTCCCCTAATCCGCACCACCAACACAATTTTTGTGGAGTGGGAGCCTCCTTCTGGCAATCCTAGGCAAAGTGTCCGCGTTGGTTGCAATTTCTGCATTGTATCATCGGTCTCCCCTTCGCATCATACTAGATCTGAGGCCGGTTATTATTGTTATCATTATTCCCTCTGCCTCCCTGTCGGTTATTTCTATGGCTACCAGACGATGTAGTATTTTGTTGACCACCGATTTCAGATGTGGAGGGTTTCTCTTGCGTCAACAACACTTGTTGATTCCTAGCCCTCGGATTGTAGAGACATTCTTTGGTGGAATGTCCCGCAATCTGGCAGATGTCGCGGAAGGATTTCTTCGAACAAGAAGCTTCGGTGTGTCCCACTTCTTTGCAGTCCGTACACCACACAGCATCTTCCTCGATTTTGCTTGAGCTTCCCTTGGTTGCCTTAAATTATTTCATCATTCTCTCAAGGTCTTTCTGTAAAGCATGCACTTTCTTACTTGATTCTCCTTCGCTACTTTCGGTTGTGGACTCATCATCTGAGGATTTAGTTTTCTTGGAGGTCTTGCATTCACTCTCAAGGTCCATCACATGATTATATGCATTATTGTACGATGTCGGGGGAACGATTTTCATCTTCTTGCGGAGGGAAGTTTTTAGACCTTCGACAAACCATCACTTCTTTAGTTCGTCAGCTGCGGCAGATTCCATTTTTCCAATGAGTTCCTTTAGTCATCGCCCATAGGCTCGAACCGACTCGTTCTTCGTTTATTTTGTGTTGTAAATTTCGGCAAGGATCTCATTGTCATCTCTCAGCAACTAAAATTTTGTCTGGAAAGCCTTCTTCACTGTGGCCCATGTTGTCAAACCAATTTTATCCACATCGGAGTACCAATCAATGGCTCCTTCCCTCAATGTGGTAGGGAACTGTCTGACCCACTCATCCTGGTCTATGATTCCGTTAGCAGTCGATATAGTTTCACAAGTTTGGCAATGGTGAACAGGATCCTCCTTCGCCTAGCCCATGAACTTGGGCAATTTCTGTTTATTCGAGGCCATGGCTACCGGTTGTTGTACCGGTTGTGCCCCTTGGGATTGGAGAGGTGGGTTTAGTGTCTTCCCACCCGGGTTAAACTGCAATACGGTGGGTACCACATTCCAACTACCAAATTGTCTTCCTACGTTCGGCGTACGAGGATCAAACAATGTGTCTTGGCTATCTGGCGCTTGTGCCCCTTCGGCACCTCCAGCCGCGCTGGATCCTTCGTCACTCCTGCTTCCTATTCCCTCTACCCGTGCTGAGATGGACAAGTTTCGGAATTGTTCCCGTGTTCCCTCAATCAGATTCAGCCTTTGTCGTGTTTCCTCCAATAATTCTTCACTACTTCTTACCCGTCTTTGTTCTATTGTAAAGTAATTGTCTTCTTCGGTTGTTACACCTCCCGTGACACTCCCATAGTTACCATCGGTACCATCTCCATGGTCCCCTTTGGTTAACCCATCGGCTGGTTGTCCCTCGGTGAGTTGTTTGAACCTTCCTCGACGTTCGACTTGTTGGGCAAGGATTAGGGCTTGTTGTGTAGCCTCCAAGACATTCGATTGTTCCTTTTTATTCCTATCCTTATTTAAAAGATTGGGCATCAATTCTAGTCACTCATCATATTAAAACATAACATAGAACACTTTTTATTTATTCATGTTTTGGTACAACAGATCAACTGATCTTGTTATTATGGTTTCTACAGTGTTCCTTTTATTTCTTCCCCAGGCTTAAAGCTCATGGGTTCGATCTTCGCCAATTGCCATCGCGCTCTTCTTCAGCAACTATTCTCAGCAAAGTTCCTCAGGATTTGTTGGCAGCGTTGTTCACGTTCTACGTCCTCCCTTCAGTTGCTTTGGGCAATGGTTGTCTATGCCAACAGACAGGGTAACTGATACAACAGCCTATTCGCAGCGGGATTGACGTTCAATGCATCCCACTCAGTGTCTTCCGCGACTTGTTCCTGTACAGCTTCCCTGCGTATGAATGTTTCAATAGCTGAATGCAACTGAACGCGAAAGTCAATTGTTAGAGCATGCTCTCCTTCAAAAAGTTATGTGATTCCGTCCTCATTCGTCCTTACATTGATATTCTCCTCAAATGGTAGTCCCATTTATTCACTCATTCCGTCACTTGCCAGATTCGTTTGGCAACGGCGCCAAATGTTTACCCTCGTGGGGTAACAAAGGCTAGTTGCATACAGGAAGTAAAGTATTCAACAGGAAATGTAAAGAGAACATAACAGCATTGTTTTCATAGAATAATCATGAAGTACAAGTGTATTTCTACATCACCATTGTCGTGTCTTGCTCAAAGAGAAGAATGCATACATATAATGTCCGAGGGGATGCGAGGCGAATCATCGCATCTGTGTAACTCCCTCGAACGGGCTAACCGTCTAACTACCATTTTCCCGACAACATCTGTATTAATATATATTTATAAATTTATAAATCTGGAATATATGAGTTTTCTTTAAAATATTTTAAGAAATTATATATTTCCAAATGTTCGATAAATGTGGCAATCTATTGCCGATTTTTTCGCCAAATTTTTGGCAAGTCTTGAGTTTTTAAAAATTTTAGGCCAGCCGAGTATTGCTGAGTTTGAGTTGTTGAACTATGGTTTGGGTACATGTGGGTACATAGATAATTATATACAAAATAATTAAAGAAATATACAGATTCGCAAAACTAAATCATTTGATAGTATGATACTTCATCATTGATCAATGTCAAATGCCAATTGATAGTTCAAAAATATTCAAATAAGTCATATCATGTATGTCTAGGTTCACAATTCAAACAGTGAAAATAATTACAATTACATAATTGACAATCAAAAACGGTATTGTCTTCTATCTTCATTGTTCAATGTAGTTCATCAATCATCAAAATGATTATCACAAAAATCATTATCTATTACATTTTCGGCTGCTGCAAGTTCAAGATCATTTGAACCCAAAGCGGTGCCACTCACACTAGCTGCACCATGTGCAGGTATGTTGTCATCATCATCATCCATAGTGACTCCAGCAAGATCCTCAACAGTTGCATCCAAGTTGGTACACTCAACAGCTACATCCCAAAACTTTGCTGTCCCCTCCTTGTATTGGGGATCCTTATGTGGCAGATGATGCAAATTGGAATGAATATAAACCAAGTCTTCAGCTCTTTTTGAAACCAACCAGTTACACTTCACAAAGTGGACAAAGGAGTGAGTACTCCAATTCCGTTCAGTGGCAAAAACAAAAAATTAAAAAAACAACATTCTTTTTTATTTTTTTAGGTTACTTTGAGTAACTGGGCAGCGGATGCACCCATGTGCATCAATATGCGCTCCACATGCGTTCAGGATGTGCATCCCAGCCTATGGATGTGCGCCGAATATGCTGGTGCATCTGGCACACATCCATAGGCCAAGATGCACATCCAGATGAAACATTCAAACCGGTGCGCATCCGGACCCGATGCACAGGGGCAGGGTGCGCATCCTTCAACTAAGGTCAGGGGACTTGAGGTAGGAGATAGATTTTGTTAGTCTTAAATTAAAAACTTAAAAAGTGTCCCCAAGAAACATTGAAAGTGTTCCAATTAGAACAGCAGATTCACAGATTGCTTTAGCATCTTGTAGATCCAAAGTCCTTTGAACAGGAGTCAGCCCTCAAACTCAACACTAGCGCTTCTACCCAGGCTATCCCCAACTGCTGCCCAGTTTCATCCACTGAACAAGATGCCAGTTCTCATCTTCCAGCTAGTTAATTAGCATTGTCAAAGCTATTGACCAAGCTTAGCAGGGAAAGAAGTAAGCATATAAACTAATACAATCATAAATGTTTTTTATAATATATGGAAATATTGAAAATGACCATCCCAACTGATATACCCAATATTGCCTTTAACATATTTTCATCTTTCAACTATCATGAAAGGATCTCTCTTGTATTTCTCTGTGCTTGCACAGTTGATACATAAGGGACATTGCATCTGATAATATAAGATTAAAGCCATGTTTCTATAGTGTTTCAATCCTTACTTTTATTAATGATTGAGCTAGTGTTTCTGCAGGTATTTCTGTCAGTGTTTCTAATGCAGTTTCCTGTGAAGGTGATTGGGAGATGTATTCTGTTCAAGTTTGATTTGCTTTCAGGGTATAAAAAAAGTTTCTAGTTAATTTCACTTTACTATATCGCCATTATATCTAGATCCAGAAACATTATTAGCTATTTATAATGTAATATGATTTTATTTTATTGTTATATTGTTTTAAAATATTTCATTAACACCTAATGTAATTTTATTTTATTTTTTATAATGTTTTAAATTTAATATATTCCTTTGATGCTTAACATGATTTGATTTTTATCATGTTATTTAGTATACTTTCCTAATGAAATCTTATTTTACTGTTATTTTATTTAGTATATTTGCCTGATGGAATTTCATTTTATTGTTATATTTCTTAATATATTTCATTAATGTCTGATTGTTGCATGTGACCTGGTATAATTGATATGATTTTCATGTTTAGATAAATTTGAGATTAGTTCATCATGTGTGCTTAAATTTCAAGAGAAAAGACAATCTTGGGAATAACACATGCTAAGGCCAGGGAAATAATTGCCAACTGTAGCAAATCATTCCAGCACTACACTAAACTTAAAATGTTCCTGCCCTAATACGCTTGAATTTATGGGGTTATGTCCTAGACTCCTATCTACAACTAAGATAAAAAATCCTAATCCATAGGTAGGCCCCACAAAAATAAAGGAAATCATGCACTTATTTTGAACATTTAGTTCTAAACATACATTTATACTAAAAATGAAGCAGCGAAAAGGGCAAACAGAGGAAAAAGGAGAATACTTTTGCCATCTCCTCTTGTTGCTCAGTTTGCAAAGATGACTCCACCCTCTGAATCTCTGCAATAAAATCAGTCTCAGCTTTCCGTGCTGCTTCCATAAATGTTTCCCGTTTACTCATTATTTCAGTCTCCCTAGCCAATGCTTTTTCTTCTCTGCACCAAAAAACTTGAAGTAAATGCATGCACCAATCTGACAATAGAGATGGGTCTAGGCATCTTTGCTAAGTAAAAGGCATCAAGACAAGATGTCTCAAATCCTTGAAGATACATTTTAATATGGCACTCTCCTAGACAGTTCTACTTACAGAAGCTTTTCATTCCCCTTTTTCAATTCTTGTAATGCTTGATGGCACGTATGAATTTGCTTCATCCGAAAAATTCTTTCTTTTTCATGCAACTTCTCATCTCTCTCTAGTCGCTCCCTGAGCTCTCTCTCTATAGCAGAGCCTTCTTCATCCACTCTAGACACACCTGCCTCAAACATTTCATGTAATCTCCTATCCTGCAAATATTATACAATATGACTTGCCCTAATGAAAATCATTGACGGTAGAAAGAACCACATGACAATAACAGAAAGGCAAGAAAAGAAAATAATCATGCAATTCACAAATAATTATGCAAATTCACAAATAATTCATAAGTAAATCCATTGTAAATTATCTCTCTTCGTCCTCAATTTCAAGGAAAATCCACAAAATTCCAACAATAATATAATAAAACAAAAGTAAGGATATTGAGGTCATCTGACCAAACAAAAATCTTAGGTATATCATGATTCATACTAAATGTCAACTAACAGTTCCAAAACAAGGAAATAATAATATTGAAATATCTGGATCTTGCTCCTTGCCAATATCTTTACAATATCACCACTCATAAAAAGAGATTAATCTACTTTGCTGAGTATTAGAATGTACTGCTCATGTTCTCCATTGAGTGGCAAGGGGCTGTGGAAAACAATGGGTCATTCTATTCACAAAAAGCTTTTGTTTCTTTTCTTTGTGAGCTGAGATATACTGGAACATAGAAGGTAACTCAAAGCATCAACAGAATGCTCCCATAGAAATATTAAAAATGTAGAATAAAAGAGGGCATATAACAAAGTCATATGCATCATATGTGTGTCCAGTACTTCTAGAATAGAAGTAACTTTTACCTCTTCAGCAAAACGTTCCTGCATCACACGAGTTAGAGCTTGCTGTTGTTCAATTTCCTTAGCTTTCATCTGTATTTGCCAAGATATTGCTTCCCTATGTATCTTGATGTTTTGCTCCTCTTCGGACAGAGTTACAACTTCCATCTCCATAGCTTTAAGTTTTGCTTGTTTATGTGCATGTTCCTGCAGGTTTACAATCATAATCAAAATCCTCAAGCAGCTAATATGGAAATCCTCTCATGAGAAATTGGTAAATTCTTGCATCATTCTCCCATACCCTCACATTGTGCCAATAGATGGAAAAAATAGAATAACTTATTCTCACATTCACATAAAATAAGTGTTTCACAATACACAGCTTTATAATTTGCATTTTGCATCATTTCAATTTGTATTAGAGTTGCAAAACATATCCCAAATTAGAATGATTACCCAATGATTCCTTCTTTCACATTGATCCATAGATTTCTTTATATCAGGACAAGATTTAACTTCCTCTACAAAGAAAAACCACAGCACTGAATCAGGACAAGGGCAAGGATAACAAGTATCATACCACTCACTCAATATACATGTTTTAACCATGGCCTTACCATACAAATCATCGCAAAGAATCTGCAGGGATGTGCATATATGCAACTGTATTGCCTTTTGAAGAGGATAAAAATTGCAATCACTTGATAAACTAGTCAATATTTACAATTCAGTAACCAAACAACCTAACATTGATGTCCTAAGGGCGAAGGCCAATACACAAGGAAGTGATAAAAGAGAGAGACTTTTTATCATTTACATTTATCTTGGAAAGCCCAAGATATTTTCAGTAATGGTATTGAATAGAATGGACGGAAAAAGGCATGCAATAAAATTAATGCAGCTGTTTATCATAATAAAATTATGTATATCCAAGAGAATGGTTTTCCATATGATTGACTGTTCTCAATGAGACTTGCACCCTCATGTGCTAACGATCAAAGCCTCAAAATCAACTAAGAGTAATATCTGCTAACGATTATATGGCACTGGGATCTAGATATAATTTGGGGTTTACAATTCCTCTTGGACAGGTAAGTAAAGAGATGACTCTAGAATCATCCAAGTGAAAACTCCTATTTGTTAATGTTTGGTAGCTAGATCCGATTCTAGCTTCAAATTATTTTTAATTAGGAGAATTAAAATAATGAATTAATTATTTAATTGGAGAATTAAATAATAATATATTTAATTGTGAAGATTGGGTGAAGTAATTATTTAATTGGAAAATTAAATAATATATTGTGAGACTAAATTATTTAATATAGAGATTAAATTATTTAATTGAAGAATTAAATAATTTATTTATGGTAGTTATTTTAATTAGAGAATTAAAATAATGATATAAATTGAATTAATTATGGACTGGGCCCAAATTATGGCGTCAATATAAATGAAGGGTTTCTTTTGTAATTTCAAGGTCGGCATTGTAATTGTTCTACCTCATATATATGAGGACTTGATTATATACATATACATGCGATTTTATCAAGCCTCCAATGGTGAGATAAAAAGAGCAGCGATATCATACAAAGGCTTCGATCTTATAAGGCAGCAATCTTAATATACAAGGGCAGCAATCTTATAGGTTGCAGAATACAAACAAGGCAGTCCGATCAGTGATAGCAAGCAAACTACTCCTAATCTGTGTCACACAACAGCAATTTATATACTGTTGAATAGCGAATATTGAGGTAGCATCCAGCATACCTGGAGCAGCGAATATTGATGACTAAGACAGTGATTCAAGGCAGCGACTTCCATTCTGTATTGAACTGCGATCTTGCAGAGATCTAACCACCATAGCAGATGACAAAGATCTGAATACATATTAATATTCTGAGTTGCAGATCCGATATTCTGAATTGCAGATCTAATGCTCTGAGTTGCAAACCTAATATTCTGAGTGGCAGATCTTCGTGTTCTTGCATCAGTTATACATTGGCAATTTGATCTGTGAGTTGTAAACACTCAATTAAAGGGCAATATTGATAATTCATTTGATGTTGGGTTTTTCCCTTCTTGGAGGTTTTCCCAAGGTACCTCTTGTGTTTTGTTTTTCAGTTTTAGATTAGCCTTGTTGTTTACTTAATTCGTTCATTTGATTTACTATTTAAAAGATTCATAAAATTATCTCTGATTATTTAGATCTGATCTTATAATTAACATGGTATCAAAGCTTGGTTCGAACTAACAGTAATCAGATCTAACCCTTCATACTTCAGATCTTTGCCTTTTCTCTTGTTGTTTTCAAAATGGTGACAGGTCTCAAGGTTGAAGTCTGATTGAAAAAGGGTTGTGAACTTTAGAGCTTGGTTCATACTAATCTTGAGTGATCAAATTTTAGCATGATCAGATCTAGATGACCGCCTGGGAATATCTGAAGGCTTTCCTTTGGGTATTGTCATATCTTGGCCCTGTAAGCTTGTGTGATTAAAGCTTAGATCCAGATCTGATATCACATCTCCGTTCAAGTTAAGTATCTTCTGCCTTAGACTTGAGTTTACATTAAATTAGGATATCACTTCATATGATGTGGTCATTGTATGAGTTTCATTGCATGCGTTCTTGATATGTTTGATCTGCTTAGTCTTGTGTGCTAGTTAAATAATTGCAAAGTATAGAGTCTAATTATATTGATATACTTTGCTTAAAACAACTTGACTTATGTCGAAGTGTGACTACAGCATTTAATTAAAAGTTTGGAGTCATAGTATTAGAATGTTCTTTTGACCATTGATGTGAAGTAGGTTGATCTACTTCCTTAGTTGGGTTGTCGTTATGGTTATATTCATTGCTGTATTGATTCACAGTTAGATCTTGACTATCATATAAGTTAAAGCAAATAGTTGGTAGACTTATATGTTCTCAGAATCTAATAGAGAACCTCTCTGGATACAATAGAGAGATCACCATGATCTTTGGTAAGCATACTCTTCTCCTTTTACTGAAAGGTATTCCCAGCTTCTTAAATTCTGTTGAATTCATTACCTATCTGATTGGGTTTTGTAATGTATCATAGATCTTAAATGGAATCTCTTTGAGTGCTGATATCTGCAGATTCACCTTGACGAGAGAACCTACCTATGCAGCCATCGAGCTCTGATGATTGGCCTGTGAGGTTTGAGTATTTTGTATTCATTACTGTGTTGACTTCAAATTACCTCTTGCATTATCCTCTTATCTGCAGGTTCCTATGACAGTCCCAAGTGATTGATTGGTATTACTCTTGGTTGGTATGAATTTAGATTCTCCTTAGTTTATTGCTCTTTTCTTTGCTGAGATATCGTGTAAATTTCATTGATCATACTAAAATGAAGTTGCTAGTTGCTAATTGCATAATGTTGCTTTACATTCTTGGCTGAAACTATTTTAGAACTTATAATCCTCTTAGTATAATAAAGTTGTTGATGTGAATCCTATATGGATTCTATTTGTTGTTCTTCTTGCATTGGAAAGAGTTCATGCTTGATCTCTTAGCATTTTGTTCTCTATTGATGACATCAGGTTGGATCCTTGTGTTATACTATTTAATGCAATCTTTGTATGTAATCTCATGGTGGAAGCTATCCTCATCTTTACTCATCTTAATGATTGTGCTATGGGTCCATCTTGTTGCAAGATAGACAATCTTTAGCAGGATTCTTGAGCTTGACATAAAGGATTGATAAGTATTTGATTACAAATTATTAGAAAGTATTCTTAGCGCCTATCGTTCTAAGTTGTTTTGGCTTTCTTACTGTTTATATCTTGTTAGAAGTACTTAATGGTGTACAATTGATAACTTAGAACTTTGATGATGGAAGTTTGTATCCTTGATCTCAATTTTCAATGATGTTATCTTTCTTTTGTGAGCTGATTATAGACATTGTTAGGTTATGCTCACTTGATTTGATTGGGGTCAGGAATAGTGTCTTGGGCTCAACTGCACAGTTGTCATCTAAATGACCAGATTGGCAAATCGGAATATGAGCTAGTGCTTGACTTGTTCAAGTTTTATGTTGAATGATATAGGCAGTTCTGTTATTGGCTTTGATACATCATTATCTTCTTATCTAAAGGTTCTATGTATTCTTGTGATGAAAGCTTGCATGCATTCTAAGTTGAGTGACCATACTTGGTTGTAATATGTTATTGATGGTCTCCATGTCATTCATATTGTCTATATTGTCTTGGATGCTTCTAACTTGACATGAATACTTATGGAGATGTGATTATGTGTTGACCTATTGTTGAAGAGTTTGAATCTCCTAGAATGCAATATCTCTCATAAGGATATGAGGAACTGATGATTGGCAGTCTCAGCATTATTGATGGAGATAAGCATTCTTTACAATGCTCATAAAACTTTATGTAGTTATTTCATGCATTACAGTTTCTCTTCTATAAGGTTTAATTCCATGATTTGTTACTAATCTCTCTGGAATGATTGTTAATCAGGATGGATTGAGAAGCATAAGCATGATGAGAGATCGAGTACAGAGGGAGAAAGAACCTGATGCATTCTGAAGAAGACTCGGGCTGCTGCCTTAAGATTAAGTTGAGATCACTTCTGAAGTAGGTTTCAACCTGGGACTCGTCATGACTTCTTGGGGCTGCAGGAAATGTTCCTCTAGCTGCACTTCTTCTTACTCTACAGAAGTCATAGCAGCAGTTTGTGTTAAGAGTGCTCAGGTGTCTTGTTGTACTTTGACTGTGATAAGTCTCTATAAATTGTAAGTGGAATCACTCCTATGTCAAGGACTCGTTACCTTCCACATGGCTCAAATTGTTGTGATTATTTGAAAGGAATGTTGTTCCTTCAATTCATGTAAATTCAGAAAGGATTGCTTCCTTGATAGAGGGAGTTGATTAGCGGATCTATCAAGATCCTGATTTATTGGTTCAGAGGGCGTGAACCTTGGATTCATGTCATAAATTTTTATGTAGTAGATACCATGTGATAATTGGAGTCACGATGAGGTGACATCTAATTATTGCTCATGGGAGTAGCCATGATTATGAGACCATGGATATAGTCATAGCTGAGAGGGAGTCTCAGCTTCATTGATGTACTTTGATTATATTGTATTATCCACCCTCTGCGAGAAATGCAAGGTGGTATGGTATGGTATGGTATGGTATGGTATTGTATTACATTGTATTGTATCTTCTTTGAGAGAAGATATGTTATTGACCACCCTCTACGAGCAATGCAAGGTGGAGTTGTATTTTTGGTGTCTTTTGTAAGAGAAGACTTCAGACTTAGATCTCTTCCACCCTCTGCAGGGGCAATGCAAGGTGGCAGTGTATTTATGTTTGAAGGCTTAGTCCTCTTCCACCCTCTGCAGGCAATGCAAGGTGGATCCATCCTCTGCAGGTATGCAAGATGGATTTCATGGAAAGAAGTCCATGATGTGTATTTATATGCTTAATTCATTTCTTGCAGGTGTGCACAATAAGTTTTGGATCCATCCTCTGCAGGTGTGCATGATGGATATCACGGAAAGTGTCCATGATGATTCTCTTTGGTTTCATCCTTCGCAAGCAATGTGAGATAAATATCATGGAAGGAGTCCATGAAGCTCTTTAAATCCTCCCTAGCTAAGAGGGAGTGTTAATGTTTGGTAGCTAGATCGGATCCTAGCTTCACATTATTTTAAATTAGGAGAATTAAAATAATGAATTAATTATTTAATTGGAGAATTAAATAATTATATATTTAATTGTGAAGATTGGGTGAAGTAATTATTTAATTGGAAAATTAAATAATATATTGTGAGATTAAATTATTTAATTGGAGAATTAAATAATATAGAGATTAAATTATTTAATTGAAGAATTAAATAATTTATTTATGGCAGTAATTTTAATTAGAGAATTAAAATAATAATATAAATTGAATTAATTATGGCCTGGGCCCAAATTATGGCATCAATATAAATGAAAGGTATTTTTTGTAACTTCAAGGTCGGCCTTGGAGGCCGACCTTGCATTGTAATTGTTCTACCTCATATATATGAGGATTTGATTATATACATATACATGCGATTTTATCAAGCCTTCAATGGTGAGATAAGAAGAGCAGCGATATCATACAAAGGCTGCGATCTTATAAGGCAGCGATCTTAATATACAAGGGCAGGAATCTTATAGGTTGCAGAATACATTCAAGGCAATCCGATCAGTGACAGCAAGCAAACTACTCCTAATCTGTGTCACACAACAGCAATTTATATACTGTTGAATACCAAATATTGAGGTAGCATCCAGCATACCTGGAGCAGTGAATATTGATGACTAAGACAGTGATTCAAGGCAGCGACTTCCATTCTGTATTGAACTGCGATCTTGCAGAGATCTAACCACCATAGCAGATGACAAAGATCTGAATACATATTAATATTCTAAGTTGCAGATCCAATATTCTGAATTGCAGATCTAATGCTCTGAGTTGCAAACCTAATATTCTGAGAGGCAGATCTTCGTGTTCTTGTATCAGTCATACATTGGCAATTTGATCTGTGAGTTGTAAACACTCAATTAAAGGGCAATATTGATAATTCATTTGATGCTGGGTTTTTCCCTCCTTGGAGGTTTTCCCAGGGTACCTCTTGTGTTTTGTTTTTCAGTTTTAGATTAGCCTTGTTGTTTACTTAATTCGCTCATTTGAATTACTATTTGAAAGATTCATAAAATTATCTCTGATTATTTAGATCTGATCTTAAAATTAACACCATTGATATGAAACATGTAGCAATACACCCTTCACTATGGACTCTCTGTTGCCTGTCTATTACAATCCTTTACAAATCTTTATATTTGAATGAAGACTTGACCCACCAGTCTTTGACTAACATTGTCTCAAAGATCTAGAGGTAAGTCTCATAGTTTCTTGTACACGTCAATAGATGCATATGACTTAAACAAGAGATGCAATAAGACCTAGTTACACTGTAATTGTCCCTCAAGAAAAGTAACATATGTTGGATGAACTCTCAAAAGATAAAAGGTTGAACACATTTTGCAGTTGGCCAAACGTGCCAAGTATGTTAATAAATAGATATTAGTCAGCAAGTAATCAGCTATTTGAAGTAAACTATGTGTTAAAAGTTAATCAGCTATTTGGCAAGTAAACTATGTTTTGTAATTGTGTTATTAGTCCCCAACGAGTGGTCTATCAATTGATTGTTTCCAACGGTTGGTAATCTTAAACAACCGAGGATTGCTATAAATGTACTTATTTTGTATTGTTGGGGACCGGCTGTCATTTTTGTCCTATACACATTGCATATCAATTAAATGAAATAAATGCTCTATCTTTCTAGAAATTGTATTCATACTTGATGTTCTGTGTTCTGTAAATAACATTTTCGTATACTTTGTACCAGAGTTACAGGACTCAGAGAGTCCTTCCCTGACTCGGCAAGTCCGAGGCCGAGTCCACCAAGGCGAGTTTTTCGGACTCTGGACTCGGGACTTGCCGAGTCAGGGAAGGACTCGCCTGGACTCGCCGAGTCCATGGACTCGCCTGACTCGGCGAGTCCCGAGGCCAAGACTCGGCTGGCTGGCAGCAGTAAAAGGCGCTTTAAAAAAACATTTTTTAATTATTTTAAGTCATTTTTAATGTTTGACTTGGCATTTATATTATGTCTTTGACCTAAAAAGGTCATTCTATCACTTGCATAAGGAAAGAAGAGAGAAAAAAGGCTTGAGAGAAGAGGATTGGGGTTTTAGGAAGAAAACCGGTTGGCTCTCATTCAAGGATTGCTGATTGTTTGTTCAACTTTGTTGCACTTTGTAGCTTGTATGTAAGCATTGAGAGGAGTTGAAAGACGCATTTGGAGGAGGCTTCTACAAAGTTGATTTGCATTTCCATTATGAGGAGGGTGATGATGAGGAGGATCAGGAGGGTGCCGAATCTGCCGATGAGCATGTCACTGAGGATCCTGTTTCGGTTCAGCCTCAGACACAGGGAGAGAGGATGGCTCTAGAGTCTTCCATGTGTCATTTTAGGCATACTCGTAGGAGGACATAGGCTACTATGAGGCTATGAGCCTTTGAATCTTTGATATATGTTTTGAACTTCTGATTCCATGGATTTCATATTCCATGAATATTGTAGACATTTTGATTTGACAGTGACACTATATTTCAGATTTCTATATGTTATTTGGTTTAACTTTAACTAATTTTCTTCAGAAATCCGTATTTTTACTTATGTGATCTATGCAAAGTTGTGTATGTGTGCAAAGGAGTTTCTATTTATCTCAATTATTGTGTATTAGATGTTAATTGACTAAATGTTGCAGGAAAAAAACTTAAAATCCTTAAAAATCTTTGCATTTCATGGGTTTTTTGATTTGCCGAGTCCGGGCACCGAGTCCGAGGCTTGGAACACTGCTTTGTATGTAAACATTTGGCACCGTTACTAATATAACTCTTGGAAAATATAAGGCACAGACGAGCAGTGTGACAATGTAATGGGCTGCCCTGTGGAAGAACCGGAAGTAACTAAAAACGAAGAAGAGGAATACACGACAGAAAACAAACTGACACAAGACTTGGTAATACATGTGGGAAGTATCCGTAAACTCGTACATTCAAAGGGAGGCTCTCCAGCCAGAGGTGCCCAAGAGCGTCATCCGAGATAGTCTAACAGTGAATCAGTAGATCATCTTCTTCGAAGATTGCCAAGGTTTGCTCCCATGCAGTTTTATTACCCTTTGAGATCTTCAGGAAGAAAGGGACCAAGAGCAATGTAGGCAACAAACACTGCAATAGTACAAAGAACAAAACCAGAGGAAGAAAGAAGAACATGACACTAGCAAGAGATGAACCCCCAGAAATAATACTCATGCAGCTGAACAGAGATAGAACACGTACACCAGGCAATCGGGAAGTCACAAAAGGACCAATAAAAAAATCTCTTCGGATAAGAAAACACAGTGAACAACAAAGACGACTAAGAAGAATTGTTGAAGCAGAAAGCCCAAGTCTGCCAAGAAGCACAAGTCAAAGCGTCAGTTGCAGTCATAGTCAGAAGGAGAGGAAGAATCTCAACGATGATGGGCAATTAAAGAGCAGGTTGAACTTACTAGACACCTATCACTCCACGACGAGGCATACAAAGATCTTCCAACCAAATAGGCAACCCGTTGGTACAATCTGTATTGGATGAAGAGGACGAAAAAGAAAACCTTCAGACCAATTTCACGGAGAAACTAAAGAGTAATATACACTATATCAAACAATTATGCATATCGGGGCAACCAAGGATTGGGGGCATACAAACAAAGACATCATGGAGACGAGAGTCTAGGAACAAAGAGGAAGGCAACCAAAGTGCAAGGAACACTAAGTGTGGATATATAGAGCACTTGTATGTGGCTGCGAGTGCAAATGAAGCACCAAACTGTCAAGGGCAAAACAGTCCAACTATGTCCAAGGCGCACAGTACTTACTGACCAAGAAAGATGGTGACTCCTTCAACAAGTCCACATGTCGACAAGTGGAAACTCCCAAAGTTCTGGGGAATGGATTGGAGGACCCAATTCGGCACAGCAAGAAGTGCAAAAAACCAATTTGGATAACAAGTGATCAAGAGGACAGTGATTATTGGCTATATGGGGAATGGCCCATTGACTAGTTTATAGAGTTGGATGAGAAATCCACGAACTTTTGGAAAGCCCTCAAAAGGCATTTGAAGTGGAATTTAAATTGTTAAGAGATGATAATGAAATTGTGGTTGAAATTTACAACACTAAATAAAGGAAGCGTGAAAACATACGAGCTTATAATCATAGGCTCAAAGAGTAACTGATCAAATTGGAGAATCAGCCAGCCGGTGGCCTGAAGAAAAGGTGGTTCGTTGAGGGATTGATCCCCTTGCTACGCAAGAAAATGAAAGTGATAGCCCTGTAATCATACGCCGATGTGTATAACCAGGCAATGGACATCGAGAGCGAAGCCAAAAACATCCTCTCAAGAAAAACTAAAGACGGATGATGATGAAAGTGCCAAGGATACTAGTGACAATGAATCCAAAACTGCACAAGCCCTACAGTGAGCCCTACAGCAAGATATGATGTGTATGGTGACGAAATTGTGGCTGAGATTTACCAGTGGTCCGGCATCTCTACAGAATCTCCCTTGATATCGCAACATCCTCTTGACTAAACTATTCCTGCTTGTATGTTCTTGCAACTAATGGAGGCGTTTCAACTATTTTGTCTCATTTATCAAGATATCTTTGTAATCCAAGTAACTTAATATGCTTTGCAATTGTAAAAATAGAACAAACATGCACATAAATCATTAGGAATTCATTGATGTGTGAAGACAGGAAGTTAATGAACAAAATCAAAGGAAAATATCATTGCAGTAGAGTAACGGGTGGCTGCTGAAAGATAAAGGGAAACAGCCAATAATAGTATAATATTTATTACCAGCTTCATTCTTTTATTTGCACTTTGCACTTTCTCAGAATAGCTCTCCTCTGACCAATCTTTGATAATGGTCCTATTTGGATCAATGACCTTCATATCTGCCGGTTCAGCCAAATAACCAAACAGCAATGATGTTCTTCCATAATATTTTGAAGAGAGAAAAGAATCTCCATGGTCCATAAAGCGCAGCCAATCTTCCCGCCCACGTTTACCCTCACGTAGTCTGTCATTCATTACTTTGGCTTCCATATAACCCAAGAAGGATGCATCAAACAAGATGAGAAACCGGTTTCTTTCACAGGCAATAATATCTTTGTGATGAAGATCTTGCAACTCTTGAGAAAGCAGGGTCTGAATCATCACCTCTTCCTTTTTTCCTTCGCCTTGATTTATATGAGTCTCTTTGGAAGTTACATTGCCTCGACTCAATTGTGATTTTGAATCACTGTTTTCTATAACTACAACAGGTGGCCACACTATGAGATGGCTTTCTGAGATATTTAGATCAATGAGGGCTGAACGAGCAGCAGATGGCATTTCCTGGTCTTGCCCTTCTCCATGCTCCTCCCTGTCCTTGAGGACACTATCAAGAGCTAAATAGTAGCCACGGTGCTGAATTAACTTCTTTTTCCTAAAATTTTGGGCATGGGCCACCACTGCTTTCCATCCCTTGAAATACTGGAGCGGAGAACAAACTAAGCATGACAATTCAACATTCCCAACAAGGCTTGGCTTGGAAGACCCGCATATTTTGTCTACGACCTCTTTAACTTTGGGCAACAGTTTCTGATGCACCTTCTCTATAGCCATTTCCTTTTCAGAATCACTGTCATTGTCGTCATCCTCGTCCTCTTCCTCATCGTCGTCTGTGAGATTTACATTGCTATGAAAGGTCTCTTTAAAATTGTTTGTTGGACAGATTTGTTTATCAACTAAGCCACTAAAATTAGAATTATGGGAAGTGGCATCATACTTCTGTGTGTAATCTGAGTTGTGCCTTAAATTGCTTTCCTGAAATTGAGGACTGCGGTACTTATTGTACGGCCTTCTATTACACCGCCCTGGCCTTTCAGTGAAATGATGTTTATCTGGGGCATGATGTTTAGAATGTAAATGCTTCTGCGTATTTGAATAGCTAGAAGTATGAGAGTTATTTTCTGGACGTACAAAGTTGTCGTCATCTAGCCACCCACCAGAACGAGCCATGTTGGCACTGCGCAATTGGGCATCACTTGCCCTTTGCGAAGGGAAGGCATGTTGGGCATGCCTGTCTTGCGCATTGCAGAAACCTGAGCTTTGATGATATGGGTTAGAACTATCTCTCCTGCGATGGTAATGCATTCCTTGTCTTAATTCTCCGGGAGAACCCACTTGGTTTTGATGCCAGGGGCCACTATGCTCGGATTTATTGCCATCATGGGTCTCCCTAAATTCACCAGTAGCTCGTGATTCACGAAATGGGTTCCTTTGATTGCTCTCATTAGAATAACCATAACCATAATTCCGGCCGTGAGATGATGGTTGACAATGGTTGCCGTCTTCTGTCATCCTGCCTTCATAATATTACACTATGAAAATGGAAAACGTAAAATCTTGTCAATGTTCATGAAACTGTCTGAGAGCTTCCAATACATTAATCAAGCAGTGTTCCAATGCCGAGACCTGCAAAAGAGGGTCACATTAACAAACTTGAGCATTTAAAAAAACCAATAAACAAAATTAATAGTGTTAATTGTAAATTTTGTGGGCTGAAACAAAACAGAAACAATATAAAAGGGGATAATATAGCCTTTCAGTTGAAGCTCAACGAAAGAAAACGTCTATTAACAGTTGATAAATGTTATTCAATGCCTAAATAACTAGGAACAAAAAATGGAACTAATAGCAGCATGAGATCCTACTCGTTCATTTTCGCCGCAGTAATTGAAAATTTCGAGGGAACATTTTGCTGAATTTTAATGGAGAGAAATTTTAACCCTAGTGCCACAGCTCGGAGTTGCGAATCCAAAGAGCTTTGTGAAGCGGAGGGAATGTTTTCCACAAGTTGCTTTCTCGTTTGGGATGGATTTAAATTTGTTTGGAATAATAAAATATTTTTTCATGGTAATTTTTATACTAGCAATCGCACTTTGGTGTGCAATGGGTACGCCATATTAATGTTGGAGAAACGAAAAATCGTACCTTTTTTCATCTCACTCGTTCCGTCTATATCAACTTTTTTTATTTTTATATCTATTTTTAAATTTTTAATTATTTATTTATTAATTATATATACATTAATCAAATAATTATATAGCGTTCTTTTTTTTACTATTATTTTGTTCACCATCTAGACAATCTCATTCATCCCTACTAGTTGATGATTATATTATTTGTTTTAAATCATTACAACAAGGTCTTGTTTTTTAGGCGATTTCTCTTTCGTAATCTATAATTACTCTTGTAATCATTTTGACTCACATTATTTCCATATGACTACACATTATTTCTATATGTTAACATAGTTCAATCATCCACACACCACAAAGGGGATGAAGTTTGGATTATGCCTCAACCAGAAATTTGGTTGCACAAAGGTCACTCCATCCCTAACTTTGCATCGAAAAAGTTTAACTATTCATTAATCCATTAAAGAGATGAGGCCAAAATCAAGCCCTAGAAAAATTTAATAATGTGGAGGCCCCTATTCTTTGATACTAAGTTGAAAAAGTTTGATTAATTATGTATCTATCAAGAGATGAGGTCAAATTGTGTTCCTTTTGAATTTGGTGCCATTGATGCCCTTTTGTCCTTGAAATTTAAATGAACAAGTTTGATAATTTGTGCACCATTAAAGGGATAACGTCAAGATCATGTCACAAATTAATATTGTTACATGGAGCTCCTTTAGTGTGTAACACCAAGTTAAAGATATTTGCTTATTTTTGCATTTTAACTACAAGTTATTTACTAATGTGTAATTCTTTTATTTTATGATAATTGGTATATAATAGGTTTTAAAATTCTAAGTTTCCTTTAATACGCCTACAATAAAACCTAGGGTTTTTCAAACCAAGCTATAGAAAGAATTGAGTTGTTTTCCCTTACATGAATTAAACATATTTTAAATGCATTGTCGTTGTGCTTAATTCACCTTATGTTGTGTGTCAGCTAAGTCTAATCTTGAACCTAGTCTTTATTATGTTCAATCCACCACTATAGAATACAGCCGATGCATCTTTATAGGCTCTTTTCATGCAAGACTAGATTGTAGGTGTCAACCTATCTATATCTACAAGATTGCAATGCACTTGTGACCTATTGCTAGCCCTTTCAAAGAACATGACAATGACTTGTTAACTTGTGCACCAAAACACTTTAAAAGGAGCACTCATCATCTTGTATATATATAAGGACAAGCCTTGCTCATGGTGGGGTTATTAAAGTAAAGCATTAGTATCTCACTTACATTATATTCACACTTGCTAAAGTGATATTACACAATCGAATTATTATCTAGACATCTTACATTTTATGGTGGACATGTATTTGAACTCGACTAATTATCAAGAAAGTTTGACACTCTCTTAACACACCAATCTCTAAGGTACTTCTCAACACTACCAATCTCTAAATACGCATGCACATAGATATCAAAGATTAGAGAGTTACATATATATGTAACTTAGGAAAAATCCATACTAAAAAGATCAAATCATACATACAACTTATTAAATAAAATATTGTTTTGACTAAATTTGTTATAATCAAAATATTACTGAACCAATAACATATCTCCAATTCTAATTATTAACTAAATCTGTATTATAAAATCAACTATCTAAACATTACAAACCAACACATCCCACGCCTCCATCAGTCTCAATTCAAATCTAATGGCCATATTACCATTGTACATCAGTAAACGTAATTCCAGAGTTTATTTTCCTAAACATAGAAACCTTGAATATTAGCATTGTAATATTCAAGAATTGCAGGTTGAGGATGTACAATAAAAATCTTTATTCTCTGTACAAGAGCCCATTCATTTACGTTTGTGCATATAAGAGGCTGGGCGGCTGTAACTGACTGAAATAATTTATCGAAAGGGCAAAAAATGACAGATATTTTCTACACATTTTAGTAAAGGCGGCCGTTAACATCACAGCAGGATACATAAACTCCTGAATTAGTGATAAAGAGGAGAGAAGAAAGAATAAACTAAATTTTTTCCCCCTCCCAAAACTCAAAACCCTTAAGCCAACAGAGGGGATTTTGAATGCACTAATTTTTTTTCTATATTACAGCTTCAAAGAAACAATGAAGCCTTTGATAATCTCATATTTACATTCAAGAAGAGCAATTGCAGGCGGAAGAGCAATTTGACTCTGAAACAAAATTTGGGGGAAAATTATCGGTTCAAATATCGGCCAAATACTCTGAATCGGTTCATGCCTTTGCCAAATACTTTGAAATTTGGCTCTGAAACAAGATTTGGAGGAAAAGAATTGGTTCAACATCAGGCTTGCCTTCACAGCTGATCATTGGGAGCGTCCAGGAAACGGGTTATGATCTCGTCCGTTCAACTCTCGGCCAAATACTCTGAAATCGGCGTGATTGGGAACAGTTGCTTCCTGCGCCTCCAGAATGAATTAATGTGATGGTTCGTGGGCCCTATTGTATCTGATACAATGCGCTAGTTTTGTTTTGAACGGACGAGATGTATTTCATGGTCGTCATTCTCTCTAGAGGATATCTCACCGTCAGATGAAAACATTTGCCCGAGCCTTTTCAAAGGGAAACGCCTACGGCGTAATAAATTTGGTTTATAATAGTTGTTTGTTTAAGTGCCGTGTAACTTGCCGAGTGATTTTTTTCCGATCTTTTTTGTGAATATTGTACTTTAATATTTATTTTAATAGTGAAGGTTTTTATTCATTAAAAAAATAAAATATTAGGATAATTATATTTGGAAAAATCTATTAGATTGAAATCGAAATGTTTAGAACGAATGATAGATTTCTAAATTTGACTTTCTATAAAATTGAGTTTTTAATCAACATTTCAAATCATATTTTATTAATAGATTTTTGGATTGAATTATGTTCAAATTTTACAAGATTTCATCAACATTTCAAGTCATACTTTATGATCCTTTAAATATTTACATATTGCAGTATAATTTCAACTTAATGATGGATCATAATCCAAAACATCAATAAAACTTCAAGTTAGGTTAACAATATGTCATATAAATGTGAAAAAAGAGTTAAGAAATAGTAAAAATCAAACCTTATGTATTTATTATAATATTGCAAATACAAAACAACATTCATTATTGAATTTTTAAAATACAAATAGATCAAAATTAAATAGAAATTTCCTTGCTCAAAGTCATTATATTTTTTTTAATATATATTTAAAATTAAAAATTAAAAATTAAACAAATTTAATATAAGTGCCACATAGTGGCCAAGTACTTGCCTTTAGTAATTAATTTTAAGTTTAATTTTTCATATAAATTTAATATTAATTTTAATAAATTTATTATAATATATAAGATATTTTAATTAATTATATAATTTTATAATTATAATTTTTTATACAATGATAATTGTAGTAATAAATAATTTTTAAAATTATAATTATATAAACAATTATTAATTGCAAATTATAATTAATTTAAACCTTAATTTTAATTTCATTTGTAAATATGACAATAGTGCTAATTTTATTTTATACATATATATTTGTATTATATATGATTAATATTATTGTATATATAATATAGTATTATTATATTATACATAAATCATAATTATAATATAATATATTTTAGAATGTATAATAATTATAAATATAATATTATTATTTTAATTTATATTGTAATCTATATTATAATAATAATATATATTTTTTTATCTTAGAAGATTATATAATAGAAATATATATTATTTTTATTTAACATTTTCAATTAATGACAAAAAATACATTTAAAAAATATACTATTTAAAATATAAAATTTTATATTAATTAAAGTTAATTACATTAAATAAACTCATGTAATATAATTTAAAAACTAAAAATTTTAATATACAATTAATAATAAAAATGAAAAAAGATTAGTAAAATCCTAATTAAAGATAGAAACAAAAATTGTTTCCAATAAATAACAAACTTGATAAATTTTAATTAGCTCACTCCTGTAATAAGATTTCAAATGATTTAGCCAATCAAATGATAGAAAAATGATTTCTATAAATTATAAAGTTAAAAATATTGCATCTAACTTTACAAAATATGAAATTTACTACAAAATACAAAATCTAAAAAATTATAATTGGTGTAAACAGTTTTATTTAATCACTAGTTAACACTAAAAACTCAAAAATGGATGCAACAGTACTTGCTTAGCCTATCGGCAAGTACCAATAAGTGTCTTTAAACATATATCTACTTATTATTCCATATTTTTAGGTCAATATATTAAAATTATCTATAATAAATCTTAAAAAATATTAAACTATATAGGTAACTAAATAATATATTTTATTTTCATTAACTCTTGTCTTTTTAGCTTTTATTTTATAAGTATTTTAAATTAGAAATTAAATAAATTTTGCAACAAATTTTCATTTATAAGTGATAAAGAGAACATGTTATTTCTAATTTGGGAATATTTTTGTAATTTTCAACTAAAAAAAGGGGAAAAAACTAAAGTCATTTCCAAAGCCAAAAAAGGAATACTATCGGCTTAAAAACTAGCAGTCGCATGCTTTTGTGCATGCAACGAGAGCCAATAGGAGTTTGCACACAAAACTGATAAATAATAAATAAAAACATTATCATGATTAGAATTTAAAAACATAAAAAAATCTTTTTGATCTTTTTAAACTTAAAATTATATAATATTATTGAAATAATTTTGTAAGTAAACTAAGAAATAAATACAATATACATAGAAAAATCACATCTATGTGATAAATCATACATTATATATTATTTATGAATTATTTAGATAATATCGATTTTAAAAATTTAAAGACATTCTATTTTTATTTTTAAAATTTAGAAACAACATATTCTTTTAAGATATATACAACACTTTAGTATTTAAAAATTGAATAAAATATTTTTCATTTATTTTAAACTATTGAAACTTGTTTTGATTTTAAGAAAATAATTATTTTTTATGTAATTATACTTTAAAATAAGAAACAGTTAGAATAAATTGCAAAATGAATATAAATGTCTATTGATCATAGACGCAAACACCAGCCTATAAACAACTTATAACATCTCTTCGTAAACAAGAAAATAGGTAACAGATAATAAAGAAAACAAAAATGGTGATTTATGGAGTGATTATTTTTTTCATGTGCATGGAGTGGCAAATACATTCCTATTAATTATCACTTAAAAAGGAATTGTATTCAGTGCATGCAATATATAAGAAAAATTGGATTCACTACCTACAATATCTATTTTAATCTAAACAAACCACATTAGTATAAATAACCATTCTAGATTTCTTCATTGTAATACAACAAATGCATTTTGTTTTATAACCCTAATCTTTAAAAAAAACCAAGAAATGTAGTGAAAGACCAAAAGAAATGTAGCTTTACCACTGGTTTTTTCCATTGTCCCTGATCCATATTTGTAATACTGTGTCAAATTGATCATCCGAGTAATCTTGTGACACATCAATTTAGAATGAGAAACGAATCTAAAATTGAATAGATACATGGCAATTTTTAAGTTGAACTGTGAAAACCCTTGAAACTATTTAGTTGGCTGGTTGAAACTATTCAATAATGATGAGACAAAAGTCAAAGCTACAAGAGACAAAGTCAATCCATCTAGGCTAGTGAGCAAGATTGAAGGAGCCAAATCTGAGAAATTGAGCTTGATCTTTTACCTTAAAACCCTTTCCCTGTTTAACAAAGCAGTAAAAGTAAAGTAGTTAGAAGCTTCAATTTAAAGTAATGTACGTTTGACATTAAAATTGAATTAGTAAAGTTTATCCTTCTGACAAAGATCTATAAAAACAAGGTAAGTTGCTATTTTTAAAAAAAAAACCTGAAGTGTTTTTTATAGTTGGAAACGGAAAACTATTTGGGAAGAGGGCTAACAATTTTTCGATAGGAAAATTATTTTTCAGGGAGCAAAGCTCCCACAAATAGCCTATTGGCTAAATAAATTTGCACACATTTTAATCTAGAAATTTAATACATATTTTTATATATTGTGGAAACTACATGACTTTAATTTTAAAATATTTAACATTCATAAATTTTTAAAATTGTCAATACTATATACAAAATTAAAACAATAGAAATAAATAAATAAACAAAAAGTCATATACTTAGTTTGTTGAAGGGTTAGGTGTCTCACTTGATTGGCGAGAGCTTCTTGTTATGAAACACGAGGTCACAAGGTATAGTCTCCCCCTAGCCCATGTGGTACTGAAGGACGTGTTGTGCTAACATCGTCGGTCACGTTATAAAGGTTACCCAATGCACTACAATATAATCACGTCAAGATGTATCGAGACATTTAATTTTTTCAAAAATCAAACACCTCGATACATTTCAACATGTTTTATATATAGATTATATATTTGCTAGTAGCAGTTGTGGCACACATAACACATTAAATATATTAATATGATTAGGGTTAGGGTTTATATCATTGTTAGGATTAGGGTTTGGTTTAGATTTATTATTATGATTATGGTTAGGGTTTAGTGTTAACGTTAAGTTTATGGTCACAATAAGGGTTAGGGTTTAGTGTTAACGTTAAGTTTATGGTCACGATAAGGGTTAAGGTTAGGTTTATGATTATGGTTAGGTTTAGGGTTTAGGCTTATGGTTAGTGTTGTAGTTACTATTTGGGCTCAATGCTAAGGTTTAGTGTTAGGGTTAATGTTAAAATCTTGTGTTATGGTTAAGATTATGTTTAGGGTTCACATCAAAGTTAGTGTTAGGATAGGGATTAAGGTCATAGTTAGGGTTTACATAATGATTAGAGATAGGGTTTGGGTTATGGCTAGTTGTCATGGTTAAGATTAGAGATAGGCTTAAGGTTATGGTTAGAATTATGTTGAGTGTTAGCATTTACATAATATTTTCTCTTAAGGTTGGGGTTTGGATTAGGGTTAAGGACAAGGATAGGTGTAGCATTAGAGTTATCTTTAGGTTTATGGTTAGGGTTCAGGGTTAGGATTGAGATTATGGTGGCAATTAGGATTTACATAACGGTTATGGCTAGGGTTTGGGGTATGTCTAGGGTAACGGCTAGGATTATGATTAGGGTTTAAGGTTGAGGTTATAGTTTACATCATGGTTAGGGTTTGGATTAGGTTTTAGGTTAGTGATATATTTAGGTTTAGAGTTAGGATTGGGAACATGGTTGTAGTTAGGGTTTACATAATGCTTGGGTTTAGGATTTGGCATATGGCTAGAGAGAAGGTTAGATTTAAGGTTAGGGTTGAGATTATCGTTAATGTTACAATTTAAGATTATAATTTAGCTTTTTTTTAGGGTTAGGGTTAGGGTTTTGGTTTGTATTAAGGTTAAGGTTAGGGTTAGGATCATGATTAGGAACATGTTTAGGATTATGTTAAGGATTAAGGTTTAGGGTTAGTATTAGAATTATATTTAGTTTAGGGCTTACATTGTGGTTTTGGGATTAAGGCTACAATTAGGGTTAGGATTTAAGGTTAAGAATGGGATACAATTAGGGTTTAGTAATATGAATAAGTTTTGGTTAGGGTTGACATTTAGGGGGCTTTAGGATTTAGGGTTTGGATTAGGGTTAGGATTATGATAATTTATAGTTACGATTATGAATAATATTTACTATTAGGATTCAGATTATAGTTATAGTTAGGGTTTAAATAATGCTTGGGATTAGGGTTTGGCATATGGCTAGGAAGAGGATTAGGATTATCGTTTGCTCCAGCTCTACCACCCTATGGGCCCCAGCTCTATCTTAGGAAGAGCCTCTCCCTCTACCCTAGAACTACCAAATGTCAAAGTAATTTGGCTTCTCATCGAGGATAAACTCATAATATACAGATTTCTCAAAAAATATAAATTCACCTCCAAATTATTACAGGGTGCTTGGTCAAAGACCATATACCACCTATCCTGAAATGCATCTCTATCCTATTATGAACACACCAATGTATGGGAAATTGATTCGTAGTTACTTCTAGGGATTTACTACTAATAAGATCAGTGAAAAGAGCACATATATCTTCTTTAAGTATCCTCTTTTTCTTCACTTGATCATATGACAACCCATCGAAATAAAATGCATGACATTTATCCCTCTATGAACCCCATGTTGTAACCTCCCTAGACACCTCATTCACACTATTGGTCATTCTTTCTAAGGAAGTGGCGAGGGATGAGTGGTGCTCAAAACTAGAGGACCTCAACCTATTAACCAATATGGATATTTGGGCATTGTTTTGTTGAAGGCGATTGATAAGGTCCACTTGTGTGGCATCAACATGACCTATTGGTGGACACAGAGGGTTTGGTGGTGGGTTTGGGTTTGGTGGTGGGTTTGGGTTTTGTTGAGAGTTTTCTTGTTGTGGGGATACATTTTGAGGGTTCTCTTGTTGCTCGTTTCCAACATTATCAATATTTTCATATGTTCAAAGAGGTCTTTGTTATCTCTTTCGTGGTTGAGGATTTTTTTCTGAATCTAACATCAAATTAATTTAAAAAAACTTAAATCACTTCAACAAACCCTAATCAATTGAAACTAAAACAAAAACAATTTAAAAAAACAAATTCTTACTTGTTCAATAGTGTGGCATGCTTGCAAAATGATCAATATGGAAACAAAATCCAATAGCAACAAGAACATGCTCAGGTTTTGGCATTTTCCCTTCCTCCTCTCTCCTTCAAACTTGATTTTGGTGTGAATAAAAATAGTCAAACGCGGGTTTTTAAAAAATGTTTATGATAGTCAAAATATGTACGGGTTTTGAAAACTTAAGGTATTTTTATTATTTTTTGTGGCTTGGCAAAGGCTCAGCTTTTCCAAGCCTAGTTTTTTCAAATTTTGAATAACCCGATCGGGTTATGAAAAGTTTTGGTTTTTTTTAGGAGGTGGCCACTTTTTGGCACACCATCTTGGTGCACTTACCCAATGCTAAACATTAAATAGATAGAAAGGACCTCTTAGGATTCCCTCCATTGAGCCTTGTGAGTCACCTCTGGTATCCTTTTCTATCCCTATTATTTACCTGATTTTATTCCATGTGTTATTTATTAGTTGGGATGTTCATTATTGTTGTCTTACATATGTTGCTTGTGTAGTGTGGGGGTGTAACGCCCCACCAAGGAACCTAAGAGGATCTATCTATCTAATTAATTCTTGCATTCATGTTCATATTAAATGTAATATATTATTGATGAGTTAATATTATGTGCAATTGTAAATTGTTATGTTCGTTGTATTCTTGCCTCAAAAAAAAGAATTGTTTTCCTTTACCTTAGTTTATTGTGTTGTCCTCTCGGGTTCTTTGGTGGGGTGTTACACAACCTAACACCAAAGGATGAGCAAAATGAGTGAGAATGATCTCTAGATACTACTAGATAGAAATGTTCTCCTAGGGATTGAATCTATAGATTTAATTTTTTGTGAACATTTTTTGTTTCAAAAGCATAATATGTTGAG
Source organism: Chamaecyparis obtusa (assembly GCA_027943335.1). Taxonomy (NCBI): domain Eukaryota; kingdom Viridiplantae; phylum Streptophyta; class Pinopsida; order Cupressales; family Cupressaceae; genus Chamaecyparis; species Chamaecyparis obtusa. The sequence continues at coordinate 670,972 of BSBK01002411.1, forward strand.
TTTTTTTCTAGATGTACTACCAAAAGAAAAGAAGTTTAAAATTTAATACATTCAAGTAATTGAGAATATCCAATAACATACATTGAGGGTTCATCATATTTTGTTTCATCTATGAATGACTATTCTTGTATGGTGTGGATTTATCTTCTCAAGAAGAAATTTGAAGTGTTTTCTTATTTTAAAAAGTTTAAAGCTCTAGTAGAGATTCAGATGGGTAAGACTATAAGATGTAAGAGATAAAATAATGGAGATGAAGTTTTTGCAGGAGATTTTAACCAATTCTATAGTGAGAACAAAATTTCAAGGAAATTGACATTTGATATGACACCAAAACAAAATAGTGTTGCTAAATGCATGAACTGTAAAAATTATGGTGCGAGCTATATGCATGTTGAGCACTACTATTTTGAAGTAGAAAGTTTTGGGTGAGGCTTGTTGGTATATGGTGATTGATCATGCAAATACTATACACTTGTCATTTATATGGTTAATTTTGTTAACTAACTTTGTAAACCACCTCAAAAAGGCTTGATAAATAGGTGTCTATGTGACATGAGATCATCAGATTATAAGTTTCTCTTCACTAGATAATAAAATAAGTGGATGACTATTTCTCTGATGGATGTATCCCATATTGGGTGAGCCACATTAAATATTTGTGTCACTGTATTTTTATCTTTCTTATTTTCGCATTATCTTAATATTGGTTATTGCTTATATATGCCTAAACCCTAAGAGTGGATTTGGGAAAGTTTGTAAGAGGAGACTAAAAGAACAAAGAATAGGGAGATCCATGATGGATCAAACAATATTAAATGATCAGAAGGAAAATTATGGATTATTGATAGTGGATCATGTTTAAGTCATATGACTAGAGAGAAAAGAAAGATCACAAGCTTCAAGAAGTATGATGAAGGAACTACAACTCTTGGAAATAACTAGATTTCCAAGATAATTGTTAAGGGTAATTTAAGTCTTGATGGTGGAAAGACTAAAACTGATGTTTTGTATCTAGCAGGCTTGAAACATAATCTTCTAAGTGTAAGTAAAATGTGTCACATAAAGGATACAATATCTTACTCAATGCAAAAGGTTATGAAATTGAGCAAATTGATACCAATGTGTTAGTTGTATAAGTAGTACACATATTTTTGTATATTGTCTTAGTGAAGTAATTGGGTAGAATTGTTCTGCTATACAAAGAGAAGAAAGTTGGCATTAGCATGTAGAAGGTTGGGACATATCAATTTTGATGATCTTATGAAGATTAGATCAAAAGGAATTGTAAGAGATATGCCAAAGATTAAGAATCTTGTATCCACCGTCTATAAACCATGTCATGAATAAAACTAACAAAGACCAGATTTCCTATGAAGGAGTATTCAATTACAAAGCCATTAGATTTGAATCATACTAAAGATTTTACAAGGCAACATATATGTTATGATCTTATTGATGATTATTCTAGAGTGACTTGGATTACCTTTCTAAGAGATAAATCACAAGACTTTTGAGAAGTTTGAGAAAAATGAAACCTATAGAAAAACCAAATGCTTGAGGTCAAATGGAGGAAAATATTTTACCTCTAGAATAGATATTAATGATTCAATGATATGCATGTGGGATTCAAAGACAATATTTTGATCCTAGGACTCCTCAACAAAATGGAGTTGCAAAAAGAAAGATTTGGATTGTTCAAGAGATGAGAAGAACAATGCTGAAACAAGCATAATTACTAGGTATATACTAGAGAGAAGTTTTTCAAACAATAGTATATATTATGGATATAGCTTAAATTAGGCCAAGGATCACTAAGATGTGTATAAATTAATGAAAGAAAGACTAACATTAGTTGGACATCTCAAAATTTTTAGAAGCAAGTGTTATATCATGAGGGATGACTAAATTTTATTCTAGATTTGGTGAAGGTATTTTTATTGGATATTCTATTAGAAGAAAACCATATTGGATGTTATAACAAAAGACTTCTCGAAGAATAGTGGAAAGTTTTAATGTGATTGCTAATGAAACAATATAGTCAACTAAAGTTTTGGATTAAGGTGAATATGGTGAACCTTTACAAAATAAAGATGAAGGCATGTAAAGTGAATAAAAAATAACCAGTGCCAAGACTATCGTTGAGTATGTGCAAAATAATCACTGTGGTGATCAAATTGTAAGAGATAAAGATAATAGAGTTCAAACTCAAAAAATAAGTAAGAGAGAAAATGAATAGGTACATTTTTCCTTAATGTCAAAAACTGAACCAAGCAATTATGTAGAGACAAGATAGGATAAAGGTTGGTTATAATCCATAGAGGAAGAATTAGCTTAGATTATAAAAAATGTAACCTAGGAGTTAGTTCCAAGACCCAATGACAAGAATGTTATAGGTACCAAATGGGTTCTTAGAAATAATTTGTACAAATATGGAAAATTATTCCAGAATAAGGCTGTACTTTTATGAAAAGGAAATGTTCAAGTTGAGGGAATCATCTTTAAGGATACATTTACTTTGGTAGCAAGGTTAGAGGCAAGTAGGATTGTTTCGCATTATCGACATTTAATAATTTCAATGTATATTAAATAGATGTCAAATCTACATTTATGAATAGAGAGTTAGAAGAGGAAGTATACATCGAGCAATCATAAGGTTTTCAATGTTCACATAAACCAAATTTTGGGTGCAATTTAGAGAAATCTCTTTTTGGAGTCAAGCAAGTTCCTAGAGCATGGTACTCTAGTTTGGATAGATATCAACAACGACAAGTATTCAAGAGAGGAAATGTAGACAATAATCTATATCTGGATATAAAAGAAAAAGATGATGAGTTACACATAGTTGTTCATGTTGATGACAATATCTTTGGAGGTAGTAGTGATGCAATGTGTAAGGAATTCCCAAATGCTATGCATAATGAATTTGAGATGGCAATGCTTAGTGAGTTGTTATTTCTTTATATGCATATTTCTTAGTTGAAAAATTGCATATTTATATCTCAAACCAAATACATAAAAATATATGTTAAACAAGTTCAAGATGGAAGAGACCAAAGAAGTAAGAATGCCTATGATTACTAGGTGTAAATAGAGAAAGGATGATGTGTCTTCTCCAATAAATTAGATTTTATACATGTCAATGATCGATAGTTTTATTGTATGCTGCTATATGAGTTTCTAGATTTGATTGTGTAGAGTTTTTTTGTCATCAACGTTTCAGATCATACTACATGATCCATCATCAGGATGCAAGAGAGAAAAGGGAGAAAAATATATCATGCAAATAATTATTGTAGTTTCTAGATTTTATGTTGCACCTAAGGAAACTCATGTCAAAGTAGTGAAGAGGATATTTAGATATCTGAGGGAAACAATGGATTTTTGGTTTGTAGTATCCAAAGAGTGATTTCAATCTAATTGAGTTTACAAATGTAAATTGGGATGGAAGTATAGATGGCTGAAAAAGTACTAGGGGTTTTTTTCTTGGTGACATTCTTGTGTCTTGATTGAGAAAAAAAAGGGATTTAGTAATAGTTACAGGTCTTTCAGTCAAGTTTTGCGGATGAAGCAACATTTGAAGGATATGAAAGTAGAGTTTGATGACCTAATCTACACTCTTTGTGAAAATAGTAATATTATAAATATGTTTAAGAATCTAGTGATGCATTCAAAGACAAAACTTATTGTAATTAAGTATTAATTTTTAAGAGAGAAAGTTGTAGACAAAGAGCTAAATATTGAGTATATTAAGACTAAGAAGAAAATTGTAGATATTTTCACAAAACCTCTTCCAAGGGAGAATTTTGAGTATCTCCAATAGAAATGAAAGTGGTTTCTCCCTCCACTTGAATCAAGAGGAAACATAGGTTGAGGGGAAGTGTTCAATCCCTACTATAAGAAGACTTAGTGGTATAGTAAAATGCCTTTCAGATGGGTAGTTTCTAGATAACTAGGAGGGGGGGTGAATTAGTTAATTCCAGTTATCCTATAGTCCCAAATACTCCAACAAATGTATATAAAAAAAACTTTCAAACCAATTAATTAACTCAATAAAATATCAACTGTGCCTTTCTCTTCATATACCGATTACTAGTAAATTAATTACTGTGTTTACCAATCAATCCAGTTATAGTAATGTATAAAGTAAAATAAAAATTCAACACATCCATACACATATAACACTTATATTTTTAATGTGGAAACCCTATTAGGGGAAAACAACCTGGGATCGGTAACCCAAAATAATTCATTCTTCTGAAGTGAGCTCAATTAAGAGCCAACCCTATTAAAGGTTACAAAACACTATAAGGTGTGACCTGGTTAGAGGATTTATCACTAACAGTTCTCCCTTGACCAAACATTCACTATGGGGTCAACAATAAAATAATCAACATTCATTGAATTCCATATTTAAATATAAAGACTGTTAAGTCCCACTCAGTTAAGAGATTAATCTATAGTAATGGTTAAACTGATACAATAATGATCTGATTCAAATAGAACTTGATTTACAGATTTTCAGATCTATGCTAAGCTCAAAAAAACCTTTGATCAATAATCAATTCAATCTCTTTGTTTCCTCCAACTCTATTTTGCTCGGTAATTTCTTTCTCTATCGTTCGGTGTTGTCTGCAGAATTGCTCGGTTCTGTCTTCAATTAGTTTGGTCAGCTTTGCATGAATTCAATATTTTTACATGAATTCTCCTACAATAGACTCAATAGTAAATCTCTTGTCTCTTTATATAGACATCATAAATCATTTTATTTCCATCCATAGATTTTATCTCTTAATCTTCACCGTTGATTTACTGTTTTAACCGTCCTCGACAATTGTGTCAATAACACATTTCATTCTCCTTCATCTAATCATCTTTGAATTTTGTTAGCCATTTGATCATCATAACAAACATTATCATTTACCTCAGAATCATAAACAATTGTCTAGTTCATCATCTTTAGTCGGTAGTAATAAGTTCCATTTCTTTCTTTCACTTGGTCAACACCATAATGCATTGGTGATAACTAGCTCAGTTAACACTACATTTGGTATATACTACACTTGCTCAGTGTATACTAAATTCTTCATTTACTGACCACATAAACTTGTTTATCACCCAATGAATACCATAGCCATAACTTTCTCATCCATCTCATCTTCATGTAGATATCTCATTTCTTCATCATTATTTCCTTCTTAAAATGTTTGTAACCATCATGATAAGTAAAGTAAAAGCTAGTTGACATCAATGAAAATACATTAACTTATTTAATGTCTTACATACACATTAGTAGCTCAGTGATCATCAATCACTATCTTTCAAATATCCAATCCATTCTCAAACTCTCCCTCGAGATATTCAATCACTTGTAGTCTATCAATATCTCCCTTTGGAATTGATGGCAACACAATATGAAATATTTCATAGAATACCAAACATATATTCTAAAACTCTATATGTAAATGTTGTAACTCAGTAATATCTCCCTAACTTGTACATTTAATATGTTTAATCACTACACAACATCAATAATCTTCATGCAGTCTCTCTCCCTCCAGATAAATGTTTCATTGAATCTTCTCTCCTTTTGTGTATTTCATACAATATTCTATATCCCTTTGACAACAATGCCAAAAAAAATAAACAACTCTTCAGTAGCCAAATCAATATATCTGTTCTTCGGTTCAAATCAAGTACCTTGCATGTACTGATATGCAGTTTCAGTTTATCTTCCATCTTTCAGTTTTCACAACCTTAGGAAACCCAAAGTGTGAACATTATGCATCAACATCATTTAATATTCTGATAAAGTATAGGTTGATGCAACCTCCTAATCACCTTAGTGACCGATAGACAGGGGATGGATCCCTAGTCTACTCCTCAAGTACTCATATGTGTCCTTAGGTAAGGGTTTAGTGAATATATCAACAAGTTGCTCTTTTGATTTCACATACTCCAGTCTTACTTGCTTTTCTTGTACTTGTTCCATCAAGTAGTGATACTTTATAGATATATGCTTTGTCTTTGCATGCATCACCAAATTATTAGAACTGTTTATTGCACTAGTATTATCACAATATATTATTACTGGGTCAGTGATCCTTCATTCATACCTACCAAAAGTTATTTTATCCATGCAATGTTTGAACAATTAGTAGCAACAACAACATATTATGCTTCTATAGTGGACTGAGAAATACATCCTTGTTTCTTACTTATCCAAGTAACTTATCTTTCTCCCAAAAAGAATGCTCCACCAATAGTGCTCTTTCTATCATCAGTGTTTCCAACCCAATCTGCATCTATGTAAACTTTCAGTTCAAAATTGCCTTCTTTCTTGTACCACAAACCATATTTTTTAGTTCTTTTCAAGTATCTCAAATTTATTTTTATAGCAGTCATATGTGATTCTTTAGGATTAGTAGAAAATCTTGCTACAATTCCAACCGCATGTGCAATATCTGGTCTACTATGCACAACATACATCAATTTACCAATCATTGATCTATACAATGTTTGATTTACCTTGGTTGTCTTGTCACCCTTTTGTCAATTTGCATCTAGTGACCATAGGTGTACCGACTGGTTTTGAATCCTCCATATCGGATGTCTTCAATACTTCTTTTATGTATTTTGTTTGAATAATGTATATGCCTTCATTTTGATGTAAAATTTGCAAGCCAAGAAAAAAATTGATTTCACCGAACATTGACATTTCAAATTCTTTTCTCATTTCATAAGCAAATGATTTGCATAAGTTATTATGTCCTCCAAATATGATATTGTCAACAAAAATTTCATCAATAAGAATCTTGACATCAGTTTCACCTTTCAAATACAAATTTTTTTTGTCACTTGTTCTAACAAATCCAATACTAATAAGATAGGAGTGCAATCTTTCATACCATGCTCTTGGTGCTTGTTTCCATCCATATAATTCTTTGTGCAACTTACATACCATATTCCTCTGATTAGGATCAACACAACCTTTAGGTTGTTCAATGTATACCTCTTCTTCAAGTATTCCATTCAGAAATGTAAATTTAACATCCATCTGATAAACTTTAAATCCTTTGTAAACAACATATGCAAGCAATATTCTAATTCCTTCAAGTCTAGCAATGGGTGCAAAAGTCTCACCATAGTCAATACTCTTCTTGTGCATACTCTTTTCATACTATTCTTGTCTTATTCCTAGTGACATCTCCATTTTCATTCAATTTGTTTATGAATATCCATTTGGTTCCAATTACATTCTCATCTTTCAGTCTCGGTACCAATGTCCATGTTTTATTTTTTTGTATCTGCTCAATTTCTTCATTCATGGCCTTAATCCATTCATCATTTTCAAGTGCATCTCTAAAAGTTTTAGGTTCAAATTCACAAACTAAGCATGTGTTGTTTCTCAACTTACTTCGTGTCATCATGTTAGCTTTCTTATCTCCAATAATCTAATTTTTTGGATGATGTCTTCTTACGTATTTTGCAAGTACAAGTTCAATTCTTTGATCTTCATTGTGTTCTCCACTCGGTGCATGATCACGATCTTCATCGGTAACAGTTTATTGATTCTCAGTCTGTATAGATTGATGCTCGATAGCATTACCCTATTCCTCGGTAACGCTAAGATGTTTCTTGGGTAGAGTGTTAGGTTCCTCAATGTAAACAAATCTACCATAGTCTTCCAGTTCCTAATTACTTTCTTCATCATTCTTCTCAGCAAATTCATCAACTCTCACATTTGCACTTTCAATCATCTTGTCAGTAGCCTTATTCAAACATTTGTAAGCTTTGCTCTTAGTAGAATATCTTAAGAATATTCCTTCATCACCTTTTGAATCAAATTTCCCATTTCTATCATCTTTCAAAATGTAACATCTACTTCCAAATATTCTAAAATAAATTACATTAGGTGTGTAACCATATCATAATCCATAAGGTGTCTTGCTTGAATCTTTCTTTAGTTGAACTTGGTTCAATGTGTATACAATAGTACTAACAACTTCTCTCTAGTATATATGTGCCACATCTTTTTCAATCATTAGTGTTCTAGCACAATCTATAATAGATCTATTTCTCCTTTCAGCAATCCCATTCTGATGGGGTGTCCTCAGTGCAGAAACATGTCTGTTAATTCCATGCTCATTAAAAAAATTAGTGAACTCATCAGAAATAAATTCACCACCTCTATCTGATCTCAAATATTTTAGTTCTTTACCACTTTCTTTTTCCACTTTTTCTTTATGCCATTTAAACATCTTAAAAGCTTCAGATTTTTGTTTCAAGAACGACAATCATCATTCTAGATAATTCATCAACAAACAAGATAAAATATTTGTCTCCATAATAACTCTGAATTCTCATAGGACCACACAAGTCAGTATGAACTAACTCCAAGATAGCATTCGACGGAATTGTTTTTCTCTTAAAACTAGATTTTGACATTTTTGCCATTTGATATTGTTTGCACATAACATGGTCAGGTTTAGATATGCTCGGAAAACCTCTAACTCTCCTTTTCTTATTGATATTAACCATGTTTTCAAAATTCACATGACATAACCTCTTGTGCCATAACCACACATCTTCATTTTTAGCCAACAAACAAGAAGTTTCAGCATTGTCAAGATAGAATAGATTACCTTTAGATTGTTCACTAGTACCAACCAAATTTCTAGTTTCATCATAGATTTTCACCTTTCTATTCTCAAATTCAACTCAGTGACCTATGTTATTCAGTTGTGCTACACTCAACAGATCATAATTAAGTCCTTTCACCCAATATGCATTCTCACATCTGATCTTATTGTTCAACAATATAGACCCTTTTCCTTTCACTAGACAAGGTGTATCATTTCCCATTTTAACAGATCCACCATTATAATGTTTAAGGTATTCAAATTTCTCTTCATCACTAGTCATATGATGTGGACAACCACTATTAATAATCCAAGTATCATTCTTGCTAAATTTAGAAAAAAGTGTTGTTTCTACATGCATTTCTTCTTCTTCTTTTGAATCTTCTTTCAAAGCTACAAATACCACCTCAATATCTTTATCAGTGTCGGTATCATCATCGTCTTCTTCAAAAAGGTAACATGCCTTCTTACCTTTATCTTTGTAATCTTAGTTACTTCTTCTGTCATATTGTCTATTACCTCTATGTTCTCGGTTATCTATTTTGTCATACTTCCTTTCATTAGTTTTCTCATCTTCTTTCCAATTAGAACATCTAGCAACAATATGGCCAATCTCTTTACAATTAAAGCATACCAAAGGTATTTTCCTCTATATCTTCCTTTACCTTTTTGCAATCTTCTATCCATTAATGCTTTAAATTCATCAAGTTCATCCTCTTCACTTTCACTATTACTCTCATTTCTTATCACATGTGTGATGCTTGATTTACCAATTTTTAGAGATGACATAAATGAAGACTCAACAATAGGAACAATACTATTGTCAAAGTTATTCAACTCAAATACAATCAGTCTACCGATTAGACTATCAACTGTAACATTATTTCTAGAAGCTTCTTGCATTTCATGAATTGCAGAGACTCTAATAGCATAAGTAGGTAACAAAGTTATGAGAATTTTACTTACAATAGTGTCTTCATCAATAATTCCACCTGCTCCTCAGATAGAATTCACAACCTCCTTGACTTGGTTACTGTACTGAGATATGTTATCTCCTTCTTTCATTCTCATGTCATCAAAATTTCCTCTAAGACTTTCAGCTTTAGCTCTTAGCACATTCACATCTCCTCTATGAACTAGTGTAAGCTTGTCTCACATCTGTTTAGCAGTTGTACATGCATTAACATCTTCAAATTCAACATCTGATAAGGAAGAAGCAAGCTCTATCATCATAGTATTGTGTTCATGTCTTTCTCTCATCTGATCAATAGTCAAAGGTCCAAATGGTAAGATGAACTCATTTTCCAAGTAGTATGTTGCAGACTCACCTATCCTTGATAGATACAATTTCATTTTGCTTTTCCATGTTGAGAAGTTGTCTTTGTTAAGCTTTGACACCTCTCTCTTATACATCTTGTGATCTTTAGCTTAAGTCCTTCAAACTTTTCCTTCAAGCACTCAAAGCTCTGATACCAATTGTTAGATAAATGAGAGGGGGGTGAATCAGTTAAGTCTAGTTATCCTACAGTCCCAAATACTCCTAGATGTATATAACAAAACTTTCAATCCAATTAATCACCTCAGTAAAATATCAATTGTGCCTTTCTCTTCATATACCGATTACCAATAAATTAATTATTGTGTTTACCGATCAATCCAGTTATAGTAATGTGTAAAGTAAAATAACAATTCAACACATCCATACACATATAACACTTAGATTTTTAACATGGAAACCCTGTTAGGGGAAAAACCACCTGGGACCAATAACCCAAAATAATTTACTCTTCTGAAGTGAGCTCAGTTAAGAGCCAACCCTATTAAAGGTTACAAAACACATTATGAGGTGTGACCTGGTTAGAGAATTTATCACTAACAGTTCTCCCTTGACCAAACACTCACTATGGGGTCAACACGGAAACAATCAACATTCATTGAATGCCATATTGAAATATAAAGAATGTTAAGTCCCACTCGGTTAAGAGATTTATCTGTAGCAATGGTTAAACTGATACAGTAATGATTTGATTCAAATACAACTTGATTTATATATTTTCAGATATATGCTAAGCTCGAAGATACCTTTGATCAATAATCAATTCCATCTCTTTGTTTCCTCCAACTTTGTTCTGCTCAGTAATTTCTTTCTCTGCCACTCAGTATTGTCTGCAGAATTGCTTGGTTATGTCTTCAACTAGTTTGATCATCTTTGCATGAATTCAATCTTTTCACGGAAATTCTCCTGCAACAGACTCAATAATAAATATCTTGTCTCTTTATATAGACATCATAAACCATTTTATTTCCATCCATAAATTTTTCCTCTTAATATTCACCATTGATTTTGCCACTTTAACCTTCCTTGGTAGTTGTGTCAATAACACATTTCATTCTCCTTCACCCGATCATCTTTGAATTTTTTCAATCGTTTGATCATCATAACAAACATTATCATTTACCTCATAATCATAAAAAATTGACCAAATCATCATATTTAGTCGACAATCATAAGTTCCATTTATTTCTTTCACTCGGTCAATACCATAATGTGTCGGTGATAACTAGCTCGGTTAACACTATATTCGGTATATACTACACTTGCTCGGTGTATACTAAATTCTTTATTTACCAATCACATAAACTTATTCATTCTTGATCTTCAATCCATAATAGAGTCATGTAATACAATCAAATTACTAACATAATGCCTTGGACTCATCAATACGTTACCCAATGAATACCATATCCATAAATTTCTCATCCATCTCATCTTCATGTAGATATCTCATTCCTTCATCATTATTTACTTCTTAAGATGTTTGTAACCATCATGATAAGTACAATCAAAGCTAGTTGACATCAATGAAAATACATTAACTGATTTAATATCTTACATACACAATAGTAGCTCGGTGATCATCGATCATTATCTTTCAAATATCCAATCCATTATCAAACTCTCCCTCAAGATATTTAATCAGTTGTAGTCTATCAATAGTGGCATAGGGGAGAAAGAGACTCTAGATAAATGGAATCAAAATGCTATATTTGGTAATGATATAGTGGGATATTGTCGAGCATATATTGACATCAATGTCAAAGAGAGTCAATAATTAGTGAGGAATCAACATGTATTTGTATAACCAAAACTATCTCCTATTAGGTCCATTTCTGAGTATTTGACCTCTAGAAGGACAATTATGAGTTATGTTGGTAATATCAATTGAAACATGTTTGTAATAGTATCTAAGTTCATCCATTTCTATTTTTAATGGTGATCTAAAATTGTCTATGGTATGTTAGTCAAATAGTGTGCTTGCACATGCAATTTATTTTATTATGCAATTTGACACAACTAAGTGTTATGACATGAGGATTGGAAGGAGAGTATGTCTACACATGTCCTATTAGATCCCAAAGTTTCAGTGGTTGAGATTTAGTAGGAAGAAACTTAGAAGTGACAGAGTGGTAACTAGTTGACTAAATGGATATTCTAGATTGATGTGATAGAGGATTGTAACATGTTCTCTCTAGAGATAGTGTTTGGATGCCATTGGGACTAGTTAAGTATACATTGAGTAACACATAATATGTCTCATCTTTTGATGTAAAGTGGGGGCTCTTGGACCTAGAGTATTACATGTTTGGTTAAAGGTTATTCTTGTGTCTTACTTATAGATGTGTTAATCTTATATATATGTTATTTACATATATGTATACATATCTACATATATATGTGTGTATGTGTGTATATATATATACATGCATATACATATATATATACATGCATATACATATATATATATATGTATGTATATATATATATGTATGTATATATATATATGTATGTATATATATATATGTATGTATATATATATATGTATGTATATATATATATATATATATATATATATATATATATATATATATATATATATATATATATATATACATGTGTGTGTGTATGTATATATATATATATATATATATATATATATATATATATATATATATATATATATATATATATATATATATATATATATATATATATATATGTACATATTTACACACATGTATGTATATATATGTATATGCATGTGTGCATGTATGTGTGTATATGCACATACGCATAGACATGTGTATGTGCATATACATACATACATGCACACATGTATATACATATACACATGCACACATACATGCATATACGTATACATACATACATGCACACATGCATATACATGTATATACATACATGTGTGTGTAAATATGTACACACACACACACACACACACACACACACACACACACACACACAGATATATATATATATATATATATATATATATATATATATATATATATATATATATATATATATATATATATATATATATATATATATATATATATATATATATCTGTGTGTGTGTGTGTGTGTGTGTGTGTGTGTGTGTGTGTACACACACACACACACACACACATATATAAGTATAGGATAAAATATGGATGGGGTTCTAGAACAATGACTTTCACATAAAAGAGACCCCAAAACCAATATTTTATACTTACACGAAATCATATTGATATGGGATGTAAATATAGATGATTAATATTGAAATGAAGAAATAAAGGTACTTACCTCCGAAAAAGAATTGACTAAAAACCCTGTCAAACAGTCTCAGAAATTGTTGATTTCTAAAATTTCAAATTGAAACTGCGAGATCTACAAAACCCAGAAATGTTTTTCCAATCTGATGAGAGGTCGACCTTGACCTAGGTAGACAAAGTCGACCTTGACCCAAAAATTTGACCTTGACCTACACAGGGTATCCATATCTGCACTTTAATTCACCGTCCCACACCTGTACCTACAAGAAAAATGGTTTTGTTTGTTGAGGGGGAGGGGTTTTTCTTAGTCAAACCTCAATTTAGAAATTAACCTTGAAATTGAATTGAAATTGTAGTAGTAAACAAAGTAAATGGAACAATTCACCTTGCTTATGTTGAAACCCTTGTGGAGGATTCGAATCCTTGAATCCACAAGTATGGATGAATGTAGAATCAAATTTAGGATGTCTCCAATCAATTGTCTTTAGATCTTCAACACCAATCTTGAGAGGATCTTGGAATAGGAAGAGGCTTGGATGAATGTAGATGGAGAAATCTTCAACAAGAGGGCTCCATAGAGATTGAATCCTTTAATGGCTAACAATGGATCTCCTTGATGAATTAGATCTTGAATGCTTGAAGGCTTGAATGCTTGAACACTTGATCTTCTTTCTTGAGAGCTTGAGAGATTATGAGATGAGATATGAGATAAAATGAGAGAGGAAGGCCCCCTGTTATAGTGATCTAGGGCACAAACTTCTAGAGAGGCCAAATAGAAAACAATAATTAAGGGCCCATTGCACAAAACTCTAGAGAGGTGCACATGGAGAGAAAATTAAATTAAAGTCTTGACACAAAAATCTAGAAGGGTACCACCCTTAATATAGAAATAAAAATAATTATTTAAGAGCCTTGTCACAAAATTCGAGGTAAGGCCAAACCCAAAGTTAATTTGAGCATTAGGCACAAAACTTGAGAAAGGCTAATCTCCAATAATAAATTAGGAATCTTATACATATCTTGAGAAAGGTCCACCTCAAATATTAATTTGAGAATTCAACACTTAACCTGAGAAATAGTGGCCCCAAAGAGGGAAAAGACAAGATTTTGACGAAACCCCGAAACTGGAAGCTAACCCCAAGGATCCCGGACCCTAGGGCAGAATAGGGGAAAACACCAGATCCAAGTCAAAGACACATTCAAGGCATTCAACATGACCCCAAACCACTTACTCGGAGGGCTAAACATTCTTAACATGGAAGTGCTTCCATTTTAAGACAATACATTAAGCCCCCACTTTAGCAAGAGTATGGACTCGATGCAAACTCTTGGTAAAAGAGATCACAAAGAAAAAGACAATCTTATAGAAATCAAAGGGACAAAGGAATCCTCAAGCCCCCATGGACTTGAGTCTTCGTCAACTCCAAGATTGCAATAAGAGAGACATCACTAGAAAAAAGAGAGAAAAGGGAAGAGAGGAGTGGCTAGCTTGCCCACTAAGATGTGTGTATCTCACTGTGAACCACAAAAAGGATAGGATGGCCCACCAAGAAAACACTTGATAGTCACCCCATAAAATTGAGCACCTTCTGGTGGCTTTGTGCATGTATGTAGTGCATCATCTGATGGCTTTTATAAAGTAACCATGGATCTATATCCTTATATCACCATAGAATACATTTGTAAAATGCATATCTCTTCAGGATTTAGCAACTTATGCGCGTTACCTTCCAAGGATTTAACATATTTGAAATTGGAAATGTGTGTCCCTTCAGGATTTAGAAACTTTTGTGCATTACCTTCAGAGGATTTAGCATATTTGAAATTGGAAATGTGTGTCTCTTCAGAATTTAGCAACTTATGTGTGTTACCTTTCAAGATTTAGCATGCTGCAAAACAAAAGGTTAGAACAAAAATACATAATATAGAATGAGGGAGGCCATATATATTCCCCCCTCCTTAAGATGGTAAAAAGCATACTATTCTGACATGTTAAGGAAAGAAAAGAACAAGGATAAAGCCTTCTTCAACATCAAGACAATATCCATAGACAACACCCAATCCAAGCCAAGAAGGTCACAACTCCTATAAGGCTATGAAAGGGATGAATGCAAAGAGATATCATGCAAGAAGGGAAAAGCTAACCCTTGTGAGGGATAGCACATTATTCAGCTTCCAAGTTGAGAGATTTATCCACCATGGAAACCCAATGTCAAACAACGAAATAGGTTGTCATCAAGGACAAAGATCCTCAATGCAAACCAAAATTTTCATGTATGATTAGATATCATATAATAGATAGATATTGCTTAACCCAAGAAGGAGGTGAATCCTAGAAACAAAAAAGAAGGAGATGACATCCTTGCCCCCCAAGCATAGGAACAAGGATGGAAGGGGACCTATTATATCACTCACAACATTGTACAAGACAACAAGTCCCCAAGAATTAGGCTAACATTGTTTACATAATGTGGAGCTCCATAATAGGAACATAAATGTTATTTAGAGAAAACATGATTAAAATACAACTCATTGCCACATGATATATAAATAACCTTAGTATCAATGAGCTACCTAATCTTATAATGTAAAGCTTGACATTCATTAGTAGAGTGATCATGAAATCTATGATATAAACAAAAAGGAAGAGTCTTCAAGTGTGGACTATGTTTCTTTTTGCGTTTAGGTCTAGTAATCATCTTAGCACGAAGGATTTTAGGCAAAAGAACTTCTTGGTCAAATTCCTTTATAGGTTCATCATGTTTTGAAGTGTTATTTGAGATGTTGTTAACATTGATTTATTGTTGAGGATTAAATCCCAATCTATAAGAATGCTCATGCCCCCTACTTTGTAAGGGCATTTGAATTCCCTATTTATGCTTACCACATCCCTTACCATTAAATCCTTGTTTAACTAGGAAATGATAACCAGGACCATAACAAGAAGCCATATCAAAAGGAGTCAATGGAACTTTAGTAGTCACTATGTCATTATTAGTAGGTTTGACAGATTCATTGTGGGTAGAAGTAGCAACAAAGTTATTATGAAGGGTATTAGAAGTAGAAGTAAAAACTCATTGTTCAAACTCTCTTTGTTGCTTCATAAAATCAAGATCATAAACCTTATAATCTCCAATAAAGGTAGGATTACAATCCAAGGTTCGCCAATCATCACCAGGAAGAGCATTAGAGGAAGACAGATTACTATTAGGAGTAGGAGTAGTGTGGGTTTGAATATTTAGACAAGGATTTGGTGCATCATCTGCATGAAGTGTATACATCATCTTGTTATATATAAACCTGACTTTACGGTGAAGGGTGGAAGGGATAGCATGCATCTCAAGCAACCAGGGTCTACCCAAAAGAAGGTTATAATTGAGAGGTATGGGATTAACATGATTAGGTGTATTCAGGATGACCAGACCTACTTTGATAGGTAAGGTAATGATGCCTAAAGTGTTCTTAGTAATATTATCAAAGCCACGTATAGGAACATTGTCAAGTTGAATTATTGAAAGATCGGCTTTAATCACTTTGAGCATGTCCATGCTACAAACATTAAGCCCAGATCCATTATCAATCAAGGTCCTACGAATGATACTTTTATTGATAGTAACAGCAACCATAAGAGCATCATATTGATTTTAAACTTCTTTAGAAGGTAAATCCTTTTGAGTAAATACAATGTCAGGAGTACTTGGGGTAGTATGCATGCATTGTAAGAAGTTATTGATGTTCTCTTGATTAGGAGGTGGAGTAGGAAGAGTTGCTAGAGCTTTTTGCAAGGCTTCATAGTAGGTAGGTGAAGTTTGAAGAAGCTCCCATAAAGAAATCTTGGTAGGGGTATTTTGCAATTGGTTTATCAAATCATACTCCTTGCTAGGAAGATGGGGTGGAGGAGGAAGAATGGGTTGAGAAGGTGGCAAAGAAGTAGAAACCACTAGATTAGGTTGAGGGTTATTCCTTGTATGATATGTGTGAGCTATAGAATCATGGTCACTGAAAGACTCTAAAGACTCCATAGATTTACCTTTGATAGTAATGCAAGGAAAACCTTTGACAGTCAATAGGGGTTTCAAAAAAATCATATTAGTTGTCTCAACACTACAAATAGAATCACAAGAAGGAAGAAAATAAGACATCCTAGGAGGAGATGAGGTAGAACCTTAATTCTCCATAAGATCGTCACTAAGAGGGAGAGCATTAAGAGAATTCATATCATTCTCCACTAATGCCTCATCACTAGAAGGAATCTCAAATGGAGGTAAAGCATCTATAATATCATCTTCTTTTGCTAAAATGTTTGGATAAATTGAGTATGTTTTAGAAAAAGAGTCATCATCATCCATTAATAAATCACCCTCTTGTATCAAAGCTTCTTCGTGAGGAGGGGATAAATCAATGTCTTTATCCAAGGGATCATTCACAATGGTTTCATGAGGAAGAAGGTAAATTATATTCTAAAGTAGGCTCATAGAAAGGACATATATTAGGAGAAGAATTAACATCAATCCTCAACACATCTCCATAAAGAGAAATATGATGGAGATATAGATTAAGGTCATCTTCTTGCTCTAATATATCCATATAAGGTAATTCAAAAGAGGACAAAGCAACATCACATGCACTAAATGAAGTCTTTCTAGGTGTAACGCCATGCAATGGTAAGGTAAGAGGAGGATGTTGTGTAATCCCAAAAGTTTTGGAAAACATTTGAAACAACTTGTGCAACATGATAACAAATAGATCTAGATATATCCAAATGCATTCAAATGAAATTTATAAACATGAAAAGGAAATCAAACACAATAGGGCATCTAATTCCATGAAGCAATGTAAATGTTTTTGTATTTTTGAAGAAATTTTACCATTTTTTTGTATTTTTGAAATATAAATGTAAGAGCATAAAATAAATCTACTCTTATTGTAAGATCTAACACAAAATGCAAATCTAACACCAAAAAGAAAGAGTTGTCATAAACGGGTTCACCAAAATGTATGATTTAAAGGTGAACACACAAGATAATACAACAAACACAATAGGGCATCTAATTCCACAAAAGATAGGGGGTAAGATTGTCGGGTTCACCAAAATGTATAGGATAAAATATGGATGGGGTCCTAGAACAATGGGTTGCACATAAAAGAGACCCCAAAACCAATATTTTATACTTACATGGAATTGTATTGATATGGGATGTAAATGTAGATGATTAATATTGAAATGAAGAAATAAAGGAACTTACCTCTGAAAAAGAATTGACTAAAAACCCTGTCAAACAGTCTTTGAAACTATTGATTTTGGTAATCTTCACCTGAAACTGCGAGATCTACAAAACCCAGAAATATTTTTCTGACCTAATGAGAGGTCGACCTTGACTTAGGTAGACAAAGTCGACCTTGACCTGCACAGCTCTAACGAAAAGGGTATCTAGATCTGCACTTTAATTCACCATCCCACACCTGTACCTATAAGAAAAATGGTCTTGTTTGTTGGGGGGAGGGGTTTGCCTTAGTCAAACCCCAATTTAGGAATTAACCTTGAAATTGAATTGAAATTGTAGTAGTAAACAAAGTAAATGGAACAATTCACCTTGCTTATGTTGAAACCCTTGTGGAGGATTCAAATCCTTGAATCCACAAGTATGGATGACTGTAGAATCAAATTTAAGATGTCTCCAATCAATTATCTTTAGATCTTCAACACCAATCTTGACTGGATCTTCAAATAGGAAGAGGTTTAGATGAATGTAGATGGAGAAATCTTCAACAAGAG